>OY754982.1:7861260-8593760 GCA_963576475.1 Molanna angustata
GGTATCGTCCACGTATCTAATCCATAGCTTTGGTTTTAAGCGCGCTCTATCTATAGCTTCCTTTTCTAACTTGGTCATGAATATGTTAGCGACTGGCGGTGAAAGAGATAGACCCATTGGTGCTCCTTTTACTTGTTTGTACATGTCGTTATTATAAGTGAAAAATGTGTTATTGAGGCAATGTTCTATTAAAGTTATTATGTCATTCGGTGGGTCACTCATTTCTTTAATTGCTTGGAGAGCTTCGTCTGTGGGTATATTGGTAAACAAGGATACGACGTCAAAACTGACAAGGATGTCGCCCTTGTTTAATTTTTGATTTTTAATGATTTGTATAAAATGTTCCGAATTTTTGACAAAAGATTCCGCTGATTCTACATCTGGTTGTAAGTAGTTGGCAAGATACTTTGATAACATTTGAAGTGGAGAACCGACAGAACTGACTATGGGTCTAAGAGGAACATCCGTCTTATGAATTTTTGGCAAACCGTATAATTTCGGAAAACGTGACGATTTTTCTCTAGGTATTAACGACTTTTTTAATTCGGGACTTAATTTGGATGACATAATTTTAGTTTTAGTCGTTTTTTCTAAGTATGTTATAGGATTATTAGGATGCAGTTTATAAGCCGGATCGTTAAGCAAATTAGTAATTTTAATGTGATAATCTTCGCTTTTCATGATTACTGTTGCGTTTCCCTTATCTGCCGGAAGAATAATTATATCTTTATTTGCGCGTAATTCTTTAAGAGCTCGTATTTCATCGAGAGATATATTTCTTTTCGGCGGAAGCGATTTTCTAAGTATATGGCAAGTTTCTTGTCGTATAGTTTCGGCTATATTATTTGGTAGTTTACATACGGCTGATTCGATTCCCGTAACAATGTCTTCTTTTGGAATTTTCGGAGGAACAACACCAAAATTAAAACCTTTACTTAGAACCGATATTGTATCGTTATTTAATTTAAGATCGGTGAGATTGTGAATTATTTTATCGGTATTTAAAGACTGTTGGTATTCTACTTTTTTGATATTGTTTTCGATACGCGTGAATTTACTTATTTGGCGGTCGGAGTTTATTTTATTATTTGTTTCAATTCTATTATGAATGAGATTATCTAATTCGGACCATATTAATGGGTGTAATATATTAGAAAGTTTTAAATGAAGATTTTTAATATCAGTACCAAGTGTATGTAATTGTAAATGAATGTAACCGATTTCGTCGCGTATGAGGGAAAAACTAGTATTACAAAGAATTTTTCTCACCGATTTTCTGCTACCGCGTTGTCTCAGTTGAAAACACTTTGGCACTACTTTTTTATCACGACATCGACACAAAAAGGTTAGGTCACATAGAAGCTTCGCGTGTTTTGACTTTAATTTTTCAAACTTTTTCGTTTCACTGTATATTTCCTCCCCGTAGAGGTTATTTATGTTAAATCTAAGGTTTTCGCGAGTACAAAATATGTTATTATTAAGTATTTTGGGGATAACCCGCGTCAAATTATGATTCCCGAGAGAATCAGTCGTCTGCCGACGTTTCGTCTGAATCACATCAGACATTTTCTAAAGGCGCCTTGTTAATAAATTTTCGTCTCGAGGGATAGTGCACGCACGTCCGTTCGAGTCGAAAGCTTACTACCAAGTGAAAGTTTGAAAGGAAGCCGCGTCAAGTGTTAGTGGAAGGGTGGGTTTCCCCAATGACGTCATTATTGCGTTTTGTTTGGCTTCTAGTGACTCTAGTACTTAACGGTATATTGTTTACAGGTGGATTATCAGTTTTCGGCTTACTAAGAATTTTACTAATGTTTTTAATGTGACTATTGTTTGAAATATCGGTAGTTTGATTACTATGGTTTTTAAAAATGTTGTTTTCAAGTACACTTGTCCATGCGGTCGGGATTCGAATGCTATCGTCCCTGTTATTCATTATACTGTTGCTTCTTTTATATATTTCGATTGCTTCCCTGTAAATTCTAAATGTTTCATTGTTAATATTCGCGACTACTTTTGAATTTTCAAAGTCTATGGAGTGATTTTCGGTCAATGAGTGATTTACAAGAGATGAAGTTAGTTTCCGGTTTTTAACATCTACGCGATGTTCAGAGACGCGCGCCGAGATTCTGCGATTTGTCCTGCCTATGTAAGTTTTTGAGCAATCACCGCATGGGATTTCGTAAATACCGTGTGACTCTAATGGTATTTTATCTTTCGGACTTTTTAAAAAGGATGAAATTTTGTTGTCTGTTCTAAAAATGGTGCGAATATTGTGTTTATAAAGTAGGTGACTGATTTTGTCTGTAGTGCCTTTTATGTAAGGCAAAAATGCAATGGAGAGTGGCTTTACTTTAGTTGACGTATCTTTTTTATTAAAATTTTTATTAGTTTGATTTTTTACTGCATTATTAATCGTAAAATTAGAAAAACCGTTATTTCGTAGCGCGTTTTTAAGATACTCTAATTCGTTTTGAACGTTTTCGGAGTCGGCTATCCTTAATGATCGTGTTACCAAGGTGTTTGCTACAGAGGCG
This sequence comes from Molanna angustata, assembly GCA_963576475.1. NCBI lineage: Eukaryota > Metazoa > Arthropoda > Insecta > Trichoptera > Molannidae > Molanna > Molanna angustata. The sequence goes on from OY754982.1 coordinate 7,863,795, forward strand.
ATTTGTGCTGGATGATGGTTCGACGATGCGTGGAGATATCTGTTGGTATGTGTTGATTTTCTGTACACAGTGTGGCCGAGAGTGCCATCGTCTTTTTTGATTACGAGAACATCAAGAAAAGGTATTTCACCGTTGTTTTCTATCTCCATTGTGAATTTGATGTTATTGTGGAGATCGTTCAGAAAATCAAGAAATTTGTTAAGTTCCTCCAAACCGTGAGGCCATATAACGAAGGTATCGTCCACGTATCTAATCCATAGCTTTGGTTTTAAGCGCGCTCTATCTATAGCTTCCTTTTCTAACTTGGTCATGAATATGTTAGCGACTGGCGGTGAAAGAAAATCGCTTCCGCCGAAAAGAAATATATCTCTCGATGAAATACGAGCTCTTAAAGAATTACGCGCAAATAAAGATATAATTATTCTTCCGGCAGATAAGGGAAACGCAACAGTAATCATGAAAAGCGAAGATTATCACATTAAAATTACTAATTTGCTTAACGATCCGGCTTATAAACTGCATCCTAATAATCCTATAACATACTTAGAAAAAACGACTAAAACTAAAATTATGTCATCCAAATTAAGTCCCGAATTAAAAAAGTCGTTAATACCTAGAGAAAAATCGTCACGTTTTCCGAAATTATACGGTTTGCCAAAAATTCATAAGACGGATGTTCCTCTTAGACCCATAGTCAGTTCTGTCGGTTCTCCACTTCAAATGTTATCAAAGTATCTTGCCAACTACTTACAACCAGATGTAGAATCAGCGGAATCTTTTGTCAAAAATTCGGAACATTTTATACAAATCATTAAAAATCAAAAATTAAACAAGGGCGACATCCTTGTCAGTTTTGACGTCGTATCCTTGTTTACCAATATACCCACAGACGAAGCTCTCCAAGCAATTAAAGAAATGAGTGACCCACCGAATGACATAATAACTTTAATAGAACATTGCCTCAATAACACATTTTTCACTTATAATAACGACATGTACAAACAAGTAAAAGGAGCACCAATGGGTCTATCTCTTTCACCGCCAGTCGCTAACATATTCATGACCAAGTTAGAAAAGGAAGCTATAGATAGAGCGCGCTTAAAACCAAAGCTATGGATTAGATACGTGGACGATACCTTCGTTATATGGCCTCACGGTTTGGAGGAACTTAACAAATTTCTTGATTTTCTGAACGATCTCCACAATAACATCAAATTCACAATGGAGATAGAAAACAACGGTGAAATACCTTTTCTTGATGTTCTCGTAATCAAAAAAGACGATGGCACTCTCGGCCACACTGTGTACAGAAAATCAACACATACCAACAGATATCTCCACGCATCGTCGAACCATCATCCAGCACAAATCGCCTCTGTAGCAAACACCTTGGTAACACGATCATTAAGGATAGCCGACTCCGAAAACGTTCAAAACGAATTAGAGTATCTTAAAAACGCGCTACGAAATAACGGTTTTTCTAATTTTACGATTAATAATGCAGTAAAAAATCAAACTAATAAAAATTTTAATAAAAAAGATACGTCAACTAAAGTAAAGCCACTCTCCATTGCATTTTTGCCTTACATAAAAGGCACTACAGACAAAATCAGTCACCTACTTTATAAACACAATATTCGCACCATTTTTAGAACAGACAACAAAATTTCATCCTTTTTAAAAAGTCCGAAAGATAAAATACCATTAGAGTCACACGGTATTTACGAAATCCCATGCGGTGATTGCTCAAAAACTTACATAGGCAGGACAAATCGCAGAATCTCGGCGCGCGTCTCTGAACATCGCGTAGATGTTAAAAACCGGAAACTAACTTCATCTCTTGTAAATCACTCATTGACCGAAAATCACTCCATAGACTTTGAAAATTCAAAAGTAGTCGCGAATATTAACAATGAAACATTTAGAATTTACAGGGAAGCAATCGAAATATATAAAAGAAGCAACAGTATAATGAATAACAGGGACGATAGCATTCGAATCCCGACCGCATGGACAAGTGTACTTGAAAACAACATTTTTAAAAACCATAGTAATCAAACTACCGATATTTCAAACAATAGTCACATTAAAAACATTAGTAAAATTCTTAGTAAGCCGAAAACTGATAATCCACCTGTAAACAATATACCGTTAAGTACTAGAGTCACTAGAAGCCAAACAAAACGCAATAATGACGTCATTGGGGAAACCCACCCTTCCACTAACACTTGACGCGGCTTCCTTTCAAACTTTCACTTGGTAGTAAGCTTTCGACTCGAACGGACGTGCGTGCACTATCCCTCGAGACGAAAATTTATTAACAAGGCGCCTTTAGAAAATGTCTGATGTGATTCAGACGAAACGTCGGCAGACGACTGATTCTCTCGGGAATCATAATTTGACGCGGGTTATCCCCAAAATACTTAATAATAACATATTTTGTACTCGCGAAAACCTTAGATTTAACATAAATAACCTCTACGGGGAGGAAATATACAGTGAAACGAAAAAGTTTGAAAAATTAAAGTCAAAACACGCGAAGCTTCTATGTGACCTAACCTTTTTGTGTCGATGTCGTGATAAAAAAGTAGTGCCAAAGTGTTTTCAACTGAGACAACGCGGTAGCAGAAAATCGGTGAGAAAAATTCTTTGTAATACTAGTTTTTCCCTCATACGCGACGAAATCGGTTACATTCATTTACAATTACATACACTTGGTACTGATATTAAAAATCTTCATTTAAAACTTTCTAATATATTACACCCATTAATATGGTCCGAATTAGATAATCTCATTCATAATAGAATTGAAACAAATAATAAAATAAACTCCGACCGCCAAATAAGTAAATTCACGCGTATCGAAAACAATATCAAAAAAGTAGAATACCAACAGTCTTTAAATACCGATAAAATAATTCACAATCTCACCGATCTTAAATTAAATAACGATACAATATCGGTTCTAAGTAAAGGTTTTAATTTTGGTGTTGTTCCTCCGAAAATTCCAAAAGAAGACATTGTTACGGGAATCGAATCAGCCGTATGTAAACTACCAAATAATATAGCCGAAACTATACGACAAGAAACTTGCCATATACTTAGAAAATCGCTTCCGCCGAAAAGAAATATATCTCTCGATGAAATACGAGCTCTTAAAGAATTACGCGCAAATAAAGATATAATTATTCTTCCGGCAGATAAGGGAAACGCAACAGTAATCATGAAAAGCGAAGATTATCACATTAAAATTACTAATTTGCTTAACGATCCGGCTTATAAACTGCATCCTAATAATCCTATAACATACTTAGAAAAAACGACTAAAACTAAAATTATGTCATCCAAATTAAGTCCCGAATTAAAAAAGTCGTTAATACCTAGAGAAAAATCGTCACGTTTTCCGAAATTATACGGTTTGCCAAAAATTCATAAGACGGATGTTCCTCTTAGACCCATAGTCAGTTCTGTCGGTTCTCCACTTCAAATGTTATCAAAGTATCTTGCCAACTACTTACAACCAGATGTAGAATCAGCGGAATCTTTTGTCAAAAATTCGGAACATTTTATACAAATCATTAAAAATCAAAAATTAAACAAGGGCGACATCCTTGTCAGTTTTGACGTCGTATCCTTGTTTACCAATATACCCACAGACGAAGCTCTCCAAGCAATTAAAGAAATGAGTGACCCACCGAATGACATAATAACTTTAATAGAACATTGCCTCAATAACACATTTTTCACTTATAATAACGACATGTACAAACAAGTAAAAGGAGCACCAATGGGTCTATCTCTTTCACCGCCAGTCGCTAACATATTCATGACCAAGTTAGAAAAGGAAGCTATAGATAGAGCGCGCTTAAAACCAAAGCTATGGATTAGATACGTGGACGATACCTTCGTTATATGGCCTCACGGTTTGGAGGAACTTAACAAATTTCTTGATTTTCTGAACGATCTCCACAATAACATCAAATTCACAATGGAGATAGAAAACAACGGTGAAATACCTTTTCTTGATGTTCTCGTAATCAAAAAAGACGATGGCACTCTCGGCCACACTGTGTACAGAAAATCAACACATACCAACAGATATCTCCACGCATCGTCGAACCATCATCCAGCACAAATCGCCTCTGTAGCAAACACCTTGGTAACACGATCATTAAGGATAGCCGACTCCGAAAACGTTCAAAACGAATTAGAGTATCTTAAAAACGCGCTACGAAATAACGGTTTTTCTAATTTTACGATTAATAATGCAGTAAAAAATCAAACTAATAAAAATTTTAATAAAAAAGATACGTCAACTAAAGTAAAGCCACTCTCCATTGCATTTTTGCCTTACATAAAAGGCACTACAGACAAAATCAGTCACCTACTTTATAAACACAATATTCGCACCATTTTTAGAACAGACAACAAAATTTCATCCTTTTTAAAAAGTCCGAAAGATAAAATACCATTAGAGTCACACGGTATTTACGAAATCCCATGCGGTGATTGCTCAAAAACTTACATAGGCAGGACAAATCGCAGAATCTCGGCGCGCGTCTCTGAACATCGCGTAGATGTTAAAAACCGGAAACTAACTTCATCTCTTGTAAATCACTCATTGACCGAAAATCACTCCATAGACTTTGAAAATTCAAAAGTAGTCGCGAATATTAACAATGAAACATTTAGAATTTACAGGGAAGCAATCGAAATATATAAAAGAAGCAACAGTATAATGAATAACAGGGACGATAGCATTCGAATCCCGACCGCATGGACAAGTGTACTTGAAAACAACATTTTTAAAAACCATAGTAATCAAACTACCGATATTTCAAACAATAGTCACATTAAAAACATTAGTAAAATTCTTAGTAAGCCGAAAACTGATAATCCACCTGTAAACAATATACCGTTAAGTACTAGAGTCACTAGAAGCCAAACAAAACGCAATAATGACGTCATTGGGGAAACCCACCCTTCCACTAACACTTGACGCGGCTTCCTTTCAAACTTTCACTTGGTAGTAAGCTTTCGACTCGAACGGACGTGCGTGCACTATCCCTCGAGACGAAAATTTATTAACAAGGCGCCTTTAGAAAATGTCTGATGTGATTCAGACGAAACGTCGGCAGACGACTGATTCTCTCGGGAATCATAATTTGACGCGGGTTATCCCCAAAATACTTAATAATAACATATATATATATATATATATATATATATATATATATATATATATATATATATATATATATATATATATATATATATATATATATATATATATATATATATATATATATATTCAGTTGAACTCGATTTTGAGCCAAAATTCCCACAAAGGCAATGCCTGTGTGTGGGTATACAATATATATATATATATATATATATATATATATATATATATATATATATATATATATATATATATATATATATATATATATATATATATATATATATATATATATATATATATATATATATATATATATATATATATATATATATATATATATATATATATATATATATATATATATATATATATATATATATATATATATATATATATATATATATATATATATATATATATATATATATATATATATATATATATATATATATATATATATATATATATATATATATATAAAAAAATAGATTTTTATATCTACCTAATATAATGTAAAATATTAAAAGTGAAAAAGAAGAAATATATTTACAGAGTTGATATTATTACGAACAAATATATTCTTTATATAACATGTACGTGCCCATAACAAATGAAAAAAATTAAATGTATCTAAAATATTATGAATTATAACAAGAGTGAAATAAACCAGATAAAAACATGATATGCAATAAAATAAATGCTAAATAATGCAATAAAATAAAAACAGGTACATTGAACGAGGCAAAAATGTACTGGCCACAACACCATGAATACAGTCTACCCACAAATGTATCAGGCGACTCACAACAATAAGCAACGTCTCGGTTCTAAACTATGTATGTTGCAGTCAAATACATTAATTGCCCGTTCACCCAATAAACTCGCAAAAATCATACAAACAGATACTTAAATAAAATAACATATTAAATCTTCATGAAAATGTAAAAATACACACATATATCGAATAATAATATACAACAATCAATAAATAAAATATAGAAAGTAAATAAAAATAAAAATTTATCTTAATCTTATGAAATATGAATTAATGTAAAGAAACAAGTAAAAAAGAAGTAGAAAAAACAAAATAAAAATACATAGAAGAAAAAATACGTATTTCGACCTAAAAAAAGTAAAAAAAAATAATAATAATAATAACATATGAGGTAGGAGAAAATAAAAATACGATAAGCAGGAAAATATATCATAATAAGAATCAACAAATTTAGATAGGAAAAAAAATCACTTTAAAATAACATGTAAAACAATATTTTTAGATATAAATAAAAAGAAATATGCATATAAATTTCATATAAAAATCATAACAATATTTTGTGTACTTCACATTTATCTCTTAACCAACATTTTATTTGTTTAACGTATGACAAATGACTTTTTATATTCTTCAGATGATTTTGTAAACTATTAAATGTTCTTGGAGCCACAAACATAGCATGTCTTTGAGTCTTTCTTGTTTTGCATTTTGGGACATTATACACATGATTTAGCCGTTGACTGACTCTATTCTGCGTTTTTATTTGGAAAAGATGAGACCTTTTATGTATGTATTTTAGACACTGTTTAGACGTCAAAATATGTTTTATATATGTATTTTAGACACTGTTTAGACGTCAAAATACGTCTACTGTAGATTTTAGATTTACGGTCTTACTTCAGCGTTATAAAATATCAACTTGGACTAAATGGAATAGGAAAGTACCTATATTGGCCGAAACGTTCTTAAAAAGTTACTGAATTAGACGTATTTTGAATAATTATGAAAATGATGAAAATTTCATCATTATTCATAATACGACTGAATCAGTAACTTTTTAAGAACGTTCCGGCCAAAATAGGTACGTTCCTATTCCATTTAGTCCATGTTGATATTTTATAACGCTGAAATAAGACCGTAAATCTAAAGTCTACTACTTTAGAACGTTCCTATTTTAGTTACAATAGTTACTGAATAGGGGGTATTATATACAAACATACATTGATAAATACAACATGCAGTTTTATTTACGACTATTCAAGTGTAAAATAACTGTTAAGTAAACAAATCCAGTGAAGTTCCCCATAATTTACTCCATTAATTTGTGAAGTTTGTTATAAAATATGCTGATAATTTTGACTTATCAACTAGGAAACGTATGTTTGTAATTAAGATAACTCATATATTAGATATTATTATGAAATGTTTTTAAGTTTTCTATTTGAAATATATCAAATGACGGATCATTAGTCTTTAACTGGGTTTAAAAATATCACAATATTATCAACTAGTAATATAATATACACACACTCGAAAATAATGCACGAACATAAATTGTAATACATATAAAAAGGTCCATTCTATTAATATCGTTATGTAAACCTTTGATTGACGATGAACCAAATATTTTTGTTCATTACTGGTACGATTGATTTGAAGTTGACAGTTTTCAAATGAACGAAGTGTTTATTACTTGGAGATAAGAAAATATACAAATAAAATAATTATATTGTGTTAAATACAGATAAGTCGCCTACTGAACTCAAGCTATGCTTTCAGAATATGATTTAAAACTATTTTTAAATAATTATTAGTTTGAAACATATTCATTATATCGTAATCAGTCATGTACCTATTGTACGTTCGTACCACTATGCATACAATTAATTTTATGTACCTACCTACATATTAAATTTTCAACCATCGTAAAAAATATACAATCTAATTGTTTAGATTATTGAGAATTATTTTATATCGAATTGTCAGAGATACGCAAGACATAACTTAAACTAGGTATACATTGTTATCTTTAAAAAAATCCTTAAATCGTGGTTGAATTACAGTTCCATTGAACCCAGTTCAAAGTCTTACGTACTGCGTACAACTGAAACCTTATTTATAATAATATTTGAACCGCAGTTCAGTTGAACTCGATTTTGAGCTCTATTTCATACGACAGTCATTGAATTATATGTAGTACGTAGTACATATAGATTAATGACGACAGTACCGAATTTAGTTTTGTTAAGTTGGTTGTCATGACCACAGAACAGTAGGCGCGGCACGGAACACGTGATAGTTCTGTCAAACTATTCGATATTTTTGTTTAAATTCAACGTCAATCAATAATTGTTATGTATTAAATTGTTTCTATGTGTTTTTTTCATACCTTATTAAAAAAAAACTATCGATATTATTTAAAAATGTCGCAGTTCAGTTCGACATTTGAGTTAAATCACGGTTTAAATCTTGATCCGTGTTTAAAAATGAGAAAAGGGATAAAATTGTAGTTCAATAGGACTGAAAAGTAGTTATGTATATTTTTGTATACACAACTTGTGTGTCAGTCAAGGTAGAAAAATTTTCGCCACATTTTTTATCTTGACACACGTTCATCGCTCGTCAACATTCATGATTCGTCTCATACATGTTCGTCTGTTGTTCATGCTTCTTACATTTTTGTGTCACACTTTCACACTTAATATTGGTCATAGAATATTGGTCACACTTTCGAGCCATCCATTTCTTGGGCTCCCCCGGCCTCTTATTCCGTTCCTGTCAGCTTTGTATATTTTCTTTATCAATCGTTCTTCATTCATTCTTCCCAAGTGGCCAAACCATTATCTTAACTTTTATAGAACATATATGCTACGAAGCATCTATGTTGGTGTTTTTGGCATGCAAAAAGTCCGCTACACCATACAAAATTAATGTTCCTTCATACACGCGTCTCGGCTTAATACTGTCGATTCATTAAGAGATTTAAATACTCTTGAAGGAATCGACAGTTGGACTAATTTGACATGGAAATTATTAAACAAACCCAATTTTCAAAAAAAAACTCACTCAAAAGAATAAATAATAGGGTTTAAAAATAATAGGGTTTTGAGGGTTTCGGGGGAAAAGATTTTCAAAATATACTATTTGGCCTACTATATGGACTCTTGACTGCTTTGTTTCGTAGAGCCAACAAATGAATTTATGCATGGACCAATAACTATTGCATTTTTAAAGATAAATTCACGCAAGTCATCTATGATTTCTTTGGATCATTTTAAAATTCATACACAACTAAGCCTGCCTGTCCATTGATGCGGAGCGAGGCGGCGGAGCGGAGAAACGGAGAAATATTAACCAATAGGATTGCATAAAATCTCCGCTCCGCGATTTTATACAATCCTATTGGTTAATATTTCTCCGTTTCTCCGCTCCGCCGCCTCGCTCCGCATCAATGGACAGGCAGCCTAAGTATACAAAACTCTTCACTGATATTATATTTTTCCAAGTGTTGGTTATAAATTGAACGGGCGCAGAACGCGCATTAATAAACTGACTTTAATTATTGGGTGTTTCACAATTCACTAATCAAATGAGACTGTATGACTCATCGTGTCTTGTGATGGACGATTATTAGTCACTGATGCAACTCTACGTCTGATGATGGAGTTAGACAAGATGAAAAATTGTCGTCGTGGCAAAGAGAGTGGAACTAGAAAAGTGGTAGGTAGGTATACAGAAATGAGAGACAGTTTTAAATTTGATGGTCCATTAGATTCTGTGGACTCGAGTAGAAATAAACCATAGAACGAATGAAAATGGTATCTTGTCAAAACAAGCGAGGACTTGTATTTTTGTTTATGATTATCATTCAACACATCAAAAGTGACGGAAAATAACGACTCACATAAAAAAGATATATTTGTACGGAAATGTTGCATTTAGGTTTAAAGACCATAGTATTTCTTTTGCATTCTCCTTAGTCTCATACTGTGGATGGTGGCTACAGTCAAACAAAAAGTAGATTAGAATAGACGCTGTAGTATGTATGTTCAGTAGAAGATGGAATTGGATAAATAACATCGCATTATCTTTACCAGAAATCAAGTTCGAGATTAGATTCCCAATAAAATGTTGACCATTGTGATAGATTTGTAGTCTTCAAATAAACATTGTATGAAGTTAGTTGGAAAAAATAAACTGGGATGACTTTTATAGCGCCGTTTTTTGTGATAACCTCACCTCAAGGGCGATGGTGATTTACGTAACAATTCGGCATTGATAGACAGACGTTGGTGAACTTTCATAATTATTCGTGGAAGTTTTTCGACTAAATTATCAGGCAATAACAGGCCCACCTTTTCTGGGCCCGGCCTATTCCCCTTTTCATATCCAATGGTCTCCAATTTAGAATTCTGGGTGCCCATCTGTCGGTACCCTGTCTGGCAACATGACCTGTCCATTGCCATTTTAGTTTTGCAACTCGATCCATGACATCAACAACTTTTGTCTGGCGTCTGATTTCTTCATTTCTAATTTTGTCTCTAAGATTAACACCTATCATTTTTCTTTCCATGGATCTCTGGGTGCATTTTAGCTTATGTATGGTCCTCGCAGTTAACGTGATAGTTTCCAAACTCTCCAAACTATACGTAAGCACAGGCAGGATACATGTTTCAAACACTTTTCTTTTCAGACATGTGGGAATATCTCTGTTTTTAGGACATGTTTAAGTTTCCCAAAGGCTGCCAAACCTAGTCCGATCCTTCTGGGTATTTCATGTACCTATCCACACAAATCAGTCTCGTCTCACTTAAAAATACAACATTCAGAATGGGTAGTGAACCTCATTGCTGATTTTGCCTCATATATTTTCGATTAGGTACAAAGTGGAAGGACTATTCTAAACCGTTATCTCGCAGCAATATTACGTATGTATCTCAAAAAAAAAATATTTGTCGTCAAAATTGAAGCGTAAAGGCCGACCGAGAGGGGTCCCTAGAGTGAAAATCTCCTCTACGAACTTTCTTATAATATTTACAAACTATTCACTGGACCACGGAGCTGAGCATGTCTGATCCAAACGACGTCAATTAAAACATATATGGGGTGAAATGGGAGTATCCATAACATCTATCAGTGGGTCTAACCAAATCGCACTGTCCCTTTTTACTGCGTCAAAGACCATTTGTTGAAACAAGACAGACATTGGGAAACCTTTCAAGAAGGACTGGAGCCTCGGGTATAATGTTGGAACAAGAAGAGAACCTCCCATCAAAAAGCGCAATTTGCTACAAGATGCCAAATATTCTGAAACAAAGACATCATATCCTTTTTGTGTATTCTTTTCATTTTGTTTTTGTCTGTACGAATTAAGCAGTTCCTTAATTTCTGTCTGGAGTAATACAATAAATGACTTGTTGAATCGTATGATTAGCAAAAGGCCTTTTATAAAAAGGAATTAACCTTGAAATGTTGCCAATAACAACAAAGGAATTATAAAAAAAGTTGAAAAGTTGAAAAGGTTTCCTGATATTACGTCGTCTATCTCACTAAATATCTTCAAGAAAAGGCTAAAGCAAAAATATTTATCTGACAATACCTGATTACATCTTTCTCTCCTCTTCCTTTCCTTATCCTTTAGTTTTCCTATCATTGCTATGAATTGTTCTTATGTGCTATCTACTTTTTTTTTTACTTTTCTTCTGCTATTCTTATTTATTTTGTAATGTGATTAACTTATTGCCATAGTACACACTGTACTAATTAAGATTCAAACAAAATAAAATGAATAATAAATAAATAAAAGGAAAAAACAAGTGTTTAATTTTTTTTTTGTCAGTGTAAATAAAATTAAATTAAAAAAGTATTTTTTGCGGGATTTCTCCAATCTTTACAAATTAAATTGATATAGATACATATTTTATAAATCTCATACATGCTAGTCGATTTTTCAAGCATCATATGTTTACTTTTTTCAAAAATATACCAGCCAGCCATACCATGCAACATTTCCCAATATGGGGTAGGCAGAGCAAACCGAATGACAGCTTTCTCTGTCTTGACATACAATTTTCGCTTCATTCACTTCGATGCGTCGTCTCATACACGTTCATATATGTATACTCTTCAACGCTCTTCAAAGACATAGAGATATAATGACAAAATTTCTCGCGTCGATTTTTTTCTATATCAAATATCAAAGAAAAATATAATTATTTCTTTCTTTTTTTATAAATACAATTAAAACATTTTGACTAAAGGACATTATTTTATCAATCGCTTCGTAAATCAGTTCCTCGAAGATCCTGTTAGGGTTCACATGGGCCTGCAGCCCTTAATTTTGGTCGAATACCTACCCAGCGATTGGATGCAATAAAAAGATGCAGTTTATCTTGATTGCCTCTTCGTGTTGTTGTAAGATGAAGCAAAAAGAACCAAAATCTAAATACTGATTTATAAAAAAGACTCTACAGTATAAATATCATGAAGCTATAATACTAATAAATATTTTAACATTTTTAAATCCTAGTCTTATTTTCCAAAACTTATTATGCATACATAGGTAACTAACATTAGCAAGCAGCATTTGAATAATGTTTTTAAATAATTATTAATACTAGAGTCATTGGACCTAATATATGATATAAAAACATCATATATATTCGCCAATGGGTACATTTTTTTATACGTATTACAAATATATTTATTAGATTAATTGTAATTATTAATTATATTATTTATAAAAATAAATAAAAAAACACAGTTTAATCCACAAATGAGTACCTATGACTTTAATGAGCTTTCGCTGAACAGAGGCTGTGTTCGGCGAAAGCTCATTAAAGTCATACTCATTTGTGGATTTAAACTATTTTTATAAATACATACATACCATCACGCCATATCGAGTAAGTAGAGAGAACCGAGGACCATACGCCTATATTTTTGCACACATTCCTAGCTTCCTTTACATTCATGCATCGTCTCATACATGCTCGTCGATCTTTCAAGCTTCTCATATTTTCTTCTTTCAAAATATCATTCACATGGTCGTGCCATCCCTTTCTGGGGCGGCCCCTGCTATTCACTACATCTCTTACACACATGTATTTTTTTTGGTCAGTAGTTCATCATTCATTGTTTCAATATGTCCAAACCACCTCAGGGAATTCACTTTCATTTTCTTTAAATACTCTTCTCAATTTTGCATTCCCTCCTTATGTCCTCATTTTGCATTCCCTCCTTATGTCCTCATTTTTCATTCTTTCATATATAGTTATATTACATACTCTTCTTAGTGATCTCATTTCCACAGCATTTATTTTATAAATAATTTAATATATGTAGGTATACATAATTATGGATTTCCACTGTGTAAACGACAAAATTTTGAAATGATTAATTGTAATTGTTTCATTATATTGTTTCACAGTAGATTACATATGTATTTTATTTAATTTGTTCTGTATTTGAATTTATCTTTATTTGTTATATAAATCAACTGCATTAACATTGGCCTTTTGGAAGTAAAGAATCTATGGTTTGTCGTGATTTTTTTTTTATTCAAATATTGTATTTGTAACACATACCTATTCAAACTGTTTTTTTTTACATATCGACAAAGTTTCAAGCCAAGATCCGCGAGATATTGTATGGCCAGTTCTACATTTTTCAACTTTGATGTAAAAAAAAAACTATTTAGAGGCTTCCAGCATGTATGTAATGTACAAAACATGGTTGGTGGCAGAGCGGTTAGCGCGCTGGGTTAGTAATCCAGTGGTCGCGAGTTCGAATCGTGCCACGACCAATTTCGTTCACCTACGGTACAAGCAATTATGCTCAGTTTAGATAATGTATGAGGATGTATACGTATGTACTTGTTATTATTATGTATGGGAATAAAATAGCCATCATGAGTCATGACACAGGGTTTCCTAGTTTGATGGTGATTAAAACACAACACCAATACTACTTTCTACATCATCATATATGTATGTATGTATTCAAAATTTCTTAAATAATGTACCTATGTATATTTAGATAAGTAGGTACAATAACATATGTGGAAAATTCGGTGTTGCCATAACCAACTCGTTTTGTATGTAAATTAAATAAATAAATTAATTAATAAAAATACTAGGACAAACTTATTCATTTAAAAAAAATATAGATGAACTTAGAAACAGCGTGAATGGAGCACTAAGACCAATTATGAATGATCGCAACATATCAAAGGATGCCAAAGTTGCCATTCATAACGCCATCGTAGTGCCAACCTTGACGTATGCAAGTGAAACCTGGACTTGGCAGAAGACGCATGAAAGTAGAATAAATGCAGTTGAAATGAGATCGTTAAGAAGGATTTGTAATAGAACGATGTATGACCGGGTAAGAAATGAGGACATAAGGAAAGAATGTAAGATGAAGAAAGATGTCATTACTAGAATGAAAGTGAACACATTGAGATGGTTTGGTCACATGGGGAGAATGAATGAGGAGCGCCTGACGAAGAAAATATACAGAGCGGAAAGGAATGGAATGAGAGGTCGGGGACGCCCAAGAAAGGGGTGGCACGACCATGTGAACGAAATTTTGAAAGACGGAAATGTTAGAAGTGTGAGCAATAGACGAACATGTATGAGACGATGCATGAATGTGGACGAGGCGAGAGATGCTTGCCAGGATAGAAAGATGTGGCGTTCGGTTCTCTCTGCCTACCCCGCAAGGGACATGGCGTGATGGTATGTATGTATGTATGTATGAACTTAGAATCCGGAGTTGAATATTTAGTACAATTGTCTGTGTATGTCCGTCCCTTATGAATTTTGATCCGTTTGATACACAAAGTTCAAAATTCAGAAAATAATCGACGAATGGTCTGTGTGCCTTTTTTTTGCTGTGTAATAATATTATTGTCACAATAATGATTTAAGGTACCTACCCAACTGCGTATAGTAAATATTGTATTTTTGTGTGGTGGGTGCATGGATATAGATGTATTGTATAAATATAATTTTGTAAATCTCCAACCTCGAAACAGGCGTAGTCCTAGTGAGGTTGGGATAGTATTTATAAATTATTGTATAAGTGTCGAGATGATATAAATAAAAATAATAATAAAATAAAATAATGGTCTTTATGTCCTCATTTTTCAATTATTTCATGTATTTCCTTTTTTTATTTTGAATATATATTTTGATATGTTTCAGTTGTCTGTACCCCTCATTTTCATTTATTTTTAAGCTTTTTTAATGTTTATTTGATTTTATGTTCATATATGATTTGATTTACTTACTTTATGTATGACTTTGTTTAATTGCTTTGTATTTGATATTTTTTTTAAGTAATTCCCTCATCAAGCACAAGATTGCTATCTTTTTGATGAGACATTGCAAAGAAAACTATTTGTAAAAATTACTATACTAGTGAATTATATATTTATGTGTATTATAAAATTATATGTTAAATAAATAATAAATGTAGGATGGTCTTGGGCAGATCTTAGGGCTTGGGTGATTGTAGATCCTGTAGCTGACTTGAAAAGGTTCACTCCATAGGATCGGTGAGCGACCTCTAGATTTTACTAGTACATAATCATTTCGTAGGACGAAATAGTTACCGACAACGGGGAACATGAATATTTTCTTCGTCATACGATATTCATTCATTCATCATATAATCAAAATAAATATGAATCCCATATTTCTTCATGCAACAAGGAATATTCAATACCCATTAACAGGTGTTAAACCAATCTCAAAATACATAAGACACGTCATTGTATCAATTTAATCACTGAGTAAGTCGATCGTTGTTACACTGCAAGAACAAGAGGCAAATGCAAACAAGACATAAAACCACCTAAAAACAATTGTTTAAATATTTATCAAGATTATTATTATCACGATGATCATTTGAACAGCCAACAACGGTGTCATTAACCCACTTGGCTGCCACCTTGTACACAATGCGTATTGATTTATAACCAGATAACTGATGGGCGACACCGCCACTCGTTGACCAACAAAGAAAATACCAACCCGGTTTTTACTCTCATTATATTACTTAAATAATAAATAAAGTTTTCAAATCAAGTCAGCCTTTTTCCAATCTTCCAATCCTTTGGATTTACTTCCTTATACTACCTCTAATCATTCACATTTTTTAGGTTTTACCAACTACTTCTATTATACAGTAGGTACCTATTTATTTACTAACTATATTTGATGTGTACCTCACGACATGAAGTGTACATCCTATTTCTCGTTTTATGACTTAAATAATAAGTATTCTTAACTTTTTTTTAGCAATTACTACTTATACATATTATACATAAGATACCTACCTATTTATTTATTGAATATATTTATGTGCACCTCACGACATGAAGTGTACCTCCTCTGACTCGTGTTATGACTTAAATAATAAGTATTCTTAGCATATTTTTTAACAATTACTACTTATATTATACATAAGATACCTACCTATTTATTTATTGAATATATTTATGTGCACCTCACGACATGAAGTGTACCTCCTCTGACTCATGTTATGACTTAAATAATAAGTATTCTTAGCATATTTTTTAACAATTACTACTTCTATTATACATAAGATACCTATTTATTTATTGAATATATTTGATATGTACCTCACGACATGAAGTGTACCTCCTCTTACTCATTTTACGACTTAAATAATAATAATAATAAGTAATTTATATAGCGCCGTTTAATGATTTAAAATCATTCCAAGTAAGTACCTATTCTTAACATTTTTTTAGCAATTACTACTTCTATTATATATAAGATACCTATTTATTTATTTATTGAATATATTTGATATGTACCTCACGACATGAAGTGTACCTCCTCTTACACATTATAAGTATTCTTATGACTTATATAATAAGTATTCTTAACATTTTTTAGCTATTATTACTACTTCTATTATACATAAGGTACCTATTTAGATATTTATAGAATATATATGATTTTTAACTCACGACATGAAGTGTATATACCTCCTACACATATTTGAAGATAGTCGCTGAAGATCGAGCGGAGTAGAGGAAGAGATGCATCGCTTTGCAGACAACGAATTCCCATGATTGAAACCAAAGATGAAGATATTTGTTGGGTAACTTTTATAAGATAACTTTTTTTTATATATCTATTTATTTATTTGATGAACCGTTCATCTTTTCTTTATAATTTGCCTCTCAAACTTTTCATTTCACGTTCACGACACGACAAATGCTCCTACATTCTGTATAATTGGGTTATATGTTTAAATAATGTATACCTACAATTAAAATGGGCTCTATGAAAATCCATCATTATAAAAAACAACATATCTAGTATAAAAACTGAATTTGGCTTCATATTTTTTTTTAATCTGTAGCCATTTAATATGTTCGTTCCCCTTAATTTGTTGGTTCTTCTTGTACGTTATCTTATGTAATAGATAGCGAAGAGTTGAACGCACGCGAAGCATCACACACGTATAATATACAACATATGTAGGTTCATAGCAATAAATAATTTTACAATACCTAAACAGTAATTCACTTTGTACACACTCATACGTTATATTATATTATGAAGGTAAACCCTTTATGTATCATTCGTGACCATCCTCACCTTTTATTAACTACAATGTAATTTACTTCTGTACATACATACATACATAGTACTTACATTGGACTAAAGATAGCTCTGAAGAAGACAACGACCGATATAGTCTTGTCAAGGATATTACGAATACACAGATCCGTATCCAAGTATCCTTGACGAGTGTCATTATAAATTATTAAATGATAAAAATGAAATGATATTTAACATCCATAGTGATTGACACCTAACTATTTTCCAATCTGTACTAAAGCCCCTTGTATATGATTGGCACCTAACTATTTTCCAATCTGTACTAAAGCCCCTTGTATATGATTGGCACCTAACTATTTTCCAATCTGTACTAAAGCCCCTTGTATATGATTGGCACCTAACTATTTTCCAATCTGTACTAAAGCCCCTTGTATATGATTGGCACCTAACTATTTTCCAATCTGTACTAAAGCCCCTTGTATATGATTGGCACCTAACTATTTTCCAATCTGTACTAAAGCCCCTTGTATATGATTGGCACCTAACTATTTTCCAATCTGTACTAAAGCCCCTTGTATATGATTGGCACCTAACTATTTTCCAATCTGTACTAAAGCCCCTTGTATATGATTGGCACCTAACTATTTTCCAATCTGTACTAAAGCCCCTTGTATATGATTGGCACCTAACTATTTTCCAATCTGTACTAAAGCCCCTTGTATATGATTGGCACCTAACTATTTTCCAATCTGTACTAAAGCCCCTTGTATATGATTGGCACCTAACTATTTTCCAATCTGTACTAAAGCCCCTTGTATATACCTTGGACATACGGATGTACACAAATTTGCACAATAAATTACCTTCTAATATAACAAACTCGAAAAAATATTGCATATCACCAAATCTGTAATATAATATATATAGTATTTTTTCGTGAATAAAAGGTAAAATTTAGATATTTTTTTTAATAGCAAGAAGAAGTTATTAAAATAGTAAAAAACTCAACCGGTAGATTTTCATATTATCTTACAATTGAAGTAAAAATCTACTTCATAGGCCTAGTAGTTTTTAAAAAGGTGTTTTATAAAAACTTATTTTGCAAGAAAAGTATAGTATGTTAAAAAATACTGTTCTTTATTTTAATGACTTGTTTTATGAAGGTTCTGGGGAAAAGAATTTCAAAATATACTACTATAGCCTCTTAAGAGGCTACCCCACTTGCATTCAATATGCTAAATTTTCTGTCATTAAGTTCCCTACATATCTATTTCCACATAGCGAATTTCTTCGCTTTAGTGGTTTTAATCTATACTTGAATATGATAGACTAAATTATTATTGTGTCTCCAATAAGCTATTGGTAAATGTAAAAAAAAACATATCATTACATTCTAGGAAAAAGAGTATAATAAAATACACTTACACTATCAATAGGGAGACGATTGACGAGAAATCAGACTGTAGAGACTTAGGCATACAAGTGGACAGTAAACTCTTATTTGAAAAAAACATTAACAAAATTATTACCCTCAAAGTTTATAAAATGTTGGGACTCCTGATGAGAGTATACAAACTATTCACTCAAGTGAAAACATTTAGCTTACAACACAATTATATAACACAATCGTTATATTATACCAATACTGGAATATAACTCAATTGTTTGGAGTCCGTGTTATACTGTTCATATTTATAACGTTGAGAGAGTTCAAAACAAGTTTTTGAGGTACATCAATTTTAAGATGGGAATTCAGTCTACTGACATCAATTATTATGAATTTTTGAGATCATTTTGCTCTCTTGATGCGCTGGAAATAAGGAGAGTAATAGCTGATCTTGCATTTTTTCATAGATTACTGAATGGTGTTGTAGATTGTCCTCGTCTTTTGTCACAGATTCACTTACGTGTACCGTCAAGACTCACTCGCAATAGTGAATGTTTCGCCTTACAAAATGTCTACACAAATTATTTGTTTGGCTCACCAATGCAGAGACTTCCAAGACTTGCAAATAAGTTTGAGCATATCGATGTCTTTGCATTGGGTTATGGTGCATACAAGAGTTTGTTGTTACATATAATGAAATGATCATATTATGTAATGAATGAATCTTGACTATATATGTAATATTATTTTTCTTTTTTTTCTTTTTTAATTTTAACTATAAACAAATGTATTTTTAATTTGCACTGTTTCTTCTGCTGATTTGTGTTCAAATTTTATTTGTATATACCTATCTTTTTTATATTTAGTTGCTTCACATATTGTTTTATTAACTTTTTTATTATGTTTTTTTTTGTTTCCTTTTACTTAATGTATTATTGTTTTTAGTCTCTATGTATTTTCTCAGTACCTATGTATATTTTAATGTATGTTTGTAAAAGGCAATACATGCCGTATGAGAAATAAATAAATAAATATTATAAGTCAATTGGAGCATGCGTCAGTCATCTGGAACCCACAATATAATATCTATTTTAACAGTATAGAACGAATTCATCACATATTTTTGAGACACATGAATTACAAATTTGGTAATAACTACAAACATGAATTTGAGACTTTACAGAGAAGACGAAGGACCTCAGACTTAATGTATCTTTATGACATAATAAACTTCAATATTGACTGTACAGACCTTCTGAAAATTATTAACATCAAATTACCGAACATACGAACAAGGCTAACGTTATTTTTAGACAAAAATAAACATTAACACCGCTCATAATTCGCCATTGTACCGATGCCTTACCACATGTAGGTAATCATTTGGAAAGGATCAGGTCCGTAAACATTTTTTTTAAACTAACAAACATACTGTTGATATGAAAAATTGTTAATATAAATAAGCTTTTAGCAACGCGCCTTTGTACTGAGACAGATACGCAAATATGCCTAAAAATATCTCATGTTGAGTTTATTATTGTTAGTGATATGACAATATGTTCAAGAACGTCTCACGTTGAGTTTATTATTGTTAGTGATATGGGAATATTTCAAGAATGTCTCACGTTGAGTTTATTATTGTTAGTGATATAACAATATGTTCAAGAATGTCTCACGTTGAGTTTATTATTGTTAGTGATATGGGAATATTTCAAGAATGTCTCAGGTTGAGTTTATTATTGTTTGTGATATGACAATATGTTCAAGAATGTCTCACGTTGAGTTTATTATTGTTAGTGATATGAGAATATTTCAAGAATGTCTCACGTTGAGTTTATTATTGTTAGTGATATGACAATAATATTTCAAGAATGTCACACGTTGAGTTTATTGTTGTTAGTGATATGACAATATGTTCCAAAATGTCTCGTGTTGTATTTCTGATTCATTGATCATTTAGTTTTTGCCTGAACATTCTTCTCGTATCTTGGAGTTCCTCACGTGCTAGTGCTGTGGGACTTCTGCCAAATGCGCAGTTTGCCGGTGAAAATAAAATCTTTCCAATTGCTTTGACCTCACACCATTCCTATCATATTATGGATTGTCAGACTACAAAGTATACAAATACTTTCTCCGAAATCTACATTGTTTTTTTTTCAAGTGCAAAAATTCATTTGTGTTCTATTATTATCTTCTGAAATTTATTTAAATTCTATTTATTTGCGTGCATATAGATATTATTACGCGCATATAAATATTGTACTATGGTAATTTAGGTACCTAGTTTATTGAACAGGTAACGTTTTGAAAAGCGGACAGATAAAAAAATATGTAATAAATATGTACACAAGTATATTAAAAACACATGTGTGAGGAGGTAAAAAAATAGCGAATTTAAACAACTTGTCAACTAACTTGGATTGCATGAGTCACTTTAGGTACATAATAATATGCATATTGATATACAGGTATATTACTTTAGGTACATAATAATATGCATATTGATGTACAGGTATATTTCTTTATCCTTTTGTGACA
Organism: Molanna angustata; assembly: GCA_963576475.1. NCBI lineage: Eukaryota > Metazoa > Arthropoda > Insecta > Trichoptera > Molannidae > Molanna > Molanna angustata. Next base: position 7,885,283 of record OY754982.1, read on the forward strand.
TATATGAACTATTTATTTAAATATTTTATACGATTGTCCAAAAAATCATATTATAAAACATGGACGTACTTTTCATCAATAACTATATAAATAATAAATACCAATAATCTAATTGAATATAAATGTTTTGAGGATAAAGATGGAAAATGGTCACGACCCTCAGCAATGAAGACAGCGACTCGGAGATAGGGAATTGAATTACCTACTTCAAAGAACAAGGAAATAAGCAGAGACATTTTGACACGATAACATTGAGGAAAATTTAAGAATCAAATCAAGCACCGATTAGTTTATAGGTAAGTATTGGAGTAGTACTTACCCAAGTATAATATATATAGAAATATTCGCCTCGTATCTGGTACGGTATTTTCGTTCAAGTTCACTTGTGATGAGAAGCAGGGCAAAATCTGGATGTGTACAAATGTAAGGTCACAAATGCCAAATATCTACTCAAAATAACACTACGATGGATATTATTATTAGAGATAAAGTAGATGAATATATTATTTATGAATATATTATTAATGTATGTTATTATTAATGACCGGACAGACCAAATTTGAAATAGTTTAGCTATTTGTCACTTCAATACTCACCGAAATTAAAGGTTTAATTTGTGATAATATTTGACATAAAATGACAAATCGTATTATACCTAATGCTAAATCTAGTAACTGAAAACATACATAATAAAACCGCCTAAAACACTGTGAAGTTACGTGTTAGTAAGGGCAAATATTGCATGCGCTAAAAAGGGTTACATACATACATACATACCATCACGCCATGTCCCTCACGGGGTAAGCAGAGAAAACCGAACGCCACTTACTTCTATCTTGACACACATTCATCGCCTCGTCGACATTCATACATGTTCGTCTGTTTTTCACTCTTCTAACATTTCCGTCTTTCAAAATACCGTTAACATGGACGTGCCATCCCTTCCTTGGGCGGCCCCGACCTCATTCCATTCCTGTCCGCAATGTATATTTTGTTCGTCAGGCGTTCCTCATTCATTCTCCCCATGTGGCCAAACCATCTCAATGTGTTCAAACCATCTCAGTGTGTTCTTCCCGATGTCCTAGTCCCGATGAGATTTTTAGGGAAAGAAAAATATGAAAAGTTGCCCTTAAAATTGGAATATTCGAGGAAAATTGAAAGTATTTTTTGTATGGGTTTGACAGCGAACTTTAAGCGTTCACTTTAAGAACACACTGAGATGGTTTGAACACATTGAGATGGTTTGGCCACATGGGGAGAATGAATGAGAAACGCCTGACGAACAAAATATACATTGCAGGCAGGACTGGAATGAGAGATCGGGGCCGCCCAAGGAAGGGATGGCACGTCCATGTGAACGGTATTTTGAAAGACGGAAATGTCAGAAGCATGAATAACAGACGAACATAACGAGGCGATGAATGTGTGTCAAGATCAGTCAAGATAGAAATAAGTGGCGTTCGGTTCTCTCTGCCTACCCCGCGAGGGATATGGCATGATGGTATTTACATATAATACAAATCATGTTCAGTGTGGGTTGGACATTCAAAAAACACATTTAGCTTGATTCACAATTTGATAATCCGCTGTCAAACTGCATTTGCAAACAAACCCATACAAAAAATACTTTCAATTTTCCTCGAATATTCCAATTTTACGGGTAACTTTTCATATTTTTCTTTCCCTAAAAATTTCATCGGGACTATACATGCAACAAAAACATCGATCAATTTTTCAATCGATAATGAATGATTCACCCATACAGCAGTAGCGGAATTGCTTATAGAAGCCAATAATCTTAACTTGCCTATGAATGTTATATTAAGAAATTCAAGATCTTATATGTTTAATTAATTTTATTGCAACCATACTACCTACAAGATTAAAAATTGAACAGTAAGTATATACGATTCTTTACAGGGCCACAAATGTAAATATTTTTTTGGAATGTGATTTTAAAAATATTTTTTATAACCACTAAAATGAACAGCGATCTTAAAAAAACATTAAATTTTCGACATTTCCTAATTTTCTTTCAGGGTTTGCCTATTCCGAAGGTTTTAGACTCGCCCCTGCCATACAGACACAAAGGATTAGGCTCTAAAGAGGACCCTATACTGCAAATCAACTCCGCCGATTCCTGAAAATTGAATTTTCGAAAGTCATTATAACCGATTTATACATTTTTATCAATATTTTTACTTCTTACTACCCCAAGGAGATATAGTGGATAATTTTAAATATGAAATTTTTAAGGTTATTTTTTTATTACAGATTATCAAAATACATACTTACTGTGCCATCATTAATAATGGCACAATAGAAGTGTTGGTACATTACCTATTCTCTATGATTTTCATAAGAAAAAAGTATACATTTTAAATACTTACTAGTTGCATGTAACACATGAGATCTAACTGTCGATAGTGATAGTATGTACAGTTGAAGAATAAGTACCAAACTATAAACCCATAAATACAAATTATTTAATATTTTAAGATATTTGGTTTTCTATACAACACATGTACCTAGGTATGTATGTCAAGATAGGATAGTATGGTGGTCAGTCCTTTGATCCTACCCAGAATGTGAAAACAGCATGATAGTATGTATGTATGTTTGGAGATTAGTATCAAATTATTAAGTCTTCTTAGATATTGTGAGTAGGCTACTTCCATACAATTTGTATGAAGCAATGTCGTCACTAAATTCAATTTTTATAAAAATTGTTAAAAAAAAATTGAGATGTGCTAATACAATGTTAATATTTTTTATAGAAAATTAAATTTTCTAGTTGGGATGTTTCGGCTTTTTTCGATATTTTTTAAAAAAATGGAAATATAGGCAGTTAAACTCATAAATTTATCATAAAAAAAATATTTTTCTTAATAAAAAATGTTTGAGAAACTTTGGAATTTTTTTAAAAAAATTAATTTGTGACTTGTATTTGTCTATGTTTATACCAATTTTCAGCGTTCTAGCTTTAACGGTTTCTGAGATATATGGAAAAATAAATCAAAATTTCAAAAGTTGATAACCCCTGACTGAAACAAAAATTCACAACTCTGAGTATAAAAGTTTTGTAGGCTTGTAATTTTTTATATATTTTAAAATTTTGGGCTCTGTAAATTATCAAAAGTTATAAGGGGGGGACAGACACACAGACAGACACACAGACAGACACACAGACACACACACAGACACACACACACAGACACACACACAGACACACACACACACACACACAATAACCCCTGACTGAAACAAAAATTCACAACTCTGAGTATAAAAGTTTTGTAGGCTTGTAATTTTTTATATATTTTAAAATTTTGGGCTCTGTAAATTATCAAAAGTTATAAGGGGGGGACAGACACACAGACAGACACACAGACAGACACACAGACACACACACAGACACACACACAGACATACACACAGACACACACACACACACACACAAAACTCACATAAAATGTTCTACTCCGAATTCTGAGTAAATACATGTATGGGAACATACATGCTGCGAGGCCTCTAGTTGGTGTTATTAGCTTGCAAAAAGTCCACTACACCATACAAAATTTTCGTTCGTTCACGCATCTTGGCTTAATAATGTCGATTCATTAAGAGAATTGAATTCTCATGAACGAATCGACAGTTGGACAAGAAGGGGAACGTTTAGTGTTGGACACAACCCATTCGTTTGTTTTTATAATATACATAGATAATGATGTGTTATAGGCAATAATAACAAGTCAAGACACACATATTCCTTTTTGAATATGTAGAGATAATATTAAAAATAGTCTTCGCTTTGGCATATCTCCCACGTACACTCTTTCAGTCTTTCCACGTGGATTAATGAACTCAAACAAAATAATGTTCATGATGAAAATAGACAACATCATAACAACCAACTTTTATTTTACTTACCTATAACAACACTTATCTAAATATTTACTTGTGAAGACTCATATGTATAGGTTTGTAGATCAAGAGATTGTAAGACCAATAATTACATACATACCATCACGCCGTTTCCCTATTCGGGGTAGGCAGAGAGAACCGAACGCCAGACTCTTCTATCTTGACATACCTGTTTTGCCTCATTTACATTCATACATCGCGTCATACATGCTCTCCTATTGTTCTGACTTCGTATGTTCCCCTCTTTCAAAATCTCATTTATATGATCATGCTAGCTCTTTCTCGGTCGACCCTTACATCTCATTCTACTCTTTTCAGCCTTGTATACTTTCTTTGTCAGTCGTTCATCGTTCATTCTCTCTACATGTCCGAACCATCGCAAAGCATTTATCTTCATTCTACTCGAAATATCCCTTTCAATCTTACATTCTCTTCTGATATCTTGATTCCTTATCCTATCATAAATTGTTTTACCACACATTCGTCTTAGGGACCTCATTTCCACAGCGTTAATTTTACTTTCATGCGTCTTACTTGCATACATTTTTTTTTTTTTTTTATAAAAAAATGAATATGTCCTTGTTAAACAAGTACATATACATCTTCCTAAGTTCCCTATACTAAGCATAAATGCTTGTCCTATAGGTGAACGAGATCGGTCGAGGCAGGATTCGAACTCGCGACCACTGGATTACTAACCCAGCGCGCTAACCGCTCTGCCATCCACCCATCCATATGGTTGGAACGACAATAGCGTTGTGCACAGCTAGTTTTGCTGGCCTTGAAATAATTGGGTCAGCCATTATTGTTCTTAATACAACATTTACTCTATTTGCTGCCGTTACCCTTCTTTCTATATCCTTTTCCAATTTTCCATCACGCTGAAACATACTTCCTAGATACACATATTCATCCACTTGTTCAAGTAGTTCATTATTAACTCGTATCTCGCATATTGTTCGTCTTTCGCTCTTCTCAAATACCATTACTTTAGACTTAGCTCCATTCATTCTCCATCCATCGAATACCATTTTTACCAAGTATTCTAAGTCTTTCACACTTTCTGCCATTAATACCTTGTCATCCGCATACATTAGATCGCATACATTCACATCATCCAGCTTCAAACCTATATTTTCATTCTTCAGTTCTTTTACACAGCAGTCAATGTAAAGATTAAAGAGCCACGGTGATAGGATGCAGCCCTGTCGTACTCCCTTGTTGATGGGGAACCAATCCATGAGAGAGTTATCAACCCTCACACGAGCCTGGCTACCCTCATAAAGAGACGCAATTGCTCCTATCAGCTTACTCTCCACTCCGTACACTGATAGCACGTTCCAAAGTTTTTCCCGGTCGACTTTATCATAAGCCTTTTCCAGGTCTATGAAAGCACAGAAAAGCTTCTGGTTTTATGCCAGAACCTTTTCAATTGCCATTCGAAGGAAAAAGATTTGATCAGTGCATCCTCTACCTCTAACAAACGCTCCTTGTGCATCCCATACCTTGCTTTCAGTCACCTTTCGTAACTTTTGATCTAAGATCCTAGCATAAAGTTTTCCAACTGAACTCAGCAGACTACTGATAACTTGGTAGTTCTTGCAGTCTAATTTTTATACTTTCACTATCGTTCAAGGCATTTTTCTTTATTTTCACGACTTCTTTTGTTTTCCTCTTGCATTCGTTATATACTTTTCGCGTTTCTTTTTATTTTTCATTCTTTTCTCCTGTACACGTCAACCACTTCTTCCATGCTTCATGTTTCTCTTTCACTATTTCCTGTGTACTTCTTTATTCCACCATGCATCTCCTTTCATTCTGCATCTTTTCGTTTCACCACACGCATTCTTTGCTGCACTTATTAGAGTGTTCCTTAGTATATCCCATGCCTCACCTATATCCATATCTCTCGCTATGTGAGTGTTAATAATAATTAAAATAATTTATTAATATTATACTAAAACCGTTCAGTCGCATTTTATACTAAAACCCATCAGTCTCGTGGTATGGCTCCTACTTACCTCTCCGAACTGTGCATTCCGCTTTCAATAAATGACAGACAATCATCACTTCGTTCAGCTTCTTCATCCATGGTTGGGAAATTGGTTGAAATAAACAGGGTGCACACAACTAATTTCGGTGATCGTGCATTTGCTGTGGCAGGACCAAATGCATGGAATAAGCTCCCACACACCCTCAGACAGATCGAAAATATATCTTCGTTCAGAAAAAAACTCAAAACGCACCTTTTTCGCAAATCTGACCAGAGCCAAAATGATACAACGTAATCAATTTTCAGCGCCCTTGAGATGAGGATATTTCACAAAAACGGCGCTGTACAAATTATCCAAATTTATTATTATTATCTCAATGTATAGGTACTAAAACCTTCGGTTGCAATTTATTTGAAATTCGTTTAAGTATACCAAATTTGCGTTAAATTTAATAAACGAGTGGGCTGTGGCCAACGCTATACTCCACACTACCAAGCCACGTCACAAAGAAACGTGCAAACAAATGAACGTGAAATATTCTAGGATTATGATGCATCACAAACAGAAATATAGAAATAGAACGACATATATGGAACGACATATACGACATGTACTTATTACATATCCTTTAAAATCTAATGGGGTCTAAGTGAGTATTAGATATATAAATTTTCAAAATTTGAAAAGAATCGAATGAGTATTTAAGTACAATAAACATGTCGTACATAGCACATAGTGCAAAGCACACACACATATACATTGTGATGAAACTTTCAGAATACAATCTCAGAATGATACTAGTTGATAATCTTAAAAAAAAACCTTAAGGATTGCGAAATCATAGCTCGTGAGGAGATTGTGAGGATTAAAAATGTTTTTATATTACATATTTATTTAGAATGTACTAGATATGTATGTAGAAACAAAACATTTTTTTTATTTATTTTAATTCATCTTATAATTACTTGTACTGGAGAGTTTTACGTTGATCACAACTCTTAAAATTATATATTCAAGTACATTTTGCGTGATGAAATTTAACGAACATCTCCATTTAATTATCTGACCTTTGGTTAGTATTTATTGGTCATATATACTTAAGTACAACAATACGTAAGTAATTTAGGGTTAAATTGAAATGAATGTAGGCAGTTGTATTTACCAAAGTAAGAATATCATGGACATTATGTACCAACATATTGCTCCAGAGTACCTACATACATTATATTGACAATACATACATACCTAAATATGCAGCTTCATACAACAATAATTAATATCAAGTGCATTCTGTAAGTATTGAGCGTCACTACAGGTCAGACTAAATGATAAATCATATTGTTTATAGACAACCAACGCATAGTGAATTTCAATACAATATTATTTATATTCACACTAAGGTGACAATAAATTCCTCAATATTTAAATGTTTATTCAATAATAATACATTTATTTAACATATGAAAAGAAAACTTACAAAAACAATTTACCACAGAGACCACTCAGTATCTATTTAATAACAAACAAAAAATATGGGTGCTCCCTGAATGGCATCATTTCATCACTTTACAGATAATTGAAATGCCTGTACATATATTATGTATTTTTCACCACGCTTTTACATCATGCGATAGGATTTACAATCATTTCAATTCATTTATTCATCTTTCTGTACATAATATAAACAAATTTATTGCACTATGGCGGGCTTATTGCAATTAGGCAATTTCTCCCAATCAACCAGATTACAAAGTATTACAAAATTTTTACAAGTAACACTAAACATCTTGCAAATTATTTTTGGTTAGGTAATTATTGCTTATACCTATATTATTATTTACACATACATATTATAATATTAAATACATCGTTAGCTTCAATTTGAAAATAAATATTATCAAATAATAATAATAATAAGCACAATTTGTAAAGCGCCGTTTAGTGACAACCGTGGTCACCTCAAGAGCGCTTTCAGTTTGCAAAAAAATAAGTTAAAATTAAGTTTAAATTAGTCCTATAGCTAACACATTGAAAATGGTGAAACATATCGTATAAATATAGATGAACCAGAAAACATTATTATCAATATAGCATAAATATAACATAAAATATCAATATAGATGAACCAAAATATCAATATATCAATATAACATAAAATATCAATATAGATGAACCAGGATTTAAAAACATAATTTTTTCGACATTATCCCACAAGAAAAATGGCGGATTTTTTTTCACAATTTATTTTTACAAGAATCATGCAAATAATTATTGGCTAGGTTAGGTTAGGTTATTTTTACAATAAACATACGAATAATTATTGGTTAGGTTAGGTTATTATTATTTTTATTTATTTATTTATTTAATCTTTTTGTACATATAATAAGTACACTGGCGGGCTTATTGCCTAATGACAATTTCTTCCAACCAACCAGAGTAAATGTGTAATATACAAAACAATGTGTGCTATTATTTATGCATATTTACAATATTCCATACATTTTAAGCTTCAATCAAAAAACAAATATTATTAAACATCAAAAGAGAAGAACCAGGAATATAAAACATAGTTTTCACAACATTCATCATCATCATCATCATTGGCACTACAGTCCGCTACGGACCCTGGCCTCCTCCAGAAATTGTCTCCATCCCTCCCTGTCGACCGCCAGTCTTCTCCAATTTCACAACATTAACCCCATAATAAACATGGCCAAAATTTTTTGGAAACAATTTTTACAAGAAGAATGCAAAAAAGTTATTGGTTAGGTTAGGTTGTCATTGTTTATACATTTCATTGTGTTTCATATATTGTTAGCTTCAATTTGAAAATAAAACAAAAATAATTAAATAATATGTAATTAGTAATACGTGGTCATACTATCAGCTATAGTCATGACACATGAGTAAACCACACATTTGTGTTTATTGTATAAAGTATAAACCTCTTTTTTTATAAATATACATTAATGTATGTAGAGAGAAATAATACTTTTGTAAAATACAGACAATTGGCAAATATATTTAAGGTTTTGTTATTGCCAATAGCCATCTTGGATTACTTTAGGCTGAGGTCATTAGTATGTCAAATTGAAGAAGGATAAGACCAAAATCAACAATTTCACTAAACTTTAATGGCGGGCATAATATATTATTATTGACATTTAATTACGAATGAATATATTATGATATTTTTAAAATATATGCAGAGCCGAATTTTGTTTCAAATATACATCCACTATCCGAAGTACTTCTTCTTCTTCTTCGATGCCATTATAGCTCAAATCAAGCCTAGACCTCCTTCGCCTTTGTTTATAGTAGAACTTATGCATCATCTCTCTTTATATCACCATACAGCTCATTTTCACAATTGTCTTTAATAGTAAAGCAACTCGCTCACGCGAGTCGCTATTGTTGTTAAAGTCTAACTAAATGTAACCAAAAAATTATGGTTTAAAAAAATATTTAGTTAGTCTTTAATGTTAATAGCGACTCTCGTGAGCGAGTCGCTATTAGCGTTTTATAAATTGAATAGAAATTGGTTCCAGGAAAAATGTTAACAACACCTTTTGTCAGTCTTCACACCATTTTTTTTTTAAATCTAATCTACAAAAGTTTGGTAAAAATAGGTTGGTTTAGTTTGTTTGTAGTTTAATTGCGACTGGCATGAGCCAGTTGCATTATATATTTAAAAAAAGTAACTAACACATTAAAAAAATAACTAAATTAGTATTTTTACCAAACTTTTGTAGGTTATGTTTAAAAAAATGGTGTGAAGACTAGGCTATCCCTTTTGTCATTTGAGGTTAGGAATTAGTTTATTATGTATTAGCATTTGATCTTTTTCAATTAAATTATATATCTCAAAATATTATTAACGTAGTTGTATGATTTTTAACATTACTTATTACTGTTTATGTTAAAAATTTTCATGTTTTGTGTCAACTTAGACAGCTCAACCGACATTGGTAAAAATAGTCTAGTCTTTATACCGCTCTCCGACATACATACTACAGATACACTGATAAAAAAAAATAAAATAAATTCCACAGAATTTCAGAATCTTTATTCTCTTTTATTAAACGAGTACTGTTTTTTTTTATTTTCATATTCTTTTTTTCTCCAGTTAATGGCATTCCTCTAACCCATTAAGTAAAACTATCCTAGAAACCCATTAGGTAAAACTAACTAGAAATATTTTGAAAAAACGTTGTAACGCCGCCATCTTGGCACAGTTAATCATCAGTACCTCCGAGTCGGAATGGGAGCATTACAAAAATCAGTATGAAGCACTTCATTCCAAAGCAGAATTTTTTTTTTTTTTCGCGACCAAGTGGGCTCGCACCCAAGTGTCCGTCGAGGCCAAATGGACTCGCAACCAAGTGGGCTCGCACCCAAGTGTCCGTCGCACCCAAGTGTCCCGCAGCCAAGTGTCCGCCGCGGCCAAGTGTCTCGCAGTCAAGTGTCCCGCACCCAAGTGTCCCGCACCCAAGTGGCCGCAGCCAAGTGTCCTAGACCGCTCCGAGTTTACCCAATCAATATTGACACTCAATCAATAATGCATCTCGCTCGTGCGAGTCGACAAATTTGAAAACTAACCGAAATTAAGAAATAAATAAGTATGTATATTTTAAAAAAATAGTAATCATTTGATGTATGGCCACCATATTAGAAAATTTGACTTTTGGTATGAGTAATTAAGAGTTAATTTATTTTAATAGATACAACCGCTGTTGTACACTTAATGTAATAATGTTCACAAAGATAATATTCGCTTAACCACACTTCTCAGTAACTCTTCACACTAACTGTCACATTTACACTAATCCACCGACAAAACAACGCTTCGTTTCTATGGTTGCTAGCATCAGTATTGCCAGACCACACGCCCCCTTGATGTCTTCATCACCAATCATACTGCCCTAACCATGCCGGTGGTCTACGAGTTCAGGCAGGCTGTGGCGTTCTCTCTCCTGCTAACACTTGCGTATCAGTTTCTTCCATTTGTCCCTGCTCTTCTTCATCGGATTCAAGAGATATTCCTTGAAAACCAACTTCTTGGTTGCTTGGTCTATTTGTTTGACCGTCGTCCTCTTCAGTGTACCTCGATGGTAATTCTCGTAAGTCCAAGACATGCCTCGGAGTGCCGTCCACAACGATAATATTCGCTTCACCACACTTCTCAGTAACTCTTCGGCGAAACGATGGCAAACAATCTCAAACTCGGCGACATCGTGAGGTCGTTTGACGGTGAAGGTGACGTAATCCAATGGTTGGTGAAATTGGAGTTGGTGGCCAAATTGAAGGGCTTAGAGAACATGGCGCAAATTATCCCGTTGTTTCTGGAGGGCGCAGCTTTCGCAGTCTATAATGAAATGGACGATAAACAAAAATCTGACGTGGAGGCCATCAAGGATGTGCTCATCTCTACATTTGCCTTAAACCCATTTAAGGCATACGAAAATTTTGTGAGACGAGTGTGGTGCGATGAACCAGTAGATGTGTTTCTCACAGACCTCCGAAAATTGGCGCGCCTGGCGGGAGTCACCTCAGACATGCTTTTGAAGAGAGCGTTTGTGGTAGGGCTGCCTTCATCGGTGTCCCGTGAGTTGCGCGCGATGTCTCAAGTAGAATCTCTTCCCTTGTCGCAAGTGGTAGAGCGCGCGCGCTCTCTGATGGCAGAGCTAGTATACCAGCCAGTGACAGCTGTCGCACGAGAAGACAGAGACGTAGTGAGGCAAAAATGCTGCTTCCGATGTGGTGGTCCTCACTTGATAAAGTTTTGCAAACGTCTCCCAAGGAAGATAAACTGTTGGACATGCGGAGCGGAAGGTCATGTATCCAGTAATTGTGGAAATAACCAGGGAAACGGCAGCGGGAGAGCTGGTGCGCCGGCAGTTCCCCCCAATATGGTGTAAAGGCGCTTCCCATAATCGATGTAGAGGTGGAAGGGCGTCGCGGTCGAGCGCTCGTCGACACAGGGTGTTCTCGATCCATCGTTACATCTGGATTGGGTAAAGGTTTTCGTATTGGAAATACGTGCGCAGTTGTAACGGTAGATGGAAGCAAGATACTCTGCAAAGGAGAAGTGTCAGTAGTTGTGTCTGTGATGGACCATACGGTGTCATTAGATTGTATTGTGGTAGAAAGACTTTTTGGTAGCGTGGAAGTCATACTGGGGATGGATGCCATACGAATGCTGGGAGGGATCATTGTAACTTCAGACCGTGTAGAATTCCTTGGGAAGAAGGGAAAGAAAGGTGCGCAGGTATGTCAGCAGTTGGAGGTCGAAGGTGATGCGAAAAGTCATTGTCACTCCGTGGCCGCTGCATCAAGAACGGAAGCCACAATTAGCGACTGCGATTTTTCTGCCTACTTCAAGGGAGATTTTTGGAGTGTAGAATGGTCGTGGAAAGATCAACCGCCAATACTAAAAAATGTCATCGAGGCATACAGTAGTGTAGATGAGCCAAGCATGAAGGCGCAGTTTGACAGTGAAGTCGAGAAATGGATTGATAAGGGATGGCTAAAGCTAACGACTCCTGCAGGACAAGGTGTCCTTCCTCTCATGGCAGTTGAGCAGTCGAATAAGAACAAAGTCCGCCCTGTCTTAGACTTTCGTGAGCTGAACGAGTATGTGCAATGCCATCCGGGGTCAGACGCGGCTGTGTGTGACGAAACTATCAGGCGATGGAGAAGAGTTCCAGAACCGGCGAAGCTAATAGATCTCAAGTCTGCCTATCTTCAGATCCACGTAGACGAAAGTCTCTGGCATTACCAAAGAGTGAAGTATAAGGGGAAAATGTATTGCCTAACAAGGTTGGGTTTTGGGCTTAACTGTGCACCAAATATAATGACCCGAATTCTCAGCTACCTCTTGTCTCAGGATCCTAAGGTACAGCAAGGCACCAGTGCTTACATGGACGACATATTGGTCGATGAAAATGTGATTTCTGTTGAAGAAGTTCTCAATCACCTGAAGAAATATGGTCTCGAGACAAAACCACCAGAAAGACTTGAAGGTGGCCGTGTGCTAGGTCTGGTATTGAATAGAGATGATTGCGGCAGATTGGTATTTTGTCGTGGGAATAACATTCCAGAAATAAGTGAGGGATCGAGGATAACGCGGAGGCAACTATTTGCCATTTGTGGAAGACTGATAGGACATTACCCTGTGTGCAATTGGTTGAGAGTAGCTTGCAGTTATGTGAAAAGAGTGAGCCAAGGCCGATCTTGGGAAGACTATGTTGGGAACAAGGTGGAGTCTATGGTCAAGGAACTCCTAGAGAGAGTTAAGTTGGAAGACCCAGTTCGAGGCCGATGGTTAGTTCCTTCCGAAGAAAAAACTGGAAGGGTTTGGTGTGATGCGAGTGTCCTAGCATTGGGCGTTGTTCTGGAGATTGGAGAAGTAATAGTAGAAGATGCGGCTTGGCTTCGAAAATCTTCTGACAATGGGCACATTAATGTTGCAGAGCTAGACGCTGTTTTAAAAGGAGTGAACTTGGCTCTGAAATGGGGGTTGAAAACTTTAGACATAATGTCTGATTCAGCCACTGTTGTGAGTTGGGTGCGCTCGACATATGAAGGAAGTTGTCGAGTAAGGGTATCAGGCATGGCAGAGATGCTTGTTAAGAGGCGGTTAGGTCTGTTCAAAGAGCTGGCAGATGAATATGACTTGACTGTTAAAGTCACTTACGTCGAGTCGTGCAAAAACAAGGCTGATGTGCTCACCAGAGTGAAGAAGAATTGGTTGGTGAAGGACAGTTCTCTAGAGGTCGCATGTAGCGCCAACTTGGTAGAGCTGCATGAGATGCATCATTTCGGTGTAGAAAGAAGTCTGTACTTGGCGAGATTAGTAGATCCAAGTGTGGAAAAGGAGGACATTCGAAGGTGCGTGCAGGAATGCCTGCAATGTCGGTCAATCGACCCTGCCCCTGTGACCCATGAAGGAGGTTCCTTGAGTGTGGACAATGATTGGGTCCGACTAGCCCTGGACTTCACTTACCACGGTGCAAAATGTTATTTTACCCTAATTGACTGTGGACCGAGCCGAAATAGCTTGTAATAATGTTCACAAAGATAATATTCGCTTCACCACACTTCTCAGTAACTCTTCACACTAACTGTCACATTTACACTAATCCACCGACAAAACAACGCTTCGTTTCTATGGTTGCTAGCATCAGTATTGCCAGACCACACTTAATATATAAATTCAATAAATGAATTGTTATATTCACAATGATTTTATAAATTGTAGTGTGACATTCCATTTACAATTATTTTTCATCCTTATATACTTAATTAATTACAAAAATATTCAAAGAACGACCACCCCGAAGAACTAATACACAATGAAAACAAACGCCCTCAAGAATGATTTTAATAACAAAAAAATACCATCCACAAGAGGAATCTTTAGTTCATGCCATACATTACTAAACAAACATCCCTAGATAGGTACCATTATTCCTTGCCACAAATGTAAACTGTAAACAGCTTACTCGATTCATAAACTGTCAAATTGTTATGTCACGTATTAGAATGAACCTAAAATGTCCGTCGTATGAGTGTAAATACACAAACGAAATCGTGTCTCATAATAAGAAGTTCATGGTTAGTTCCATTTTCAAATAATATAATATTGCCGTAGAAAATACAAAGATTTCCATATATGTAATATACTAGATAGAGTACTCCGTGCAATGAGTGCGTCATGGTAAATCGCGCGTTTGATTTCTTGTTTGGCAACATATTGCAGTTTTCCATGCATTTCAACACTTCCTAGATCTTTCTTCCTAGAACTTCTCCAAATCTTAATGAACAAAGTGTTTTACAAATAAATGCAAAAATAATTCACATTAGTCATTATTCTCTATAGAAAAACGATGTGGTCTGCCCACGTTGTTGTCAAAAGTCCCGCGGAAAAAATCCTCACTTCGATTCATACAACATTTGCTAACTGTGACATCTAGTATATTATATGAAAATCTATGAGAATATAATTATACTATTTCTTCTATGGATATTACATAGATATTACAATTTTTTGAGTGTGGAGAGCGAGAGAACCATAGGTACTATTATCCGTAAGGTATTATATTATATTCTTTGGGTATTATATACTCTTTTGAGAGAATAAGATCACGTGGTCGCTCATTTTATTACTGAGCTCTTTGATCAGCCCAAGTCTTTCCTAAATAGAAGCGGGCTATTCGACAAGTGATTGAAAAAGATGAAGTTGAGTCGCAAATTCAATTATGTCGTTAATGTATGGATTTATCTTGTTAATGTATTATTAGGAGAATACAGAAAAATCTTGATATTTTTTACGTTAACTAACAAAGATTTTGCGAATTGCGATAATTGACTTACGAAGATTCAACAAATTGTGATAAGTACGTGCCAATTTACGTTTGAATGTTGATATAAAGAGTTAGCGATGTTGTCCTTTAATTATCCGTAAAGATCGTCGATGACGATTCACCGCCAGGAACTCATACCGAGTGTGACTCATCGCCGGAAAAAAATCATCGCGTTGAGTTCGTAATTAAATTGTATGTAAAAAAGGCATACGCTTTGTCATTAAGTAGGTATTTGACTAAGATCTTTGCACCAAATATATTAATGGTTATTTTTAAATATACCTAGTATCCAAATTAGATGATAAATAAAATCCCGTCAACTTTTAATTAGCAAAATAAGAACCGCATCTTCGATTTGTCTCTGGTTGTTAATTTGATTAGACTTTAATTTACGCAACACGAAACATTGGTTTTAAGGTAAACTGATAAAATCATTTTCTTAGGCTGACATTACAAAAGATTTCTTAGCATATGTTTAGCAATCCTGATTATTTTCATACACTTGCATAATATGACGTATTTCTTAACCTATTCATTCTCACACTTATTTATATTTCTATGAATATTCAAATATTCATAGAAATATATTTGCTTCACTTTCTTACATTTTTATGGAAAATATTATTTATTCTACAATTCTAGACGATCAGTAAAATTATGTTAAAATTAGTAGAATTTTGTTATTTGACAGATGAAGATGCTGGAAACGCCTAGGTTAGCAAAAAATATTTGACATTTTGCCATATTCTTTACATAGTTTACAAAAATATTTTTTCAGTCCATTTTCAACCTAACTACTTGTTTCGAAACTCTAGTAAAAACAAAATAATTAAAAAAAATGTACCTAGTTCCATCATGAAATAATAGTGCAAAATTGATAATCATGATCCTTACAAGTTTAGTATAATAAAGGAAATAGTTTATTCTGCTTTCGTGCTTCATAAATAGTAATAATAATAATTATTCAGGACAAGGAGCACCTTCGTTAGTCCTTAATCTCTAGCACGTTTTCATTCGCCTCCATTGTCCTAGATTACCTTTTTGTTCTCAAATTTCTGTAAGGCTCTACCACCACAATGGCAATTGAAGATGGCAATAAAAGAGAAACTTTTGTATATTTTATGACTGTTTTATAGCTTTACAAATAATGTTTTTTTTTCTTTGTGTTCTCTCAACACATTTTCGTGTTCGGCATTTCATTTAAAGATCTTCGCCAATGTCAAATCTGCGAAACAATATGGCCGATTCTTCAATGGGGAATGAGCCTTTGTTGGAGAAATAATTTATTTTTGTATAATATCCTCATGTAAGTAATAAATTTGTCTCAACGGCGTTTTTTATGGTGTAACTACTGAAGGGGAAACTTTCGAGACGTTTTTTATGACTTTTGGTCAACATTTGGTCATCACGACATGTTACTTTTGCAATACATAGGTATCTATAGCAAACTGAGAATAGCATATTTTCTTATCTGTGAATATCATTTGCTTCACATTCATGCAATGTCTCATACATCTTCCCTAATACATCAGACTGCATGTGGAAATAAGAATATTAAAAATTAACATTATATCGTTATCACCGTTTGATTATTCAGCTTCTTTAATACTGTGTTGTTCTACAAAACAAAGTTCAATTTCCGGACAATTAACCGTAGCCGATTGACCGTGGACAATTGACCGTACGCCCTTTTTACCGTATGGACAATTTACCGTGGGGACAATTTATCGTATGGACAGTTGACCGTGGGGACAATTTACCGTACGGACAATTGATCGTGAGGACAATTTATCGTATGGACAATTGACCGTATGGACAATTCACCGTGCGGAAACTATTTTGAGTATCAGAAAAATTCTTTTTCTTTTTAAAATTTTTAATTTAGTTAAATAAATTGCGTGAATAAAAAAATGTTCGTTTATGGCTACGAACCGATTGCCGTATTTTATTTATTTCAAGATACTAGGAGAAATCCAATATGTCGTCAGTGATTAAAACAAAATTTTACAAAATATGCGGTAATTATGTAGTTCTAATTTGCTACCTTTTATAAGAAGACGTCTGTTTTTTATTTTATTTTCCGATATCACTCTCTCACTCACTCCGATGGCGCTACAGCCCATATCGAGCCTTGGCCTCCTGTAACTTTTGCCTCCAACTCATTCTGTCTTCTGCTGCCGTCCTCCAGCCTGTCACGTGAAGGAGCTGCTCTGCATCCCTCCTGACCTCATCCTCCCACCTCAGCCTGGGTCTTACCACTGCCGTGCCGACAGCCATAAATTGCCCATACGGTAAAAAGGGCGTACGGTCAATTGTCCACGGTCAATCGGCTACGGTAAATTGTCCGGACACGAACAAAGTTCATGTGAGTTTTTCAGAAAAATTGCAAACAAGATCTATTCCATTTTACGGGCAAACTCACATCAAACGATTAAGCCAATAGACTATATTATCATTATTAAGCCGCTTTGTTGACTCTATCTAACTCATTTAAGGAATTGATACTCTGTAATCCAGACAATCTGAATGCAAATACCTCTTTCAGAGATATTTTCTCCGACACGTTTCTCTAATCTATTGTTTCGATGTTTCGTTCAAAGCAATCTAAGCCATCTGTAAAATCTTAGTCATTTTTTATAACAAGGATGCATTATGTTAATTTCTCCGAACGATAAAGAAACCAAGCATAGATTGCAATACAAGGAATATTCTGAAGTATCTTTTTCTTCTTCTTTTATTTTCGTCCACTCTTGGACGAATACCTCTTCTATTTGCCTTCATGTCGCCCTGTCGTGTCAGCAAAACGTTTAATATCATCCCTCAATATCAGCTATTGTCACCACATACCTCTCGTTGTAGTATAAAATCTGAAGTAGGTTTATGCTTAAAAAAATCTTTTGATATATGAGTATTAATGACTCCGACAGCAGCGTTGAAGACAGCTAAATATTTTGTAGTTCATATTATTATGTCGACTTTGCTGCCTGATTTCTATATATCAAACAAAGAAATAATTATAAAGTCAAATTGGACTCGATCCTATGACTATGTAACCGCCCATAGACCAAAATCTCCGTTTAAATTTCAATTAGTCTTCGAGGTACGATTTGGGATATTTCAATGGAGCTTATTTCTTCCCCCTATCAAACCATGACAATAGGTAGTCCTAAATCAGATGGGATGTAAGACACCTGTAGCATACATCAAAATATCATTCCATCTTCCTTTAACAGAGAGGTTTTGATGTTGATTGGTTGAGAGTAAGGGGAGAATAGATAAATCAACAATTGAAATAGCAGGTAGACTGCATAGTACAAGGAAATATTATACATACATATTATATCTTTGCTCAATACGTCCAATTCAGTAACTCTTTGAACTAAAATAGAAACGTTCTAAAATTTTTGAATGAAAGTCATTTGAACTAAATTTCGTATTCTGTAACTAACGTTGTTCCTAAAACTAAAATCTACAAAATGAGTGCACCGTAAATAATAATTTAAACTCAAATTATCTATGCACAGACTACGCATGCGTACTGCGCACTGTTCGGCCATGTTTATTTATGTGATGTCGCCGAGTGTCGTCTTTCCTAACATTTCAATTGATTTTCACTAATATTCTTTGGTTTTTCTTTTCAACATAACGCAACACGTGTAAATTATCCACTTTTATTTTGTTTCCGTACACAACTGATGTTTTCAAATTAACTAAAATACCCCGTACTGTGAAAATAACTAGTAAGTACGCTTCCAATTAGGTGTGAACTAAAATTAGAACATTTTGACAGTTGATTCGACTAAAATGTAGTTATATAATAGGGAAATAGACTGATTCAAGACTAACTTGTATTAAAAATGTTCCTAAATAAGAACGTTCCTATTTCAGCGATATATAATACCCCCTATTCAGTAACTATTGTAACTACATTAGGAACGTTCTAAAATTGTAGATTTTAGATTTTCTGTCTTATTTCAGCGTTATAAAATATCAACTTGGACTAAATGGAATAGGAACGTACCTATTTTGGCCGGAACCTTCTTAAAAAGTTACTGAATCAGACGTATTATGAAAATTAAGAAATTTTCTTCATTTTCATAATTATTCAATATACGTCTAATTCATTAACTTTTTAAGAACGTTCCGGCCAATATAGGTACGTTCCTATTCCATTTAGTCTAAGTTGATATATTACCCCCTATTCAGTAA
The DNA here is from genome assembly GCA_963576475.1 of Molanna angustata. Classification (NCBI taxonomy): domain Eukaryota; kingdom Metazoa; phylum Arthropoda; class Insecta; order Trichoptera; family Molannidae; genus Molanna; species Molanna angustata. The sequence goes on from OY754982.1 coordinate 7,904,775, forward strand.
CTATTGTAACTAAAATAGGAACGTACTACAATTGTAGATTTTAGATTTAAGGTCTTATTTCAGCGTTATAAAATATCAAATTGGACTAAATGGAATAGGAACGTAACTATATTGGCCGGAACGTTCTTAAAAAGTTACTGAATTAGACGTATTTTGAATAATTATGAAAATTATGAAATTTTCATCATTTTCATAATTATTCAAAATACGTCTAATTCAGTATTTTTTTAAGAACGTTCCGGCTAATATAGGTATGTTTCTATTCCATTTAGTCCAAGTTGATATTTTATAATGCTGAAATAAGACCGTAAATCTAAAATCTACAATTTTAGTACGTTCCTATTTTAGTTACAATAGTTACTGAATAGGAGGTAATATCAACTTGGACTAACGGGCTATTTCACCACCTCTTTATAAAGTTCTAGATAACTATCCATAAGATAAATTTATCTTAAGGATAAATGAAGCGAGTGTTTCACCACCTACAAATTTCTTACAGATTGTTATCCGACGGATAAAGGGTGGCAACGTTGTAATTTCATCTATTTCAATGGTCTTGTCTATGGGTTGATAAAGCTGTCACATTGTAAATCGTAAAAAGTCGCAGTAAACAGCGGACAACGGTAAATAAACACGCGGTCAAAACGAACACGTGGACACAAAACAAGATATATCATATATTTTGAGAATGTATAGTATAAAAGAGAAAGAACTACGAATTTCTGAGAGGATGACTTCAACGTGTTGGTGGATTTAGTTTGTCAACATAATAATGTTATAGAAAATAAGATATAAGAAAAAATAATGAGTCCTAAAATGTTCTGTGCAGACGTTTTCGTCAATCTAAACCTCGCCTTGAAATCAATATTGTCGAATACCGAAAAATAATCTTTTCGCATTTGGAATAAATCTCTGACGCCGATTTTGTCTCGTATTATGTAAAAATACGATATCATCGTCGATTTGGTCATAAATTTCGATCATTTAAAAAATAACTTATACTCAGTTTAACTTATCTATCACTTATCGCGAACCTATTCCGCTAGACAACATATCTAGAACTTTATCCATGGGATAGAGCTATCAGAGAGTCGTGAAACGCATTTTTCGGTTTATCCGTTAGATTTGTGTTAGATTGGCTATCGGGCACTTTATCCAGAGGTGGTGAAATAGCCCGTAAGTGGATTAGGAACGCAACTATTTTAGCCGGAACGTTATCTAATATAATTTTCTATATCTCAATCAACCATAATGTATCAGGCGCGCATAAAATACCCACACCATACCATACAATCACGCCATTTCCCTATTTGGAGTAGGCAGAGAGAACCAAACGCCAGACTATCCACTATCTTGACATACATTTTTCGCTTCAATCACGTCTATACATCGTCTCATACACGATATTTTATTACTCTTACTTCTAACGTCTCCGTCCTTCAAAATTCAATCCATTTGATGCGTATTTTTTCTCAGACGATCATCACTCATTTTTTCAGTGTGGCATATTCGCCAAACATCGTGAACGAGCTTCCGGTTGTGCAGAGCACAAATTTGTGTCTCTTTGCTTCGTTGGTTTACGTGCAAATCGCCCCCTTCTCTGCTAAAAGTTCAAGTTATTTGGCGACAACTATAACACACAATTTAAAGGAGTTGTCAGAACAGTAGTGAATCAAGGCCCCTTTAAAACAAATTGGGATATTAAGTACTTTATTTGAGTATTTTTAAATAGGTACCTAATTAATTGTATGGATCTCGGGCAAGTAAACAACACCAACATTGATTATATTTTGTATTCTTAAAAGTAAACCTTAAAAATAAGAAAATGCCAACATTAGAGCAATTCTAATATTATGAAAATTTGGACTACATACATACATACATACCATCACGCCATGTCCCTTGAGGGGTAGGCAGAGAGAACCGAACGCCACATTTTCCTATCCTGGCACGCATCCCTCGCTTCGTCCACATTCATGCATCGTCTCATACATGCTCGTCTATTGCTCACACTTCTAACATTTCCGTCTTTCAAAATTTCGTTCACATGGTCGTGCCATCCCTTTCTTGGGCGTCCCCGACCTCTCAATCCATTCCTTTCCGCTCTGTATATTTTCTTCGTCAGGCGCTCCTCATTCATTCTCCCCATGTGACCAAACCATCTCAATGTGTTCACTTTCATTCTAGTAATGACATCTTTCTTCATCTTACATTCTTTCTTTATGTCTTCATTTCTTACCCGGTCATACATCGTTCTATTACAAATCCTTCTGAACGATCTCATTTCAACTGCATTTATTCTACTTTCATGCGTCTTCTGCCATGTCCAGGTTTCACTTGCATACGTCAAGGTTGGCACTACGACGGCGTTATGAATGGCAACTTTGGCATCCTTTGATATGTTGCGATCATTCATAATTGGTCTTAGTGCTCCATTCACTCTGTTTCCTGCCATAACTCTTCTTTCGATCTCTTTATCGAGTCGTCCATTCCGTTGAAATATGCTTCCCAAGTACACATATTCGTCGACTTGCTCGAGCCATTCGTTCTCTACTCTTATTTTACACGCTGTTCTGCTTTCACTCTTTTCAAAGACCATTGTCTTTGATTTGCTGGCATTCATCCTAAGTCCATTCTCTATACATCCTTCATATACCAGACTTACAAGATACTGTTACTCTTCCATACTTTCTGCTAATAGAACTTTATCGTCTGGATACATCAAATCTCGCACCATTACAGTACTCAATTTCAGACCCTTGCTTTCATCCTTAAGGGCTCTTATGCAGAAATCAATGTACAAGTTAAAGAGCCATGGAGATAGCACGCACCCTTGTCTAACGCCATTATTTATAGAGAACCACGTTGTCACTTTGTCGTTGACACGAACACATGCTTCGCTGTTCTCATATAATGACGCGATTGCGCGTATCAGTTTGCTCTTAACTCCATACACTGCTAGTATATCCCATAATTTTTCTCTAACAACTTTATTATACGCCTTTTCTAGGTCTATGAAGGCAAAGAAAATTTTCTGATTTTTTTCCAGAACCTTTTCTGTGACCGTGCGCAGAGAAAAAATTTGGTCTATACATCCTCTGCCGCCCACAAACGCACCTTGAAAAATCTTATCGTCACTATTAAAGTTAAGTAGAATTGTGGTCATCTTGTTGCAGATTGAAATCTTTATTTATTTCAAGTTAAATAGGTAGGTACCTACTTCATAATTAATATTCTGAAATTTCGTGGGTTGATTTATTGTCTGCGTCTCAGGATCGTGTTACTTATTTTTTTCTCGTACGTAATGTTACGACGCATTAAATAATATGGATTTTTGTTTATGATGTTGCCCTGTAACACCTCTCCTCATAGCAGATACACAATGTTGGCGACCCCTGTTATGACAAGAAGCGGTAGGCAACAGGGGGTGAGAGGAACAGAATGAACGACTACAGTTTAAAATTTACGACTCGGTCACGTGATCACAAGTAATAGGGTGACACTAATATATACACAAAGTGGCAATCTAGTTTATTTTTTTATTGGTATGAAATAAAAAAATTAACAATATAATAAATAAGAAATATTGTAGCTTAATCAGCCCCACTGTGGTTTTCGTGTTACATGTACTCACTGCATAATAAATAGAATGAAATTGAACACATTAAGATGGTTTGGCCACATGGGGAGAATGAAGAAGGAACGCCTGACGAAGAAAATATACACTGCGAACAGGAATGGAATGAGAGATCGGGGCCGCCCAAGGAAGGGATGGCACATCCATGTGAACGGTATTTATAAAGACGGAAATGTCAGAACCATGAACAACAGACGAACATGTATAAGACGATGTATGAATGTCGACGAGGCGATAAATGTGTATCAAGATAGAAATAAGTGGCGTTCGGTTCTCTCTGTCTACCTCGCGAAGGACATGGCGTGATAGTATGTATGTACTCACTGCTGGTAACAAAACAATTAATTATTCATGTCTAATGTCGCTCCTGAAAAGGGTCCTGGACATACAGAATGTGCCATGACCTGATTTTTTTTCTTAGTCGATTTTAAATTATAAGCCTACCTTCGTAGCTCAATTGGTTAGTATATCTGACTCTTGAGTCAAGGGCCACGAATTTGGTTCCCGGTGGAAAAACAGTTTTTAATATTTTTTTGTGACATTACTAGACTCCAGAATGTGACAACTTGTTATTGTATTGGGTTAGTCTTAAATTAATATTTGACACGGTACCTACTTGTTAGATTCCCGAGAACAACAGCTAAAATATCCCGGACTGCTGTGTAAATAACTAGGTAGTAGGTACGCTTCCAATTAGGTGTGAACCAAACTTAGAAAGTTTTGACAGTTAATTCCACTAAAATGTGGTTATAGAATAGGGAATTGGACTAATTTGTGACTTACTAGGACTAAAAACGTTCCTTAATAGGAACGTTCCTATTTCAGCGTTAAAGGATATCAACTTGGACTAAGTGAAATAGCAACGCACCTAATCAAGCCGGAACCTTCTTAAAAACTAATGGAATCGGACGTAATATGAAAAGGATGGGTTGTAAAGGGATGAACGATAAAGGAATTATAGGTACATATGTAGTCATGTGGATAAGAAGTGTGACTTAAGAAGCTTCTTGAAAACCATCAATCTAGAAGCTTCTCTTATACCATTGGGTAATTGGTTCCATAGCCGGGCTACGTGAATTGTGAACGAGTAAGTGTAGGAGGATGTATGGTGTATTGGTATTGAGAGTGTACTATAGTTTTGAAACCGTAAAATAGGCCATGAGATGAAAAATACCTGTTGGTTGCTATTCAAAATAAAATAGTTAATGGTTCCAAGTAGGTAGAGCGCAGAATGGTCACACTACATCTGTGTAGGAGATGTGGTACATTGTAAAGATTTCAAAGGGACAAAAAAGTCCCCTCGCTAACCTTGGGACGGTTCTCTTTTGGTCCCTTATTTTCTTTTATCTTACACTGACTGATCTACCTATTTCTTCTTCCTTTTATAAATTTAATCCTAACATTATCTTTTCTCGTCTCATTTCACATTAGAATGATCATTATATTATCTAGATATTTAGTATTATGTATTGGTACCTGTTGAAGTATAACATAAAGAAATTAATGTTATATTAAATATAACGTTAATTACTCACACAAATAATTCATAAATAAATAAATAGTTAAGAGTTATTTGATTTATTTTTGCTTGGAATAAGTTGCCTTACGCAATTTTATAATGGACCCAAATCCTAATAGCTGGCGTCCCCTACGTAGACATGTTAAAAAAAAAAAAAAACCTGATTTTGTGCATATTAAAAAAAACAGCAGGGCTACTCATGAAGTTGATAACAGTAAAATTAAGATCAGTTTCAGACTTTAGCAATCTTTGAGATTAAATTAATTGAATAATAATAATATTATTTTATACAACAATTAATGACAATTTAATACTAAACCTTGATTTAACAAATTTTCATGATTACATGTAGAGAAAGATTAAGATTGGATTATAATCGAGTACAGATTGATACATTTTTAAGATTAAGGCATGCGAACATATTAAGAACGTGTCATGAGTATCCCCCCTGTACTACGGCTGATATTATGAAAGTTTTCTTTGGAAATGAATAGCAATTATTTTCTTTTTCGAACACATTTGAAGTATTCTACGCGTCTTTCATGATTTAAAAATATAGTGATTTCACAGCATGTTTTAAAAAATATAAAAGTAATACAACATTGAAATAAACAAAAAAAAAAAAACAATTTCTAGATAGTTAAATAAAAATATAAAAACTGGATAATATAAAAACTAATAGAAATATAAAAACTAGGTAATACAAAACTTTACAAATGAATCATTTATCTATGGAGACGTTAGAAGTAAGAATAAGAAAAAAGCGTGAATTAGACGATGCTTGGACGTGAATGAAGCTAGAAATGTATGTCAAGTGAGATTAGTCTGGCGTTCGGTTCTCTCTGCCTACCCCAAATAGAGAAATCGTGCTGGTATGGTATAAATCATTTCTTCTTCTTCTTCGATGGCAATACAGCCCATATCGAGCCTTGGCCTCCAGCAACTTCCTCCTCCAACCTCTCCTGTCACCTGCTGCGACCCTCCAGTTTGGTACATTCAGAAGCTGGGATGCGTCCCTCCCAATATCATCTTCCCATCGCAGCCTCGGTCTCCCGACCTTTCTTTTGCCACCTGGGTGCCCCTCTAAGACTCTTTTTGGTACCCGTGATGATGGCATTCTCTGAACATGCCCGGCCCATCTTAGCTTACTTAGTCTTATAATATGTTCAGACAGTTTGGGTGCTTTGTAGATATATTTGATCCTCTTACGTTTAAGGTAAGGTTTTTAAGTAATGGCTAGGGTAACGTTTTATACTTCGAACAGAACGGAACAGGAATACTTGACTTTTTCTAAGATATTTTTCAATACCAGCCTACATTAATTTGAATTTTATGTCATTTTAACTATGAAACAATGTTATAAACATGTATGAGGGATGTGATGTGATGGTGTACATTGCACATATTTATTAGTAATATAAGAATGTATTCTGTTTTATGATCTTAAGTAAAATACTAGTACTTATTGTATACTTTTTATTTTATGTAAATATCCATAAATTTACAAAACCATAGATTAAGGAAACCATAAGGAAGTTTAGATTAGTAGATCTATTTTGCTTCTGAACGTAGAAACAAATAAATTGCTCTTTGTTTTCTTCACACATTTACTATAAATTGGCAAGTTCACTGCTTGCACTCGGAAAATATAGTTGTAAACATTGCAATATCATCGTACACGCACTCTCCCGCCAAGAATATAGAGGTTAAATAAAACATAAACAAGAAAGACGTTAAAACTCGAAAATAGAACAAAGAACATTATTTTCGTACCTACAGTGTTGTTGGCACTGCTTACAAGTTTAAATTTGTGTTCGTTCCATCTTCTTATTCTACATCGTTTAATGGCTAAAAGCAATGATCGTTTACCTTTTGTAGATTGTTCGTTTATTTTTTTAATGTCGAGTAAGTAGGTACCTACATTTATTTGTGTGCAAGTAAGAACTCAAACGAAAAACATTCAGAGCAGAGTTGTGAGAGAATTTTTATGGGTAATTAAAAGAAAGTCTTGTCGCCTGCACGAAACATTGTACGATAACATTATGGCCCATGTTAAAAAATAAAACGAAAATTTATGTATTTACAACTGACCAAACGCAGATATAATTATTTAAGTATGTGCTAAAATATTGCCATCGCCGAATTTCTTAAATACAGAGGAACTGAATAACCAAAATTATTAAGGAATTTGTTTTTTTCCTAAATCAAATCCCGGTCTATACTTTTGTCAGAAGAAACATGTGAATATTCTATAATGTTGCCTTCAACATCTTAGAAATAAAACAAAGCACTTAAAATATATTTCGTTCAGACAAACTTAATTAAAACTAGTGATGTGAAAATAAATACTTATATAGTCGATACATATCGACTATCAATAATATAATCTAAGTAATAATAATAATAAATTTGGATTATTTTTATAGCGCCGTTTTTGTGATAACCTCACCTCAAGGGCGCTTTGAATATATTAGGGGTTATTGTAAGACTCGCGGAAGAAGTGAGTTTTTAGTAAATTTGGTATAATAGAGAATGGTAACTATTTATCAAAACATCGGCAAAAAAAATGAAACATACGACTTCTAAACATTGATCACAGTAATATATTATGTACCAACAGTCTCAATGTTATTCGGCCATAAATGATTAATTTATTTATTATAAAACATAATGTAACAAACTTTGTTATAAATGTAGTATTTCCTGTAAAACCTTTCATGCTCTGCCATCTGTGAATTGGATCGTGGAACAATATTGCAGAGATTGAATTGGTTTGAATCTATGATCTGCTCATATTGTACAATGTTGCCATACATAACATGTAAGAGACCTGCACCACATTAATATAATTTATTGAGGATGTGAAAAGAACCATTATGATCAGATAATAATGTAATCAATAACATCTTTCCGTGAAAATAAATCAACGATAGCAAAGTGATATTGTTATATTATTACGAAATATCTATATGTGCATAGACAAAATAACTTTGAAGTACAGAGGTTTGTCATTTTATTAGACCGACTAAAAATATTACTTTTTGAAAGATCACGTGAGCTGCATAGAGCACAAAGTTGGGTTTTTATTTTGTTGGCATCTACGCAAACTGTCCCCCTCTCTTCCGAAATGCCGATAATATATACAAATCTACGAGAAACATTTTCGTGAATCAGCAAATGAGTAGGTACTCTTTTTTTACTTGTAAGTGATGTATTTTGTCCAAATTTAACACATGTTTAACACAAATAAAAATAAAATAAATAAAACTTCAAAAAACGAAATGGACGTATATTTACATATCAACACTGATTATCCCTAATTTTATTAGTATTATTTTTTAGATTTTATAGCATTTGGAAAAATATAGATATTTTAGCGTGATTTTTACGAAAAAAAGTTTAAAGAAAGAATGTGAGTAAATATTATGATATTACATAGTTTATGATAAAGATACAATACTTTCTATAGAATTCATTTTAAATTATGATATTACATAGTTTATGATAAAGATAAAGCATATTTCAACGGAATGGACGGATTGATAAAGAGATCGAAAGAAGAGTTATGGCAGGAAACAGAGTGAATGGAGCACTTAGACCAATTATGAATGACCGCAAGATATCAAAGGATGCCAAAGTTGCCATTCATAACGACGTCGTAGTGCCAACCTTGACGTATGTAAGTGAAACCTGGACATGGCAGAAGACGCATGAAAGCAGAATAAATGCAGTTGAAATGAGATCGTTAAGAAGAATTTGCAAAAGAACGAGGACATAAGAAATGAGAACATAAAGAAAGAATGTAAGTTGAAGAAAGATGTCATTACTAGAATGAAGGTGAACACATTGAGATGGTTTGGCCACATGGGGAGAATGAATGAGGAGCGCCTGACGAAGAAAACATACAGAGCGGAAAGGAATGGAATGAGAGGTCGGGGACGCCCAAGAAAGGGATGGAACGACCATGTGAACGATATTCTGAAAGACGGAAATGTTAGAAGTGTGAGCAACAGACGAACATGTATGAGACGATGCATGAATGTGGACGAGGCGATAAATGCGTGCCAAGATAGAAAAATGTGGCGTTCGGTTCTCTCTGCCTAGCCCGCAAGGGACATGGCGTGATGGTATGTATGTATGTATGTGTGATAAAGATACGATACTTTCTATAGAATTCATTTTAAAATATAGCAATGATACATGATCAAATGCATGATTTAATAAATAGAAAATACACTGATTTAGGAAACGAGATTAAAAGACATTCTCGTAAAATAAAAATATTATCCTTCATTATGTCAGCCACTGGCATTATTCCAAAATCCTTAAGCCGTAATTTAGAAATTTATGATTTATGCAAAAATCAGTAACAATGTATACAGGTAGAATCGTTGAAGATTTTTAAAAGGTAATAATCAAGAATCATTAGAGTTGATCCTCAGAACCTAATCCTTTGATATGTTGATTATCTGGAAGGGTGGATTATTCTCAATTGAAGGCTTGATAATTAACAATTTACGGATTGATCTGCTAATTCTTTTGAGAAAGTGCATAATAGTAGTATAAATAATGGTCGGCCTTCGTGGCTCAGTAGGTTAGGGTATATCTGGCTGCTGATCCAAAGGTCCCGGGTTCGATTACCGGTAGAGACACAGTTTTTAATTTATTGTGTTTTCAGTCTGGATATGTGAGACTATTAATATCGTAAGTCCCCAGAAAGTGACAAGTTGTTATTGGGCGCGTGTTAAATATGTAAACATTTGACATAGTACCTGTTACTTGCCCGAGAAGTTAAGTTAAATAAAATAATTGAGTATTATTACTTGTAATAGGTACTTAATTGTAATTAATATTATTAATAAATCGTCCATAGCCGTGTAAAAAATAGTAAAGTATTTTATTCCATCTCGAAAGCAGGGGGGTGCAATTTTACATGCAAAAATTACAATTAAATATTTCGCATGTTTTCCGATTGAGTTCCTAACCAATAAAATATTGAAAAATTAAAACATTAAATATTTTTATATAATTTTCCATTAGTTGTCAAAAATAACAGGTAAACAGATTATCTTGATTTGACGAAAAATGTCATCATTCATCGGTATCTATACTTTTCTTGAGATCTAGATTTTACTTGAGGGCTCCTTAAAGGGGACACATACCTTCAAGGTATCTTGAAGGCCCAAGGCCTCCTGAATCCTCGTATTTGTCTCTGAGAACGGGTATAATAATACGGTAAGCCACTGTAGCTGTATCTAATATAATAAGGAATACAAATGTACATAATTTTAAGCCAATTGCATAATTAACAAATTTAAGCCACGATTTATATACAGATGTGTTTATCAATTTGAATATTAGTTTGTATTTGCAATTGTTGGTTTATTGGTAAACAAATTGTGTTGGTATAAAATTAATTAAGGAAATTTTGGTTTTAATATATATTATCACCAGGAAATACCTTCACACGGTAATAATTGCTTTGATCCAATCACATTTTCTCTCAGATATAACAAATATATTCCACCGTCTAATATAATGGTTTGTCTATTCATTTAACATGTCAAATAACATTATGTACATAATGTCAATAGCGCTTATAACTAATAACTCTACACTAGGTATATTTTTTTATTTATATATTATATATTTAAATAAATGGGTAACGTACAAAAATAAATATTTAACAATGTTATAACGGTACCACTATTCTTACGACTGAAATTGGCGGGAAATACTTTTCCCGCCAAAAAGTGACTATGCCTACGACAGATTTTAGGAGTGTCTCGGGACAGTAAAACAATTGGCTGCCATAGAAAAAAACATTATATTGAAATGCATAGACAGCGCACATTGTATAAATATCGCCGAATATCTTGAATCAGGCTTCCGGGTGCGCAGAGCACAAATTTGTGTGTTTTGCTCATTGGTTTTGCTTCAAATCGCTCCCTTCTTGGCGAAATGGCTCAAGATATTTGACGCCAACAAAATTCTAACAGCCAGTGGATGAAAATAAAAACATCGTTGGTTTATAGAGAATAAGGACTTTAAATATGACATTTTTCAAGTTTATTTTAGGAAAAAAAAAACATTATGTACATAAAGATTTTGAAAATACATTATGAAAAGAATAATTGCCATTTCATAGTGAAATCATTGATTTTTCTTTTAACATATCTTATTTGCATATAATTGAATTACAGGAAATTTGTAACTGGACAACTTAGAAGTGGTTTAATTTATTTTGATTGAATTTTCAGCAGCGAATACTAATAATAATAAGTATTTATAATACAATTCTTATCTTCCCCAGCCATTTTGTAATATGTATTATGAAGTCTGTTAAAAATTGAAATGCAAAATAAAAATAAGTGACAGCTAAAAATCATAGAGAATTGACAAGCGACATAATTTTGTTTTTTCTATGGCAGCCATTTTTTTTACTGCCCCGAGACAGTCCTCAGATTTTAGGTCATTTATAACCATAGAAAGCGCAGATAAATCAAGTTACAAAAATATTTACCTTTGTCATTTTTTCAATGGTCATAAATGCATCATGGAAACCAACTTGAAGAAAAAATAAATAATATTGGCATCTTATTACATTTACTTAATTTTATAAATCATTTTTTCATCGAGATCTACTATTATAACAAACTATAAACAAAGGTAAATATTTTTATAACTTGATTTATCTGCGCTTTCTATGGGTATGGAAAGAATCATAAGAATTTATCCATGGTTGAGTCGTAAGAATATCCCTGGCCATGTTACAAATAAGAATAACGGTAATAATTTCATCTAATGCGCAAAAGATGCGTAGAAACTAATTTGCTTGAATTCTCTAGCAAAACTTACTCCGCATTGTCCGATAATAAACAATTAGATACAATATATATCGATTTTGCCAAAGCGTTTGATAAAATAAACCATGTTATTCTTCTAAATAAACAATGGTCTTTTGGTATTCGTGGCGATTTGTATAGATGGATGAAGTCATATATAACAAACAGATCTCAAGCTGTAGCAGTTAAGGGCTATCAATCGTGCTTCTCGCCTATTCCTTCTGGCGTACCTCAGGGTTCCCACCTAGGTCCATTGCTCTTCCTAATCTATATTAATGACATAACAAACTGTATCTCAGACTCGGAAGTTCTTCTTTTTGCCGATGATAGTAAACTTTTTAAAACAATATCCTCATCTGAAGATTGTCTGCTTCTACAGCATGATCTAAATAATCTCATTAATTATTGTGAACGTAATCAACTATATTTAAATGTCAATAAATGCTTCTCTATATCTTTCTGCAGGAAAAAACAACCGATTGTCTACAACTATACTATCAACAATACTTCCTTATCAACAAAACTCCAAGCAAGGGACCTGGGTGTTATCATTGACAGTCAACTCTCATTCATTCCTCACATTGATAGCATTGTGAACAAGAGCTTTAGGAATCTGGGCTTTATACTTAGATGTACGAAATCCTTTAAACGCACTAGTTCCCTTATTCTTCTTTATAATGCTTTTGTTAGAAGCCACCTAGAGTTCGCTTCAACCGTGTGGAGCCCTAACTACAATATACATATAAATCGTATCGAAAAAATCCAAAGAAAGTTTGTCAAATCCCTTAACTTCCGTAAACAAATATACAATTACACATACGATCAATCCTTAAGGGAGCACAAATTACTTTCTTTGGAAAAACGAAGGAAAAATACAGATATCCTTTTTCTTCATAAAACATTAAATAATCTGGTCGATAGTCCTTATCTTGTTGGAAAAATACCTTTTAACTGCCCTTCTAGAACATCGCGTCACCATAATCTATTCTACACACCTTTGTCAAGAACTAATTACGATCAAAACAGTTTTCTCAACCGCTGCTGTAATTACTATAATAATCTTAGCCCCCAGCCAGATCTATTTAATCTATCCCTACAAGCATTTAAGCAAATTCTTAATGCGCCTACAAGCATCGGTTAGGGAAACTGTCCTTTCCCTCTCTTCCTTCTCCCATTTCATTCCTCAATTCCCAGTTTCCTAACCGTACCCCATTCCTAAACCCTTCATGATCAATTAGACGTAAATGTATTTGTATACTCTGTGAAACATTATAATAGGCTTCTTATTAATTAATTATTAACTGTATTATATTTTATATACAAAAGCTGTTATGTTTCCAAATAAAATAAAATAAAAAATAAAATAAAAAAATAAGTAATTGCAACTTAATCAACCCACATTTGGTTTCATGTTACAAGAACTCTCTACTGGTAACAAAACAATGAATTATTCCTGTCTAATATGACTCCTGAAAAGAAATGCAAAACATCTTCGGGAATCAAATATTTCAATGGCCTTCCAGTAGAATTAAAACAAATAAAATATTAAACAAAAACTGACAATCTATCGGTCTAAATTTGATACATCGATGGCTAATCGGACAAATATTGTATGTCACATGTGTTTGTAATATTATTTTTTAAATAGGCATGATGACTAATTTTGAGAAACTATCTCACGATGTTTTTACGTATCCACTGTTTTCAAATATACATATATACATTTCTACATAAAATAAACATTTAGTAGCAAATATCGCCATTTCAAAATCAAATTTGACATGTACGCCAAAAAACGCATGTAGTGTCATGGCGTCTGCCGAACCTGACGGTGACGTCACGGTTTCATAAACTGCATATCACTACTATATGTATTATATGTATTCTATGACGATTTGTAATGAATTCAAAAGTGCATAAGTGTTGTGCGGTCCCTAAATGTACAAATACGTCGAAAAAAACACCTTCTGAGTATAAATTGTTTTCGTCCCACGCGAAAACAAACGAGAAATAAGTAGTTAAATCTCGCACGGCGAGACACAGCAAGTGTATTTTATTAAGTATGCGTTTACAATGAAGAACAGTATTTGTTTCCCCCACGTTTAGCTCTCAATACTAGAATTCATTTACAAAATATTTACCATTTGGCAATAAGCATATAAAGAACTTCATGAATGTCCAAACGTCAAAATAGGCCATCATAAGTTTCCCGCGTATGCTTTTAGCTTATGAACACATAATGTAGAGAGAAGAAGGAGCATATTTGATCGATTTTCGAGATGTAAGTTGTATTTAAATTACAGATAAATAAAGTACTTATATGTATGTACGTTTTTACGTTTCGAAATTCTGATGAGCAAAAGTCTTTGTTCGATGCAAAGAAATTTCCAACCATCAAAAGATTCATTCTAGGTAAATTGAAACTATTTGCTTTGATGAATCCTTGTTCCATTGCTATTTTATTGTTTTGTTTTAGTTTTAAATACCTAATTAAAATCCCGATAAAATATTAAATTTTTCGATAACACCAAAATAAACACGTCAGTGAATGCGTATATTGTATTGAAGACAATCAGAAGAATTTACGCGAGCATACTGTGACGTCATGCGCTTTGATTCGCTCTGATTGGTGTTTCTCATAAAATGGCGGACCAACATATTTTGTATTTTTATTTAAATAATATTAATATTATTCGCTCTTTTAAAATGAAAATAAATATATTTTTTCAAATCTATTTTATTTTGTAAAATCATAATTTCAATGATTTTTTCATAATGTCATCACGTCTATTGACTATATCTTAAGCTGTATAGCATATGGACATACTACATATATTTTCACAGATCAAAGATAAAGTCGAGCTTTAAAAAACGTGTATCATAACTCAATTTCACCAAAAAGTGGACATACAATATTATGTCCGGTTAACCATCGATATGTGCAGATGAAGTGTGGTTTGTTTGATCAATGAACCGAATTCGTATAAATTGTCTGTTTTTTTATATAAAAAATGAATATGTCCTTGTTAAACAAGTACATATACATCTTCCTACGTTCCCTAAAATAAGCATAAATGCTTGTGCTATAGGTGAACGAAATCGGTCGAGGCAGGATTCGAACTCGCGACCACTGGATTACTAGCCCAGCGCGCTAACCGCTCTGCCATCGACCCATCTGAATTTTTAATTTGCTTCGTATTCTCCTTCTTCAGCCCTCCTTTGTTCAGTAATGAACATAGGCCTCCCTCTGAGACCTCCACAGCTCTCTATCATGGGCAGACTGCATCCATCCGCCTCCTGGCACTCATCTTATACATATCATACTTTCAACTATTTAATGGAGTGGAGGAAAAAATAATAAAAGATCTTGGTTGACGACCCCGCATTATTATATATCGAACCACTGCCTAAAGGTTTATTTATAATAAAAAGCGATCATCTGAACCCTCTACCTCACCCTACCCTGTCCTTCCTCAATCCGTCCTTCTCACCTTCCTATTAGAACACGCCCCTTGTGCCTATCATAGCTGCCACATTTTACGGAGGGGTCTTTTTGACCCACTGAAGGGCAACAGGTTGTTTAAAAAACGATACAAGACACTAAAAATAAATAATAGTGTGTTTATGAGTAGGTACCTAACCAAACCTACAAAGTATTCCAATAGGGTCACATATGAATATATCAAACCCTACATTTACAGGCACCACAAAAGAAAGCCACAAAATGAACACGTTTACACTAAAATGGCACTTGGAACCGCACGCCAAACTTTCCGATCCTGGCAGACAATCGTCGTTTCTCCCACCTATGTTCATTCCATATTTTCTATTATTTTGGCTTCTTAAATTTCCATGACTCAATAATTCAAGAAAAGTTGGTTTCTTAAATTTCCACGTCTCAATACCTCAAGAACTATAGGTACTGGATAATAATTATCATTTTTACAGTGCCGTCTGACGATTCATGATCATTCCAAGGGCATTAGGTATTGTCCAATCTTGTTGCTCTACGAAACAAAGCTGTTTTCAGTATTTTACCAGAAAAAGTGCTCTTACTTTGAGCACTGCGGACACCAGGGGGGCAAATCTGTTGAACCGACGGAATCAAAACCATCTATGTTTACCCATATCATGGATATAATTATCATATGGATAATTATATCATAAGATATTATAGAACTATCAGATAATTAATACCATAAAATAATTAAATCTTAAGATATTATAGAATTACATTATATCCATGATATGAGGAAAAACAAAGGTGGTTCTGATTCCGCCGGTTTACCAGATTTGCCTCCCCTAGAGAAAATGCATTCCACTTATTCTTAGCCATTTTCGATCTACTGCTGGATAAAACCCAATTCTAAACTATTCCACTTCTTCTTCTTCTTAGGCATGTTCTATCCACTCCTAGATAAAAGCCTCTTCTAAGCTATTCCACTTCTTCTTCTTCTTAGCCATGTTCGATCCACTGCTGGATAAAACCCCCTTCTAAACTTTTCATTTGGTTCTGTCTTGAGCAGTTTATTGCCATCCACGACCCGCATACCGGTCATCTGTCCACCTTTTTAAGGGGCCATATAAACCTAAACACATAAATTTCAAATCAAATTCCTCAAATATGTTAAACAGTGTGTTTCTAGAAAAGTCTTTTCAACATTTCTCTAGTGAATGTTCGTCACACAATTTTAAAATTCAGCCTAAATTCCCATAAATAAATTAATAAAAATATCCTCTTTTACAGCATTTTTGTTAAATTACTCCATAATCATGTGTCGTAGAGAAATAAATATTTTATACCCTTAAAGAGTGCATAAAATCAAAGTGAATGACCGATAATTTTTTTTCATTTCAACTAAGGTTTGTTCTTAAAATGCAAAAAATCAACAAATTTGGGGTTTCCGATAATTTAAATCACGTATAAACCTTTTTTAACGCACGCGATATTTACCCTTACTAACGCGTAACTTCATAGTGCATTGGGCGGTTTTAATATATCGTGTTTTCAGTCACTATATATCCTCTTTAGTCTTTCTACGCTTCTTTTGTTTGTCCTAGGCCTCCACTTCAGGTTACTAGATGTTACCATCTGACATTTAACATTGCATATTTCGATACATTTGATTGCACAAACTTCTCCGTGTAGACATTTCGACGAGAACTCTACAACGATGTTCGAGGAAATTGCTTTAAATCATTGGACATGTGGAATTTATACCTACAAAGAGCAAATTTACAGCAAAGTTTACAAAACTTTTTATTGAAAGTAGGTGCACTTTTAACTTCACTTTCAATGTATGGTGAACCTATTGTTTCCTTATAATTAGCTCACTTTTTTGTTGTAAAATAACATTTATTACATTTTTTATACATCTTGATATAATAGAATGTGAACTAATAATAATTCAGATAAATACTTAAAACTAGATGCGAAACTTAGCACAGGCTATGCCTAGTGAGGGGGCTAGTAACAAAGATACAAACAAAAAGATATGGCTTAAACCATGTAAGCACCAGTGAAGTGGTAAATTGATATTTATTGAAATGAAATAAATTATATTTACTTTGTATGTTAAATATGTATGAATAAGCTTATATTATCTTAAGATATTTTGTATCTTATATATAAGTACTGTATGTTTTTGGATAGAAATAAATAAAAATAAAATAAATAAATATAAGCTGCTTTACTAGGTTAAAAACCTGTTCTGAAGCAGTTTATAATTTAATATATGTTATGTCCGTCCAGAGTATGGCGTTGGCCACAACCCACTACTTTAATTCCGTTTTTAAAATGCATTTATGTTTGTAGCTTTTTCAACTCCAATGGGAGTACTTAAATATAAAACCTTGACTCCCTGGGATTGAAAATGTCTTTGTCCAAATGTATACTTAGTTCTATTAGGTTTCTGTGTGTTGGCTTGTCTAGTTCGGACTCTGCTTAATGTTCTTCGTGTGTTCTTTCAGAGTATTTTGCAAGAGGCCATTACTAGTCCTCATAAGCAGAACGGGTGGTGGTGGAGGAAAAACATTTGAATGAAATCCGAATGGCTTATTCTATATCCTTTCAACGAAAATTTTTATATAAGTATAAAAAAATCGAAAAATAATAATGATACGGCCTGATAAGAATATTGAAAGAAGAGTTATGGCAGGAAACAGAGTGAATGGAGCACTTAGACCAGTTATGAATGATCGCAACATATCAAGAGACGCTAAAGTTGCCATTCATAACGCAATCGTAGTGCCAACCCTGACGAATGCAAGTGAGACCTGGACATGGCAGAAGTCGCACGAAAGCAGAATAAATGCAGTTGAAATGAGATCGCTTAGAAGAATTTGTAACAGAACGATGTATGATAGAGTTCGGAATGAAGATACAAGGAAAGAATGTAAGATAAAGAAAGATGTAATTAACAGAATGAAAGTTAACACATTGAGATGGTTTGGCCACTTGGGGAGAATGAACGAAGAACGCCTGACGAAGAAAATATACAAATCTGACAGGAACGGAATAAGAGGTCGCGGGCGCCCAAGAAAAGGATGGCACGACCATGTAAACGATATTTTGATAGATGGAAATGTAAGAAGCGTGAACAACAGACGAACATGTATAAGACGATGTATGGATGTTGAGGAGGCGATGAATGCGTGTCAAGATAGAAAAATGTGGCGTTCGGTTCTCTCTGCCTACCCCGTGAGGGACATGGCGTGATGGTATGTATGTATGTATATTAAATTCAGTCCGAAGAATCATGACAGTTAATAATGGAAGTCTCGTAACTTTTTGTGTTGCATCTTTGTGTAGAGCTGTGCCTTATGTTGGTTCTAAATAATGTTCTTTTTTACTTATAACTTTTATTTTTTTGCGAACGGGAAGGACCAGTTCACATATAAACGTAACACCGCTGCTCTGAGCGGCTTCGAACAAAAATGGCTCAACTCAAAATGTCGATTCTCATGTTGGTGCTTTTTTTTTTTACAATAAATCAATTTTTTAACATCTCAATACATACGAAGTTGGAATATTATAGAGAAAAAACTGCTTTGCAGTTTGGCGGGAAAATAAAATTGTATTATTTTTTATTTAAAATATAAATAAGTACCTACCTATCTTAAAAAAGACAGGAACTCAAGGCACCTACAGGGCTTACGACCTGTCATCGACTGGTTTACGTGGTTCACTTTATGCGCTTGCGCAACGTTCACCAATTATGACTTCTTGTCGACTTGCCTTATCAATGCAATTTCGAATGTTCTATATATTTTAATAACGAGAAATATTATCGTTTGAAAATAAGCTGTTTTTTTCCATCGCCATCTATGAAAGTAACGAAGAAACCTTTTTGTAACGCCATCTCAGTCCTTATAAATGAGGTTACAGTGTTTTCGCACATATGTCACCCCTGAACTGATGTCACTCAAAATGTATAATAGTTTACCATCAAACATAAAAGAAACCACAAGTGTTGCCACCTTTCGTAGGTTAGGTGCTGAATACTTAATTAAAAACTATTAGGGCCTTACTTACTATTTATAATACGAGTTTAATCCAATGCTAAGTCAGTTTTGGCCATACAAAAAACTGGGTAAGTATCAGCTTAAACCTAAATTACAAATAGTAAGTAAGGCCCTTAATGTTCTCCATAGTTTCAAATGATGTTTATATAATTTGTTTTTTGTTGTCATACTCTTTTTTTTGGACATTATAATTATAATTTTAAATTATGTTTTTTATATAAAATTTTGTATTCTCATTGTAATCATTGTAATGAACAACCTTTTAATTTTTATTTTGAAATGTATTTTTTACTTGCTTATACTAATGTATTGACTGGTGGAAATTGCCTACGGGCAATAAATCCGCCACATTATGTGATTTTTTTGCATAATAAAAGTATTTTATTATAACTCTTACTATAATAAATGTTTCAATTTTTTTATATTTTTTGTTTTAATTATTATATATTATGTTTTTACACATAGAATTATAATGTACAGAAGCCGCGTGTAGTACAAATTTCGAATTCAAATGTATGCCAAGTTTTTTTTACATGTGTGTGTGAGGCGGTAGATCGATTGGTCTACGTATTAGGTATGTAGGTGTGCGTATCGGTAGGTGTACGTATACTAGAAATTCGTCTGTTTCAGCGTAGTTTTAGTTGGCATACATTCATTGCTCTGACTAGGTATCTGTATCATATATAATCTATGTTTTTACATCTAAATAAATGTTACTACTACTACCACCAACATGTGTGTGTTACTCGTGTTTTCAAATTGAGGTTATTTGAAAATATAAGTGTGCATTATACCCCTTCTCTACTAATTGTTTCATTTAACGATCACATGTCATATAGACACAACATTGCACATACGTTAGTTGTATTGGCCAAGAGTATATGGTATGTTATATGATTAGGTATTGCGGATGAACGCACATACAAACGTAGTGCTTTATATTTTCAAAAAAAAGAACACCGAAAGGGCCAGGCGCGTGTTAAAAACCTACGCTTATATATTTACTAGTTGCATGTAACACATGAGATCCAACTGTCGATGGCGATAGTATGTATAATTGAAGAATACGTACCAAACTATAAACACTTAAACACAAGTCAATAAATATTTTAAGATATTTTGTTTTCTATATAAAACATGTAGGTATGTATGTCAGGATAGAATAATATGGAGGTCAGTCTTTTTTTCTACCCCGAATATGAAAACAGCATGATGGTATGCATGTACATATGTTGTATTAAACTATTGAGTCCCCGTATATATCATGTAGTGTATACTGCCTTACAAATTGTATGAAACGATGTCGTCTGTAAATTTAATTTTTATAAAAATGGTTAAAAAAAGGTTGATATGTACTACTACAATTTTCATATTTTTTTATAGAAAATTAAATTATATAGTTGGAGTGTTTCGGCTTTTTTCTCTATTTTTAAAAACTTTGGAGATATAGGCAGTTAAACACATAAATATATCATAAAAGAAATGTATTTCTTAATAAAAAATGTTTGAGAAACTCTGGAAATTTTTTTAAAACAGTAAATTCGGTATTTTTTATTTGTCTATATTTATATCAATTTTTGGCATTATGGCTTTTATGATTTTTGAGATATATGAAAAAATCAAGTAAAATTTCAAAAGTTGATAGCCCTGACTGAAACAAAAGTCGAAATTCTGTGTTTAAAAATTTTGTAAGGCTATAACTTTCTTTATATTTTGAAATTTTAGGCTCTGTGCGTTCAGCAGATCAAAAGTTATAAGGGGGGGGGGACTTCAAAGTTGGAAAAACCGTGAAAAATATAGACCCTGCATACAAATCTCGCGTATCCTTGGCTTGATACTTTGTCGATATATTATGAGAAATAAATTCTCTTAAACAAATCGACAGTTGGATGAAGTTCTTATATCATGAATGAGAGGGGGATACGTTAAGTATGACTACTGCATTGTGACTGACTGCCACCAGCCTAGAATTGCGAATGTTAACCTGAGGAAGGTAATTTCTGGTTTATTTTCACTACGTTGACACTTTGAAACTGAAGAATTCGCCATTTTAAATTCAATTCAACAACAATGATATTTGAAATACTTAATATACTCGTTTTTACCACCCTTGCAACCTCAGTCATTTGAATATTTTTGTCACAAAATACCTTACTACAGTACACGGGTGTATTAAAGTTAGGCTTCCCCTCTCTTTTATGTTCTAAGATCAAGTTAATAAATATTAATTCAGATATTTCGAACCTTTCATTCTAAAAATCAAATAAAATATTTATTTTTTATGTAGCTTCTCAGGCAACTAACAGGTACTATGTCAAATAATTATGTAACACGCACCCAACAACAAGTTGCCACATTCTGGAGACTTACGATATTAATCGTCTCACAGATCCAGACTGAAAACACAATTAAAAACTGTGTCTCCACCGGGAATCGAACCCGGGACCTTTGGATCAGCAGTCAGATACCTAACCAACTGAGCCACGAAGGCCGACATTATTGCGTATTTTATAATATTTTGTTATGATGCTTTTTCTGTTTTAATGCTTTTTGTATTGATTCTATTTGTATTGATGTTTTTTTTTTATTTTGATGTTTTTTTGTGTGTACCAATAGCTATAATATTGTTGATTTTGTATATTTTTTTATGTTTTTATGTAATTAAATCGTTCTATATGTACTCACTTTCTCAGCACAAGCATTTTATGCTTTTCGGGAAAGAGAAAAAAAACTGTGTACAAATTCAAATGAATAAATAAATCAAAAAAATTATAAAAAAAAGATAAACGCATGTCTTGTTTAAAATGAGGTAAACAGAGATAACACACACATATCCTTGTTAGACAATCATCGCTTTGTTTACTTTCATACAACGTCTTATATAAAATCCTCATTCCTCGCAATTCAGCGAGAGTTGGGTGTATGTCCACTTGTTTTTATGACTCGTTTTACACTGTGCTAAATATCAATACTTATCTATTGCCAAATATCAATTTCTTCCAACTATCCAATGTTTCCAGCCCAGAAGACCATTCTCCCCTGTTGAGATTCGAATCCTAGACGCCAGCACGGTAGTCAAGCGGTTTACCACTATGCCACGACGACAGTCAATATATGAAATACATTTCTAGCTGACCAATTTCACACCATTTACCCATTTATTTTTAAAAGAAACTCTTCTATCAGTTTAAATAATAATAACACTCCCTATCTAATGGGTGTTACAAAAACTACTTAACTTTTATTTAAATAATTAATGGGTCTGATTCTTTAGAATTTAAATATATCAAATTTAGTCATTTACCTATAGTCATTTATATGGAATTGAATTTTTATCAAATTTAGTTATTTAGTCATTTATGTAATTGAATATAAGAATCTTTCAGACTTCTGCATCCCTCTCACCGTAAACGAGCGACAACAAACACTTCGGTCAGCCACCACATCCGTGATTGGCAAGTTGACTGAAATAAATAGAGTCAACACTTCATCCTTCGGTGATCGTGCTTTTGCTGTGGCCGGACCAGTCTCGTGGAATAAACTACCACCTGAACTGAGGCAAATCGACAACTTAGCACTATTCAGGAAACACCTAAAAACTCACTTCTTCCGCGAGTCTTACAAAAACCCCTAATATATTCAAAGCGCCCTTGAGGTGAGGTTATCACAAAAACGGCGCTATAAAAATAATCCAAATTTATTATTATTATAAGAAGTTTTTAATAAGATTTAAATGACAAAATAACATCACTAGTCTACTATAAAATGGATATAGTTTAATATGACAGTTTTGGTGAACATGTTTTTGTATTTAAATCCAATTAATATTCGGAAATCAACCCAATGATCTCAAAATACAAATTATTAATAATAAAAAATTTCCCAATAATTAATCAATTTTCTTGGCGTAAATCTAAATAATAAAAATAATCTCGAAAATGGCACTACATTTTTTTTTAATAAAAAATGAATATGTCCTTGTTAAGCAAGTACATATACATCTTCCTACGTTCCCTAAAATAAGCATTAATGCTTGTGCTATAGGTGAACGAAATCGGTCGAGGCAGGATTCGAACTCGCGACCACTGGATTGCTAGCCCAGCGCGCTAACCGCTCTGCCATCGACCCATCTTAAATCAAAAAAATTGACTGTAGTTAAATCAAAAAAATTGACGTGGAAAAGATTTAACTACGTAGAAACAATGAACATAAAAAAATGGACCAAGAAAATATTCAGGATAGAAAATAGTTTTATAAATTTCGATTTATGCTTAGTTTTGGGTATGAGGATATATATGTACTTGTTTCGAGGACTAATTCATTCTTAAAAAAACATAATAAATAAATTAGGTATCTGACTGTTGATCCAAAGTTCCCGGGTTCGATTCCCGGTAGAGACACAGTTTTTAATTGTGTTTTCAGTATGGATCTGTGAGACGATAAATATCGGAGGTCTCCAGAATGTGGAAACTTGTTATTGGGTGCGTCTTAAATGAATATTTGACATAATACATATTAGTTAACTGAGAAACAATACAAAATAAAAAAAAATTAAATTCAGTGGTCGCGATTTCAAATCCTGCTTCACAAGTATTTATACTTAGTTTACGGAATGTACGACTGGTATCATTTAATTGATGTATGTTCACTTTACATATTCGATGCAAGGGCATACTCATTCTTAAAAAGAAAAATGCCAAAAATGAATCGACAGAAATTTAAGTTAAATGTGATGATTTTTCTCGAAACACCACGTAGATGTATAATCGATGTGTATCTTATATTATGGGTACGTTTTAAGGTTTGAACCTCAAACCTTAATATTTGTTCCCACGCAGTACCTACCCAACTACATTGCAAACGAAGGGTGATTTTTTTTTTCACATAATCACCTCATTTATTTTACAACGCTTCATTGGACATTTTGACTTGGGAATCTAAAATAAATCAAAAGTAAAAAAAAATACTGAGGGAGAAACAATGGAAGCTCTTAAAACAAAATTGAAAATTAGATGAGAAAGTTCAACGCTTAAAATTTTTATCAGGTTTATTAAATACCCAATAGGTACCTACATAACTGGAGTCGCATTACGGGTGGTGCTTTTAAGAAAAATGTAAAAGTTTATATCCCGTAATAACTCAATTTTTTCTTGAAAAAACTTCCGTATTACGACCCAAAGGTAAAGGCTTTCAGTAAATGAATCAAGGTTTTTTCTTAGACCCAACAATTATTAAGCAAAAGCGCCCTTAGTATGATTTGGATATCATTAAATATTACTATTATTCGTAAACATCAAAACAGTAAAAAACGTTCTTAGCACAGTCTAATATTTTATAGACATGAATAAAGCCTATGTGTCTCAGTTGGTTTGTTATACCCATAGGTTTTTATTATAATATACTACATCTATGACGACATCTATGTCGTAGTTAGCAAATTTTGTATGAATTGAAGTGAGTCGTTTTTCCGGGGGATTTTTGACGTTTTGGTTCCAGACCACATCGTTTTTCTATAGAGAATAACGAGTAATGTGAATTGTTTTCGGATTTATTTGTCTAAAAAAACATTTTAGATGTGTTTAAATGTAAGGAAAACTGAAATATGTTGCCAACCAAAACGTGGGATATTCCATGACTCACTTTTTGCACGGAGTACTACATCTACATAGTATATTATAATAAAAATCTATGGTTATACCTGACACCTGAGCCAAGCAACATTTCTTGGTACACGTATTTGAATATTTTCGAATGGTTCGAAAAGAAAATTAAAAAAGCACTCAACACTAATATCAAAAATTACATGTTGTTTACAAAGGGATTCAAATTACGAAAAGTAAATGCTTCAACTGCTATATAAATATGACATTAATATCCGGTTTATATTTGAACATACAGTGTGTTTGCGATACCCCTATTCCAACTCACTTGGTGTACCAAACCCCGGCCTAAAGTCGTAGCTTTTTTCATCTCTCTATTTTCTTTACTCTGTGGTCCTTATATATTATTCGTATTTAAAAGTATTCCAGGGAAATGTTCTTTTTACATGACTATAATTATGCAAAGATTTCCATATAATATACTAGATGGAGTAGGTACTCGGAGAGGTCTCGTCGCGACGTTGCCAGTGAGCGGTTGTGTTTAGTGCATATTTCGGATCTACCCACAAGTATCTACTACACTACGCAGCGAACAGATAAGATTCCATTGCTGTCATTTTTGTTTTATTATTTCATTTTTATTCTTACAAAAATTGTTTTGATTATTTCAATGTAGCATATTTGGTATTAATATTTACCTATTGTTTTTGTTGCTTTTTGTCTATTTGACATTAACAATTTTTGTTTCGTATTTTTTATTTAACTGTTAAATATCTATTTTATTTGATTTAAATACTGCATCGCGGATATGGAGGTGGACGAGACTAAACCTCCTGATCCTCGATCGATAATTTTATCAACTGCTGACGAATGTGAATCTGACACGAGTCATGATTCAGTTATTGTACCTAACCGTAAACGAAAACCGCGTCATCAACCAATTGATATACCGTCGAAAATGAAACCTTCTTCTGTACTCGAAATAACTGCAGGCCTCCCGATACAAACCGAACCAAGCCCAATTCAATATTGTAATATGTCAAACCCACCATACATAGTATATATTCAAAATTGCGAAAGTGGCAAACCGATTAACTCCTTAGAAGTAGGCAAATTTTTGTTTTCATGTAAAAATAAAAACTTTGGGATTATTAACGGTACAATAAAATCTGAAGGGCGCTTTAAAATTTCTTCTGAATTTAACAAATGGGAACAAGCAAATAATTTTATACAGAATATTACAACTTTATCTGATCAAAAATTTAAGGCGTTTATTCCGACGCATCACGTGACGCGAATGGGGTTGGTAAGAGGCATTCCTGCTAATCTTTCTGAAAGTGATATTGTTGAATCCTTAAATTTGAACAATGCCAGACGAATTATTAAAATAATAAAGGCGCGAAGGTTAAATTACAAAGATAATTCTCAAGGCACGGTGACGTGGAAACCGTCACAAACCGTCGTTCTCACTTTCGAAGGCCAAATATTGCCTGATTATGTTTACCTTTATTTTAACTCCCTTCCAGTAGAAGCATACACTTATCCCACTATTCAGTGTTTTAATTGTTGCCGTTTTGGGCACTCAAGAGCCATTTGTAAATCTTCCACTCGATGCTTTCACTGTGGTGAAAACCATCAAGCTGATCAGTGTCCAAACCCGGAAGAGCCAACATGCGTCAATTGTAAAGGTAGTCATAAGGCTACAAGCTTTATATGCCCAGAACTGACGAGACAAAAAAACATTAAACAACTGATGGCGAGTGAAAATATATCATATTTCCAAGCCTCTAAACGTTTTCCCCCTGCAATAAAGAGTTTTGCCGAAACTACAACATTGAATGTGAAACCAACCTCAGCTAACACAACTACAATAAACCAGATTAATTCAGCGAATCCTTCCAACTCTCGTAGAATTATTACATACAAACAAGTCAAACCTAG
The DNA here is from genome assembly GCA_963576475.1 of Molanna angustata. Classification (NCBI taxonomy): domain Eukaryota; kingdom Metazoa; phylum Arthropoda; class Insecta; order Trichoptera; family Molannidae; genus Molanna; species Molanna angustata. The sequence continues at coordinate 7,931,841 of OY754982.1, forward strand.
ACCAGCAATGACACCAGCATATGACAAGAACATACATAACTCATTCCTATTCAATCCAAATGGTAATTATGTCAATCAAATGTCTAATGGTCATGCAATTAACCAAAATGAACATTCACCTCCTCCTTCTGCAGTAGAGTTATCCAACAGCAATTCAGCATTTCTGCAGACATTAATATCTCTTTTAATATCTATTCTTTCGAATAAGAAATAAATTTTAGCCTACCGTACAACGTTGCCGATATTCTCACAACATTGCAATCTTCTCTCTTCAATAATGGACATACAAACTCTGAAAATTCTACAATGGAATAGTAGGAGCGTTTATTCCAATAAAGCAGAACTTACCGAACTATTAAATAATAATTCAATACATATTGCAGCCATCTCTGAAACTTGGCTGAAGCCGTCTTGCCTATTTAAGGTAATCGGCTACCAGTGTCTTAGAGATGACAGAGCTGACGGTCGGGCTGGAACTGCCCTTTTTATTAAAGATAAGTTAAATTTCGAAAAACTATCTATCCCTCTCAAATCCCAAGACTTTCAAATTGTCGCAGCACGAATTAAAAACATAACTTTTATTTCAGTATATATTCCACCATTAGTTTTATTTATAGAAAAGGACTGGACGGATTTACTTCGCCAGCTCCCCTCTCCCTCCATAATCTTGGGAGATTTTAACGCCCATTCTCCTATCTGGGGAAGTGAAGCTACCAATAAATCTGGTCACAATATAATAGATTTCATGGATATCAATAATATTTGTTTTTTAAATGATGGCTCCCCTACTCGCCTCACCCCACCCTCCCAAAAGAAAAGTGCTGTCGATCTGACACTATGTTCGAGTTCTTTAGCCGCAGCTTGTTCATGGACCTTAACCAATGACCCTTACTCTAGTGATCATTATCCAATAATTATTCACTTAGAAGATCCTCACATTGCTAAATCTAAACCCCAACACCCGACAAATCGTAAAGGTTACAATACAAAAAGGGCAAATTGGCCCCTCTTCTACGATAATATAGAAAAATTAACAACAAGTTTGGACAGTTCTAACGTACACATTGAATACTCTGATCTTTTATCAATTATTTATAAGGCCGCTGACTTATCTATTCCAAAAAAATCCAACTTTAGCCCTCTGCCATGTACGCCATGGTGGGACGGAGAATGTTCTGATATGGTCAACAACAGGAAAAAAGCCATAAAAAAGTATAGGAAAAACATGACTCTTGAAAATTATATACTTGCAAAGGAAAGTCAGGCTAAAACTAAAAAATTTCTACGTAAGAAAAAAAGGCAAGGATGGCGAAATTTTTGCTCATCCCTCTCCCCAGACTCTCCCTTGTCTCTGGTTTGGAATATGATTCGACGATTTCGCTCATCATATGTCCAGAATCGGAATCATCAGATTAGTCCAGACATATTAGAATCCTTCATTAACAGACTGGCTCCCTCTTACTCTCCTAATATAACGGAATTATACATAAATCAAAACATAAGTCACCGCTCTTCAATATCTTGGTTAGATTCACCTTTTAAGATCGAGGAATTATCCATTGTGCTCAAAAACTTAAACAACTCTGCTCCTGGTTTTGATCAAATACCATATACGTTTTTCCAACATCTGCCTACTTGCTTTCTGGAACACATACTGAATAAATTTAATGAATGCCTTCAAACAGGTATGGTTCCCATAGATTGGAAAACCCAGTTGGTAATTCCAATCTTAAAACCTGGAAAAGACCCCAAAATTCAAACGTCTTATAGACCAATAGCTCTCTCTTCCTGCATTTTAAAAATTTTCGAAAACATCATTAAAAAACGTTTAGACTGGCAAACAGAACGTAATTTACTTCTCCCTAATATACAATTTGGATTTAGAAAGGGAAAGACTTGTATGGATAATTTAAGTATCTTGATATCAGACATCCAAATTGGGTTCACTAATAAAAAATACACACTCGCAGCTTTCCTGGACATTAAAGCCGCTTATGATAATGTCCTTTTGCCAATTTTACGGAGAAAATTGTTGAATTTAGGAATTCCAGAACGACTAGCTCAATTAATTTTTAATATTTTTTGTGAAAGAAAGATAGTCATTAATAAGCCTCCAGACACCTATGAACGAACGCTATGGATTGGCCTCTCTCAGGGATCTGTTCTGAGTCCGCATTTATTTAACCTATATTGCTATGATATACTCGAATGTGTTCAGGGTCTTTGTTCACTCCTCCAATTCGCTGATGATATCGTTTTATATATTACTCATAGTAATATTGAAACAGCAGTGAGAAAATTATCAACTGCCCTATCTAAAATCATTAAATGGCTTAATTCTAATGGACTTGAAGTTTCGCCCCAAAAATGTCAAATAATCGCCTTCTCGAGGAAACACAATACGGCAAATATATCAGTTAAGATTGGTAAAACCACTATTCCTAGTGTTGAAGAAGTCAAATTTTTGGGGATGACCTTGGATAGGAAGTTATCATGGACTTCTCATATTTCCCACATAATTACCAAATGTGAAAAAAATATAAACCCTCTGAGAGCAGTTTCTAGAGTTTGGTGGGGCTCACATCCTACAACCATGAAACTACTATATAATGCCATTGTCCGTAGTCATCTGGACTACGGTAGCTTCCTGATGGAACCGATACCGGAATATCTGAAATCCAAATTAGACAGAATACAATCTAAATGCCTTCGCTTAATAATTGGCGCAATGCGCTCCTCACCAATAAATGCACTGCAGGTGGAATGCGTAGAACCACCTCTCAAACTAAGACGCCAATATTTGGCCGATAAATTCATGCTCAAACGAATAAACTACAACTCACATCCGCTCCTCCCTAGAATCTCGATGCTCTCATCTCTATGTCAAAGTCACCGGTATTGGTTCAAAAAATGTACTCCCCCAATGTGCCAAAGCTATCAAAAACTCTCCCTCAAAATTGTCTCTAACCGTGCTCAGTCTATGCTTCCATATTACGAAATTCCATTTGAGGCAATAACATTGATCCCAAACATTATTTTAAATATCGACCTACATAAAAATTCAACAGTCAGTGCTCAAGCCATGAATAATAAGTTCAACAGTATCGTTATGTCTAACTGGCCCTCCCATCTACAAATATATACACGGATGGGTCTAAGCGGGGCGCAGACAATGAATGCGGGGCCGCAATTCACATACCATCTAAAAAAATACAATCACTCGTTAAACTACCCAGGGAATGTTCAATATTCACAGCTGAATGTACGGCTATTAATGAAGCCCTAAAGATTTGCAATACTTTGGATTCTTCGCAGTTTATAATATTTTCGGATTCTTTAAGTGCTCTAAAGGCGTTGTCTTCCAATTTAGCCAAATTGGCCGACAGCACCTTACTATGCAACATTAAATCCGCTCTATTAAACCTTCATAAATTGAATAAAGAAGTGCTTCTTGCGTGGATCCCGGCTCATCAGGGAATAGTGGGAAATGAGATCGCTGACGAAGCAGCGAAGCAAGCCTCCGTTACTGGCATTTTACCCTCTCTATTTATGATTCCCTGCCAAGACATATTAGCATCCTTCAAAAAAGAACTCATATACAAATGGACCATTGACTGGGAAAGGTCTAGTACCTTGAAAGGTTCTTCCTATAAATCTATCCAAATTTCAATACCGTCTAAACCATGGTTCCATAACAAAGGCATGGCCAAACGAGACGTCTCCAACATATGTCGCATTAGACTAGGACACTGCCTTATTAACAGCCACCTCCACAGGATACACGTAAGGGATAGCCCTTCGTGTGCTTGTGGAGAGGTTGTAGAGACCCTTGACCATGTGTTCTTTGAATGTCCAATCCACACCGAACATGATTTATATTATACACTAAATACCCCACTCCCAATCAATATGTGTCATCTTCTATCATTGAATTCACCGCATATTTATTTCCATATAACAAAATTTCTTCGCCTTAATGGCTTCAATCTATAATGCAATAAAATAACCTTTACTTCTTAAATAATTCAATAAAATTTTTTTGAAACTGGCAGAAATCATCCTAATGATTGGGTGGAATGCCATGTAAGCAAAAGAAGAAGAAGAAGAAGAGTAGGTACTCCGTGTAATGAGTGAGTCATGGTATATCGCGCGTTTGATTTCTTTGTTGGCATCATATTGCAGTTTTCCATACATTTCAACACTTCCTAGATAACTGTTCTTAATGAACAATTTGTTTTTCGACTAAGAAATCTGAAAACAATTCACATTAGTCGTTATTCTCCATAAAAAAACATGTTTTTTGCCCACCTTGTTGTCAAAAGTCCCGCGGAAAAAATCCTCACTTCGATTCATACAAAATTTGCTAACTGCGACCTCTAGTATATTATATGAAAATCTATGTAAGTATGATTTGGTATTTGAACTATTTATTAATTTCAATCTTTCTGTACATATAATTAGTACACTGGCGGGCTTATTGCCTAATGGAAATTTCTTCCAACCCACCAGAGTTAAATATACAAAACAGTGTGTACTATGGTAATAACAGGTAATAAGTTAACCACATTACAAAATAAATAAAGATAGCAGAAGAAAAGTAAAAAAAAACAAAGAAGATAGCATATAAGAACAATTCATAGCAATGATAGGAAAACTAAAGGCAAGGAAAGGTAGAGGAGAGGAAGATGTACGTTGTCAGATAAATATTTTTTATTTAGCCTTTTCTTAAAGATGTTTAGTGAGATAGACGACGTAATTAAATTTTTGAATTTCGAATTTTAAAAATGCATTCCATATTTTTGTGTTTATAACAAATTTTCCAATTGTCTATGGTGTATTTAATGTTTTAAATAAAGTCACCCTTCTCATAATTGGGTGCAATGTGTTACCATAGACAAAAAACATATTTGCATTCACAATGTATAACTATGAATAGTTAATGACTCAAGGCCCGCATCACGATAAATTACTCGAGTATGTATGTATGTATCAGTTTGCTCATATTCCTAATAATATTATCACGCACAAATCCATTGAGTCACCAGATATAATAAATTCAAATTAATGAAAGATACAGACATACGTATAGTAATAATAAACCAAGTATAACTTGTCTTTGTCTGCGGTCATTGTGGAGACAATCTTGTTTTTTTTATGATGGCTACAATTTTCTTGTTGCCGGAAATATAAAGAAAATGAATCACGACAGAAAACTTTGTCAGTTTATATTTTTCTATAAACACTCGACTCTGATTTCTTCTCATTTCCCTTCCCTCTTCTTTTTTCTGCTAATACAATAAATAATTTTAATGTGTAGGTGTTTAAATTTTCATTATTGCTAATAATAATAATTAATACTTCCTTGCATCCTGCGCAAGTTGTGAGTTTTTTGCCATATGGCAATTTCTTCCTACTTACCAGTGTTTCCAGCCCAGAGAATCAATGCTTGCGTGAGAAATGAATTTAAATAAATTTCTCCACTGCTGGGGATCGAACCCATGATGCCCTCACAGAAGCCAAACGGCTTATCTTTTTGTTATCTTGGGTGTTTTTTTTATATAAAAAATATGTGGTTCTTGGTTGTAACTAATCGTCAAGAACATTTAATAATAAACAAAATCAAGTATGTAATAATTTATCTGAGGTAGGTACCGATAGATTATAGACGTAGATTATAGACCAACAATAAAACTTAATGTTCGAAGCAATTGCTTTGCCGAAACCATTATGAGCGCTGCTGTAATTGCTGACCCTAATTTTGTTATCTTAGGGTTGCGTTTTTTTTCTTTTCTCCTTCTAAATGTATGCGGGCTGTAAACGAAATAAAATTGGACGGTTTATATCTAAAGAGGGTTGTTCCTATCGATATTTATAGTTGTAATTAATTTTTAAACATTATTATACGACTCAAATCTACCCGCCAAGTTTTTAACAACTCGCTATATCGATTGGGGAAATGAAACGGTTTAGAAAATACCAAAAAAATAAGATTTCTGATTACAATCTTTTTGTCGTTAAAGTTTTTGTTATTTTGTTTAGAAAAAGGAATTTTCGTTAGGTACACCCATAGCTTTTCATATAATACACTAGATGTCGTATTTAGCAAATTTGATATGAATCGAATGTGAGTCATTTTTCAGGGGGGATTTTTGACGTTTTGGTTCCAGACCACATCGATTTTCTATAGAAAATAACGACTAATGTGAATTGTTTTCGGATTTATTTGTTTAAGAATCATTTTAATTATTAATAATTTAGAGAACATTTATCTAGGATGTGTTGAAATGTAAGGAAAACTGAAATATGTTGCCAATCACTCAACTTTTCACTCAACACTCAACACAAATATGTTGCCAATCACTCAACTTTTCACAATCACTCACTCAACACTCAAATATGTTGCCAATCAACACTTTTTTTTGGGAGAAGGTGAGTTTGCTCCCCCCCAACCCATCCTCTGGGATTGGAAAGTAAACCCTGCCTTCGACCTGGGGTCAGTATACTATACTGGTTTACCAAGCCACTGCATTTATGGTCCCCTGAAATGGCTCGCCATGTTCGGGGTCCTTTGCTTTGATGCCCAGGTGGGCACTTGTGTTGGAGTTGATCGGCGGCCTATCTTGATGATGTCATCCCGGCCGCTGCGCGGCGGGTCTGGTTGGAGGTGTGAGCCGAGGGAGATCTGTGTGAAACGGTTCGTCGCTGGCCGGCCGCCGAATAGTACAGGGGCCCGACCTAAGCTAACGACTACGGGTTGGCTGCCCTATCAGTCGGCGCATAATCTCGCTGCAATTGTTGTGCCGGATCGTGACCGGACGAGGTCCCAGCAGTTGTATGCGGGGGGCACCAGGCGTCCTCCACGGCCATATCCTCCCTCCTTCAACCTAGCAGCGCAGCTGCCGGAACAAATGTCCTTGAAAAGGGCTTCTGATCTCCTCGTTTCACAATGCCACCCCCCCCCCCCCCCCACAAAACCTTCATGACAGATAAACCCAATAATAATATTTATACAGCGACAACCAAGACTGCATACCCTCGCACCATTTGTGAACTGTTGGTAGACTTCGCTAACATCAGAGGTATCCACAGTAATTTAAATTCTGTTCACCATCACTTGCAATCTCAAAAACCACACCTGCTCTTTCTCACGGAAACACAAATTCAAGATCCACCCGACACAAGTTACCTCAACTGCCCAGGGTACATACTCGAAAGCATGTTTGTGCCTTAAGGAGGCTTGTGCCTCTACAGCCGCGAAGACATCAACTGTGTCAGATTGAAGGAGTTCGAGAACCCCGCCTTCAATGTTATGTGGGTCCGTTTAAAATCTAACAAATTCATAAAAATTTATGCTTGTATCTACCGATCTCCAAATATGGGTGATTATGATTCTTCCGAGCTTTTCAAATACTTAGGAGAAACCATTGACAGTCTTCTGTCTCGCTACCCGTCGGCAGAATTTGCGGTTCTCGGCGATTTCAATGTCCATCACTCCGATTGGCTGAAATCGGGAACTACCGATTCGGCTGGCCGCATGACGGAATCCTTTGCTTTGTGTCATAACCTGGAGCAACTTGTTCAAGAGCCAACTCGCATCCCTGATGTCTCTGGGCATCGTTCCAATCTGCTTGATATTTTTATGACTACCTCGCCAACGGGATACACACTGAAAGTCACAGCCCCACTGGGCTCTTCAGACCATTGCCTTGTGCAAACGGCCATCCACTTCATCCCGGACCTTCCACCCGAAAAACCTAAAAGGAAAATTTGGCAATACAAGTCAGCAGATTGGAATGCACTGCGAATACACTTTCGCGACTTTCCTTGGAATGAAGTCTGTTTTAGAACCAAAGACCCTTCTATCAGTGCGCGTGAGGTAGGGGATGTCATCACTTCTGCTATGGATGGCTATATTCCCTCCTCCCTCAAAACCTGCGGACCAGGCACAAAACCTTGGTTTGATTCCAAATGCCGAGAAGCAGTCACGCGTAAAAATCTGGCTTTCAAAACATATCAAAAACTTCAATCCCCGTCAAACAAGAAAGCATACAACAAGATGACAAAGGATTGTAAAAAAACCATTAATCAGGCTAAAAAACTCCATGACCAACATATAAGTCAAAAACTCTCCTCATGCCCTAACGGTAGCCGAAGATTCTGGTCATTGTCAACCTCCATAGGTCAGAACTTTTGCACATCTTCATTTCCACCTTTAACGAACCATGACGGATCCATTGCTAACTCTGCCACCGACAAAGCTAATCTTCTCGGTAAATTATTTGCAGATAACTCAACCCTTGACGACGGAGGAAAAACTCCTCAACCAGTTCCACATTGTGGTTTTAAAATGAAAGAAGTAAGGATTAACTTCTCTGAGGTCTTACTCGCCATCCGAGGGTTGGATGTTAACAAAGCTAATGGACCAGATGGAATTCCCGTTCTTGTGTTAAAAAAATGCTCGGCCGAACTAGCCCCAGTTCTCACTAAACTCTTCAAACTCTCGTTTAAAACTGGTATTGTCCCATGTGACTGGAAAAAAGCGGTCATCCACCCAATTTCCAAAAAAGGTGATCGCTCCAACCCATCTAACTACCGACCCATCGCTATTACTTCTGTACTCTCCAAAATAATGGAAAGGGTACTAAACACCAAGTTGATCACATACCTCGAAGCAAACAAAATTTTAAGCGACCGCCAATATGGATTTCGTGGAAATCGATCTTGTGGCGATCTACTCGCGTATGTGACATCCGTTTGGGGTCGAGTTATGGAACGCTTTGGAGAAGCTCAAACTGTCGCCCTTGACATCTCTAAAGCTTTCGACCGGGTTTGGCACCGAGGTCTCTTAATGAAACTCCCTTCTTATGGACTACCCCAGTCTCTGTGTACTTGGATTGCGAATTTTTTAAAAGATCGCGAAGTCATAACTGTAGTGGACGGTTGCTCTTCTTCTCCCCATTCCATTAATGCGGGAGTCCCTCAAGGGTCCATTCTATCTCCAAGCCTATTCCTCCTACATATAAATGACTTGCTCTTACGCGCCCCCATCCACTGTTACGCTGATGACAGCACAGTCCATGACAATTTCTCTTTTGACAAACCTCCTAAACAGAGTGAAATATCAGAAGCCCGGAAAGACCTTCATCAAAAAATAAATAGCTACCTCCACTCAATCAATACCTGGGGTGAAAGTAATCTTGTTTCATTTAACGTCTCAAAAACCCAAGCCTGTCTAATTTCTGCGAAGAGAAACCCCAATGAATTGCAAGTGTCTTTCAACGGAAGCACCCTACCTAACAGCAGCTCTATCGACCTGCTTGGAGTATCTATAACGAACCAATTACACTACAAGGGCTCCATCGAAGCTAAGGTGAAACTCGCCTCCAATAAATTGAGCGTACTATATAGAGCGCGCAGATATTTTACTAAGACTCAGATCTGTATACTCTACAAAGCGCAAATACGCCCAATTATTGAATATGGCAGTCACCTCTGGAGTGGCGCCCCCCAATACCTACTGAATACCCTCGACGCTGTCCAAAGGCGTGCTATACGTCTGATTGATGATCCATCACTGACTGATGGATTGCAATCACTAGAACACAGACGCAGAGTCGGTATTTTAAGTTTATTCTATAGATACTACCACGGGAATTGCTCAGAAGAACTTACATCTTTGGTCCCTCCTCCACCCACTCGCAACAGAGTCACTCGCTTCACTCAATCGCAGCATCCATTCACAGTGGACCTTCAACATATACGAACAAGTCGCTTCTCGAACTCCTTTATTAACACAGCAGCCCGACTGTGGAACGATCTTCCGAATTCTGTGTTTCCATCTTCGTACAACCCGGGTCTTTTTAAAATCCGAATTAATAAACTCTTTTCTAGATTGCAAACCCCTCCCAACGCTACGTAGTGCGCTTCTTCGGAAGAGTAAAATGGACCCAAATCCTAATAGCTGGCGTCCCCTACGTAGACATGAAAAAAAAAAAAAAAAATCAAAAAGTCAAACTCGCGATATTCCATGACTCAATTTTTGCACAGAGTACATCTAGGTATATTATTATAAAAATCTATGGGTACACACGTAGGTTTTCATATACCAATAAAAATCTATGGGTACACCATGTGAATTATATGCGAAACAGAAAAAGAGCTAAAATTGCCACATATTTAGTTAAATTTTAAATTAAGAAGGAAATAAAAAAGAAACTACATGGAAATTTAGAACAAAATAAAAATGAATGATAACCAATTTAAGCCATCCGTAATAGAAAACAAAAATAAATATAAATCAAAATTTAAAAGTTTACTTCTTATCTTTACGATCACGATACGGATAATGTTTCATAATAAGTAAATAATAAACACTTCCTTGTACAATTGGAGAATTAATTGCCAAATGGTAATTTCTTACAACGTACTAGTGTATCAAGTCCCCATAAGCAAGATTTCAAGAAGAATTATTTTAAACAAATTTGTCCTCTGTCAGGAATCAAGCGCAAAAAAATATTCTGCTAAGAATTTCTAATAAAGTTTTAGATGACCTCTAAAAGATGAAAAATAATTAATTCAATTTTTTTGGTAAGTTTTTTTTATTTGACAAGTCATGAAAGATCTAATTAGTCACGATGTTTCTTTTTTATATTATTCAAAATTTACTTTTAAATTCCCGCGCATTTCTCTTTATTTTGATTCGCCGAAACGCCGATAGCTTCACGCAGTTCAGCTCCCGCTCAATGAAAACTGTCATGCGCACACACAATTTTGCGCGCCCTTATCGAGTGACTTTTCCTATTATTACTCAATTTTCTATTCCTTGGGGTTAAAATAAGCCGCCCGAAAGGCCGCTGCGAATTAGATATTGTGTTTTACACAGCCGGTAAAGAGAATATTCGTTTTAATTCGTTTTTCACATTTATTTTACTATACAAAAAGTGAAATTATCTTGTATTGAATAGTGTACACAAATGTTTGTGAAAAACTATTTACACGAATGTGTCCGGTGGATTTTGCGGTAAGATCGCAATAGGTGAGTAATAAAATCAACTAATTTATAGCCGACATTAAATTGGTTAGTGTCGGTTTGACGATATATTGGCAGTAAAATGTTATATATTTCATCGCTGAAGACATTAATTATTTCAACAAGAATCTACTTGGATACACCGTGAACTTTTATTGCAATGCTGTAGTAGTAGTATGTTGTTATTGATCTAATTTCATGTGTTACGTATATCGTTTTTTTATGCTATGTATTTGTGTGGATATATTAATTTAAGAAAATTGTACATACCTACTTAAAAAATGACAAATATTAAAGTATTAATCCTACAACAGAAATTTATTGTTCTCTATTTTCTAAGGTCACTAATATTTTTTGACATTAATTTGAATACGATGTTGATAATGTTAATTACTCAATAAAATTAAAATTGTAGGAGTAATTTCCTATTATTTGTTTACAAAACACACATTTATTATTATTATAGAAACTGATATACTTCATTGTTTGTGCAGATATCTTTATAATATTTTTTACTTTTAATTCACACTCAAAATTTCATGTTTATTATTTTTCCAGATTTTAGAGAATAGTAAGATATCAAAATGTACAAAACGGTTCGTCAAGGCGAAAATAGTCTTCAATATACCATCCTGCCACAGACCGAAGAGGTTCTCAGCAACAGTGGCCTTAAAGGTAAAGGAAGGGACTACAGTCCATCCAACCAGCCCCGTAGGGTTAGCCACAGGCTCTTCTTCTATTATGTCGCCGTAATTCTATTTGCCATCCTCCTAGTGTTGGGTGCGCTGCTCGTAGTTCTAATCCTCACTGGATACATTCCCGTAGATCTGCCTTCAAACTTGACACAAGTCAAACATGATTCCTGGTCGGCGCAGACCAGCAAATTGGTCGCTGCCGACCTGTCTGAAAAGAGTCAATCCAAGAAGAAAGAACTGTCGAGAGATATGAACGTTTTGGAAAACACCACGGCCCAAATAACCACTTCCGTTCCTCTCCAACAGACTACTCAGTCCGACGTAAGAATCAACGTCGTGTCAACGATCGTTACAACTATTGGTACGTTGAACATAACGACGTCTCCGTATCAAGTTTCCACGACCAAACAAGAATGGATCATGCCGGCGTTGAAGAGGCTACAGTCCACCCTGTCTCCTACGGTTCCAGCCGACAGTAATAAAACAACGACAGTAAAGACAGTGGAACAGATGTCATCATTGTATCCTGTACATCAGAGAGAAAGCAACAACGATCTTATGCTGGGTCACGATCAGATCAACTGGACAGATTACGACGACGACGAAGACGATGAAGATTATGATATTACTAAACCTGCAACAACTGCTTCATCAAACACTAAAAAACCGCCGTTGATGATAAATAAATTATCTCAAATAAATGTCAAACCAACAAAACAAGATGTGCTTGAAAATTCTACTCTTCCAACGTTAGGAACGTCAAGCACTGTATCGTCTTTGAACAAATCATCCGACGATATAAGCAAAAAGATGTTTGAAAAGAATAAGAGCAAAACAAAAATGGATGCGATCAAGTTTATGGAAACAAAAGAACGTATCCTAGATGACGATGATGAGGAGTACAAGGAACCATTAACGGATGAAGATGATGTTCCGGAGCAGTCGAGCAGTGATGATGTGAAGATGTCACAGACCAAGTCTTCGTGGCTTCAAACACGGTGGCCATTTGTCGATCCTTCATCGTATTTCCAATGGACTGTGAGTATTATTTTAATTATATTACATCTTCTTATTATGGAATAGGTCTGAAATATCTGAACTACATATTTTCAAAATTTTAGGATAGTCTTCGTTTCCACAGGAATTTTTATAAATAAAAAAAACATGTATACACGTTGAGTCTCAATGTAGCATCAAATACTTGGATAAAAGATTTTAACTTTTGATAGTGAAATGCCAATGGTCATTAGTTGTATGAGGTTTTTTTCACTAAACGAATTGGGACGGTTTCGACTGACTCGGCCCAGTCAGCTGAAACAGTCATGCTGTCAAAGGATAAAATACATATGTATGTGAAACTACAGTCAATTTGTTTGATTTAAGATGGGTCGATGGCAGAGCGGTTAGCGCGCTGGGCTAGCAATCCAGTGGTCGCGAGTTCGAATCCTGCCTCGACCGATTTCGTTCACCTATAGCACAAGCATTAATGCTTATTTTAGGGAACGTAGGAAGATGTATATGTACTTGTTTAACAAGAACATATTTATTTTTTATTAAAAAAAAAAAAAACTCATGATGGAATTCTACAACATAAATACAGTCAAAATTCGTTCATTCATTCAGTCATGACATATCCAACAATGTGGGGTAACCAGCGACAGGTGTGAATACCTTATAAAAGGGAGCACAACACATGCGTGTATACCCACAAACCAATCTCGTCTCACCTAAAAAGGCACTACTTTCAGAATGAGTGATGAACCTCATTGCTGAACTATTTAAGATGTTATTGTTGCATGTTGTATTTTCGATTACCCGGCTCTTACGGGACACTCAAAAACAATAATAGAAAAGAGTGGAAGCACTATTCTAAGCCGGTGCCTCTCAGCTAAAAACGTCATTAATGGTGTTAAAATAATTTAATCCATTATAATTCTTAACATAACATCACTCACATATGTTAATTGTGAATTTATTAACTTTTATTTACTAACACTTATATTTGATATTTCCGTGTAGGTACCTAATTGTTTATTAATCTTCATCTTGTTTCTTTGTATTAAGTTATGATTAAGAAAAAAGCAAATAGAGTGATAATTCTATTAAAGTACAGTGTGATAATGTCTTATTTTTCTTGTTGTGCAATGTCAGGTTCCCCCAATGTCAGCTATCGACTAAGCTAAGCCTCTCTGTCCCATGCTAATTCCAAAAGACATTGGATATCCCACACTCCAGTCCATTCACGGATATTGTTTAGCCATGACATTTACCTTCAGCCAACATCTCATCGACCTCCAATCTTTCATTCCAAGATCAGCCGTAGTGCCCATTATTTTGGTCCTTTAATTATCTGACCAAAATATGCCATTTTGCACTGATTGATGATTTTGCAATAGGACTCCAGTGTATGCGAGCAACCGCTTTTAGCGACCTTATTTTATAATAAATTTTCCAGTTAGAACAATGCACATTGTTTTGTTTACGTTAACTATGCACAAATAATGCCCCGCGTCCCGGCTTTCTCCTCTCTCCGACGCACGTGGATTGGCACGCAAAAATCACAGAAAATGAGTTCCGTGAAGCGAAAGCTTTTTTTGCTAAGAAAAAGCTTGTAATAATGTGTACATTTTCAGGATTACAGTGCCCGCGATAATCTTCTTCTTCCCGCCATCCTATCAGCTGCCTTGTCCGCTCTTCTGGTCCTGGCCGTTCTCTGCTACGCACTCAGAAGGAGACAACGATGCAAGAGGAGGATACAAGAGATTGGGGTAATGACAAACTTCTACTTTATTTAACTTCAATAACTTAACCTATTTTACTAATATTTAAATTACCACCAGAGATTGGACTAATGTATTTATTGAGAAAAGAAATCGAGAGTTCAATGTACGGAATCAAATTTAATGAATTGTGAAAATATTAATATTATTATTATTTATTTATAGGCAGGCAGCCAAGGCTGATGTGCCTATATCCACTGTCGAATTTTATTATTTGGTTGTAACTATTTTGCTGTGTCCAAAAAAAGTCCAGTCTATTCTTGAAAATATTAACATTTTCAGCATCCAAAACATGTTAGGGCAGTTTATTCCAAGTATTCACCACTCTATTTCAAAGAAAATGCCTTCGAGGAATTGTCGAGAACCTACTTTTCACAAGCTTTAAGCTACAACCACGCAAATTAGTGTTGTGACTATATTGATAGAGATTTTTCAGTCATAATGGCCTGATAATATTTTGAATGTTTCAATAAGATCTCCACGTTCTCTTCTACATATATCTCATGTTCTTTACACAGCTTGAAAACCACAATGAAAGTCTTTCATTGTGGGTACCTGGACACAAAGGTGGTATTGAAGGTAATGAAATGGAACATAAAAAAGGCCCAGATTGCGATGGATGGACTCTCAACACTGATATTATCCATTTTGCAAATCAGATATTGGAAAACAAAAATTACAGAAAGGCTAGAATGGAAGAGACTGCTGAATTCATTCAAGGCAACTAGGGCTTATAATTATAATGATTAACTGGCACTTATACTTGCTTAAAAAATAAAGGGGCTATCATTCACAAGAACTGAACCAGCATTTGGCTTAAATGCAGAAGCAAATGTGAAACATGAGAGGAATGTAAACATAATGGGCAACAATAATCCAATACTTAAGCAGTTTCGGCCATACAAAAATTGGGTAAGCGTCAAATTTAAGTAAAATCCCAAATAGTAAATTACATTGAATATATGCAGCTCCCGTCAGAGAACGATTTCAATAATTTGCCTCAACTCTGAAAGAGAATGAATCCTAAAATACATAAATACGTGACCCTCATGGGGCAGATAGAAAGAATCAAACGCTTCATTTTTCTGTCTTGACACGTATCCACGACTCATCAACATTCATGGATCGTCTCTTACATGCTTGTCTATTGTTCAACCTTCTTACGTTTTCTTCTTTCAGGATGGTGCCATCCTTTTCTTAGGCAAATCCGTCTTCTCACTCCATTACTATCGACTTTGTATATTTTCTTCACCAGGCATTCTTCTCATGTGGCCAAACCATCTGAACGTGTTCACTTTCATTCTATTACAGAATAACTTTCCAAAAATACCCATTTTATAAAATCTACTCAGGTGACTGCTCTTCATAATTCTTGGTTGTAACACAAGATCTGTTTTTCTTATAATTTATCTTTCGTTTACAGAATTTAACATCGGATCTTCAAGCCGAGGACAACGCCATCTTACTGAGTGCGGAAAATCCATCAGAAGATGATTAAGGAAGGTTTTATTTTATTTGTAATAATTTAAAATATTTGGATCCCCCACCACTTGTAAGTACCTAGTAATTTCTGAGTCTTTATGCACATCATCTAAAGTCAAATATTGTTTTTCTAAACTTTGAAAATATGATAGTTTTGTAATGATTTTTCTTTTAACTAATTACTGACCTTAAACAGCAGATTAGAAACTGCCCTTCAGTTGACGTAACTCACAATAAGTCTCAATGAAAAGTGGGATTGGGATTCAATTACAATGGTACAACACTTTTTGTCATTTGTTCTAGTCATATTTTTTTTAATTATTTATTATTTTATACACATTTCCTTCGCTATTTATTTATGATGATACCTTTCTAAGTTGTAATAATATGCCGACTTTCAGCATATTATTTATATTTTGTAAGATTTTTTTAATCATGAGTATGTAAGAAAAAAAATGCTTGTAGTATTAAGGTGTGTGATAAAAAACATTCAGGCTAGTCAAATTCCTCTATTATTTAACTATCATAAACTAGATTATAATTCATCATTTTTTTATGAGTATTTACATAGGAGCGAGCATATGTACAAATTATTTTTTACTGATAAATTATAATAGGTTGATATTGAAATTTTTTGATTTACTTATACTTACAATATGGGCATTGTTTACCTTTTTAAAAGTATAATATTTTATTATTTATTATATAATATAATTGACTAAAATGACTTAAATTTATATAGTATGTGTATCTTAATGATATGAATTTTTTTATAGTGTTATTTATTTTTTTTATTCCAAGATCAAAATTGTGTAATCATAGAATTAAAAATACGAAACTTTTGACAGTATATGTACTTAGTGTATATTGTTTTGAAAGATTCATCTTTTTGTGTGTATTATTTATTAAATTTTTTAGCAGGTTCCTACCTACTAAAATAATAACCTTCGTCCATAAAACTTCAAAATTCAAAGGTCAAATTCAGATTCAAAAAGAGAAAATATAAAAATATTGTATATGTTGTTACTGAAGCTGTTGTTACTTTATATTTATTTATAAACGTTTAAAATTTATATGAACAAATTAATATAACTTGACTAAAAAAATCTCAAAGCCTTGAATGTATTTGTGAATGAATAAAATTTATAAATGCTTTGAATTTTGGCAAGCTTTTAAAGAAAAATCAACTTTCTACTATTGAGTTATATCTATTATGTACTAGATAATCGCGTTCAGATATTAAATCATTATTTTCTAAAATATACTCATTGGCAATCCTAATTTATCATATAATTAATTATTTACGATGTTCCAATGCGAAGGATTCTAATGTCACCTTTCTATTTCAATCACTCATCCGCTGAAAGTTGTCCCTAGTACTTATTAGGTACATCATACTTCAATGAAATCAATAAGTATATAATTTTATTAATTTAATTATACTTAATTAAATTTTCCAATAAATTTAAATATTTCATCAGCAATTTAACTATTTTTTAAGTCGTACACGCACTGAAAAACTTAGCTACTTTCGACCACTTTATACATTAGTGAATATATACTCTGTATTTTGATAGCGCATTATTTTAATTATTAATAAACAGTAGAATTTCACCAATTTAAAATTTTTGAGATAATACTCATGACATTTGCATACCTATATTTTTACCATATCCATTCTCTGTAATATGAAGCTTTTTACCATTGTAAGATACCTCTTCTGTTTTGTAACAGCCATCACCACATCTTTTATATCAAACCAGCCTTGTGTAGTTATATCAAATACAAAACTCACATGTCTAATATAACATTCTCTGAAGAAAAGGATTGACCCTTTCCTGCACCACTCACAACTTCTATTTTTAACGAACTTTAAAAAAAGGAGGAGGTTATCAATTTGACATTTTTTATGTAACATCAGGGATACTTCTTTACCACATTGAACGATTACAATTTTTTTTTCTCTTTAGAACGAGGGTACCTCATAGGTGGTCCCATTTAAATTTGATCAATGATTTGTTATTTGTAGAAATGGATGGTTCCATATAAATTTGATCAAAATCTGATGGTGAAATTCACAAAGAAATCATAAAAGTATCTATTTGGAAAAGCATTAATTATAGACAAACAATTCTTTACCGCATCAACAGATTTTTTGTAGTCTGTTTTTTTATATGAAAGATTATTCTCATCAAAATTTGCTTAAACCTTTTGCTTTTGCTATTAACCTCATCAAAATTTGCTTTCAACGTATGTTTCAAATGTTTACTGACACATATACAGAACATTTTAAGGTTGACATGATCATACTCAAACCACTTTAAGGCCGACATGATCTTACTCAAATGACTCAAAGTCGAAACCCATCTCAAAGAAGAAGAGGTAGCGTAAAGCTGGCAGACGACCATTCATTTGAAACAGTTGACCAATTTACGTATCTGGGATCTCCCCTTACGGAAAATAATGAAGAGGAAGTAGAAATCAAAAAAAGAATATCAGCAGGCAATAAAACTTATTTCTCCTTATTGCCAGTGTTCAGGTCTCGCAACGTCCACAGGAAAACTAAATTGACATTATATAAGACAATCATTAGGACTGTGTTGACTTATGGATGCGAGGCTCTGACACTGACCATGAAATCCGCTGAAGTATTAGATGTCTTCGAAAGGAGAGTCCTTCGCCGAATATGTGGTCCTGCGAAGGAAGGAGATGAATGGCGCATAAAGAAAAATGAAGAGCTGTACAAAATTTATGAAGCCCCAAAGATCTCAACCCATATAAGACTGCTAAGGTTGAGATGGGCTGGGTACTTAGAGAAGAGCAGGACGAACGCCTTCGTCTCGCTCGGTAGTGACTCGTCAACTGTGGCGAATGTTGTTTGGTTAGGGCACACCGCCGGCGCAGACGTCGGGTCAGACATCCTGTGTTGACAATTGTGACGTCAAATCTGACAGGTGATGATTGCGTCGGATGCCCCCGGTGTTAGCCCGCCAAGCTTTCGGACGCCAACACGAGGACCGAGAGGTTGACATGATCTTACTCAAAACATTTTAAAGTTGACATTATCTTACTCAAACCATTTCAAAGGTTGACATGATCTTACTCAAGCCATCCTATTTTCTTTCATCTGTACCGAAAATATTAGGGTATCTTCTTCGTCTTGGATTAGATCATTTGACCCATTTGTGAATATCTTGGGTGGATCAGGTCCAGATGAGTTTCCATCTCTTTGGTGGTCTTCCGGGAAGACTTTTATTGTTTCCGATTAGTGAAATTCTACTGTACGATTATTATAATTTAAGTGAAAAGTATATTTCTGTATTTAATTTTTTTCTTATAAGACTGACACGATATTAAGATATTATAACAAAAAAAAAAAATGATTAAAAATCTGAAAGATCTCATTGGTGCTTTCAAAAAAATTATAGATGAGAACACTTGGTAGTGTTGCCAGCTCCCAAAACGTAGATTTTTATTATTCTGTAGCTGAAAGACTCTCTGATTTTCTTTATAGAAGAAAACTCGTGTACCGTTGCGTCTCGAAAGTTGGCTTGGCAATAAATTTGTTTATTACTGTTAGGGGCATATGTGAGTATTGAATATTGATAATTTATTGTTAGACAGAACATTGTGTCTACTATGTTATTATGTTATGTCTAAAGCTGGTTTGTGATTGTCTTAGTTTAGTTGAAATGGCTAAATATTGATAAGTATCTGATTCACCTATCCAATTAAAGAAAACTTTAATCTGTTGATATTCTATTGAAATTAAAATCTAAAGCAGTTTGTTTAAGAAAGAAATGTATTTTTAATAACACATAAATGCAAATAAATTATTTGTATACAAAACACACAAATGCCCCAACGCATGGGTAATAATTACAAACTATGATAAAATATTTATTTTTAGTTAGATATAAATGGGTGTATTTTTTTAAATGACTAAATGTGTATTTTTAGATTTTATTTTATTTTTGTAATGTAGATTGTGTCACCATATAAATGTTTCATAGAACCATTGTGTATTTTGTCCATAGATTCATATTATTTTTACAATTTTTGTAAAACTATTTCATTAATTGAATGGGTGGTGAAGTAAAATAGATTATTACATAATTATATTTTGTGAGTCAAAATATATATTCCAAATAAACTATTTTTCTTCTATGTCCCCTAAATCAACATTCTTTTTTTTGTTATTCAATATATCCTATTCTGATTCGTCTAAATTTATCCGTCTGAATTTTAGTATATGAGAAATGTCAAATAGTTGACTATATTTATACGGGACACTCATTATGTCACACCGCGCGGATAAAATCCTTTGACACAAAACGCCCTTTGGTTATAGACGTTTTCGTACTCTGAAACGAATCAGAATAGGATATAATGTATTTTAAAATTTTAGATAATTAAATATACTAATAGTTTTATAATCCGTATCAATGTCGATGGGACATTATCTGTGTTTATTTTTAACCAATAATAATGGGTTTAAGGTTTGATTGATGATTGCAAAAAATTATCTTCATGCACATTATTTTGCTATGGCGCTGCGCGTTTAAAACCTTTTTTTTATTTTTATTTAACTTTTATTATATTTTTATCTACTAAATAACTTATATTAAATTGAAATTTTCATAATCCAAAATTAAAAAATTAAATCCAATCATAATATTTTTTTATGTCAAAACTGTTTGATATTAAAAAACAACTCAATTTTCGTGTTATTGGTATACTTTTAAATATACAATAAATTTTATGTCAACTTTCAGAGTAGATATTGCATTTATTTTGTGAAATTGTTCTTGTGCAATTCATGACATTTTTTCACTCACCCATTTCACTTTGGAAAAAATCTCGTAAAAAAATAATAAATATTTTGTACGGATCTTTAACTGGTCACACTTTGTCCAAATGAAGCCTCAAATCATTTAAATAGATATTAGTGAAAAATAATATTTATATATATTATATTTTTTCACCCCTATTTGGAAGGAATTGTAATGAGAAATAGTAGAAAGTATAATGTCTGTCTTATACATTATAATATGATGTAATATTATAGGAGTGATTAGCGGATTATTTGTATTTAATATTAATTATTATCAATAGAATGTTCTGGATGTTGTGCTGTATCAATAACATTTTGTTTATCCCAATAAATATAAATTAAATTATTGTTATAATATGTAACTGTGTAAAGTTTTGAACCCAGCACTTGTCTAAATGTGTTGTTAATGAAAACATCTTAAGAGGACATATAAATCTAAACATTGTATTTTGAAATACCATAAGTATTTTTAACATTTCTCTAGTGAATGTTCATCACACAATTTTAAAATTCTGAATTAATTCCCCATTAAAAATATATTAAAAACATATTTTTTTACAGCATTTTTTTAAATTACTCCATAACTATATTACATAATATGTCACAGAGAAATAACTCTTTCTATGTGCTTAAAGAGTGCATAGAATAGAAGTGAATGACTGAATAAGTTTTTTCATTTCAAGTAAGCATAGAATAATAATAGTATAGAATACTCTTTAGCCTACAGTAAACGCGACCGCTTTATGTTGACTAATTTGGTCAACATTTTGCTACGAGCATTCAGTAATCATTTGGCCGTCTGCGTGATTCGTTCTTCAAATAGGGAATTTTTTAACTGCTTGCTAAATTATTTACGCAGTCATAACGAGTAGTACTATACGAACAATGTCTACCAGCAGAGTCATACATAATATATTGACACGAGCCGACCAATAAAACGGCTTCACTTTTTCAGCGAGGTATTGTATGGGAATGAGTATTCTATACTTTTATTATTCTATGCAAGTAAGGTTTGTTCTTAAAATGCAATAAATCAACAAATTTTGGGTTTCCGATAATTTAAATCATGTATAAACCCCTTTTAATGCACGCGATAGTTACCCTTACTGACAATTAACTTCATAGTGTATTAGGCGGTTTTGATATGTCATGTTTTCAGTCACTAGATTTAGAATTATATGCCATCTAAATAATTATTTATTCAATGGTATATGTATACTCATATGTGTGAGAAAATTTGTGTAATCAAAATAGGTTGAATTGGAAGAAATATTTAGAAATACATATGATCGTGAACATAAAAATGCCCCATTAAGCCCTATAGTCATATATGTACATACAAAGGCAGAAGACAGTTCCATTCCTTCCAACTTTATATGTTTTCTTCATCAGGCATACTTCATTCACTATTCCCATGTGACCAAAGCATCTCAATATGTTCACTTTCATAAGCTAAAAAATAAGTCGCTTCCAATGTTATTAAATAATTTATTTTAAATATAGTCATCCTAACAATCAAAATCAACGAGACAAACAATGAAAGATTATTTGGTGTGTTCCTAATGGGGTAAGCACAGAGAACCAAACACCATGCATACCAATCTGTTTAATCTCATAGATGCATCTTGTCATTTATAAACTCTTCTGTTATTCTGACTTAATATTCCCATCTCAATATTTCATTTGCATGGTCTCACCATATCTTTCTTTACCGATCATTCCGTCTCGTTGCAACTCTTTTCAATGTGATTAAGCGGACTTTGTGCTCAGCTGGTTAGATATCTGACCCCTGAGCCAAAGGTCCCGGGTTCGTTTCCCTCTGGAGACACAGTTTTTAATTGTGTCTGGATCTGTGAGACGATAAATATCATGAGTCTCCAGAATGTGGCAACTTGTTATCGGGTGCCTGTTGAATTAATATTTGACATAGTACCTGTTAGTTGCCCGAGAAGCTATACAAAAAAAATTAGTAAACCACCTCAATGTATCGATTTTGCCAAACCTATGCGCCATTTGCTCTATTCCCTGCTACAACTCTTCTTTCAATACCTCCCGTTTCTTTTTAACATACTTCTTAAATACAAATTTATCTTCATATTTGTAAATACATATATCAATGAAACAAATAAATTTATTAAATCTTAACATTAGAACAATAATTTTCAGTATTGAACAAATTTAAAATCTGATAGTTTTAAGGATACTTTTTTATCTATATTTTGTTGAAATTAATCAATGCTAGGTAGGTTCCATCAATATTTTGAAATAGATTTTTGTTATCGAAAGTTAGCTCTGAAATCTATTTATTGATAAACAATCAAATTGTTCTTAATGCACAAATAACACATAAAAAACCCCCAACAACATTTTTTCTTGTATGTAATTTGTTATTTTTATTTACTGAGATGCCTTTATATAACTGCATGTTTTTATTTAAACTATTATATTCTTCTTCTTCTCCAACCCTCGTCCCTTCACTGCTGGATTTAGGCCTCTTCCATACACTTCCACTTGTCTCTGTTCTGTCCCCACCGCATCCAGGTTTCACCAGCCACTTGGACAATGTCATCAGACCATCTGTTAGGGGGTCTTCCAACACTACTATTATTTGTAGTATTCTGGGAGCCCATCTAGTATACCCTTTTCTTCCTAAATATCCAGCCCATTGCTCTTTAATCTAGCAACACGATCCATTATATCGGCAACTTTCGTATGGCGCCTAATCTCTTCATTTTGTATTTCGTCGCGAAGACTCATGCCAAGCAGATGCCTTTCCATGGATCGCTTCACGACTTTTAAATTGTGAACCCTTTGAAAAAATATTTTTTGAGTTGCTTAATTGCATCAGACTTCAAATACGTACTACAGTATGAAATTTTACTTAATTTTTTAAACCAGTCTCATCCAATTCAACCAAATATGTAATTAATTTTCGTGATCTAAAACACTCATCTTAAATATCTGTCAGCAAATATATATTGCTTTCGAAAAAAATAATTACAATGTAGATAATTTTGTTTATTTGAGTTTAATAACCAAAGCCTTCTTAGATGTGCTAGCCATGAAGTGCGTTCGGCAAAATTGTCCATAGTCTTCTATGATCCAATTTAAAGGAAGTAATATCAGACTATTGACAATCTTACAATTGGTATAAGTGACATATGAATACTTGTCAGACCAAACTTCTTGTCTGTATTATTTGGGAATGGGCTGCGGTTTAATATAATCAACTTATGCATTCTAAATGTCCAAAATTAAGTGTAAATATAATATAATTATGATTGTACACTTAGATATTATTAATTTACATAATGTATATGTATTTATTTTTTGAATTAAAAACGCTTTTGATAAAAATAGTATGTATTAATAAAAAAAAAACAACACTTTCATTAATATAATGAAACATTACAAAAAGCTTTTAGGTATATTGTAGTTCCTTTCATAAGTACATTGTTGAAAGAAAACTGATGTACGTATAACTTTTTATGGCAAATGTTTTTTTTTTTCATATATATTCACAACTTTGATTTTTTTTACCTAAATTTACTTCACAGTATTCTATTTTTTTAATACAGCATTGTAGAAATCAACAGTGTATGAAGAGGACATTTATATTGTGTTATATATTTGATGTTTCTCAAATATAACTCATAAAAGGAATTAAGACATATATTTTTTATCAAAATTGTCTTAGTGTGTGGGAAATATTATCAGGCAGATTATTTAGGTTATAAAAATGTAACCACACGTTAATTTATGATAAAGATTCGCTTAGCGGAGTGACGGGAGAATTGACGAGCACTAGCTAACATTGCTTCAGGGTATAAAAAATCTTAACAGTGGTGTTCACAAAAAAAAAATTAACACTTAATTACCATGTATTATAAAATTTACATAGACTCTGCGTGTTAAGTGTCTATTTATAATATGATGTATAGTTGTAAGACTAGATATAAAACAATTCCACAAACGCAATCAATCGTACACGCTACAATGACAATTTTCACAATAAAGTTAATTATTTATTAATAAAATATTAGTGTTCACTGAATTATTGCGGCAACACTGAATCAAGTAGGTACCTCATTAGTAGGGTTTTTTGGTAAGCAACATTCAGTAACTCTTTTGGTCAAATCAACAAAGTAATGTTTGCATCAAATTTTTTTGTATAAGTGCAGTATTCAAGTAATATAGGTATACATCAAAGATGGTTATTCAATAATTTATTTTTCAAGTGTTCCGGATTCAATTTTCTTTTTCGGTCGAAAGTGTTGCCGAGTATGAATCCCACTAATAGGTAGGCTCAGTGTTGCTGCATTACTAAAATAAATGCAAAATGAAAACAAACAACACAACAATAGCAATTAATATTATCAATTCTAGCAATGTTTAAATGTATGTAATATAAATAATTAAGTATGTATTGAGCGCGTATTATATTATATACTTTTACAAAAAGTATTGTGTAAAAATTAATTTGAAAAATTAAATGTTTGCAATGTATTATATAAAAAAAAATATTTGCACGGTGCAAAATGCCGCCAAAATTCAAGAAATGCATTTTTGTATCAACTTTTCAGGCTACCCAGTATTGTATTAAAAAAAGTATTACTACTTAATTTAAAAAACTGAAATTATCGATTGTGTGAAGTTCAAATTATTATTATATATTTATATTCTTAAGTATTCATTATAATAAAAACTTTTTTGGTATTCTCATATTGAACGTTTAAGAATCTTAATACGCTTCCATACATACTCCATTCCATCGTAAACATCAACACTCACAAATAAAAATCATACAAAACTTTAATTTTTGTTTTATTTTTGACATTTCACATCGTCAGAACACAAAGGATGCAAACCACTATAAAAAAATCAATTGTTCATCTCATTAAAGACTTACTATTTGCAACTTTACTATCATCGCTATGTATGTATGTATGTAAAGTATCAAACTATTTTGAGTGCCCTTAGATAAAGTATATACTGCAATACAAATTGTATGAACCATATCGTCATTAAAATCGAAATTAAAAAAAAGTTTGAGATGTACCTACTATATATATATTTTTATAGAAAATTAAATTATATAATTGAGGTGTTTCGGCTTTAATCAATATTTTAAAAAAATGGAAATATAGGTTGCTAAACACAAATTAGTCATAAAAAAATGGAAATATAGCTTACTAAACATAAATTAGTCATAAAAAATGGAAATATAGGTTGCTAAACACAAATTAGTCATAAAAAAATGGGAATATAGGTTGCTAAACACAAATTAGTCATAAAAAATGGAAATATAGGTTGCTAAACACAAATTAGTCATAAAAAATGTTTTTTCTTAATAAAAAATGTTTGTACTTTGCGTGGAACTTGGCATAAAAATAAATTCTACATTTATAGAAATTTTCAGCATTTTGATTTATTTTTGAGATATAGGGAAAAATATAATGAAAATTCAAAAGTTGATAACCCCTGACTGGAACAAAAATTCTAAATTCTGAGTATAAATGTTTTGTAATCCAAAATTTTCTATATTTTCTGAAATTTTGGGCTTTGTGCATAAAGTGAATCAAAAGTTATAAGGGGGTCCGACACACACACACACAGACACACTAAATGTTCTACTCCAAACGAGTTAATCCATAATACATAACATATACGCTGCAAATTATAGAAGTTGGTGTTTTTTTTACTTCAAAACTGAAAAATCATGAATAATGTAGACCTACGGTTACTC
The DNA here is from genome assembly GCA_963576475.1 of Molanna angustata. Classification (NCBI taxonomy): domain Eukaryota; kingdom Metazoa; phylum Arthropoda; class Insecta; order Trichoptera; family Molannidae; genus Molanna; species Molanna angustata. Next base: position 7,958,407 of record OY754982.1, read on the forward strand.
TCCACTGAAAATCCGATCCGATTCGCTAAGAACCTACCTTTGTAACAGAGAATAATGTGGTACATACCTATGTTTTAATTATAAGAGATGGGTCGATGGCAGAGCGGTTAGCGCGCTGGGCTAGTAATCCAGTGGTCGCGAGTTCGAATCCTGCCTCGAACAATTTCGTTCACCTATAGCACAAGCATTTATTTGCTTATTGTAGGGAACGTAGGAAGATGTACCTATATGTACTTGTCTAACAAGGACATATTCATTTTTTATAAAAAATATATATATATATATATAATTTGAATGTACGCAGGCGACGACAGATAGGTAAGTTCTAAATGAAAATTTGAATTCGGGATCGGATTCCAGTTTCAAAAGTAATGCTACTGGTAATACAAAATATTGCAGATCTTAAATTGAAACTTTTTCTATTTGTTAAGAGAAGTAAATTAACAATTGGATTATCATCAGCCATTGTGGTTCAGTTAAGATATCTGACTCCTAAACCAAAGATCCCAGTAGAGACACAGTTTTATTTAACTTCACTGTCTGTCTGTCCCATACTGGAATTTTGAAATTGATTTCCAGCTTTATTCATTTGATATTTTGATAAAATTGAACAATTTTGTATTTCATACAAACTTATTGAACGTTTATAGCGGTTTCACAATAGATTATGTATTTGAATTTGTTTGCTCTATAAAACAAATGTGTTTGACATTGGCGGTATGAATTTGAACAAACTACGGACTAACGTGAAATTTGTTTTTATAATATATTCAGTCTAAATTTGTGAAATAACAAAGGATGAAAGAAAGTTGGTTCCATGAAGCTATAATACTGGTTAGTTCACTAATTTATTTTTAGCAGAATCGAAAATTCCAATAAGTATAAAAAAAAACACAAGAATGATAATAATTAAAACAATTTATTAAAAAATGAAGTATGTAAATTCTAATAAAATGTAACACTATTGTTTAACATATTAAAAATACATATAATTTAAACAGAAAACAAATCACTTGTAAACGATTTTGATAACACTGAAACTGTAATTTGAGTTAGTTTATATATTTTACAAATCAATATAAGTACTAAAAATGATATTGAGAAGAAATTATTATATTTTTTACACCTCAATTATGGGTCACTATTTTCAATGACAGATTCAATTCATTTGTATTAAGAAGTAGGTATTAATTCCCTTATTTTTCTAAGCTGTGACTAAAATATTTCAAATTAATATTTGATAAATGCACAAGAATATATTTTATTAAGCGTAAACTACGTTGGTCAAAAATACTTTAGTATTTACATGATTTATTGAAATCTTACGAATAGAGCACTCACAATTTGACAATTAAAAAGTTGTAGTGATTATTTGTTGTTATTTTTGGAGGAAACATCTTAATTATTATAAATAAATAAACAAATCTATATCTAAATAACATATCATTTTATAATAGTAAACTAAGTAAAATATTATATAACATTTGTGTGATGCGGACATACATAAATAACAAATATATCAAATATATATTTAAAAATAATTCCTTGTTGGGGCATGATATAAAATAACAATATTAACATAAAAACTGAATTTATACATTACTTATTAAATTATTATTAATCTTTAAACTGTCAATTCATTCATAAATGTAAGTTAATTATTGTTAGGTCGATAGCTTTTCATTCATTTAAAATATACCCAAATTTATATGAAATTTTTTTTTTTGTACTGGAGCACGCCTAGATTGAATTTCATTTTCATTTCTTTAGATTTCTTATAGTCAAATACTAAAATATTACAAAAAAAAAAAATTAAAAAATTACTACACAATAAATGTAAAACATGAGAGTCTCGTCGCGACGTTGCCAGTGAGCGGTTGTGTTTAGTGCATATTTCGGATCTACCCACAAGTACCTACTACACTACGCAGCGAACAGATAAGATTCCATTGCTGTCATTTTTGTTTTATTATTTCATTTTTATTCTTACAAAAATTGTTTTGATTATTTCAATGTAGCATATTTGGTATTAATATTTACCTATTGTTTTTGTTGCTCTTTGTCTATTTGACATTAACAATTTTTGTTTCGTATTTTTTATTTAGCTGTTAAATATCTATTTTATTTGATTTAAATACTGCATCGCGGATATGGAGGTGGACGAGACTAAACCTCCTGATCCTCGATCGATAATTTTATCAACTGCTGACGAATGTGAATCTGACACGAGTCATGATTCAGTTATTGTACCTAACCGTAAACGAAAACCGCGTCATCAACCAATTGATATACCGTCGAAAATGAAACCCTCTTCTGTACTCGAAATAACTGCAGGCCTCCCGATACAAACCGAACCAAGCCCAATTCAATATTGTAATATGTCAAACCCACCATACATAGTATATATTCAAAATTGCGAAAGTGGCAAACCGATTAACTCCTTAGAAGTAGGCAAATTTTTGTTTTCATGTAAAAATAAAAACTTTGGGATTATTAACGGTACAATAAAATCTGAAGGGCGCTTTAAAATTTCTTCTGAATTTAACAAATGGGAACAAGCAAATAATTTTATACAGAATATTACAACTTTATCTGATCAAAAATTTAAGGCGTTTATTCCGACGCATCACGTGACGCGAATGGGGTTGGTAAGAGGCATTCCTGCTAATCTTTCTGAAAGTGATATTGTTGAATCCTTAAATTTGAACAATGCTAGACGAATTATTAAAATAATAAAGGCGCGAAGGTTAAATTACAAAGATAATTCTCAAGGCACGGTGACGTGGAAACCGTCACAAACCGTCGTTCTCACATTCGAAGGCCAAATATTGCCTGATTATGTTTACCTTTATTTTAACTCCCTTCCAGTAGAAGCATACACTTATCCCACTATTCAGTGTTTTAATTGTTGCCGTTTTGGGCACTCAAGAGCCATTTGTAAATCTTCCACTCGATGCTTTCACTGTGGTGAAAACCATCAAGCTGATCAGTGTCCAAACCCGGAAGAGCCAACATGCGTCAATTGTAAAGGTAGTCATAAGGCTACAAGCTTTATATGCCCAGAACTGACGAGACAAAAAAACATTAAACAACTGATGGCGAGTGAAAATATATCATATTTCCAAGCCTCTAAACGTTTTCCCCCTGCAATAAAGAGTTTTGCCGAAACTACAACATTGAATGTGAAACCAACCTCAGCTAACACTACAATAAACCAGATTAATTCAGCGAATCCTTCCAACTCTCGTAGAATTATTACATACAAACAAGTCAAACCTAGACCAGCAATGACACCAGCATATGACAAGAACATACATAACTCATTCCTATTCAATCCAAATGGTAATTATGTCAATCAAATGTCTAATGGTCATGCAATTAACCAAAATGAACATTCACCTCCTCCTTCTGCAGTAGAGTTATCCAACAGCAATTCAGCATTTCTGCAGACATTAATATCTCTTTTAATATCTATTCTTTCGAATAATAATAGCCTACCGTACAACGTTGCCGATATTCTCACAACATTGCAATCTTCTCTCTTCAATAATGGACATACAAACTCTGAAAATTCTACAATGGAATAGTAGGAGCGTTTATTCCAATAAAGCAGAACTTACCGAACTATTAAATAATAATTCAATACATATTGCAGCCATCTCTGAAACTTGGCTGAAGCCATCTTGCCTATTTAAGGTAATCGGCTACCAGTGTCTTAGAGATGACAGAGCTGACGGTCGGGCTGGAACTGCCCTTTTTATTAAAGATAAGTTAAATTTTGAAAAACTATCTATCCCTCTCAAATCCCAAGACTTTCAAATTGTCGCAGCACGAATTAAAAACATAACTTTTATTTCAGTATATATTCCACCATTAGTTTTATTTATAGAAAAGGACTGGACGGATTTACTTCGCCAGCTCCCCTCTCCCTCCATAATCTTGGGAGATTTTAACGCCCATTCTCCTATCTGGGGAAGTGAAGCTACCAATAAATCTGGTCACAATATAATAGATTTCATGGATATCAATAATATTTGTTTTTTAAATGATGGCTCCCCTACTCGCCTCACCCCACCCTCCCAAAAGAAAAGTGCTGTCGATCTGACACTATGTTCGAGTTCTTTAGCCGCAGATTGTTCATGGACCTTAACCAATGACCCTTACTCTAGTGATCATTATCCAATAATTATTCACTTAGAAGATCCTCACATTGCTAAATCTAAACCCCAACACCCGACAAATCGTAAAGGTTACAATACAAAAAGGGCAAATTGGCCCCTCTTCTACGATAATATAGAAAAATTAACAACAAGTTTGGACAGTTCTAACGTACACATTGAATACTCTGATCTTTTATCAATTATTTATAAGGCCGCTGACTTATCTATTCCAAAAAAATCCAACTTTAGCCCTCTGCCATGTACGCCATGGTGGGACGGAGAATGTTCTGATATGGTCAACAACAGGAAAAAAGCCATAAAAAAGTATAGGAAAAACATGACTCTTGAAAATTATATACTTGCAAAGGAAAGTCAGGCTAAAACTAAAAAATTTCTACGTAAGAAAAAAAGGCAAGGATGGCGAAATTTTTGCTCATCCCTCTCCCCAGACTCTCCCTTGTCTCTGGTTTGGAATATGATTCGACGATTTCGCTCATCATATGTCCAGAATCGGAATCATCAGATTAGTCCAGACATATTAGAATCCTTCATTAACAGACTGGCTCCCTCTTACTCTCCTAATATAACGGAATTATACATAAATCAAAACATAAGTCACCGCTCTTCAATATCTTGGTTAGATTCACCTTTTAAGATCGAGGAATTATCCATTGTGCTCAAAAACTTAAACAACTCTGCTCCTGGTTTTGATCAAATACCATATACGTTTTTCCAACATCTGCCTACTTGCTTTCTGGAACACATACTGAATAAATTTAATGAATGCCTTCAAACAGGTATGGTTCCCATAGATTGGAAAACCCAGTTGGTAATTCCAATCTTAAAACCTGGAAAAGACCCCAAAATTCAAACGTCTTATAGACCAATAGCTCTCTCTTCCTGCATTTTAAAAATTTTTGAAAACATCATTAAAAAACGTTTAGACTGGCAAACAGAACGTAATTTACTTCTCCCTAATATACAATTTGGATTTAGAAAGGGAAAGACTTGTATGGATAATTTAAGTATCTTGATATCAGACATCCAAATTGGGTTCACTAATAAAAAATACACACTCGCAGCTTTCCTGGACATTAAAGCCGCTTATGATAATGTCCTTTTGCCAATTTTACGGAGAAAATTGTTGAATTTAGGAATTCCAGAACGACTAGCTCAATTAATTTTTAATATTTTTTGTGAAAGAAAGATAGTCATTAATAAGCCTCCAGACACCTATGAACGAACGCTATGGATTGGCCTCTCTCAGGGATCTGTTCTGAGTCCGCATTTATTTAACCTATATTGCTATGATATACTCGAATGTGTTCAGGGTCTTTGTTCACTCCTCCAATTCGCTGATGATATCGTTTTATATATTACTCATAGTAATATTGAAACAGCAGTGAGAAAATTATCAACTGCCCTATCTAAAATCATTAAATGGCTTAATTCTAATGGACTTGAAGTTTCGCCCCAAAAATGTCAAATAATCGCCTTCTCGAGGAAACACAATACGGCTAATATATCAGTTAAGATTGGTGAAACCACTATTCCTAGTGTTGAAGAAGTCAAATTTTTGGGGATGACCTTGGATAGGAAGTTATCATGGACTTCTCATATTTCCCACATAATTACCAAATGTGAAAAAAATATAAACCCTCTGAGAGCAGTTTCTAGAGTTTGGTGGGGCTCACATCCTACAACCATGAAACTACTATATAATGCCATTGTCCGTAGTCATCTGGACTATGGTAGCTTCCTGATGGAACCGATACCGGAATATCTGAAATCCAAATTAGACAGAATACAATCTAAATGCCTTCGCTTAATAATTGGCGCAATGCGCTCCTCACCAATAAATGCACTGCAGGTGGAATGCGTAGAACCACCTCTCAAACTAAGACGCCAATATTTGGCCGATAAATTCATGCTCAAACGAATAAACTACAACTCACATCCGCTCCTCCCTAGAATCTCGATGCTCTCATCTCTATGTCAAAGTCACCGGTATTGGTTCAAAAAATGTACTCCCCCAATGTGCCAAAGCTATCAAAAACTCTCCCTCAAAATTGTCTCTAACCGTGCTCAGTCCATGCTTCCATATTACGAAATTCCATTTGAGGCAATAACATTGATCCCAAACATTATTTTAAATATCGACCTACATAAAAATTCAACAGTCAGTGCTCAAGCCATGAATAATAAGTTCAACAGTATCGTTATGTCTAACTGGCCCTCCCATCTACAAATATACACGGATGGGTCTAAGCGGGGCGCAGACAATGAATGCGGGGCCGCAATTCACATACCATCTAAAAAAATACAATCACTCGTTAAACTACCCAGGGAATGTTCAATATTCACAGCTGAATGTACGGCTATTAATGAAGCCCTAAAGATTTGCAATACTTTGGATTCTTCGCAGTTTATAATATTTTCGGATTCTTTAAGTGCTCTAAAGGCGTTGTCTTCCAATTTAGCCAAATTGGCCGACAGCACCTTACTATGCAACATTAAATCCGCTCTATTAAACCTTCATAAATTGAATAAAGAAGTGCTTCTTGCGTGGATCCCGGCTCATCAGGGAATAGTGGGAAATGAGATCGCTGACGAAGCAGCGAAGCAAGCCTCCGTTACTGGCATTTTACCCTCTCTATTTATGATTCCCTGCCAAGACATATTAGCATCCTTCAAAAAAGAACTCATATCCAAATGGACCATTGACTGGGAAAGGTCTAGTACCTTGAAAGGTTCTTCCTATAAATCCATCCAAATTTCAATACCGTCTAAACCATGGTTCCATAACAAAGGCATGGCCAAACGAGACGTCTCCAACATATGTCGCATTAGACTAGGACACTGCCTTATTAACAGCCACCTCCACAGGATACACGTAAGGGATAGCCCTTCGTGTGCTTGCGGAGAGGTTGTAGAGACCCTTGACCATGTGTTCTTTGAATGTCCAATCCACACCGAACATGATTTGTATTATACACTAAATACCCCACTCCCAATCAATATGTCTCATCTTCTATCATTGAATTCACCGCATATTTATTTCCATATAACAAAATTTCTTCGCCTTAATGGCTTCAATCTATAATGCAATAAAATAACCTTTACTTTTAAATAATTCAATAAAAATTTTTTGAAACTGGCAGAAATCATCCTAATGATTGGGTGGAATGCCATGTAAGCAAAAGAAGAAGAAGAAGAAGAAGAAATGTAAAACATAGTAACTAACGAAATATAAAATAATTTATACTCGTAAGTACAGATTTTATTTAGATATTTTCCAAAAAATATATAATATAGAAATATCATTTCCAATTTTTCACATCATTAAAATAGAATTGACACATTCTTAAATCGAACATTTATTTTAAATAAATTCTATATTTTAACATTAAGCGTTAATTATTATTATCATATCAATCACAGATATTCCACAAATGTCACAAACCAACCTGTTTTAAACCCACACGTTGTATAATTTTATATTTTTAACAATAAACATAACAAATACCTGTACATATACAAAAAAAATGTTCACCATTTCATCATCAAATAAAATTACATGATTTAAAATACAACAGTCAATATATAACAACACTTCGTACATTTGAATTAAAATAGGTTGTTAATTTAAACCTTGGTTTAAACAGTTATCAAAAGGAAATATACATTTTAGTTTTAATGAATTTAAACATATAATACTTAGCAAATGGATTCAATTCTGAAAATGTACTAAAATTTTAATGAAATTTCAAATTTATTCATTTTATATATTTTCTGCCATTCTGAAGATTGAATAACACAAAGCCTTTGTTGTCTCCCGTTTGGATTATTGTAACGGTATATGTATATGCGAATTTACCAAAGAAAGAAATGAATAAAATTCAGTCAGTTTTCAATGCTGCAGCCAGGCTCATCACTGGAGCCTCCAAATTTTCTCACATCTCTCACCATCTTCGCAATCTACATTGGCTTAAAGTCCCCGAAAGAATTGAATATAAGCTTTGTCTCATGATCTTTAAAGCACTTCGTGGTATGGCTCCTACTTACCTCTCCAAACTGCGCATTCTGCTTTCAATAAATGACAGACAATCATCACTTCGTTCTGCTTCTTCATCTATGGTTGGGAAATTAGTTGAAATAAACAGGGTGCACACAACTAATTTCGGTGATCGTGCATTTGCTGTGGCAGGACCAAATGCATGAAATAAGCTCCCACATACCCTCAGACAAACCGAAAATATATCTTCGTTCAGAAAAAAACTCAAAACGCACCTTTTTCGCAAATCTTACCAGAGCCATAATGATACAACGTAAATTAAATTAAATTACAAAACAACTTCACTAGTGTATTATGAAATGAATATATTTTGTGACAGTTCTGCCCCCCTTGACAATATGTCATTTAGCTCAAGAAAAGATAACTCAATGTATGGAAGTGACAGTTGTCATGTGACTGACAACTGTCACTTCCATACATTGAGTTCTCTTTTCTTGTTTCTTTTCTTGAGCTAAATGACACATTGCCCCCAAGTCAAATTGAAAACGCTGTTCGTTTTCGCCAAGCGCTAATTTTTTTTGTATGGGATTTGACGTTTGCTGTAGAATTTTTTTCTACAATAACAAACAACAAACGTCAAATCCCATACAAAAAAAATTAGCGCTTGGCGAAAACGAACAGCGTTTTCAATTTGACTTGGGGGCATTGTCTAGGGGGGCTGGTTAACACATTTTTGTTTTTAATGACTTTGATCTTGATTCAAATTTTAATTCGTCTTCGGAATTGAACCCCTTAAAAAAAATCAGACAGTGTTATTTATAAAAATAAATTTGGTTCAATTGAACCCGGTTCAAAGTCTTATTCTGAAATTCAAATATTCTTATATAAGAATTATTTATTCTTATATGAAAATATTTGAATTTTAGAATAAGACTTTGAACCGGGTTTAATTGAACCAAATTTATTTTTATAAATAACACTGAGTATATATAAGATTTGTATTGATCAAAACTGCTGATTTCAAATTTGGAATTAGTTATAACCACTTTAAGGTATGAGAATTCCGTCTCATTTCATTGTACTTGGTAAACCTGAGATTTATCTTGGCCTTAGTTAAAAATCAACAACTTATATAATTTATAGAAGTTTTAAAATAAATCTGACAACACAAAACATTCTTAATATGCTATTTTTCGTAACATCATTAAACTTAAAACGAATAATAATATCAATAAATAGGCACTGTCATTTTACTAACAAATGATATGAAAAGCTACAGATATTAATTATATTATGATTAAAATATTTAAGCACCTAATTATGAGTCTAAAACTAATAAGGATATCGCAAATAATTCACGCCATATTTTGTTTTCGGACAATGTCATAAAAAATATTCTAATCTAATAAGGCTACATACAACTCACAATACTATGCATCTGTTGAGCACTTAGAAAGTGTATAAAAATTAAAAACTTATCTATAATAATTTGATCCAGAAAAGATCAAACTTAAAAATCGCTTGATTTAAAAATGATTGTGTATTTAAATACATGAACAGTCAATTCAGGTAAGAAAGTGTCATATAAAACTGAAATATTATTAATTACGAATAAAAATAGTATTAAAATAGATGAATTTTTAATAAAATCTTAGGTACTCAAAAAAATGTAGTATGTCAAAATGACTAATTGTTATATTTTTATGAGAGACACAATAAGGTGGGTACAAATTTGACTGAAATCTTTCAAGCGCTGACAATATCCTTATTTTAATTATGAATAAATAAGTAATTCAAGCAATATTGAATTGGACAACATAAATGATAGATAGATGTAAAAAAGGTATTATTACAATGAAGGGTCTTTGAGAGTTGTTTGGATATGAAAATGAGTTATACAATCTAATCTAACTTATTAAATGCATCAATTTGATGCAGTAAATGTTTTCTTCACAAAACACGATAACTAATTCCAAACACAAAATTACAATATACACAGATATATTTAAGATGCTTTAAATTAGAGATGCCACGAATATTCGGCCATTATTCGGTATTCGGCCTATTCGGCCACTTTTTTTAATATTCGGTATTCGGCCGAATACTGGATACTATTCGGCTGAATACCGAATAATAAATCATGGAAAATATAAACCACATATTATTCAAAAATGCGATATTTGAATCACAAATGACTATATTAATACTTAAAATCTACCAATGGTAAGTTGTGATGAATAAAAAACAATTTTTTCAGCATTTGTTGACAGTAAATGGTTGCGCTTTTCTTCATAAATAATACCCGCTTCTGAAAAAAGTATCTCACTATAGACACTATTACTGCCAGGAGATGATAGATAAATCATAGCGAATTTCGTCAGAACTGGGTATGATTTTGCGTTTGCTGACCACCATTCGTATGGGTCTGCCGTCCGATTTAGGCGAGCAGTTTTCAAATAAAAATCAATTTCATTTGCCACAGCACTTTTTTCTGCATCTTCATCGTTTTGCTTATCTGTAGCGACTTCTTCAAAACAGTCCCAAAAGCTGTCGTGTATTTCTTTTTTATTATTTTTTTCAGTTTCATTGGTGTTTCTTTTCTTACGAAGTGGTGAAGAATCATCATCATCATCAGTACTGTTTGCTTCATCACAACTCATTTTCAGAGCTTCTATAAGAATTTTCTGTCTTGCTCTTTCCGTTTGAACTAATCCCAAGAAACTAGTTTTAAAACGTGGGTCAAGAATAGTGGCAACCAGATATTTGTTATTTTCATTGAATTTGATATTCGGCAGACGAATATTTGGCCATTCGGCCGAGGGGGAACCCGAATATTCGTTATTCGGCCAAATCATTATTCATGGCAACTCTACTTTAAATGTATAACAATAAAAATATCGATGCCAGGATTGAACATGTCATAAACTTGTTTAAATCGTTAAAATATTTAGTTTGTGCACCATGTAGCAAAATATGTATATGAATAAATATTTTAAATTAATAAATATTTTAAATTAATAATATATAGAATAGATTCATAATTACTATTTTCAAATGGATATGCAAAAATAATAATGTATCATTTGAAATCATGCACCATTTTCAAGACAGAAAAGGACTTTTCAAATGCCAAACAAGAAGCTTTACAAAGTGAGCAAATATAAAATAAATTTCAAGTACAGTATTTATGTGCATCAACTTCAACACAATCTGCTTTTTAAAACATGTGAAAGCAAAGACTGGGATAGTGGCGTAGACAATATTAAAAAATTAAAACCGAAAGACAACTTACTATGATGATCAAACCATACATTACAAAAAGTGCTAGGTTTCATTACCACAAAGTGCACTTTTAAATTAAACATACTCTAGATATTTATTACCACAATGTTTCTAGTAAAAATTGTAGCTTAGGTCAATATATTTTGTACACACACACGGAATATATATAGTTTATTCAATTTTACAGATGAGATCATCTCCTTCCAGTTTGAGTCCATTGCTTATCTCCAGAGACTTGATAACGCCAGCAATCGGAGCCTGAACCACCATCTCCATTTTCATCGCCGACAAGACTGCCAAAGCTTCACCCTTTTCAACGTGATCACCTTCCTTTACTTTCACCTCTACAACAATAATATTAACAAATCGTTAATAGTACAATTAGTAAAATCAAGTGTTACGATTTCACAATTTTTAAGTATATTTTTTACATCAATTTCCTAAAGTGCATTAACAGATGCTAATTAATTTTCCACAGACAAACAGATAATTTCTCATCTATGATTTCATCTGTTAAGAGTTCTGAACAGTCGAAAAATCTGTATACAAAATAAATAAATAAATAAAGTATATACCGATTACAGTTCCTGGCATCGGGGCTCCAACTTGTCCCTTTTCTCCCTTAACAGCCTTGGGATGGATGTGCATTGTCTGAAAAACACAAATTTAACAATATTATTTTATTTAATGACATAACTGCTGAGAATTTAATAGACGACAATAAAAACATAAATTAAATTAAAACAATAATAATTTAAGAAAAAAGTAAAATGATAAGAAATAATTTTTAATAAATAATCAAGTTTATACTAAAAAAATGTATACATACATACCATCACGCCATATCCCTTACGGGGTAAGCAGAGAGAACCGAGCGCCATACTCCTCTATTTTTGCATACATTCCTAGCTTCCTTTACATCCATGCATCGTCTTATACAACAATTTCACACAGCTCATTCATCTTTTTTTCCATACCTCCTCTCACATTCCACACTCCAACTCTGCACTCCGTTCTCTTCTTGTCGCCTACCCTTTGGACACAAGCATGACGGGTGGCGGACCTCATCGATACTGTAACAGTGCCCTTGGGTTAATCTTTCATACTTCACACACTCATACTTCCCTTAGCAGCACTCATTATAAAAATATGTATCATAAAAAAAATGTATATATTTATTGAAATTGTACTTTCCTTTTTTGTTTTTTTGTTGTTATAATGTATTTTGGTTATTTGTAATAAAAAAAAATTACCTTGCTAGCATTTTCATCTCTAATAAAGACAGACCGAAGCTGACCATTGAGTTCAAAGAAGACCTCTCTGAGACCAGCTGCTGTGAGGTCATCTGACATTGCCAAGGTCTTGATACCTAATGTCTTTCCCTTCTCGATGGTCACTTCAAATTCTTCTCCGACCTGAAATTATAATTCATATCGATAACAAAATACAAGACATATTAAGAATTGAAAATTATTTTTTGATAAAAATATACTTTGTAACACAGGCAAACATTTTAGTAAATCAGTGAATCCTTTGACTTTTGCATTTAAGTCTGATAACTTCAAAACATAATCAAGTGAAAATACCTTTGGTCCAACTAAGAAGACACGGGTGTTCAACTTATCTACTGGTCCATACTGCTCTCTGAATCTTAAATATTCCGCTGTAACTTGTGGATACAGAGCTGCAGACATCACATCTTGATCAGATATCTGAAATAATTGTGTAAAATTATGAAAAAAAAATTAATTCCTATATGATCCTATTTTTCAAGATCCCATGTATATGAACTATCCAATTTTTATTTTGGCTGACTCTAATTTCACTCTTACCACCCAAATATACTTATTTCAAATGCATTTATTAAAAAAATAATAAAACTTACGTTGGGATGGTGTTCCTGAAGGTCTTTTTTTAATTTCTCAAGATCCATAGGAGGCATATTTTCTCCAGGTCGTCCATCAATTCTAGGCATGTCTTTTAATACTTTTGATCTGAAAATTATATTTTGAGTTAATTAAACACTTATTTGAATAAATGAAATGTGCCAGAGAACTCATAAAGATACAATAGAACCTTGATAATCCAAACATCCAAAATGTAACTGTGCCAGAGAACTCAGAAACATACAATAGAACCTCGATAATCCGAGCACCCAAAATGTAACTGTGCCAGAGAACTCATATAAACATACAATAGAACCTCGATAATCCGAGCACCCGAAATTCGCCACGTGCGTAGGGTGCAAGGAATTGTTTATTATTATTAGATATTTTGAAAACGTTTTTTTTGAAACTGAAAGTATTTTTTAACCTTTTTAAGATGAGCGTCATGTATAGATGCCCACCGGCCGCGTGCCTAAACGCCGAGCGTCATCTATACATGCCCTCATGGCTATACATAATTGTGAACCTTCATATCTCAGTAAACTTATACTTGATTGAGACGAAAATTGCATGAATATTACTCCCATATATTTGACTTCAAGATATCTATCGGTGAATCAACAAATCAATTGTTAAATTATTTAAAAAATTTAAGAACTCTAAACATTGTAATTCATCGATCATCACCGGCCAGATTTACACTCTCCCACGCTTTGTAAGGATCTAACATGCATGCGAAAAGGAAAAAGGGATACTGCGCCAATTCATTTTGTTGTTTCGCGCTGAACATTCTGCTTTGAATTCGATCCTTACCAATACACAATGGGCACATATTCCTTATCTACATCAAATGCCGGAAGGATCATGTGACATATTGATGCCGCCATGTACTTTTCATATGGAGATAACTACAATAACATTATCCTTCATTTATCTTAAGTTTATGTTATGAAATGTTCCATTTCATTGAGTATATGTGATCTTTTGTTTATATTTTACCTTTTTATGATATATCAACATCCTTAGATATTTTTTTACTGTTATTATATTCAATCAAAATGAGATTAAAAAAAATCTGTGTGCGACGTGAAATACTGTCTGTCCGTAGGTAATGCAAGTACTTGTACCTACCCGTCTTGATTGGGTTAATCATGCAAAATGTTTTTAATCACACTTTTTCTTTTTAATTCTTTGACAAATGGTATTAATGACATAGAAAACACTTGATCATTACTATACTAACTGTGCAGCACTGTGAGTTACTGAGAAACGGCGGTTGCTTAGAAGTAGGGGGGTAAATCCATTATGTAGATTAGCAATATTAATATTGTTTTTCATGGGTATAAAACAAAAATGTTATTTTTTAATTAACATATATCCATGACGGTTTCAAACACGGGAAAATAAAAACCGAGCCAGACACTCATTCAAAATTTTTATCTCATGTTCTTTACCTGAATGGTTCCGGGAATCCGCCATATGGGGTACCGATGGCCCCCTGAAGGAATTCCACGACTGACTTGGGGAAGGAAAGGTCCTCTGCCCTCTTCATTATTTCTTCAGCATTCAGTTTGTTCTGCACCATAAACTGAGCTAAGTCTCCGACAACTTTGGACGACGGAGTCACCTTTATAATATCTCCCAGCAGCAGATTGGCTTCCCTTTAAACATCAAAAATAGTCAAATTAATCCACAATAACAAAGTAGGATTTGGGTAATTTCGTGCCTTTTCAACAGGATTAGATAAAACACCAAGATTCATCAAAATTTGAGACAGCAGATGTCGAAATCCTTTGTTTTGGTTGATCCAATGAATATTTCAAACAAGTACTGAAAAATTTAAGGCATACCTATAAGCCTTCTTAATGTCTTCAAATTGATCACCGAGTCCAAGAGAGAAAGCTTGGAACTGCAGATTGGTGTATTGTCCTCCAGGTATCTCATTCAAGTAGACATCAGCATTACCAGACTTCATTGTGACTGCACATTCAAATGGTCCGTACAATGTCCTTGTCTGTTCCCAATATGCAGAGTATTCTGATATATTCTGAAGTTCCAAACCTGAAAAGTACAAAAATTATCTAGTATAAGATCGAAAATAGATAAGCATATTTTTTTTTTCAAATAGAATGGATATGTCATTAAAACAAATACATATGTCCCATAAATTAAGCATAAATGCTTGAACAAAATCAGTTGTGAGAGGATTCAAACTCGCAACCACTGGATTACTATAAATACCTGTATCGATCTTTTGGCATTTCTGGACCAAAGTCATGGAACAATCTCCCAATGGATATAAGATGTGCCGAAAATATCAATGAATTCAAGAAGAAATTAAAAACTCATCTTTTCCGCAAATCGTATCCAGATTGTCCTTCATCCGTTCAATAATATTATGTTTACTTAATTTTATGCCTGTTTACTTTGAATCGACTATTTTTTTTATGATTAATTTCATCTCGATTATGTAATATGTATATAACTAGATTAATTTGTTTTATGTTTCACCATTTTCAATGTGTTAGCTATAGGACTAATTTTAACTTATTTTTTTGCATACTGAAAGCGCCCTTGAAGTGACCACGGTTGTCATTAAACGGCGCTTTATAAATTGTCATTATTATTATTATTATTACTAACCCAACGAGCTAGCCCCTCTGGCACCACCCATCTAAATATTGAAAAACAAAATGGGTGTAGTATAAATCAAATCATTACCTTCTTCATAAAATGCCTCTTTTCAAAGTATTGTGTTAGTCTGATTACTCCAACCTTGTCTCCGACCCCAGCATATTATGGTTATATAATTGGTGATATAAAATAAAAACTTACTCTACTGCATGTTAAATAATGTAATTAGCTGTTGTGTTTCTAAATAAACAAATGCCACATTTTTATTGACGCTTCTTACATTATCCTAATTCAGAATGTCATTCACACAATCGTGTCATCATTATCTTAGATGTCCCCAACCTCTTTTCCTTATCTGGACTTCCATCCCTTAAAGACACACTCCCTAAATATAAATATTTATCAATAAAACTCACAATATACTAGCAAGTGCCAAGTTCTGAATTTTTTTTATTTTTCCTCTTCAAGAATTAACGCAGCAAATAATTAAACTAAACCACAGCAGGTTTAAAACAGTACAAACATTTCAATGAAATAAAATCTAACCTGTGTCCAGTGGTGTTCCCTGTAGAGAGGCTACTACAGCTCCCATACTGGGCTGACTGGTCATGCCAGACATGGAGTCTACTGCGACGTCCACTACGTCAGCTCCTGCCTCGGCACAAGCCAACATGGCAGCCACTCCTGCACCACTTGTGTCGTGGGTGTGCACGTGGATGGGTACGTCGGGATGACGGTCGCGAATAGCAGTTATCAACAGCCTTAAATTTTGAAAGAAATTATTTAAGTTCCTATTCTAGACAATAACAAGTTTCCCCATTAAAAATATAATTATAAGGTTGGTTTAAGAAAGTTTAAGAGTTTGGCTGTTTTCTCCTAATAAAATACAAGTACCTACCTAGAATATTGGAGAGCTAATTCCCCTACTGACATCCATAAAATAGTATAAATGTGCATATTTTTCTGCTGTATCCTATCTTAAAAACCATTGTATACCACGTGTGTATGTAAATAATTAATTTTTCATATCTTTGACGTCATTTTTAACGATTTGATTGTTATATTCATGTACAATAATTAAAAAAAAATGTTTTTTTTGTGAGGTATGAGAAACTTACTTGCTAATTATATTTATATTTTATTCTTTGAATCATCTTTCAATAATAGATAGTTTGTTTGAATTCTTGTGCACAAGTAAAATTTTAAACAAATAAAACACTCACTTAGCAGCTTGGGGTTTTAAAAGTCCAGCCATGTCTTTAATTGCCAACACATGGGTACCTGGAAATAATATTTATTTGTAAATTATCAAGAACATTCTAAGGGTCTTCTTGCTTCTTCTTCATCAGCCCTTCTTCATCCAGTAATGGACATAGGCCTCCCTCAGAGACCTCCACAGCTCCTTATCTTGGGCAGACTGCATCCGTTCGCCTCCAGCCACTCGTCTAATATCGTGAGACTACCTTGTTTTTTCATTTTGCTTAATTGTTTGAGACAAAACGATCATTAAATGATGTATTAAATACTATGGACTGGAGCCCCTGAGGTTTAAGGTACTTTAGGGAAAGACCGAACAAAGGGCCTATGAGTAAGGTTTAAGGTGCTTTTAGTAAAATCCGAACCAAGGGGTCAACTCCGTTTGGTCCCGAATTGATTCTTGACTCCTGAAGGGAATGCAGTTAGAGTAGGTACCCGAATCGCTTCCCATTGTGACGTGTTAGCGATCGTTTCCGAAAATTGAAAACGAGGTCACCAGGACAGATTCTGTCAACTAAGTAAAGTGAAGCTTTACTTACTTTAAATAAGTAAACTGATCTTAGCAACAAGTCACAAAAAGAAGACGACGTATTCACAGAGGGTGATTACTAAATACTCGGGTGCATGTACCATCAAATTAAATATTTACAGTCAGTGAGTAAATTAAGCAGAGAGTAAGGAAACACATTAGGTACACTTACATTCGATATATTGAGTTACACTTGATTTTTACACATGAAATAAAATAAATCAATGTTCTGTATCGTTTTTATTCCTCCAAGGTTCTGTACATTAACAATAGAATTTAAACAATAGCCCAGGTACCAAAAGAGATTTGCTTATATACCTCACCCCCAAAGCTCATTAACAAACACAGGGTCATTGAACACCCTGTTACTAAGTACATTTCTGGGTAGAAACATGATTAAAAATAATATTGTTGTATAACCGATACTAATGGTCGATGACCTCCCCTCGCGCGTTTATAGCTATTTGTAGACAGATGTACTTTCTAAGTATCTAGGTAAGCAAATTCACCACAATACATTAAAAAGTGTCATCATCTAATCAATGGCAGTCAAATAATTAATTACTAATATAAAATGATGCATCAATTTCTTACCCATCTTTTATTTTTCAAAAAATACTGCATTCTTAAAACTTCTTTTGGTAGAAATTGAGAACTAGCTTATAGGCAACAAATAAAAAATAACATCATTGTTGAACTGACCTGCCTTGACAAGTTCATCAGCCATATTGGTGTAATATTTGAGGTCGTATTTGGTCTTTTTAGGGTCGGAAACGTCTCCAGTGTAAGATATGGCTGCCTCAACCACACCTCCAGCGTTGCCCGCAGCTTCCATGCCAAGGATCAAGTTTGGAAGATAATTCAATGAATCAAACACACGGAATATGTCCATACCAGATTTTACCTAAAACAAAAAAAAGGAATGTTGTTCTTGAGGTAAACTAAAATAAGAAGTAAAAATATAAAGTATCTGAAGCATCATTTCCTTATAAATAACACATAATTATATCTCCTCACCCAATCCTTGCCCTCTCCTTTCCTCAACTTTCTCTATTATATTCTATCTTTTTTACATATTCACATATTGTTATACATCTTCCTGATTCAACGGATATGAAAATCAAACCAGTTACAATATTGTGTAAAATCGTTAATAATTATAAAAATATGGTTTATATTAGTTCATTTTGAATTTATTCTAATATTTGTTATATGATTATGTTTGTTTGGTTTAAAATAAAAAATACCAACCGCTAATTCACAGAACTTGTGAACGACATTATCGGGATAGTTAGTGTAGCCGACAGCATTGGCTCCTCGTAACAACATCTGGAATGGTATATTGGGGATTTCACGTCTCATGTCTTCCAGACGCTCCCATGGACACTCGTGCAAGAACCTGAAAAATTAAAATATGTAAATAATATCATTATTGGGTTGACTAAAAGCTGAACAATTAGCAGAGTTTGAATTTTAAATGAAAAAAAAATTCTTATTATTAAACTTAACCTTGGAAAGATTGCCATAAAATAAAATAAAATATAAACTTGAAAAGATTATAGTTATTGGTATATAACTCGAGAAATCTCATGGGCTGCGCAGATCTCAAATTTGAATTTTTTGCTTGCTTGTTATATGTGAAAACAGCCCCCCCCCTCCATGATGAAAATTCTAGAGTATTTTCTGGAAACTATACTTATTTTTTTTAATTTACAAAAATAGTGTATATAAATTTAATCAATGCATAGTATTGTAACATACATGAGAGTGGTGTTGTTATTAAGGTTCACTCGGGTTTCGAATCCCACATATGCAAATTCATTTAGGTCAGAACCTCACAGATGTTAACATATTCAAAAAGACATTAATTATATTCATTATATTGCTCAAATTACGTTCAGATACTTTAAATAGAAGATACCAGGTTCATAATATTATACCGTCTTACTTATAAACGTAAACTATCTATAGTACCTGGTAATAGAGCGTGATTAACGTAAAAGTTTACTTATAAACTGTGACTATCTTTATTACGCCTTAATTTCATATTCGTCAAGTTAAGACAAGTCGAGAGGTTGTTTAACGCTTGACTAACACGTCATAACAAATATTTCAAAATGGCGGATCTTTCACATATGTTCCGACGCATATTTAAGATTGACAGAAAAATTTAATACTTGTAACGATTTTCCTAGTTATTCTTCATCGCAATCGTGTTTAATTTGACTCAACACGGTACAACGCGGTTTTTGTTTTCATTTTTCGATGTCAGCTATCCAAAAATTACATGCAATTTTCTATTTTTTGACATCTGTGAAGCCAATGTGACCATATGAAAAAAATAAATGAGGGTGTTCGTAAACAATTTAGTGAACTAGTAAGTCATATCTTAGTCTACGTTTATAAGTAAGATTTTTTAATACCGATCTTAACTATTTTAGTCGTGCTTATCTAGTTGCGCGTTAAGTAAGCTATTAACGAAATCTAATAAGTAAGACCGATAGAGTATAGAGAAATAAAAGATTACTCACAATATTAAATACTATATTTTTGTTAAAACTTTTCAGACATACAATACAAATTCACTAAAATATAAACATATGAAATCAACAAAAAAGAGGAGAGATTGGCACTGAAGTGCGTCGCTTGTGCGTTCAGTTAAATACCTCCCTAGCGCCAAATTCCAGAAAGATTGATGCTCGCTGATTGGATGCTAGGAGGAGTATGCATTCATTTGACAGGGCGGTCGCTTGGGGCTGTGCTGCCACATTATGATTGATATATGTATGATATGTATATACATAAATCAAAACAAGTCAACTCAAGTACAATGACAATCAAAATGAAAACAGAGAGTCTGTTTATTCATAACATCTCCTTTTTTTTTTTTTTTAAAAAAAATTAATATGTCCTTGTTAAACAAGTACATATACATCTTCCTACGTTCCCTAAAATAAGCAAATAAATGCTTGTGCTATAGGTTAACGAAATCGGTTGAGGCAGGATTCGAACTCGCGACCACTGGATTACTAACCCAGCGCGCTAACCGCTATGCCACCGACCCATCTAAATCCTTATACAGTGTAAGTCTTAATCAAAATGTTGTTATATTATTTTAAAACTCATCTTTGAATGTGTAACTAACCTCAAAGCAACATCAAACGTAGCACCACCCCAGTTCTCCAATGAATACAGATTACTAAAGTTGTGAGCGACGTAAGGCGAAACTTGAAGCAAGTCGTGCGTGCGCACTCTTGTGGCAAGCAACGACTGATGTGCGTCTCTGAATGTCGTGTCCATCAACTGAAGACCCTTCTTGGCCCTGACTGCCTTTGCAAAGGCTTCGGGTCCACCCTCGTCCAAGATCTGTTTGTATCCTCGCGGGGGAGCGATAGCTATAGAAAGACAAGAAATTCATTAGAATTTTAGTGACATTTTTATTGTAAAATTAAAAATGTTTCAGTATTATTTTTTTGCCGGTAGTGTTTCAATAGAAAAATTAATTTCTGATGAGAAAACAGAATCTGGTTTTTAAGATTTCACTATAAAATATAATAAACATTTCCTTGCACCCTGCGGAAGTAGCGAGTTTATTGCCATATGGCAATTCTTTCCAACTAACCAGTGTTTCCAGCCGATAAAAGCAATATTTGCGTAAGAAATGAATTTAAATAAATTTCTTCTCTGCCGGGGATCGAACCCAGGACACCTACACAGAAGGCAAACGCCTTACTGACCATGCCACGGCAGTCACAGCAGCATACTTTTTACCATTTTAATAACCGGCTGACATTATAATTTGACTTCTTAAATATTCAACTGATTAATCAAAGTTTTTAACCATTTTTTAAACTCGTTTGATGTTTTAATTGCTGCATTAGATTCACAAAATATAATTTAACAAAACAAAATTTCTTAAAATGATATACTACCTATATCATGTTATCTACTTATAGTATATCAAACAGCCTTATAACATTGGAATTAGAAACTTATAATTATTTACTTATCAGATGACACTTTAATTCTTCTTTTTCTATTTTTTTTTAATTGTAAATCAATACCAAAATAATAAAGTAATTTCAGACATAATGAAACAGATAAAAATAAACTTGCCTAATTATAGAATTTTTTGGTTCATATTCATATGGGATGAGCAGAAAGAACCGAACTCCACTCAGGTCTTTACAGTTTACATTTCATTTGCAAAAATATATTTTTTAATAAAAAAAAATGGATGAATATGTCCTTGTAACAAGTACATATACGTCCTCATACATTCCCTAAATTAAGCATAAATGCTTGTGCTATAGGTGAACCTAATCGTTCATGGCAGGATTCAAACTCGCAACCACCGTATTACAAACCCAGCGGGCTAACTGCTCTGCCACCACCCATCTATACGTTTTACTATAATTTCTTTTTAATATTACTTCTAAGAACAAAGTATTTTATAGATCAAGAACATGTAAAAATGATTATAAGGGCAGTTTTAGTAAAATTTTAATTCTGTTGTATAATAAAATTGAATGTAAAAATAAACTGCAAACAAATCATTTCAACTTCAATTTTATAGAAAAAATATAAATAATAATACTATACACTTTTATAATTCCAATTTTTAAGAAAAAGCAAATTAATATTTGCACTGATTAGTTGGAGGAAATTGCCATACGGCAATAAACTCGCCACTAGCGCAGGGTGCAAGGAAGTGTTCATTATCATTAATATTTCATTTCTACCCTTATTTTCTTTATCTACCCTTCCAAATATTGTCGTATAAATATTGTTTTTCTTGTTTATAAATACATGTTTTGTTTATGTATTAGTGCAATTTTCTTGGTCAATTGATGATCTTAAATTTGTTGGAATACTTCAACCTTAGAATGCATATTATTTTCAAGGGTACTTGTTAATTATAATGGCTCTATGTTTTTAAATACAAATCGACTACAAAATTGACCATTTTTCCTCTCATTATCGATAATTGATTTTAACACATATACAACAATTTTTCATTTAGGTCAAGTTACTCTATGATATTTGGAAAAATATTGAATTTGAATTAATTATTTATGAATTTCATATTCTACGTATATCAAAAGAATAATCTAAGTATCAAGATTATACCCTTAAAAGATGACAAAAAAAATAGCACAAACAAAGAAAACACGGTGCCAATATTTTTACCATCGGAATTGGCGGGAAAAGCATTTTCCCGCCAAAAAGTGTCTATTTACACGACAAATTTTCTGACGTCGTCTATGTTTTTAGGTCATTTATAACCATAGAAAGCGCAGATAAATCAAAATACAAAAATATTTACCTTTGTCATTTTTTCAATGGTCATAAAAATGCATCATGGAAACCAACTTGAAGAAAAAATAAATAATATTGGCATTTTATTACATTTACTTAATTTTATAAATCATTTTTTCATCGAGATCTACAATTATAACAAAGTATAAACAAAGGTAAATATTTTTATAACTTGATTTATCTGCGTTTTCTGTGGTTATTTTTGGTTTTCGTCTATGGTTGAGTCGTGTAAATAGTCGTAGCCAAAAAAATGTGACAAATAAACCACACTAGAGCTTGGAAAACGCACAACTCATTTTTGAATGTTGGGTGAGCTGTCAAAGTTGACATAATAAAATCTCTTTTCTATGGTTGACACCATAGTTGACACTAAACACATTACACTCAAAAAACCGCAAACATATTATACATTTTAAATTTCGGCACAAATTACAATGGTGAAAAATCCAATATGAATAGAAATCAAAATACAGTAGTTGTGACATAAAAATCAATTAATTCCTACCTTCATGTCAAGGCTTTTATTGTAGCTGATATTTAGATAAAACATACATACATCCCCTCACGGGATTTGCAAAGAGAACTGAATGCCACGTTTTTTTATCATGTCACATAACCATTAACATCCATCATCGCTGATCGCTGGGGTTTTGGTGTGGAATGTTTACATTTGGAGAGTCTGGGACAGAGGTCTATCATTACTTGGAAAAAATAAAACCCCTTTTTTTCTCCAAAAACATTTATGATTTCTATGAAGTTTTTTTATTTTGTATAGTAGAGATCACAAATAAATATTAGCTACCTATACCTACACATAATTTTTATACATAAACCTCATATCTTAAATAGAAACATCGTCAAATCAATACAATATGCTGTGTGGATTTTTAATCATCATAAATAAATATTAGCTATATCTACACGATTTTTATACGTAAACCCCGTTTCTTAAATAGAAACATATTCAAATCAATACATAATTTATGCATTTTAAATCAATATAATTATGTTCTTTGTCAAACTTTCGTAAGCCTTTGTACTCCAAAGCATAATATTACCAATATTACCTACGGATATTAATGTCAATTTTGACAGCTCACCCGACATTCAAAAATGAGTTGTGCGTTTTCCAAGCTCTAGTATAAACCACCTTGTACAATTCATTGTGCAGTTTGCAGTTCGAGTTGGTTGAATGATTGACCAGTGTAAAATTAAGCTGCGTGGAAGCTATGACAATAATTAAAAAGCTGAGTAAAATGAAAAAAAAACTTATAAACTCATATTCACACTTACCAATTTGTCTTTATATGGGTACCTACTTTTATTTTTCTATCATATATGTTTAGTATATGATATTACACTTGTCTTGCCTTGTTTACGGCAATTTAAAACATGGATGAATTGAAGAAAAGCACAAATAAAACACAAAAGTAAACTAACGAAAATCAATGATTGTTAAATAAAAACAATTTTTGCATGCAGTTAACACAAATAACAATTTTATCACAACTACCCCGCACTTTATATAACCATGTTGAATCCATACTGGTTATGTTAAAAAAAATGACAGTGACACTCAAAAGTTTTTTTTATATTTTGACACGGCAACACTCGGATGTGATTGTATCGCCGACGTAGTAAAAAAAATACATAGTAATTTTAATGTCATAAACCAATGGAGATGCAAAAAAAAATATCACCTAAGACAATTTAAAAATTAAAAATAAATTATAGATATCTTATCTGGTCGAGGTTTCGTGACGATGCTTTTTTTTTTGACCAATTTGGGGAACGACGACTGAAAAATTCATCCATTTTGCGTAATACAAGTTGGGTTCTAAATATTGAGGAATGGGAGAAACTTCTTGGGATAATGTGTGTACCTGTATTTTCACCAGTCAACTCATGGCGACGTATAGCTTCTGGCGAAAGATCTGGAAAACCAAAAACCAAAAAAGAACACGTAACATTAAGGAGTCAATCCGTTGATAGGAAGATCAAATTAATGTCATTATTAATCACTCGTTAATTGAAGCAAAAATTAGTTAACTATAGCTTAAGGTTACAATATTAAAGCGTGTTATTTGTTTTTTTTTATAACTTTAATTTGTTAAATAAATAACATTTGTCTAATTTAGTAATTATTGTTTAATCATAATTGGAAGAAATAAAAAATATATATATATTATATTGAAGCAAATTAATAAAAGTTTTTTATGTAAAATGAATAATTAATGATGTATAATCAAATAAAAAAATAATTTATGTAAATATTTATTATTATAAGCTAGATTGTGCTAGATTAATATTATTTACAGCTCCTTATCCCAGCTCTAATTGTCATGGAAATGGCAGAAAGATGAAGCAGAATAAATCTATGGAAATAAGATAGGCTTTGAAATTGTATGACTGGTGAAGAAATAAAGGAATAAAATAATCAATATTTAAATTAGGAATATGAATGAAGTTTGTGATGAATGAACTGTCAAATGAAACAAAATGGATGAAATATAACGTTATGTAAAGTTACATGATGCTAAATAGAATAATTAAAAGTGATGCGGTACTACAGAATAGGTTGATATATACAAACAAATAAATCTTTGTTGAAAGACTGCTCAAAATCTTTATTTACTAAAGAATATATAAATCAGAACTAATACCTATGACTATGTAGATACATCAAATCAATTGATGTATAATATATTGCATTTTGGACTTTTTTCCAAATGTGTTCTATAAAGGGACACATTTATAGCTTATCATACTATAAATATTACATTACAATATGTGTATCATAAACAAAAATCACTGAATTATAAAATCTTAAAATAGCGCAATGGTTCATAAGTTTTATGATTTAAGTGTATTTAATAATTTTAATATTAACCACATTATACCTGCAATTTTGAAGTGCGTGTAGTTCACATAATATATGTGGTAAATAACAGTTATTAGTTTGTTTAATTGAAACTGAATTGAATTTATATCTTGATCTGATAAATAAAGAAAACCTGACTAACTGAATAATATATTTTTATATTTCATGCAAATAAGCCGTGCGATGTCAGTCAGTCCCTACACGAGTGTTAAATTTGTATTACAGGCAACACTACAGTAAATTATGTATTATAAATTATACAGATATAATTATTTCATAAAATAATGATTTGAAAGTAGAAAAAATAAATTGTTTTTTTTAAGTCTTGTTCCGTTTTATCTAGATGATTATTGAAAAACACAAGGAATAGGTTTAAGATATAGTAATGATTTTAATATATATATATATAATGTTATGTAGTAAGAAAAGAGATTAAAAATAGTACATTAATCTACCTTGCTTCTTTCTAAATCACAATACTATGGACTCAAATATATTTTTACTTTAAATCTATTCATTTATTCATTTATTTAAGCAGTTTTATTTTCTTTCGTAGAAAACACAAGTTTTATGAAGGGTACTCCAATTTTCTAATATATTTATTTTATTTTTACTGATATATTCCTCGTTCTTTGTGATAAAAATTATAAAACAAGAAAGCGAATAAGACTTTAGGTATTCAAAATAAAAACTTTTAATAACAAATGAGTTCCAAAATATTTGCTATAATTTTAATAAAACAGTTATATTGGCAGTACTTCGCATGAATTCATGTTATACACATTACCAGTGGAGATACACACAGCATTTTGCATACTATTTGCGGCATTTCGTCATAATCAAACAATTTTATTATCAAGTTATGATTTAAAATGATTTGAATGATTTGGCAAAATTAACATCAATGTTGATCAACTATATCTCAATAGGGACAAAACAAGAACAGATTTATCCATAGAAGAAAACCGTATTGAAGTAAACACAACTGATGTGGTAACTTAATGAAAGGTATATCATGTAAAATTTAACTAATTTATACAAATATTCCTTCTTTGCATGTATTGAGATTGTTAGCGCAGAAGACAGATACTTCCAATTCTTACCTATCCTCACCTTCCTGACATACTATACCTACTTTCTACCTACATCCACACCTCAACGTTGCTATAATAGTTTTGATTCTCTCACGCGAGAAGTACGCCATCATCCATTCTTAACAATCATTTCGCACCATGCACATTACGCACGGAATTACGCACGTGAAAACTAACAAAACATACCAACAATATATCAACATAGTGAAAATATTGAGAAACAGTGACAAAAAGCAAAAAAATCTAGGCGGGATAGATATAAGAAAACAGCTGGCACACTAAGTACACATCCTTCAATCTTTCAGTATCTTTTTCATCTACTTTTATCGCAAAACATACACAATCTTAGTTTATGTTAACGGTACCTATGTAGGTAAACTCACAAGAATTTATTATACTAGATAAAAAAGAGAAAGGCAATCGTGGTTTCACTGGATTCATGAATCCAGGCCCACGAGCACAGGCGACCAGAGTACCAGTCAGAACAGGTGAGCCACATGTATGCGGGATTAAGGGGCCCCATTTAATGATCCTTTTATTACGAATAGCACTGAAAACTAATTAGATTCCAAATAACAAAACATGGTGATCTATAAAATCCTCTATAATGCAAACAATATCACAAAATACATAAAAATCTCCTTAATATTTATTTTTATTTTATTTTATACCATCTCAATATTTATAACATTATTTATAAATACTATCCAAACCTCACTAGGACTACGCCTGTGTAATAAATAATAATAATAGTGATTGACAGAACCCACCATTGTTATTTGATAAAAAAATTTATGGACATTTGACAAATTGAAAAGGAGCCCCCCAGTGGAAATACTACGCATTAAATACTATGATTATTCACAATTTTTTTATAAATTAGTAAACTGAATACAAAATATAATTATATTATGAATGATAAATGTACAAATAAATTATAAAACCATCTAGTAATGTAAATCTACTTGAATTTTACTAAACAAATAATGAAATCACATTTAAACAATTAAAACACATGCCCAAATACATATTGAGTGATTGACTGGATGTGTGGAAACATGAAAAACGCTGCGGTGCCGAATTCTACATCTGTGCAAAAATAACAAAAATCTAAGTGTCCAAATGATGGGACAACTGACAATTGACACTTAAATATGACAAAGAGACATATTTACCGAGTGGAACCTGCGGCACATGGGGTTTGATGTCAGCTGGTTTCACGTTGGTCGCCAATGGTGTACTGGGTCCATTAACAAGAACCTTTCGAAAATATATGTCAATTCCATATAAAATATATGTCAATTCCATATAAAATATATGTCAATTCCATATAAAATATATGTCAATTCCATATAAAATATATGTCAATTCCATATAAAATATATGACAATTTCAAATAAAATATGTGACAATGACAAATGAAACTAATATAAGAATCACATCACATCTTTTGTTGATGTATTTCAACATCAGCAAGTTTCTTTGTAAGTTATGAGATTCATATTGCCCCCTATTCAGTAACTATTGTAACTAAAATAGGAAGGTACTAAAATTGTAGATTTTAGATTTACGGTCTTATTTCAGCGTTATAAAATATCAACTTGGACTAAATGGATTAGGAACGTACCTATATTGGCCGGAATGTTCTTAAAAAGTTACTGAATTAGACGTATTTTAAATAATTATGAAAATGAAGAAAATTTCATAATTATTCATAAATAAATCTAAAATCTACAATTTTAGTATGTTCCTATTTTAGTTACAATAGTTACTGAATAGGAGGTATTATATCTCGTAACTAACAAAGTGAATTATTTTTAGATTTTATAAATTTTATTATTTTAATGTATTTTCATTAATACATTTGGAAATACACAATTATGAAATTAAATTTATTTAAAAGGATACAAAAAAAAAACACTAATACAATTAATTTAGGGTGAATCGCATACCTAAACAAAATTATTTTGAAAATTCATAACTATACACTACTAATCAAAAGAGTACAAAGATATATTAAAGTATGAATATTAGAAAATAATAAATAAAATGTTACCTGTCCTAAATAGTTGAGCAATTTCTGCGCCCTGTTCTGAGACAGCTTGAATTTGAACAACTGCGGATGCTCATCAATAAAATATGTATCCACAGATCCTACAAATAATAAAAAATTAATTATAAAAAACAATTTGCTTTTAATTCACATTATTTAGTATAAAAATAAATACATTGAATAAATTACCGTTCTGGAACTTCTGATTTTCCAGTACATTGAGCAAGAAGGGAATGTTAGTTTTGACACCTCTGATTCTGAATTCTCTTAAGGCACGGTTCATTTTGGCACTCGATGCCGCAAGATCAGACGCGTGAGAAATTACCTGTAAACAAAATAATTACAATATCATGCAAAGCACTGTCATAAAATCTATGAATTATCATTTCATTAGTATGTACTATCTCATTTTCCTTACTATTTATCATCAATCAATCAATCAACATGGCTCTATAGCCTGTTGTGGGCCTTGGCACTATCTCCCTATCTAACCTGGCATGCACTCCTCCAGATCGTAATGCCAATCGAGTTTAGGTCCCGCTGCACTTCATCCAACCATCAAAGATTGGATCTGCCAACACTTTGACCCGAATGCAAAGTCCTAGGTACTTAAATACTAACTCCTAACTTCACTGGAGTATTTAGTATTCTTAAGTTAGCAATTGCGTTGCAGAGACATCACTAACTAAATACTACACCAAACTTAAGGACGATGGCGTAGAATTTCACATTATTGTGTACGAAGAAAAGAGATAGATAGCTTTCTATGGGTTTAGACTGACGTTTAAAATGTTTTTTTGTCATAACAACACAAACACATGTAACCAACTTCACACTGACAGCTCGATGTCACTATTTTTCTGAGTTTTAGCGAATTTTCGGCATCTCGTATGGATCGCTGAATACTCTGGTATTTGACAAAATTACTAAATACATATTCAATGAAGCCGATAAAATCATCACCCACCGGAAAAATCTCGTATTTTAGTATTAAACCACTCGTAAGGTTCCTCGCTATCAACCTTACTTTTTGACAATTCGCAAATGTTAGTTTACGCCGATGTGCTAAGTATTAAGATATGTATCTGAAATGCAATTCTCATACAAAAACATCGTAGCATCCTCCAGTTAGAAAGCCATGTGATCTCCTAACTTAAGTGAGCGACTGTGCAATGAAAACGTGGTTAGTATTTAGAATTTAGTACTTAGGTAGGACTATCTATCTTGGGGATTTGTGTGAAGAATTCTTATTGGTATTCTTTCTTCACTCATTCATTTTATAGGCCCAGACTGTCACAGTCTCTCTATTTTTATGAACTGTACAATGTAAGGTTAGCCATAAATTTTGTAGACTTCTTCGTTGTACCACATTTTCCATACTCTGTTTTATTGTTTATCATAATTTTGCTATTTTCTCACAGCTTGAATGTAATTTTTTTATAACTGTGGCTTGATTCTCTTCAACACACTCTAAGTGGATCCTAACAATGAGCAGGAATAACCTTAGGATTCTTACTAGAATCTTAACTGGTCACTGTAGACTCAATAAACATCTATGCACGATGAATTTATCGGAAATGTACCTATGCAGGTTCTGCATGGATGAACATGAAACACCGATGCATCTACTTACAGAATGTGGCCCACTAATGCAAACAAGAGTAAAGAAAATAGGTTTGCATATTGCTGATCAAAAGCAAATCAGAGACACCGATCCACAAAGGATTTTACTGTTCTTCCAGGAGATAGGACTATGGAATGACATCTAGCAGGCAAATTATCACAATGGACTACTATTGAGTCGATGTGAGAAGGTCTCTAGATGGGTTATAAAAAAAAAAAAACTGTGGCTTGATACTTTCAACCTTTTTAAGATGAGCGTCATGTATAGATGCCCACCGGCCGTGTGCCCAAATGCCAAGCGTCATCTATACATGGCCTCATGGCTATACACAATTGTGAACCTTCATATCTCAGTATACTTGATTGAGACGAAAATTGGATGAATATTACTCCCATATATTTGACTTCAAGACATCTATCGGTGAATCAACAAAACAATTGTCAAATTATATAAAAAATTAAGAACTCTAACCACTATAATTCATCCATCATCACCGGCCAAATTAGCACTCTCCCACGCTTTGTAAGGATCTCATACGCATGCGCGTAGGAAAGAGGAATACTGAGCCAGTTCATTTTGTTATTTCGCGCTGAACATTCTGCTTTGAATTTGATCCTTACCAATACACAATCTGCGCATATTCCTTATCTACATCAAATGCTGGAAGGATCAACTTTTTATATGGAGATAACCACAGTTACATTATTCTTCATTTATCTTATGTTGATGTTATGAAGTGTTCAATTTCATTGAGTTTATGTGATCTTTTGTTTATCTTTGACGTTTATATGATATATCTACATCATTAGATTTTTTTTTACTGTTATTACATTAAATTAAAATGAGATTAAAAAAAATATTTGTGCAACATGAAATACTGTCTCTCAGTAGGTAAAACAAGTACTTGTGCCCATATTAATTGGGTTAATATACATTATACATAATTTTATAACCCTTCTGAAAAAATCAGAGTAAGCAATTTTGTTATAGAAACTGACTCTCTATAGCCTTATGTGGCAGAACTGTGTTGGATGGAGAGGAATGATTTGAAGTACATGATTCGCGTTGCAGTACTGACCTTATCATCTGCCCTTAGAAACTTGTCGTACCAAATAAATAATTTATGGTTTAAACAAAGTGAATTGTAATAAATGAAATAGTTTAAAATGCACCACATAGTCAACTCTGAAGATATGTTTAATTTAGAATTTAATTTTAGCAAATACCTTGACAAGGAGAGAATCGTAGTATGGAGTGATAATGGCGCCAGCAAAAGCAGAAGCCGAATCAAGACGAATGCCCATTCCTTCTCCAGACCTAAAATGATAAAACTGTATGGTGTAAACCAATACATACAATAAATAATATAAATGTGTGAATTAATACATACCTATATTTATTTTTAATTTTTAACACTTTATTATACCCTGTAAAAATGGCTGGCTTGTTAATTGCCGAAATGGAAATTTCTCCCAACTAACCAGTGTTTACAGCCCTAAGAACCAAGATTTGTGTGAGAAATAATTTAATATAAATTTTCTTCCTGCCCTGGAATCGAACCCAGGACGGCGGTACAGCTAAATGACTGTCACTAGGCCACAACATTCAGTATATATTAAATATTATGATTCTTTTTTTGTCACTTTTTGATTTTACTTCTGTTTATGTGAACAAATCACCATTTAATACACTTTAACCACATCTTTCTCTCGTATTTATTTTCTTTTTCTACTATACTATATTTTAAATATAATTACATACATGCCATCTCACCATGTATTCCTTCACATGCATGCACCATTTAATTACCATTATTTTCTTTCAAAAAATCATTGACAACAATTTTATTTTCCAGACCATATTACATCCAAACATTTGATGGTGTCCATTTTTTGTTGTTTATCAAAATGACATTCAACAAACACACATACCTGAATACTTCAATTCTTCCCGTGCTGGGCTGGAAGCCGTTGGCTGGATCTTCTGTAGTAACACGGCACTGTATAGCGAACCCTTGAGTGTGTATCTTGTCCTGAGTAAGACCGAGCTCCGGCAGAGTCAGACCCTCGGCTACCCGGATTTGAGACTGCACCAAGTCAATGCCTGTCACTTCTTCAGTCACCGTGTGCTCCACCTGCAACCTGATCATACACTACTCTCATCCAACATGAAGACAACAATAAGAGTTATTGGAAAATAAAAAAAATAAACTGTGAAAGACAATAAATGCTTGTAATATTATGGCCCAAATTATAGAATAATTCTCAAGACCATTCAAATGTGTCATCTCAAGACCATCTTAAGATCATGCTTGAAAATCCATATGAAAAGTAAAATATGTATGCTGTCTCATTCGAGAAAGCATACTCGAACAAAATGTGGATGCAGCTCTGTAAACAAGTACTTTTTCTCGTGAATGTCAATAATTTCAGCGCTGTTATGTTGGTAGCTCTGATTTGGAAAAGCTATTTATAGATGTTTGACATTGCATTGTCTTGGTAATATTGGAAAAACAGGGGGATAGCTGACTCTGTTATAGTGGGGTAAAGAATTTAATGATATTTTTTTCAACCTGGCGTTGACTTCGATGAAGTAGAACTGTCCCTGGTCATCGAGAAGAAACTCCACGGTGCCGGCGTTGGAATAGCCAACGTGCTGGGCGAGCCTGATGGCACACTCTGTCATCCGATCTCTAACCTCTGTAGAGAGATGAGGAGCGGGAGCTATTTCAACCACCTTCTGATGACGACGCTGCACAGAGCAGTCTCGTTCATACAGATGCACAACATTGCCAGCCTTGTCTCCTGGAATTTTTGAGAAAAATTAATTAGTCCATTTAGTGGAGTATACGTTCTATTCAATAAAAAAATTAAGAGAGTTATAACACACCAGAATACACAAACCACTACATATTCAATAACTAATTTTCTTCTTGGAAAGTTGACATTCCCTGAATGCATTTTCATGAAAAACATTTATAACGTAGCATTCTAAAAATAATAAAAACTTTTATTTTTAGATAGATCGAGAAAGAATTTTGAATTTTTTGACAAAATGTAATCGTGGAAAAGAAATGGACGATATTATAATATTGAAAACTAATCAGCTAATATTTCATACACACAAGGAATTTTTTTGTTTCCAAGTTATAATAAAACAAATAAAAAACAATCAAATAAATCTGGGTTAAATTAAAAATTAAAGTACAGCAACAAAAAAATTTATACAAAAGTTTAATGATAATTTTTCTATTGCCAATTATAGTATTCTAACATGTATGTATTACAAGGTATTATTTTACATTTCAACAATTTCGATAACAGGAACGGAAGGGTGAAAGATAGGGGGGGGGGAGTGGAGGGGAAGCATCAACCACAAGAAACTAATATTACAATGTCTCAATGTATGAATAATACTGAATTAAATTGAATTAATAGGGCACAATTAAAAAGATAAAGATTCACACAACAAAACAGAGCACAAATTAAATATCCGACAAATTCACATCTTTTTTAAATAGATATAAACCCGAAGCAAACATATCCAACTCGGGATCACTCAAACAATTTCTTTTGTACCCAATACAAGGTCTATTCACCTATGTACAAATTTAGCATATAGTTTGTTCTAGGAGATTGTTGTAAAAGAGAGACTGGTTTCTAGTTCTTCTGGGTGGACGGTGAAAATCATTATACATACCTAATAACTGTACTTCAATATGCCTAGGTCTCTCGATGAACTTTTCAATGAACATAGATCCGTCTCCAAAAGCTGCTTTAGCTTCGGAAGAAGCCCTCGTAAAGGAATCACCAACTTCCTTCATATCTCTGACTACCCTCATTCCCCTGCCGCCACCACCATACGCCGCCTTGAATATTACTGGAAGTCCGTGCTTCTTGCAAAAGTCCATTGCTTCTTCCTTTGTCGTCACTGGACCATCAGTTCCGGGGACTATTGGAACTTCTAGAAATGGAAAAAAAATATTTTTAAGTAATACATACCATCAGACCATGCCTCTCATTGGTGGATTGAAAAAATGAGGGAAAAAGCTAAACACTAAATTTTCTTGTAACTTCATTCACATTCAAGCAACGTTTCTTTAAAAATAATATACAAACTGAATGTTCAGCCCCCCTAGACAACATGACATTTAAGCTAAGCGTTAGTAAATGTATGGAAGTGACGTCACAGCCACCAATTCCATACATTTACTATCGCTTAGCGAGATAATGCTTAGCTTAAATGGCATGTTGTCTAGGGGGGCTGGATGCTTATAAATTTATCTTTCAAAACATCACATACACGTTTAATGACATCCATATCAATCCTTTTTTTATTTAGTTATATAATGTTCATTCTTTCAATATGTCAAAACCATCTCAAAGAATTCGCTATCATTCTGATTACAGATTTTTCAAGAATTTTCAAAGTCCTTAACAGAACAGAAATCAATCAAAGCAGGAGTACAGTTCAGACCCACTGGAATGCTACGGTTAGACATTACAGTACTCCGTTCCCTCTATTTTCTGTTATAGCTCTTAATAGATCAGGTTTTCCATTCATGCAACAGCCATGGTTATATTATGCAGCCTTATCATACTCATTTCTCAATAGGAAACCACATTTTCAAAGAATCATTCACACAAAGAAATAATGATATATAAAATGGATATCTTTCTATATTATTATTATTATTGAGGTGACAAGCAGATAGCATAAAGCTGATGTGCTTGAATGAGTCACTGAAATACATCTAGTCCGTTCTTAAAGGAGTTGACACTCTCAGCAACAACCAGATCCTGAGGCAGCCTGTTACAAGCATCCACCACTCTATTACTTAGGAAGTGTTTATGTGGATTCTAAGCAAACACACTTCTATTCAACTTTTCAGGTTATGGCCATGCAAGTGCTCATTTTGACTGTGCGTGTATATATGCGGCAGTTCAGGACAGTCATAATGATTGTAATATATCACAGTGCTATTTAGAAAATATGTTTAGCTTTCAACAAAATATTTGAATAATGTATTTTGTTATTTCAGAAGTAAAACAATTATTTTCCTACTTGCTTCAATGGCAGCTTTCCTTGCAGCAACTTTATCCCCCATCTGTTGTACAACCTTGGGGGAAGGTCCAATGAATCTGAGGCCAGCATCTTCGATTGCTTGAGCAAAATCTGACCTGAAATAATCAATATATTTTATCATTAGGTATCTTTACATATCAAATATCAAAATAAGCTTCAACCTTATATAATAATTACATTTTCGCCAGCAGATTAAAGATTTCTAAACTAAATAATAATAATAAACACTTCTTTGCACCCTGCGCAAGTCACAAGTTTATTGCCGTGTGGCAATTTCTTCCAACTAACCAGTGTTTCCAGCGCAGTGAAGCAATATTTGCGTGAAAAATTGATTTAAATAAATTTCTCCTCTGCAAAACACAGCACGCCCGCAGAAGCCAAAGGGCTTACCAACTGTGCCACAGCGATCGGCAACTTAGTATAGTGCTGACCCCTAAAGATAGATTATAATTTATATGCTTGAAAAAGACGTTATAAATCATGAGATTATAAGATTTTAAACATACATCATGTTCCTAAGCAGTTTCTAAGCGAGGTGGGCAGAGAGAACCGAGTGCCATACACCACTTTTTACACCACACCACAAAATTATATTAATATATTGTCATGTGTGAAGATGAAATGAAAACTTTAGTGTTTTTTACTCCTCACTGACCCAAGGGATATAGTGGAGAGTTATGTTTTCGCAATTTTTAGGGCTATTTTTGTTTACTGCGGATTATGAACTATTATCATGCTGAGATTGTATTCTGAAAGTATCATCACAATGTATCTGTGTGTGTGCTATGTACGGCGTGTTTATTTTACTTTATCCATTATAGACTAAAGTACTCATTCGATTCTTTTCAAATTTTGCAAATTTGTATATCTGATACTCACTTAGACCCCGTTAGATTTTGAAGGATATCTGAATAGTGCTTCTCAATTTTTTTTAACTATCAAATATTTCAAAGTGACCACAAGCTCAGGAAACTTAAAATTTGAAATTTTTATTTTCAAATTGGTAAAAAGGCACATCACTTTCATAAAATGGCATTGAAGAATTATCAAGTTTTCATAATAAAATATTTAAATAAAAAAATGATTTAACAAACTCATTTCATGAAAATGATGAATATTTTCCATACAAAATTAGAATACTTTGTAGAATGACTTGCTAGTGAGGAGTTTACCTCAACTCACTTGTTTTATATATTGCAAATGTACATACTAATAATTTATGATGAACAAAGAGTACAAACCTCTCAGAGAGGAATCCGTATCCTGGATGAATAGCATCTACGTCGTTTTCCTTAGCGATTCTAATTATCTCTGGAATGCTTAAATATGCCTCCACAGGAGGTAAACCTTTGCCAACTAAATATGATTCGTCAGCTTTTTGTCTGAAAAAATTTTGTCGGAAATTATTGTACAAGTAAAACAAAAAATAAAGGACGAATGACAAATACAATTGTATATATTTTTTTGTAAAAAAATATATTCCCTAAGTTTGTAGAATTAATGAATACTATGTATTTCTATTGTATGAAACAACATAAAAAAAAATTATGATTTTTTTTGTAATTTGACAATCTCCAAACATTTATTTATTGCTCATTTCTATTGTATTGTTATTTTGAAAAATAAAAAACAAATCTAAATTTTCTATTGAATTAATTTTGACACAATAAATGTATGGTATTACTTCTTGGGAAACTAACAGGTACATGTCAAATATTAATTCAACAAACACCCAATAACAAGTTGCCACATTCTGGAGACTTATGATATTTATCCTCCCACAGATCCAGATCCAGAGTGAAATCACAATTATAACTGTATCTCCACAAGGAATCAAACCCGGGACCTTTAGCTCGGAAGTCAGATATCCAGCCACAAGGCCGACAAATGTTTAAATAAAAAACAGTTGTAATTTAGTAAATAGTATATAAATGGAGATGGGCAGGACACATATCAAGAATGACCGACAATAGATGGACGAAAAGACTGGTGGAGTGGAGACCTAGAGGCGACAAGAGACCACAAGGGCGACCACCTAACAGATGGATGGACGACATTAAGAGATTTGTTGGACCACAGTAGATGGGAGTCGCACAGGAACGGGAGGAGTGGAGAAGGAGAGGGGATGTCTATGTCCTGCAGTGGGCAAACACAGGCTGATGATGATGATATAAATTAAATCTATT
This sequence comes from Molanna angustata, assembly GCA_963576475.1. Classification (NCBI taxonomy): domain Eukaryota; kingdom Metazoa; phylum Arthropoda; class Insecta; order Trichoptera; family Molannidae; genus Molanna; species Molanna angustata. The sequence goes on from OY754982.1 coordinate 7,996,412, forward strand.
AACGGAACATTTTGGGAAGTAATGTTGTCGCCAAAAAACTTGAACTTTTAGCCGAGAAGGGGGGCGATTTGCACGTAAACCAACGAAGCAAAAAGACACAAATTTGCGCTCTGCGCAACCGGAAGCTAGATGTTTGGCGAAAATTGTACAAAGGATAAAAAATTAGAAAGTATGCCGAATGCCATACAACAAAATTTAGAAGAATCTCAAAGCACACACTACATGATAACCAATGAAAAATATTACCTATGCATGTGCATTTTATCTTGTTCACTGTATATAGCCACAGACTTGATTCCCAGTTCTGTGCAAGCCCTGAATACTCTAATAGCAATCTCTCCTCGATTCGCAACCAGAACACTGCGAATTGGACGATAATCCACACCCGATCCAGCTGCCTAGAATTAAAATTGCAATGAATTTTAGTTTAATAATTACTTAATTTTAAAATTGAATGAATAAGTTTACAATGGATTGATTTGAAATTGGCTCACTGCTATAAATGTATATTTATTTTTTAATTTAAAGAAAAATTGATAAAATAAACCTGCCTTTGTACACATGTACCTACATAAATTATATAAATAAATAAAATGTTACGCCATTTTCAAATCTTAACTAACTGGGCTATCTTTTAAAGAATGTTGCCACGGTCAGTGTAGTACTTTATTTGCAGGGAGAAGTGTTAAAGTTAGGTTACGAATATCTCTAAACTAAACATGCATAGTTTTAATTGCACCTGTGACTAATAGCATGGTTATTCAGAGGGAGAAGGCCAGTCAAACGGCGGAATCAAAACTATCCATGTTTACCCATATCATGGATATCTTATGGAGTCCTATAATACATAACAAAGCCCCCCTGGGTTACATAACAAAAATTAAAACTGAGAAATTTCTTAAAATTTTAATAAACATTTAAAATAAAAAACGTTTATAACTTATTTCCACTGTTTTTCATAAACAGTGGAATTAAATTATAAACGTTTTTTATTTTTAATGTATATTAAAAATTTTAATGGAATTCCATCAAGAACTTTCGATCAAAAAATTAAATCTAAAACTGAGAAATTTGAAAATTTGTAGCCACAGCACCTAAAAATGTGGTCCCGGGTGTCAATTTTGACGGTTTAAAAAAAAATATTCTTTTGCAAAATTTGACTCAAATTTTTTGCCATATTTTTTTATAACCTAGCCTAGATCCAGTACTCAGCTTATCGTTGACTTTTGGGACACCCTGTATTTGTCTCTTATCCTATATTATCTCTTTTGACTTTACAACTCTTTCTATATTTCATTAAGACAATCGTTTTCTGCAGCTAAGAGATGCAATTTTTTTGTCCACTACTGATTTCTGGATACATCACTCCACTAGGCCAATGCTTGTGTTGGAGTGCCTGTCAGTCTTCTTTCAACCTTTTATATTTTGACTGTATTGGAAATAAAATATTATTTTTGTAACGGGACGATAAAATAATTAACGAATGCTTGGCCGTTCTGACATTTCCTCGTCCTGTCTCTTTCTCGCACATCGCTCGCTAAGGAAGGGGTGGCCCGTCCTTGCTATATAAGGCGATCCCGTTCACCTTACAAGGCAAAGTTCCGCAGCTCCTGCTCGGGTCAACCTCTCCAAGCTTTACGCCCAGTGTGCTGGACTATTGTCTTGAGATACCTACCTATGCAGTTCGGAGCACCTGTTCAGGTTAATATGTAATACTTTACGCCCAGTGTGCTGGACTATAGTATTAAGATACATACCTACGCAGTTGAAACATATCCGTTAGTAATAGCGAACCTAATATTATTTTAATCATCATTTTAATCAACCTGTTACATTTTTCATTTTTATCTAGTTTAAAATATGTAAATTTCGATACTGTATGAAGGACACAACAAATTGAATTTCAACAATATATCATAAACCAATTTTGTTTGCGGATATTAAAAAAAATATATATAAATCTTACTGCATAGTGCAAACAATTAAAACAATAGTATGCATGTCACATGGTACACGTAATACGCCATACACATAGAAACAAACAAAACTCTACATCAGTGGTTCCCAACCCGCAGATATCTGCGGACCACTCAGCAAGGAAATGAATTTCCATGGACCACCCATAGCATTATTACATACCTACATTTTATTGAAATAAAAAAAAACAAAAAAAATTGTGGAATGTGGAGAATAAATAGGTAGGTACTCATAATAATGCACGAATCAGCACAATCACCCTCGATTTGGGTGGGTTGCTGAACTTAAATAAAAAAAAATAATAATAATGCACGAAGACTTTCAAGCTTAATAAAATGTCTTCTTACCTTTGTGGAGGAATATCTCCATCTCGATGATGCTGTCGTACAGCACATAACTTTTGGCACCACACTCCTATGTATCATCTTGGCACAGAGCATCTTCATTGTGGATTTTTTTGTAGAAAACTTCACTTAACAAAATAATTATAATTTAACACTAACACAATTACACTTAGGAATATATAAAATAAAAATTATTTTACTATAAATATAACTCCAACGTAGGTTTGTACGATTCTTTTAAATTATATAATTTACACTAATTACATTGACTAGATTTCTTCCTCGCACGTTTTTAAATGAATGTCCGAGAGAGCCAGTTATCTGAAACAAAAGTAAAAAATATGTTATTAAACAATTAAGTATACAATTAAATTCATAATTTTATTCAAGTAAACACTCTCCACATAATACACACTAAAAGTTTAAAATTTGAAAATATTGTGAATGCATTTTTATGTACCCCATTTCTGTTGCAAATTTTCTTTTTTTTCGGAAAGTGAGAGCATTTTGACAGTTTTGGCAGGAGTCACCTCTCACTATTATGTACATAATAGTGGAAAATGAAAGGTTTTAAATGGTAAAATATAAAAAAAATGAATATCTAAATAAATTAATATTAGAAAATAATTTTGATCTTTTTTGATATGTCAATAGAGACAAAATTGGAATATTAGAAAAAAATCCAATTTATGCGTATATACATGCAATCATAAAATATTCAATTAACTTTGATAGTTGAGCTCAAAAAATATATTTAAAAAAAAACTTTCAGACATCACTCTACTGACAACTTTATTGCTTCGAAATCGGTCTTTTTGAATAACTCATTTGTGGTGTAAAGAGATCGAAAGAAGAGTTATGGCAGGAAACAGAGTGAATGGAGCACTAAGACCAATTATGAATGATCGCAACATATCAAAGGATGCCAAAGTTGCCATTCATAACGCCGTCGTAGTGCCAACCTTGACGTATGCAAGTGAAACCTGGACATGGCAGAAGACGCATGAAAGTAGAATAAATGCAGTTGAAATGAGATCGTTAAGAAGGATTTGTAATATAACGATGTATGACCGGGTAAGAAATGAGGACATAAGGAAAGAATGTAAGATGAAGAAAGATGTCATTACTAGAATGAAAGTGAACACATTGAGATGGTTTGGTCACATGGGGAGAATGAATGAGGAGCGCCTGATGAAGAAAATATACAGAGCGGAAAGGAATGGAATGAGAGGTCGGGGACGCCCAAGAAAGGGATGGCACGATCATGTGAACGAAATTTTGAAAGATGAAAATGTTAGAAGTGTGAGCAATAGACGATGCATGAATGTGGACGAAGCGAGGGTTGCGTGCCAGGATAGAAAAATGTGTCGTTCGGTTCTCTCTGCCTACCCCGCAAGGGACATGGCGTGATGGTATGTATGTATGGTGTAAAGAAAGTAAATTGTAAGAAATAAAATTTATTACAATTTATTCAAAGTCCACTTCGAAAATATTGATTATATTACAAAAAAAATACTAGAAAGTATATATTGATATCAATTTTGATCGCGTCAATAATACGCTCGCATATATGATAATATGTAATATTATGTAGTAGTTAAATACTATTATAACGTGCAAATCTGTTTTTCGTATTTGAAGAAAACAATATATAATTATTTAACAAATATATCAATACATATGTAAGTAATTTACTTGTCACGTTTTTCAATCTGTTTGCTAAAATCACATGACGTAAAAATATCCACAGAACGAATATTTGTACAGTTACTACTAAATATATAACATAAATTATATATTGGAAGAACAAACTATGAAGACGCGAATGTTACCATCGCACGTCGTACGCAATTCAATTATAAAGCGTTTAAAGGCCCCCATTCGAGATCGTGCCATCCTGCCAAATGGCTTGCCATCACTCAAATCCCGCGCAGCCCAATTGGCCTGACACACTAAAATGGAATTCCAAACGATCGAAACTCCATAGTGCCGCGACAAACGGCGCGGCGCATCCTGTCGGTACGGCATGCTCGTGAGTGTGAAAACCAGCGGTACATTGCGCCGAGCTGTTTGACACTCTCGTGAATGCGAAAATACAACATTTTCTCTTTGTTTTTATCTTTTTACATATAAACAAACCGCTATATAGCAGTTGTATAAAACTCATCATCAGAATTTTAACTCATTTTTACTTGAAAATTAAAAAAAAAAATAGAAATTATTAGTACGAAAGCGCCGACCGCTTGCGTATACTAATTTTGATGGCTCGATGGCACGCCTGTGAGTGTGATGAAAATTTTACAATGCTCCAATGAGCCGGTCCATATGGAGCGACGTGAATGGGCTGCTTAAGGAAACGCAAAATATTATGTACAATCCGAAAGCAATAATTTCATATATACGTCTTGTTTGGATTAAGAGGACAATTTATTATAACGCTAAATTTAGCGACTGAAAACATGATAATATATTAAAACCGCCTAATGCACTATGAAGTTACGTGTTAGTAAGGGTAACTATCGCGTGCATTAAAAAAGGTTAAGTTGAATAAATAGTATATTTCCAACAGCATTTTAAGAACAAACCTTAATTGAAATGAAAATACTTTATCGGTCATTCACTTTGAATTTATGCACTCCTTAAGCACATAAAAGATTTATTTCTCTACGACACATAGTTATGGAGTCATTTTAAATAAATGCTGTAAAAAAGGATATTTATTATATTTTTCTTGGTCCGAATTAAGACTAAATATTGAAATTATGTGATGAACTAGGGAAATGTTGAAAACATTTATGGTATTTTTTCTAGAAACACACTGTATAACATATTTGAGGAATTTGATTTAAAATTGGGGTGTTTAGGTTTATATGGCCCCTTTTTCCGGAACTCTTCTCGACACCGGGATTTCACAGTTGAGCTGTTCTCAGATTCAGATTGAGAATCCCGGGATACCGGGATTGAGATCTGGAGCTGGTCGCCCAAACCGCAGACTCCAGATGAACTAGAATAAAATGCTAGAATAGCGACCAAGAACGGGTAAAGAAGTGTTATAAGGCCTCAAACAAGGTGGATGCGGTCTGCCCAAGATAGGGAGCCACGGGGGTCTGTGTGGGAAGCCTATGTCCATTGCTGGACGAAGGAGGGCTGAAGAAGGAGCCTTACTCTTGACACGCAAATCCGATTTTCGTTTAGAAATTACCTACCTCTCGCCTGCGTACATACAAGTTATCGACTATTACGATTAAAACCCACCTGCCTACCGCATTTTTCTCCGTTCAAAAGGTAGGTTCTTAGCGAAAAATTCAAAATCGGGATCAGATTTACAACAAGCATGGCCGCTTAGCTACGGCCTTGAATCTCGAATCGACACTCGAATCTAATCCCAATTTCGAATTTTGACAGTAAATCGGTAAGAATGTAAGAGTACCAATCGTAATAGTAGGTAATTAGAGTGCATGCTAATTTTAACAGTTATAGAAACCGTAGTAGTAGTAATAACATTTATTTAGATGTAAAAACATATATAAAATAAAAAATAATATATCTAGTTTAAACAAATGATGATTTTTAGTCGGGAGAGCCACTCAAATGTACGCCTCAATTTGGGCGGTGTTGACATTAAAAAGGTGAAACAATTTCAATACCAGGGCAGTATTATTACCGAAAACCTAGACCCTGATATTGAAATAAAATGCAGGATAGAAGCGGCCCGTAATTCTTTTAATAAAATGAGAAATCTCCTCTGTAACGACGACATCAATCTGAAACTATGCCAAAGGATGATCAAATGCTATGTATGGTCGGTCCTGCTCTACGGTGTTGAGTCATGGACACTCAAGGTTGGTACCATAAACCGCCTGGACGCGTTCGAAATGTGGATTCATCGTAGAATGCTAAGGATATCTTGGACCGACATGGTGAGCAACGTTGAAGTCTTGCGTAGAGCTTATACTGACAGACAGTTGTTCACGACAGTGAAGCTCCGTAAGACTTCATATTTTGGTCAGATAATGAGAGGCGAAAAATACTCGATCTTACAGTTGATAATAAAAACATTTAAAGTTGATCGTAAAACATGTAAAACTATGGAGAACATTAAAAGTTTTTAATTATGTATTCAGCACCTAACCTATGAAATGTGACAAGACTTGTGGTTTCTTTTATATTTGGTGGTAAACTATTGTACATTTTGAGCTTTATGGTATAAACCAGTGATGGGCAAACTTTTTAAGGGAAGGGCCAGATAAAATAAAAAATTATCTAGGCGGGCCGAAAAAAAATTGAACAAAACATATTTCTATAAGTGATAAAGTTTATTTTTAATTTTTACCTCACACACAGCTTATATTATATATATTATACTTATATTATAAGAAAAAAATTACAAAAATTGATTATTCTTTAGAAGAGTATGGCTTATGTGACAGATGAAACTGTGACCGAGCTTCTAAAATTGCTGGGATGAGCTGATTCGCAGTAGTGAAGCTAAATGAAGCTTCAGAGTAGTAGAAAACACCTGTTCACAGATGTAGGAAGATGCACATATCGCTATTATCTTCTAAGCGTGAGATTTCGGGATTGGGAAACTTGATTTTGACAGTGTCTTGTAGAACTCAATTTTCGAAACGTTGAGAAATAGTTGCTTCAATTCAACGCAGAAAATACCTACATTTTGTCATATTCTAGGCGTAATTTTAGGGGTTATTCCAAACCATGTTGCGGGCCGGATTGACTACCCCGAAGGGCCGCATTTGGCCCGCGGGCCGTACTTTGCCCATGACTGGTATAAACTATTTTGTGTACATATCAATTAGAGAACAGCCCTGGTCAAACTGCGGCTCGCGACCAATATGCGTGAAAAAAAAATTCTAAAAGAAAAACTTAAAAAAAACTGAAAAATTCTTGACCCGCGGAATTTAATATGTCGAAAAACCCACGTCAACAACTGCAGACTACGATAAGGATATAAAAATATACCTAGTTGATGAATTATAAATTAAATAAATACATTATGTATATAAAAAAACTAGATTGATCCAAAGTTCAACAAAATAACCAGATATTAAAAGACCTTATCAATACATTTTTACAATCTTTCTGTCATCGATTGATTGTAGTAGATCAATACAAAAATTATAGTATGATAGAAAATGGTACAATGTGTACCTATCTACATTCTTTTCACAATAAATAATTCGTGTCAAAGATAATAAAAACACTTCACACTTATGATTAATGATAAACAACTACAAAACAAAATACCTACTAGATATAATAAAATGTAAGTCGATATATCGATAAAGTATAAAAAGTCGTGAAAAAAATGAAGAGTTCATGCTTTCAAAGTCTTATAACCGACATCCGAGGTTCCGACGGATGAGGTTATCAATTCGATGTGATATTTTTTTGTGTGTTTTCTGCGATAATTTTTTACCGCGTTGCCCGATTTCTATAATTCTTTTTTTCATTAGAAAGGGAGTAACTTCCTATCCTATATTGGTCCCATTTCAATTTGGTCAAGATCTGATGATGTGATCCATGACGAAAACTTCAAATTCTAAAAAAATGCAAAATCAGCGTTAATTATTTACCACGTCGCGTCGTCCAAATTCGTTGACTCATTAGAAAGGTATTTATTACCTACATAATTACTTTTAGCGTGGTTCCATTTCAACAAGTCAAGAGGTTTGATGATGGAAACCATGACAAATCATGAAACCAATTTATGAAGGATTTGCATATGATTTTATAGACGAATTATATGTAAGAACCAGGAACTGGTATTGTATGTAAGAACCAGGGAAAAAATCCCGAGGAACTGGTATTGTACTGGTAATCCTGAAAAAGGAACTGGTATTGTATGTATGTATGCCAGGAATTATATGTAAGAACCAGTGAAAAAAATCCAATGTTTGCGTATAAGCAATTAAAAAATATATTCGATTTACATACACATTGGTACAAGTAGGTAAACAAGCCAAAAATGAAATAATATTTCTGGCGCAGTTCAGGGGTAACATCTGTACGAGACACCGTCACCTCATTTATAAGGTCTGTTGCTTTCATTGTTTACAAATAAACTAATTTCTCAATAGATGGCATTACAAAAAAATGGTATCTTCGTTACCTCATAGATGGCAATAGTATAATTTCGTATTATTCAGGTGAAATGTTTACATACTATTCAAATATATAGAACTTTCAAAAATTACATTGATAAGGGAACTCAATAAAGGCATAGTTGGTGAACGTTGTGCAAGCGCATAAAGTGATCACGTGAACCAACCGATGACAACCTGAGTTCCTGGTTCTTCTGATATCCCAACTTCGTCTCTATTGAGATGTTATTGTCAGTAAAAATCATTTGACTCCCGACAGGGAAAAAAATCCAATGCTTGCGCGTATATGCAAATAAAAAATATATTCGAATTGTATGTAAGAATATTACTAAATATAATCACGCCATGTCCCTCGTGGTGCAGGCAGAAAGAACCGAACACCACAATTTTCTATATTGATATACATTTTGAAGTCGGTTTTATATATGAAAGATTATCATAATAAAAATTACTCAACTCTATGTTTCAGGATAATCTGCATGGAATACTAGTATTATATTTTTTTATAATGCAAATTGCGGTAGACCACAACAAGCATAGAATACCAGAATAGTAAATACATACTAGAATGAATGGCATGACCACGATACGGGAAAAATTTTGACCAACTATTCACTTAAACTATGCGGGACACCCACCAAATCATGATAATACAAAATATTGAAAGCAATATTCTAAGCCCGTGTTTAACAGTAAAATACGTTTTCAAAGTATTGGAAAAAATGCAACTATTATTTTCAAAACTTAACCGAAATCGCTACAAAATTATTGCAACGAAAAATCTCTTGATATTAGGGTATTTACAAATCCAAAACATCGTTTTCCGGATTAGAGTTGAAGTTCGCTTAAACATATCAAAAATGTGCCAAACTTGATTTACAAACAAGTTCTAACCTATTATTACCTTGAGTTATACCATTTGATGGATATCTTTTTGTATGTAATATTAAAAATAAAAAATAAACTCGACGCTATAGTAAAATGTAGTTTATTGCAAATAAGCCATTAGATGTTAAAGATTATCAAAATTACACACATTTAAAAGATAACAACAATTGCGATCACGTAAGTGATAACATTATCGCATTTGTTATAGTTTAATTAATTGACAATTCATCACATCGCGTGCCCTCAAATGATAACAATATCCATTCATACAAAACTTCATTTATCTTTGAAAAATAATTAAGAATCTACAACATCCATGATATATGAGACTTTTCTTACAATATAGGGGAAAGTGAAAAATTTGAGCATAAAAAACTAATGGAATAAGAGATTTTACACACAGTAGACAGAAAAATTGTACATAACGATTTTTCAAAAGGAAGGTGAAGTGAAAAATTTGAGTTCAAAAACTAATGGAATAAGAGATCACAGTAGACAGACAAACTGGACATGACGATTTTTCAAAAAGAAGGGAAAGTGAAAAATTTGAGCATAAGAAACTAATGGAATAAGAGATTTTACAGTAGACAGACAAACCGGACATGACGATTTTGCAAAATCAAAATGAAGGGAAAGTGAAGAATTTGAGCGTAAAAAAACAATGGAATAACACATTTTACTCACAGTAGACAGACAAACTGGACATGACGATTTTTCAAAAAGAAGGGAAAGTGAAAAATTTGAGCATAAGAAACTAATGGAATAAGAGATTTTACAGTAGACAGACAAACCGGACATGACGATTTTGCAAAATGAAGGGAAAGTGAAAAATTTGAGCGTAAAAAAAACAATGGAATAAGACATTTTACTCACAGTAGACAGACAAACTGGAGATGACTATGTTGTAAAAAGAAAGGAAAGGAAGAATTTGAGCATTAATAACTAATGGAATAAAAGATTATACAGACAGTAGACAAACAAACTGGACATGGAGATGTTGTTAAAAGAAGGGAAAGTGAAGACTTACAAACGGCGAAAAGCTCTCTAGAGAGGTGAAAAGGCACAAAAATTATAATAAAGATATTATTAATAGGATAAATACAGAAACCGTATCCAAAAACGCTATAACACTCGTGATGGAATTAAGAAATTTGCTATAGGTACTTTTTTAGTCTCGGTGCAGACGGTCATGCACGTGCATTTTATGACTGGTCTCGACCACTTTTAAACGAATCATAAAGATATCCGACTATAATATCTAAAAACACTGGATTATACAATAGGCACTTGAAATAAAACTAAAATGACTTTTGAACCGGGACAGAGAACGAAATAATTGCGTCAGTTCACGATATCGGGTACACATGGCCATAAAAAAATATAATAAACACTGTGAGATAAGATACATTTTAAGCGAGATTAAATTTTCATCATACGGAGGTGTGTCAGTACATATTTAGTTAAAGAAAATTGTTCATTACAAAAAAACAAGTAAGCTGTTGCCAACACTAAACTCTCCACTACATAGTAAGTGTGCATTTTTTCTTCTTGAAAGGTTGCCAATCCCTAAAAGCATTTTTATGAAGTACATTTAATAATTATAATTAATAATTAAAGACTTTTATTGACTTTATCAACGTGGCGGACTTATTGCCCGCAGGCAATTTCTACCAGTCATCCACCATGGTAAATACAATCAGTTACAGGAATATAAGAATACAAATAGAAAAAGAAAATCATAAATTAAAAATACAAAATAAATATAAAAAACAAAAAAATATGTATAAATAAGAACAAAAATAAGAATAAAAAAAATACATCAGATAGATACACTATGTTTATTGGATGGAGGATAGGAGAGGAGAAAGGAAGAGGGATAAAGGGAAAAGGACGCGAATTTGTGGTTATGTGGTAGAAAGTATGACTTCAGACGCTTTTTGAATGCTATCAAGTTAGTGGCATCTCTGATACTCTCCGGCAATAGATTCCACATCGGAGCTGCATGAACTGTGAACGAGTAAGTATAAGTAGAGGTGGGGTGTATTGGTATTGTAAGTGTGCTATTATGTTGGGACCGTAGGTTAAGGCCATGTGAGGATAAGTGGGCGAATTTCTCGTTGAGTTACGTGGGTGTAAGAGGGTTATTAAGGATTTGGTAGAGTAGGGAAAGAACATGCGAATCTCTTCGGTGACGGATCTTTAACCAGTTCAGTCGTTGCCTGCTCTCGGATACGTGGTCGAACTTCCCAGTATTTATATTAGATTCCTAAACAAATATTATTTTGCCAGAGGACAAAAGTTTTTATAATACATCTTACATACAAAAACATTATCATGAACCTCATATTATGCGCTCTCTACATGATACCTGTTGAGAAATTGATGTAAAAATTTATTTAACAATAGACGAGCATGTATGAGACAATGCATGAATGTCGAGACGATGGATATGTATCAAGATAAAAAAATGTGGTGTTTGGTTCTCTCTACCTACCCCGTGAAGATGGTATGATAGTATGTAGACGAATACTATTACAGTCATAATAGTGGAGAGTAAAATAAAATACACTTTTCTATAGAAACACATAAAATATCAACATGAAGTTGATAACTCAATTTTCCCATACAGAATCTATTTTACTTACATTATGTTATATACATTTTTCACACAAATATGCAATTTCACACTTAATATAACAGACCATATTTTTTTTCTTTAAAGGTTGACAATCCCTGAATTCATTACTGAAGAGTGTATTTCTATTCTATCAAAAACTCAAAAATAAAATAAATCAATTTTCCAGACCGTGAGAGCATTTTCTAAATTTTGGCAGTTGCAATCATAGAGAAGAAATTAACGGAAATCTATGGAAAACTAATCAGTTCTAAGTTTATAAACATTGCATAAATGATACCAATATGAAGTCAATCGGACTTATAGTTTGGGCTGTAGACAGGATTAACGGAATTCACGGTTGTCTATTCAGATCTAGGTCTATGCACTTTACACATTATGATGTGAATATGAAGTCTATCAGACTTATAGTTTAGGCTCTAGAGAGTACACAAAAAGGATAAGCCATATATACAAATACATCATGACAAAACTTATAGTGTGCACTCTCTACATGATACCTGTTAAGAGATTAATGTGAAAAAATATGTTTAAAGTTCACAAGTCTTGACTCTCCACAATTCCATAGAAGTGCAGAGTAACAACATAAATAATTATGATATCAATTGGTTTTTAACTAATTAAGTAATTACTGATGTTGGCGCATGGAAACACGGTACCTACATAATATCTCTGAACAGTAAATTAGAACATTAATACAAAAGGACCTAATTAATTACAATGTTGAAATTAACATCACCAACGCTGAGAATAGAATCTTAATAAAGGTTTTGCAAAGAATAATGAAGCGATGAAAGCAATTGAAGAGTATGTATTTCGATAATTTTGGACTTCGATATTTGGAAATGCACAGTTCTTTGAAGAAGCTCGTATTCGTACTGCAGACAGGCTAACATACGAAACATGCGTTACTTGAACCTCAACAATCCCAGAGAACGCCATCAAAATATACAAATCGTCCAAAAATCAGTCATCCATTGTCCTATTAACCAATTTATGTTAAATTTGAAAAACACAAATGCGTGTATCAAACATTTCTAAGAAAAAATATTCAGACACATAATGTGATGACAACACACTCAGAACTATACAGAAATGAAAACAATGAGACCTATGTCAAGCAAAACCAACTAAGACAGAAACAACAATGACGAAATCTGCAGAACTTGTGATGTGGATGCTATCGTAAGGTGGAGCAGACAAAGAAGCAAGTGAAAATGATGAACCCCAAAACGCGTCTCAGGGCAATAATTGTATTTCTTCATATTCTTCATAATCCTAACTGAATTTTCTGTAGAAAGCAATAAGGAGAAGTTCTAAAATAAACTACAGCGTAAACCAATAAGTTATAGCGTAAGTCAAACATTTTATGCATGGGAAAAAATAATACCAAGTTAAATATTGTTCGAAACCTAAACGATCAAGAATGTAATCAAATTAATAACAGAGAAGAATTAGTACCAATAAACAATATCGTGACACCATAACGAACATAAAACACCTTAATGAATGAATGAAAAACAGCATAGATAATTACCAAACGATTACTGTAAAATATACCAGCGCCAACCACAAACTAATAAAGGTAGTACTCGTATGTACCTATGATAAAAGCAACATGTTTGAAGAAGATGATAATATCATTATTATTGGCAAACAGTATACCAAAGCATATACCATTTATAAAAATAATTCCATAGAAAGATTTTTGATCAATCAAAAGATATTCAAAACGACCACTGTATTTGAAAACACTCATCGCTTCCTTCACCTGTTGAGAAATTGGTGTAAAAATATGCCTAAAATTATGAAATCATAACTATCCGCAAATCCATAATAATGGAAAATAATATTAATTAATTTTAATAGCTGGATGAAATATAATTATATTATCTAGAGTAAACAAAACATAAATATTCATAACAATTATTATTTATATCATTAACAGTTTATAATTGCATTTGAATAAGCCTACTTGTAATAAATACGGCGCTAAATTACAAAGTACATAATTTAATTTAAAAGTATAATTGACAAAGACATTCAAATGCAAATATGGATAAAGACGACAGCTAACAATATTGTTTATAATAACAAGATGAGTTAATGTCAACTGTAATGAATGAATTCTTAAGAATATAAATAATATTAGATGCTCAGTAAGTAGAACACCATCATCATCATTATTTCCTGCCCCTCTATCCCAGTAATCAGTCGCCATGATCTGCGACTCTGGATCGTCTCCTGTGGGACACCTTGTGCCGCCAGCTCCCTCTCGATACTCTTCCACCATGTCGTCGGCGGTCTGCCTCTTCCTCGTGGTTTTGAGGGATACCGAGCACAGTTTTGACGGAGTAGGTATCCTCCCTTCGCATGACATGGCCATACCATCGCTGCTGTCTGCCCTCTTTCAATTTCTCCTCTATTGGGGCTACCTTAAAAGATAATCTGACGTACTCGTTGCGAAATCTATCAAGGCGTGTCACACCACCTGCCCAGCGCAACATCTTCATTTCAGTCGTGTGCAGTTGTTGTGCGCGCTTTTTTTAATATTTTCCAGCACTCAGATCCGTATAACATTGCAGGTCTTACGACCGTTTTGTATATTTTGCCCTTAGTTTGGATAGGCATTATTTTGTCGCATAGTACGCCAGAGAGAGATTTCCACTTCAGCCACCCCACATTGACGCGGTGGTTGACATCCTCGTCCACCTGGGCATCTGTCGTCAGCATGGATCCAAAATATTTGAGGTGCGACACTTTGGGTAGCTTTATGTCATTATCCAGAAGTATATCTTGTCCAATGGCTTCTGATCCTCCAAAGTCACATTCCATAAACTCGGTTTTTGTTCGGCTTACTCTCAGTAGTCTCAGTCCATGTCTTTAGAGCTCTTTCAGTAAGTAGAACTCCATCGAAAGAAAATAAATCACTGCAAAATATCAGAGTAATGTTACTTTTTCTTCTACGTATCGTGTCGGTAGTAGCCAGCTAAAATCCCACCCGCTCCCAGAAGGTCGTTCGGCGAATGTCTTTAAAGCATACTATTCAGGAGCATGCTGAGAGGTGTTCGGTATCTTACACATGTTCTCTGGAGGTTCTTCCTGGAGGTTCTTCCGTGTAGGATCGACCCCAGTCTTGTTGAGATTTTTCTACATTGGCCAAGGTTTATAATATCAATGGGTTAACACTAAGTTCCACCTCCGCATATTAACCATATTGCAAACCTATACCGCCACAGTTTAGGGGCCTTACTATTTGAAAAAAAAAATCGCTTACGTTTAATACCCAACTTTTCTATAGCCAAAGGTTACTAAGCGTAGAATTTAGAAGGATCGGTGGCAGAGCGGTTAGCGCGCTGGTTTACTAATCCAGTGGTCGTGAGTTCGAATCCTGCCTCGACCTACTTCGTTCACCTACAGCACAAGCATCTACGCTTAATTTAGGGAATGTAGGATGATGTATATTATGTATTTGTTTAACAAGAACATATTCATTTAAAAAAATAAATTTAAAAAATATAGTCATGTTGCAAATAGTAAGTAAGACCGAATATTACATAATGTCATAGTAAGACAAGAGCGCCGACTATTTTATATTGTGACAATTATCTTACAAACGCACAACGAAATTCGGCGCTCGTTCGCATACAACGTCTAAGAAACTAGACTTATTTAATGTTGGTGTTGGCTTTCGCAAAAGAGAGATGCACAGAACCCTTTTTATGTAACTTTTTTAGTATTGCCGTGTATTTTCTTTTGTGTATTTATTTTATTACTATACTTTAAACTTGTTTATTTTTTGCTGTTTGTTCTTTTAAATTTTTTTTTTCTGAGTAATTTTTTGTTTTTAATATATTTTTCTTTCTGTATTATTTCTTTAACTAGGTACTCGTATTTTTTATATTGTTTGTTTTATTTTATTGTTCTTTTTTATTTTTTTATGTGTTTTTTTGCAAATGTTTGTTTTTTCTTGTCAAACTAATTTTTGTAAATGCTCATAATGAGCGTTGATTTTGTAAATAAATAGAATAGCTAATACACTGAGAAATAATATTGATTTAAAAACCAGGGAGGCAAGTCTGTCAAACGATAGAATCAAAACCATCATGATAACCCATATCATGGATAGTATTATCGTACGGAGTTCTATAATATCTTTAGATATTATAGATATTTAATATTTTAAGGAGTTTTTTTAGATATTATTAAACTCCCTAAGATAATTATCGTGGGGGTTTTGATTCCACCGACGAGACTTGCCCCCCAGAATTCCATTTAAAAAACGGAATCAGTTTTTGTCTTTTTTTTCCACATTTAAATATGTATAATCGTAGATAAAATGTTTTTTTTTATTATTTTTATTTAGGTTATAAATTGATCGTTCAATCATAACAGTCAGAAGTTGGACTTCAATCACTGAGTGTGTTTAGGTATAGTTATCAGACATGAAAACAAGACGATTGTGACCTGTTTGATGAGTCTGGTCACTTATCATATCACAATATAATAAAACACAATAAAAAATATATAATAATAAATTGTCAAGTGACCGTGGACAACAACATGTACAATATTTATTGCATAATACATTTTGTAAGACTTATCAACAGAAATTGATGTGTTGGAACTTAGAGGTTATGTGTGTTAAAATAGTTTTATTACAATTTTTTAAATTATAGGTATATAGTGCAATATTTAAATGCGAGTTTAAGTTAAATCGTTACCTAATCTCAAGAGAAACCTATTTCACTATAACAATACATAAAACATTAGTAAGTATTTGACGACATCTTCCACCCACCCCATAAAAGGCTAAGTTCCCGGTACCCAATTTGGACAGTCGAGGCAGAGGACTTCAGTGTTGAAACCGCTTGGAAAGAAATATGGGCCAACGTGAACGTATACAGAACAACCACCTAATTGTGGACCCAACAACCCGAGTATCTGGATTCGACCTGCCACGAAAAATATAGATACAGCAAAACAGAGTAAGAACGGAACAATGCTGCTGTAACTTCTTGCTCTGGAGATGGGGCAAGAGGGAGAACCCAGACTGTGAATGTGGAGCTCAGCAGACAGTAAAGCACATGGTGTAAGACTGCCGGCTCAGGAAATTTAGCGGCAGCCTCCAGGATATCCACGAGGCGAGACCGGAGGCGGTGGAATGGTTGACAGAAATTGATCCAAGGCTGTAAAACTTAGACGCTGCCAATATGGGTGAAGAGCCACATGAAAAGTAAGTAAGGAAGTAATACAAAATATGGTATGAGATTCCAGCCGGATAGGTGTGAACTTTATTTTAAAATAATATAATGGACAATGGATATGTATATCTATGATAGATATTGCTGACCGGCCCGATGGAATGACCTTAAGTCCGCTTCGGAATCTTCAATCATCAAAACCCTTCTAAATGCCTAGGACCGTCCTACTTGGAGGCAGACCATTTGTCGATTCATTAAATTAAGCCGCCATCCTCATCCGAGGAGAAGAGAGAAATGGATTTCCAGCTAAGGGAAACTTTCTGATTAGAAACTTTCTTTCCGTTGTGGATTTTGAACTCAAAGCTACACCCATTAATGAAACCATAGATACCTACCGTAAAACATCTGCCGTATCAAGAGTCTTAATCCAACTGTCGATTTGTTCAGGAGAACTTTGTTCTCTTAACATATCGACAATATTTCAAGCCAGGATACGCGAGAATTGTATGCAGAGGTCTACTTTTTTCACGGCTTTTCCAACTTTGAAGTCAAAAAACACCAATTTAGAGGCTTCGCAGCATATATGTTCCATACACGGATTTACTCAGAATTCGGAGTAGAACATTTCGTGTGTCTGTGTGTGTGTGTGTGTGTGTGTGTGTGTGTGTGTGTGTGTGTGTGTGTGTGTGTGTGTGTGTGTGTGTGTGTGTGTGTGTGTGTGTGTGTGTGTGTGTGTGTGTGTATGTGTGTGTGTGTGTGTGTGTGTGTGTGTGTGTGTGTGTGTGTGTCTGTGTCTGTGTGTGTGTGTGTCTGTGTGTGTGTGTGTGTCCCCCCCCTTATAACTTTTGATCCGCTCAATTTACAGAGCCCAAAAATGTCAGAATGTATAAACAGTTATAGGCTTAAAAAACTTTTATACTCAGAATTTCGAATTTTTGTTTTAGTCAGGGGTTCTCAACTTTTGAATTTTTACTTTATTTTTCCATATATCTCAGAAATCATAAAAGCTAGAACGCTGAAAATTTGTACAAATATAGACAAATACAAAATCTCAAATTAGTTTATTCAAAAAAATTCCAGGGTTTCTCAAACATTTTTTATTAAGAAAAATATTTTTTTTATGATAAATTTATGAGTTTAACTGCCTATATTTTAAATTTTTTTTTTAAATATCGAAAAAAGCCGAAACACCCCAACTAGATAATTTAATTTTCTATAAAAAATATTAACATTGTATTTGTACATCTCAAATTTTTTTTAACAATTTTTATAAAAATTGAATTTAGTGACGACATTATTTCATACAATTTGTATGGTAGTAGCCTACACACAACATATAAGAAGACTTAATAGTTTGATAGGTACTTAATCTCCAAACATACATACAGAACCGCATCATGCTGTTTTCATATTCCGGGTAGGAAAAGAGGACTGACCTCCATACTGTCCTATCTTGACATACATACCAACATGTGTTAAAATTTTCAATAATTTGGATTTATGGGTTTATAGTTTTATTCTTATAATTCAACTAAACATACTATCGCTATCGACAGTTGGATCTCATGTGTTACATGCAACTAGTAATAATAATAATTAGAATTTTAGTGATACAAGATCACTCCAAGGGCGTTATAGGTTATTTGTTAGCTCTACGGAACAAGACAGTCTTTAGAAGTCTACCGAAGGTGTCAATGCTCTGAGCTACACGTATGTCAAGGGGCAATTTATTCCACTTTAAAGGCCCGTTCACACTGAAACTGCGATCATAATAAGCCGCCTTATTGACTGTCCAATTCTTTTAAAGAGTTGGTACTCTGTGACCCAGATGATCTCAATGTAAACTGTCTTAATGTGGAACATTATTTTGACGCAGATCTTGAATTAAGTGTGGAGCCAAGTCGTTCATAGTCTCAAACTCCAACAGGCATGCCTTATAGTCTACTCGTTCTGGACATTTCAACTAGTGTAGTTCGTTAAGAAGAGGTGCTATGTGACATCTTTTGTCAGCTCCATATATCAACCTCGCAGGTGCGTTTTTCACTATTTGTAATCTATCAAGCTGATACTTGGGCAAACACGCATAAATAGCATTACAGTAATCCAGCCTTGCATTTATAAGCGTTTAAGGATCGTTTTTGAGTAAGCTACGATGGATTTTCAATTGTTTTAGATGAAAGAAACAAGAGCTAGAAGTTTAAACTTAACACCGATCGCGGGAAATATTCCTGCTTGAAATAATCGATTGGAACTTAAAATCCACATCTTTCAGTGCATCGATGTAAAATATATTTATGACAAATTTACAAATGGATCAAACTACTTCTAAAGGTCGCATCACCGTACACCACCACGACTCCTCTAATTTGGTTAACGGATTTCAAAATAACCATATTACATAAAACACCGAACACGATTTTAAAGCTGATTTACTTCTACAAAAGCATTTTCTGTGCGAATTGAAATAGTTGGGAAGTGGCCAGCCAAATAGACAACTATAATTATACACTGGTCGTTTGCTCCATGCATAAATATGTATGAACGGCTCACACTGCAATAATATACCGGAACAACGCATCGGACTTGCAACGTGTGGACTCCTTTGAATAGAAATGCATTGAAGTATTATCATAATGTAATTATTATGTAGTTCGTCGGATAAGTAGATATACTACACCTACAGTAAATATACACGGTAGATGTACAATAAATAAACTAATTGACTTATTGCTATCAAAAATCATCATATTAATAAGATTTTGTACCCGCATTAGCCAGTAACAAACGCAGTATTTATTTGCAACATTTGATTTTCTACTCGAATAAAGGCATTGAAAATTCATTTCAAAAATAAACTATTCAAAACTATTGGTATAAGTAACGCTCCATTGTACAGGTGTATATATATATATAAATATATATATATATATATATATATATATATATATATATATATATATATATATATATATATATATATATATATATATATATATATATATATATATATATATATATATATATATATATATATATATATATATATATATATATATATATATATATATATATATATATATATATATATAAATTGTAAATGAAACTGATGACCAAGACATTTTTTTCTATCAAGATCAACATTTAAAAAAAATCTTCATGATAAGGTAGAGGTAGTTTTCTCACATATTTAAAAACCTCGTTTGTGACTTTATTTTTGTTTCTTTTTTAATTCTTTTACTAGTACTACTCTTCATGCTCTTACACATAAACTCAATCTCGTGCACACAGACACACACTCATACACACTATCCTCCTCCCTATTTCCTCGTTACTCCGTTTTTTTTCCCTTATTACTGTTGCAATAAAATAATATGATAATTTTCGCAATATGACACTCAAAGGTGAGTCGAGATAGGTACTCCTTTTGGACATTTTATTATTAAATATATTATTATAAAGAAAAAAAACTTTATTTCCCAATTAACGAAGTTTTACCACTAGACATTTCGAAAATGGTCATTCTTTTTCGTCTTCAGGTGAGCGTGAACTTGCCAAAAAAAAAGAACGGCCATGAAATGCGTTGCTTTAAACTGTAACTACGTTGAACTGTAAATAAAATTGACATGTTTTAGTATTGAGTATTGACAGTATAGATTATATACAAAGTTATTCAGCCGTTACCAAAATCAATCCATTGGGATTTTGAATGCTAATCAAAACGTTTGCTTTTATAATATGCATTACCTTAAAACATAAGCTAAATTAGATTGATACAGCAGGTACCGTTCATAGGTCAACAAACAGGATTAGAAAATCAATTGTTTCGTCATATAGCAAAATGGAATACATCAAGAATAAGATTAAAATTGATTTGCTATAGGTCAAAATTAACACTTCCCGCATTCAAAAGAAATCTGGGGAATCATTTCCTTACACATAACACTTAAATTTGTCTCCTTATCCTATCCTTGTCCCCCCCCCCACACTCCTCTTATGTCTCTCCGTTTCTTTATTGTTTTTGTTTTATATGTAATTATATGTTTAATATATGTTGTAGTCATAAAAATGTTGGTATATATCATAAATACAATATTTTCCCACAAATGAATATGGTTGGTTTGAAGATATTGCCATTTGGCAATAAGCCCGCCATTGTGCACATGTTATCAAAAAGCTGTAAATAAATAAAAAAAATAGGAATGAAATTTAAAGGAAACTTTAAACAAACAAAATAAAATTGTCTTCTTCTGGGTCACCAAACACTCGATATCTCCACTAATCTATATTATCCCCAAGCTTCTTCGTCTCAGCAGCTGATACAGCGTACCTACATCACTAATCACCTGGTCCGTATAACTCTCTCTAGAGTGACATCTATAAGTTTTACCTTCCGTCGCACACTGTAATATATTCACAATCTAGCGGAACTTTATTCAATGTATACTACTTTAATTTGTATCTCGGGATATACTGAATAGTTTTTTTTTAAACTTTCCCTTGATGTTCATAAATATACTATTTATGTGTGTACATAACTAAAATCTATCCAAATCAACAGAGTTTCATGTAAAAAATAAATGAAAATGACGATTCATTCTAGCTATATTTGCATAACTTGGGCGTATTTTTTTTAAATAGCACAATTAGTTAGACATCTGACATCTGAGCTACAGGTCTCGGGGTCGATTCTTGGTGGGTCGCGGTTTTTTCACTGTGATTTCAGGCTTGATTTGTGAGACGATAAACATCACAAGTCTTCAAAATATGGCAACTTGTTATATGATGTGTGTTAAATAAAATAAAATAAAATTAATACCTACATATATATATTTGACAGTTACCTAAGAATCAATATAAATAAAATAAACTATGTATTGCCGAGTTATTAATTATGAATTATGTTGGAACCAGTTCTGCGATTTTTTCCTTCATTTGAAATATTTCATATTTTATAATATTTTTAGTTCCTTTTACTTTAATAAGACGTTGAAGTCTAGAGAATCTGGTGGAATTAGGACGAGAATTTTCCCATATGACTGTGTTAATTCAATCGTCAACTAAGCGAAGTGATAGATAACAAATTTTCATCACTGTATTATGTGTAATCAGCGCCGAATTTCTGTTTTTAACGCCTCTGAGCTGAGCTACCGTCACATCTCCAATTCGAAATTACTCGTAATGACCCGGCAGCTAATCCAGGCACCTCACTAAAGACTTTTTATTGTAATGAGCAAAATTGTTTGATTATGAGGTCGAGCAGTGCTTTTAGCTGAATGTCGGCCGAGACGTCAGATACTATGATTGAACCTTGCGGAAGGTAACACTCTGTTTTCTCTTTCTTGACAAGACTGTAAGCTGGATATATATTTATATTTATACTCTTCAACTGCTGTCTCAGTATGTTAGATTGGTGTGTGTTCAATTTGACGTTGACCATTAGCGCCAAAGCTTCATTTGGAGAGAGTTTTGGATCTAATACATAAAAAATCTCTTCTCGCTTTCTTTTATTCGAGAAGCTATGGAATGAGATGCTGAAGCTACTTCTTTCACTAGATTGACAGCATCTTTTTTCCCGGACAATCTCAGACTAACTACGGTGGCAAGCACTAGTTCTTCTTGAGTTTTCGTAGATACTAACTCTCAGATTTATCTCTTTTAAACTTTTGAAGTACATATTTCGAATGACTTCTTAGGCCTAGATGATCTTATACAACAAAGCGAATCTGACAAGCTTGAAGTTGGTAGTATCTTAAGAATCTTAGGAGACAATTCCAACCATGTCTCATATTCAGCCAAAAATTTCAGTGAAATTCTTGGATTTTTTACCTACTTCACAGTTATTTTGGCAATATGACTACTGACAAAGATTTTCAGTTCTCTAAGTATGTTTTCCAGATAGACCAGTCTGTTTTCCTGCATTATGAAATTTGAAATGCACCTATTTCGATCTTTTTTGCTACTTGAAAGCCATACTTAAATATTTCGTTTTTCTTAATTTTAGGTATCCTTAAAGAAAATTAAAAAGAGTTGTATGAGTGGGGCAAATATGGGCAGCTAAATTTTATTAAATATTAAAGAATAAATATCAAAGCAATTAAAAAAAATAATATCTCGTTGGATACCCTCGGATACTTTTTCTAAAATCAAAGCAAAGTCATACTTCTTCAAAAATATTAAAATTATGACATATGCAAGTGAATGGCTTTGTAACTGGCCATAAACATGAATATTTTTTTCAGAATTTACCTTGTAAAGTAGCAATAGGTGTAAACTTTAATTATATGTGTGTATTTGTAAACTTTTGTTAAAATAAACTCACTTTATACTGGATCAAAATGTCTCAAATTTACGAACAAAATTACAGTCAGAATTACGGACTACGCAAGCGTCACTTGCCGGGGTTGCCATATGATAGCCAATGTTGTTCAATAGAAAACAAGTATCAAAACATATAGTCTAATTAATTAGCTACTGTGTCCATATTATATATTTTGATTTGTTTACTTTTGAATTTTTGAATAAAGTTCCGCTAGATTGTGAAAATATTACAGTGTGCGTCGTCCCTTCGGCGATAGTTACGACAGACCCGGATGCCTGATGTTATAGCCTATCCAATTGGATCGTTTTTGCGCAACCCCCTTCAGGAGTTGTCGCCTTGTTTCTCCGACTCTGATTGTTACATACAATACAACCCATTGAATAAAAAAACTCAATATTCATTATAATATTTGATCTCATTCATCATTCGACATAATACATGACATTTCAAAAAGGCAGTCCAAATCAGTAACAGGGACAAGAAGCCTTGAGAATGAAATCAATAATCATAAAAAAAACACAAATTATATCCAAATTAAGACGCACCCAACAGATAAGCAATGAAGACATATAAAATCTCTTACACAACATAGACATCATACCTACTAATAATAGTGGAGGAATTTTGGCCACTAAAGATTGTAGTTATAAAATATATTTGAATTATCGATCAACGTGTCGGCCTTCGTGGCTCAGTTGGTTGGATATCTGACTGCTGATCCAAGGGTCCCGGGTTCGATTCCCGGTGGAGACACAGTTTATAAAATTGTGTTTTCAGTCTGGATCTGTGAGACGATAAATATCGTAAGTCTCCAGAATGTGGCAACTTGTTATTGGGTGCGTGTTAAATAATTATTTGACATAGTACCTGTTAGTTGCCCGAGAAGCTACATAAATAAATAAATAAATAAACGTGTAAAAATACAAGCATTAAATATTTTTGAAGCAGTATCTCTTAAATCATAACAATTGAATTAGTCTTAAAATTATAAAGAAACGAATATGTATATAAAAATAACTAAAAAGAAATCGAAACACATTATAATTGATTCAAATGATGTAGCAACAAACCGATTGAATGCAGACATTCCAATTACACAAGCATTTTTCATTGATAATTTAGCGATTGGTTGATTTTATGAAAGTGCGTCTATTGGATCAATCAAGTTATATTCCCAGCAATAGATTGTGTTTGTTAAAAATAAAATAAATATTACCAATTAAACTAGTGTATTATTTGTAACCTTATTTGTAAGTTATTATATATGTGTTATGTTGTTATTTTGCAATAAAAAAATACAAGACAGAAATAACAAAACAGCTATCAGTGTAGTACGAAAAAAATCTATCTTCGTTAAAATCGGAAATTTTCCTTTATAAAAATATTTCTTATTAAAACCGTAAATTATACAAATGAATGTAACTACTTAGTGAAAGTATAAAATAGACATATTGACATGTTTCGGTAATGACCGAAGGTACATAACACAAAAGTAATAATAGAAAATCCATCACGAAAAACTAAACTGACATGTCAAAGACAGTCGATGTAGATAATGCTTTCCCCATTATTTATAAAATAACAACTGACAATGACAGATCTGATAAAATAAAACCGATCGAAGAATACAAACAAATCGACAAAGGAGAGAAAAATAAGGTCGAAAATGTCCTTTCAGAATTAAATAAACAAGACAACTATTAACAAGTTATTATTAAAACTATTCCAGAAAACTTTTTGAATTTTATAGTATCCATTGAATGTCGTTGATAATTTACTTACAATTCATTAACTTTTCCTTCCATCCGATTGTATGTAGGGTCCGTCTTTCTTATTTTGCTTTTCGACGCGTCATTTTTTATTCTTGCATTATTGCAGGGACATTTTTTGCGTCATTTTTTATTCTTGCATTATTGTCTTTCAATAAGTTTTTGGGCTACCATTAGATCCATGCGAATCTTAAATGATTCTGGGATTCTACACTTTTGTCGATAAGGTGATGTTTAAAAAATCAAACTTGAATCCATAGTATTCTGACTTCGATTCTTCAATAATAACTTAACCTCCCCCCACCCTTAACGTGTTATTAGTACAGAATAACACATTTTGACCCGTTCATAGAAATCACTAGAGACACTTAAAAATAATCTATTTTTCCATACGCACTTTTAACGAACATTTGGAAAACGGCTAAACACCATTTTACTAGTTTTAATAGAAGTATCAATATGCCACGTCTCAAGTTTATATCACGTCTAGTTTCCGAGATGTAGGTATATTCTAATAAACTTTCAACTCTAATTTTCGCCCGCCTAAGGGACGGAATTTCCAGATATCCTTGCACAGTTGAAGGTTTTATCATTAAACCTATTTGATTTCCAAATTTCACTTAACTGCGATTTGCCGTTTGGGCTGTGCGTTGGTGAGTGAGTATGTCATTCAGTCAGTCAGGACACATTGCTTTATTGATATAGATTTATTGTGATCTTTGGGTATGTTTTAGATTGATTTTGAGGTACCACTATCTATTTTGTCACGATAATATTTAGGCTTGATATTTATTTATACGGCTCAATACTTACACGAATAAAAGATAAAGTGGTTATATGAGTAAAATAAGTGGCGAAAGAGGTAAAATAGTTAAAAAACAAGGAAATTTCGCCAAAATACACAAAAAAAACAAAACTCACTGTCACAAATTTCTCGCGTTTTGAAAATAAAACATTCTAACAGATAAAAAATCTCAAAATAGCTAAATATTAAAATTCCTTCTTGTTAATCTTATAACAGTTCTTATGTAAACAAAACATTAAAACGATTCATAAAAATGTAGATCAAATATGTAGATTGGACAAATAAATAATATAAAATTCAACGGAGATAAAATTAATCTTTCTTTTTTAGATCTACGTTTTATTTATGTACTAAAAGATTGCGTTAAACTTGAAAAAAATACATGTTCGTAAAAATTATGGCCACGCTCGAGATATCACAAACAAAACGTTGTTTTGTTTGCCGACTCAAAATAACAATGTCCTCACGAATATTATTGCTAATTTTTTTATGTTTTAACGCCATTTGCAAAGCGAGAAAACATATTTAAAAAAGATAAGTATAAGGTTTCAATTTATGTAAATTTTAAACGTGATAATGGATTTTCAAACATTGGCCTAGTGCCACAAAAAAATAATATATTTAAGGTATAAAAATACACGTTTATTTAAATTTTGCAGATATGGGAAAAATGTGTGGGTTTTTGGCTAAAGATACAAACAACACAAAACATGAAGATATGTAATGAAAGTATAAACAAAAAACATTCAAAACATTGTTATTTTAATATTTACTGTTTGAGTGCAAAATGAATATTTTTAAGAGGGAGCCTACCTACTGCGTATCTACATATTTTTCAATTTCATATTTCATCTTTACTATTAACCAAATCGTTTAAAAAAAAAATTGTTTGGATATGGATGAAGAAAAATATTCCCTAACTTTTTAATTATGTTCCGTATATATATCTTGTAGAAAAATAATGGCATACCACGATTTTCGAAATTTTTCTTATATGTTTTAATCAACTGTAAAGCGTAAGGCAATTGATGCTTCAGGTTTAGTAAAGAAACCTAATCATCATCATCAGCTCCACATCCCAAGGTGGGACCAGTGCCCCGTTCCACCATCGTACTTTTCAACTTTGCGCTTTGCACTTTGCAATTCGTCGGCTTGTTTTCGTTCCACCATTACATTTTTTCGCAAAGTAAAAGTTGCAATGTGCAAAGCGAAAAGTAGACGCCTATTGCAAAGCAAATAAGCCGTTCTGTTCCACCATCGCTACTTTTCATAAAAAACTTTGCAAACCTTGCGAATGAATTGAAAAGAATATTTTGACATTTCAAATTTGCCATTCGTCAAGTTGTGAAAGTAGAAGTTGTTTATTTGAATTTTTGAGTAAATTTGTTATAAAATTTTGCATAAATTATTGTTAGAAAGGGATGTGGAAGACGGGGTTGTAAGAAATTATAGAGAAAGGATAAATTTCGAAAATATTTTACCCACGCAGTTCCTCGAATATTTTCGCATAAATAGCACTCAGTGTGAATATGTTTTGAGTAAGTACACGATTTATTCTGATTTTTTTATGTAATTTAAACTATGTTTATGTGATTATTATGTCCGCTTTTTCTAAGTTTATATGATTATTTCACTACTCATTTACACATATTTTAAGTTAAAGATCAGCACTAAGAGAAGCAAATGATTGTCTCCTCAACAGCAAATAATTCAGTGAAGCACCTGTTGTTTCACTGTATTGGTGATAGTGTCACTAAATGCTCCAAAATAACTCCTTTCTTTTCATTAATTATCTCAAACACGGCTATTTTTTTCTTAATATTGTCTTTCCGGCTCATTTTCTAACAACAACAACGAAATCACAGAACAGACAAGAACGAACGGTGTCAAATGATCGTTTACGCTACGCGCGAAACACTCGGTACTACTAAGTTATCACTAGGTGTCGCTAGCGTCAATTGAAAAGACTTTGTAAATGTTTGGCGACGCCGCAAAGTGACCATTTTTTTTTCGTGGAACGCGAACGCTTTGCACTTGGCGAAATTCTCAAATCGCAAAGCGAAAAGTGAAAAATTGAAAAGTACAATGGTGGAACGGGGCACAGGTCCCCCTGGACGCAGTCCATCCATCTCAACTTGGGTCTCCCCCTACGCCTCACACCCTCTGGTCTATGGTGAAGGACTCTTCTGGCGGGCAGCTGCTCACTCATCCTCTCCACATGTCCAAGCCATCTGAGTCTCCCAATCCTTATAAATACTCCAACGTCTATATCATCATAAAGCTGGTATAGCTCATGATTGTATCTGATCCTACACACACCACCCTCACAGACAGCTCCGTAAATTCGCCGCAGGATCTTTCTTTCAAAAATGCTAAGTTGGTCCTCGACTTTTTTTAGTTAAAGTCCAGGTTTCTGAGGCATATGTCAACACTGGTCTGACAATAGTTTTATATAGTGTAAGCTTTGTCTTTCTCGACAACAACCTGGACTTCATGTGTCTCTGTAGGCCAAAGTAGCATCTGTTAGCAGCAACAATTCTTCTGTTCACTTCTTCACTGATATTATTCTTACTTGTAATTAGTGAACCGAGGTACGTGAACTGCTCTACTGGTTCGAAGGTGTAGCTGTCTACTGCAAGTGGTGGTGGCGGAGAAATATGACGGACAGTAGGACGTGACAACAGGTATTTAGTTTTTTGTTCGTTGACTGTCAGACCCATACCCAGCGGTATTGAGGGCTGTAAAGGCCTCTGCAAGAGCAGGCTTATTTCTGGATACGATATCAATGTCATCCGCATATGCTAAAAGTTGTACGGATTTGTGAAATATGGTTCCAGTAGTATTGACACCGGAATCACGCACAACTTTCTCCAAGGCTATGTTGAAGAGCAAGCAAGCTAGGGCGTCACCTTGTCGGAGGCCGTTAATTGTTTCAAATTGGTTTGACAGGTCGTTTTGTATTTTTACTCTACACCGGACATGGGACATAGTCAATTCAACCAGGGTGATGAGCTTTTCGGGAATTGAGAGCTCTCTCATAGCGCTATATAATTTTCGCCTATTGATGCTGTCATAAGCGGCCCTAAAGTCTATAAACAGGTGATGGGTTTCTATATTATATTCCTGTGTTTTTTCCAGTATTTGGCGCAGTGTGAAAATCTGGTCAATACAAGACTTCTGTGGGCGGAATGCACATTGGTAACTACCAATTAAGTCTTCTGTATATGGTAAAAGTCTATTAAATAGAATGTTGGACAGCACCTTATAAGCAGTATTTAGAAGTGTTATCCCTCTGTAATTCGAGCAGAGCAGTTGATCTCCTTTTTTTATGCAGTGGACATATGATGCCTTCGGACCATTCCTCAGGCAGTTGTTCATCAGACCATATTTGCAGAAGTATCGCATGCATCATTTTAATTAGGTTTTCCCCAGCATATTTAAATAGTTCTGATGGTATGTTATCAGACCCTGGTGCTTTATGGTTCTTTAACCTTCCAATTGCCTGTTCTACTTCTGCATATGTAACAGGTGGTGTGTTGTCCTCTACTGTATTTGTCTCTGATAGGGAGGGATAGTGAGTGGGTTCATCTACATTATTGTTCAGAAGATTACTAAAAAAAAAACATTTATATAACATTCAGCGCCATTACGAAATAAAAGTTATTTGGGTTTCTTTATTAAACCTGAAGCATTAACGCAAATGTCAAGACATATTTTTCCAGATATTTTTGTCTACTTTAATAAAAAAAAATCTCTGCGCCTTATAGTTTATTATAAATGTAAGATAAATGTCGAAAACTGGGGTATGCTTTTTATTTGTAATAATAATAATAATGAACACTTCCTTGCACCCTACGCAAGTGGCGATTTTATTGCCGTATGGCAATTTCTTCCAGCTAACCAGTGTTTCCAGCCCAGATAAGGAGTATTTGCGTGAGAAATGAATTTAAATATTTTTTTCTACATGAATATATACAGAATATAATTAAAAAGTTAAGGAATATTTTTCTTCATAATATCCAAACTATGAAAGTTATTTTTTTCAAAATGATAACTGTTGCAATCATCAAATTGAATCAGATGGGCGATGGCAAGGCGGTTAGCGCTATTGGGTTTAGTAATCCAGTGGTCGCGAGTTCGAATACTGCCTCGACCGATTTCTTTCACCTATAGCACAAGCATTTATGCTTATTTTAGGGAACGTAGGAAGATGTATATGTACTTGTTTAATAAGGACATATTCATTTTTCTTTGAAAAAAAATCTTTGAAATAAAAACGACAAATAGCAATCTTCTCTCTTATTTTTGCTTCGAGACAGAGGAAAGCGACTACACCGGACTTTGCTCAATCAAACGACGAATGGTATACCACTATGTAGGACGGTCATGGGCACATCGAATGACTTAGGTAATTGAAGATCTTGCAGCGGTCTTGACAAAATCACTCCATCGGGTCGATGAGCGACCTCTGTATCTTCTACCCTCCACGATTTTCAAAACAAGATTATCGGGGGCCCTTCAGACAGAATAATAACCTGCCGTAATCCTATCATAGATATGGAAAGACCCTAACACATTTAGAATTCACTGATTCAGTGTGGCTAAGTATGTCAGTCAGTAATATACTTATGTTCATTCTATGTAATTACTTGAGTCGTTTTTTTATTTATTCTCTGGTTCTTAATGTATGTACTTTCATGTTTAATTTACCTTTCTTCTGTGTTATTATTTTTTTATACTATCTGCGTTGATATGTAGTATATGTACCTAAGATGTTTTGAATGTTTATAAATTATGTGTCTTTGGTTAAGTTTATGCTGTGTCATCTAATAAGCAGAATAAATTCAGTTGAAATGAGATCGCTAAGAAGAATCTGTAATAGGACGATGTATGACAGGGTCAGAAATGAGGACATTAGTAAAGGAATGTAAGATAAAGAAAGATGTCATTGATATAATTAAAGTGAAAACATTGAGATTGAATGAGGAACGCCTGACAAAGAAAACATACATTAGGGACAGGAATCGAATGAGAGGTCGGGGACGCTCAAGGAAGGGATGGCACGTCCATGTCAACGGTATTTTGAAAGACGGAAATGTCAGAAGCGTGAACAACAGACGAACATGTCTAAGACGATGTATGAATGTCGACGAGGCGATGAATGTGTGTCAAGATAGAAATAAGTGGCGTTCGGTTCTATCTGCCTACCCCTTGAGGGACATGGCGTGATGGTATGTATGTATGTACATATGTATCTAATGTTTTGTTTTGTAAAGGGCTTTAAATGTCTCAATAAATAAATAAATTTCTATCCAAATATAGGATGAGTTTTAATAAACAACTTATATGAGTTGTTCAAACAAGTTTTCAGAAGTACATAGGTAATCGATGTCTCGTGATAAACATAATTTCATGCTAATATATCCCTCACGAAGTGAATAATAAATTATTATATTTATTCAAAAACAACACCCGCTCCGCACTTGGAAACTCGTTATAAGTCTCTATATATAGCACGCTTTTTATAAAGAAAAATGTATAGGTCGAAAAGTAGTTCACTGAGGATATAATATTATAATCTGAGTCGGTCATATATTATATAGTAAGGACAAAGGATGATTGACGGAACAAGCGTAACCTGGAGTACATGGCGACCGAGAACTTGCCGTAGAAACCTGAGCAGGCCACAAGCAAGATGATCAGAAGACCAGAAGAGTAGAGTAGGGAATAGGTTAATGACACAAAGTGGTGACGGATTGAGGGACGATAGGCCAATTGACGACTGATGGCTGATGAAGATGATATAAGCAAAAAACTGCTTTGCAAGTTTGGCGGGAAAATATAATTGTAATTATTTCAAAGATACTAAATTTTTCGTGTCAACAGAGCAGAAATCCATTTTAAAATTAATGAACAAAATATATACCAAAGTATTTTTCCACAAAAAATCGATTATAATGACGTTTTCGCCGAGGTGGCTCGGCATTATCAAGGTCTTATGAAACTAATAATATTTTTGTTTACGACATTTACATACGTAATCTTGAAAATTTCACATTAAAATAATCCAACTGTCGATTCGTTGATGAGAATTGAGAATTCAATTCTCGACATTATTAAGCCAAGATGCGTGTACGAAGGAACATTTTGTATGGCGTAGTGGACTTTTTGCATGCTAATAACACCAACTAGAGGCCTCGCAGCATATATGTTGCCATACATGGATTTACTCAGAATTCGGAGTAGAACATTTTATGTGAGTTTTGTGTGTCTGTGTGTGTCTGTCCCCCCCCCCCCTTATAACTTTTGATCCGCTCAATTTACAGAGCCCAAAATTTCAGAATATATAAACAGTTAAAGGCCTACAAAACTTTTATACTCAGAATTGTGAATTTTTGTTTCAGTCAGGGGTTATCAACTTTTGAAATTTTGGTTTATTTTTCCATGTATCTCAGAAACCATAAAAGCTAGAACGCTGAAATTTGGTATAAACATTGACAAATACAAAATCCCAAATTAGTTTTTTTTTTTTAAATTCCAGGGTTTCTCAAACATTTTTTATCAAGAAAAATATTTTTTTATGATAAATTTATGAGTTTAACTGCCTATAATTCCAATGTTTTTAAAAATATCAAAAAAGCCGAAACACCCCAACTAGATAATTTAATTTTCTACAAAAAATATTAACATTGTACTAGCACATCTCATTTTTATAAAAATTTAATTTAGTGACGACATTGCTTCATACAATTTGTATGGCAGTCGCCTACACACAATATCTAAGAAGACTTAATTGTTTGATACTAATCTCCAAACATACATACATACCATCATGCTGTTTTCATATTCTGGGTAGGATCAAAGGACTGACCTCCATACTATCCCATTTGACATACATACCTAGGTACATGTGTTGTATAGAAAACCAAATATCTTAAAATATTAAATAATTTGTATTTATGGGTTTATAGTTTGGTACTTATTCTTCAACTATACATGCTATCGACAGTTGGATCTCATGTGTTACATGCAACTAGTATATTACTGTTCACTGTCATTATATGTTGTTCTTATCAAAAACAGTGAATTGTAATAATTTAAACTTAAACTGTGCTTTTTTTCATATACCCAGCAGATTAACCAGACATTCACCAATATTTCATAGCGATATAATGAGGACCGAAGCTCATAGGCTTTCTCTATTTCCCAGAATCCATCGTCTGGGTAATGAGTATGCCTTTGTTGCTGACATTCTCAATGTGAGCTTGTACACCTATAAAATGAAACTGAGATCGGTATTGTTTTCCTAGCCATTTCTATTGTGTTTCTGGTCGATTCTCTCTTTTTTATTTTCCCATTATCAAAATTGTTTTTAATATGTTTAATTTATATTACCTATAGAGCTATAGATATGTTTTGTATTTTTGTCATTCTTTTGAACATTCTTGGTTGATTTTTTTTCTTTATACTTGATTATTTTTTTTATTTTTTGTGCACTTAGATGATGTGTTTATGATATGTTTTTATATTATTTTTGTTATTTTCTATGTAAATGATTGTTATATACCGTAAAATAAATAATTAAATAAACAATATACAACACATTTATTAGAAGGTACAGCAATCGGTAAATCTATTACTCAGTTTTCAAAGACATCCTTAATTTATTTATTTTATAGATTTACAGAACCAACAGTTTACATTTTAAATTTACAATGATTATATATATATACATAAATTAAGCTATAAGCCTTTCAAATTTTTATTGAAACACATCACAGAGCAGTCAATTCGGGCTTGTTTGAGAAAAGCTGAATACCTTGACACGGACAATAATGCACGCCTTACTAGACTAGACTCAATGGCGGCAGCCACATTATTCATTTTTTATGAACATTTTGATTACCACGTTGTAAAATAAAATAAATTAATTCTTGGTTATGTTCTATTGAATAATTGTGATTTTTGACGATTAATTGAAAAGGAAAGGAGCGAACAAGTAGAATGAAGAAGGAAAATCGCTATGAAATTATTTAATAAATATAATAAAAAATATAAAATGTTAAGCCTACAAAAATATTATACTCAGAATATCGAATTTTTGTTTATCAGGGGTTTGCCAACTTTTGAATTTGCGTTTTATTTTTCCATACCTACATATCAAAACCATAAAAGCTAGGACGCTAAAATTGGTATAAATGTAGATAAATAAAAAAGCTCTTATTTATTTTTTATTAAAAATGTTCTAGAGTTGTTTACTACGAAAAACATTTTTTTATGATAAATTTGTGTGTAACTGCCTATATTTCCATTTTATTAATATAGAAAAAAGTCGAAACACCCCAACTAGATAATTTAATTTTCTATAAAAAATATAAACATTGTAAAGGTGTCTCAATAAGAGTGCACAATTTATATTTTGTGTCATTTTTTTTTTGTGTAAGTGGCAACTCTGAAATTTGATACCTGTCACCTATGATTGTTCCGATTTTTAAAAATGGAGCGCTACACAAAAGAAATACGCGTTAAAATTGGAAAAACCCATTACAAAAATGTAGCGATTTTTCGAAAAAAAAAATATTCTTAACTGATGAAGAGCATTTCCATCTGAATGTGTGATTTCTTTCTCTGGGGTTTTGTTTGATCCTGTGTTTATGCAAATAAACAAGAAACAATTCCTGAGGTCAAGGCCGAGATCCAACGCGTCATCGGTGAGATACAGCCTCATCTTTGTCAAAAAGTCATCGAAAATTTCATGAAAAGAGTAAAAGCCTGTTATCAGAGCAGCGGAGGTCATTTGCTGGATATTTTATTCCATAGTTAATAGGAACATGTCTTCTTTACAATGCAATAAAAATATCACAACTTACTCAATGATTACGTTATTTTATTTTGAAATTAAAAAGTGCACTCTTATTGAGACACCCTTTAGTAGTAAGTACATCTCAATTTTTTTTAATAATTTTTATAAAAATTGAAATTAGTGACGAAATCGCTTCATAGAATTTGTATGGCAGTCGTCTATACACAATATCTAAGAAGACTCAATAATTTGATACTTAATCTCCAAACATACATACATACCATCATGCTGTTTTCATATTCATGATAGGAAAAAAAAACTCTCCTCCATACTATTCTATCCATACATACATACCTACATGTTTTGTATAGAAAACAAAATGTCATAAAATATTCAATAATTTGGATTTATAAGTTTATAGTTTGGTACGTATTCTTCAATTATACATACTATCGCTATCGACAGTAGGATCTCATGTGTTACATGGGACTAGTTTATATGGTAGGTATCTGTTTAAATGTTTGTACATATTAAGATGATGTAGATCATTTTAATATGTACAAACTTGCTATACCATAGATATTCTATCTGGTGGTACCTACTTGAAAAGATTGTTTATGACACCATTCCTATGTTTTTATGAAAATAACATTACGTAATAATATTTGTTTACTACATCTACACAATATGACTGTAATCTTGAAAATTTCACATTAAAATAATCTATTACGGTTCACTGTATTATTAGTTGCTCTTATCAAAAACAGTAAATATTTTTTAGTAAACAGATCTATTTAGGATTTGGACTTGCAGTCCATCACGTAGGTTTTATTTTTATCGTGATGTTGTGAAACGAAAAAAAAATACAGCGTAATATTTTAGTATTAAAATATCTCCAAGAAAGAACTAATTATAATTTTATACTGCAACTGTCGATTTTCGTCTGACAAGAGAACAATTACTTGCTTTGGTTTACAACAAGCACTCCATCTCTCCACATATATCTGTGGTCCGTCAGCCTCTTCGTATCTTGGAAGCTGCGACAGCATACATCACTTATCGCCTGTTCATTCCGTCATTCCTTCGGCGATTGTAACGAGCAGACCCGGATGCCTGAAGTTATGGCATATCCATTTGAATCATTGTTGGGATTTGCCTTGTTCCTCCGACTCTGCTCAGAATCACGTCGTTTGGAATGCGGTCTGACCTACGGATCCTGGTCATGTGCCTGGAGCACCACACTCGAAGGCAGCTAGACGTCCGCACTCTCTCCGGCTGATAGTCTACGTTTCGCTTCCATACAGCAGCACCCTCCAGACAAGAGTTTTAATCAAGTTCTTCCTTACATTTATATCAATGTTAGGAGATTCAAACATTATAGGTTTTTTGTTGGCATATCATGAGTTAAAAGCCAAGAGGCGAGTATTAGGAACATTTTTGTATGAAATAGTCTAAATTCTGCTTGCGATTTCTAACTAAGAAGTCATAAAACACCAACTTGGTTGTCAATGTTAAAAAAGAAAGAAAAGGAACAATGATACAATGTCATTTTTATTCTTGTTTTTTTGTCTATGGTGTCCAAGTAAAAAAAATGAGTTATCTTTTGTCTGTGTGTAAAAAAGGATTGTTAAAAAAAATTGAAGACGGAATAATAATAAAACAACCAAGTAAAAACTGAGAAAAGTGTTTTATTACAAATCAAGTGATAATTTTTCACATGGTAGCAGAGCGTGGTTAGTTAGTTGTTCGAGGTGAAGTTAATATAACGTAAAAACATTAGTGTCGCTAACCTAAAAAAAAAACGTGTGTGCGTTGCGTGTGTAATCACGCGGTAAAACTCCAACCAAAAACGTGAGAATAGTTGAAAAGCTTAAAAGTGAAATAATTAAAAAAAAAAACCTAAAAATGGATGATAAGGAGGGAAACGAAGTTCAGATCCTACGCGATGGAAGTTCTTTTGAATTGTGGAAGTTTCAATTAGACATTTGCCTGAAAGCAAAAGAGTTGTATGACATAGTGACTACGAAATTCGAGGAGGCAGAAATGAATAAATTGAAAGACGCCAAGGCCCAAAGTATAATCGTAAAAACAACAGATAGAAAAATACAGACGTATATTATTACATGCACCACAGCATACGACATGTATCAAAAATTAATAACAATATTTAGTAAACAAAACGATAACCTTAAAAATGATTTATTACAAAAATTCTTCAACTTTAAAATAAATAATACGTTATCCTTGAGTGAAAATATAGTGAATTTGGAAAATTTAAGATACAAACTCTTCAGTCAAAATTTTAACATAAATGAAGAAATGCTGATTTCAAAAATTTTAAGTATACTTCCAGTACAATACAGCCATTTCGTGTCAGCCTGGGAGTCTGCGACAAAAGAAGAAAGATCCTTGGCAAATCTAATTAACAGATTAAACATAGAAGAAGAACGAGCAAACGTAAATACTAGCGAGTGTGAAGTGGCATTCTTCAATAAAACAAAAGGAAAATTGACTTGTTTTAAATGCAAGAAAAGCGGACACAAAGCCATAAACTGTAAAAATAAAGTTGAGGACAAACGTTGTTTCAAATGTAATGGGGAAGGACACTTCGCAAAAAATTGTTATAAGATTTGTAGAATATGTAAAAAAACGAACCACTCAGAAAAAGACTGTTATTTTAGAGAAAAGAAAAATAACATAAAAGAGACATTTTTGGCAGCATCCAATCTAAATAACAACAACATGTTTGTTTTGGATAGTGGAGCCTCATGCCACATGGTAAACGATAAAGATTTGATGACCTCTCTGGAAGAGGCTAAGACAGAAATATTATGTGCAAGTAAAGAGAACAAACTGGAATCAGAGAGTATTGGAAAAATACATGGAAAAAACTGTAATTTCGAAAATGTTTTATTAGTTCCAAAATTGTCAAGAAATTTGCTATCCGTTGGAGCAATAACAGAGAGAGGGGGTAAAGTCATATTTGAAAGCAATAAAGTAGAAGTTCTAAAAAATGGTAAAAAGATTTTGGAAGGTAGCAAAAACGAATCAGGTCTATTTGAAGTCAGCGTAGTCAGCTACAAAGAAAATGCACTTTATGCTAGTGACTTATTAGAATGGCATAGAAAACTGGGTCATATTGGAATTGATAACTTGAAAAAATTGAAAAAAATAAGTACAGGTATGGACATTGATGAAAAACAAAATATGAAAAACAAATGTGAAATTTGTATTAGAGCAAAAATGACTAGACAACCATTTAAAACAGAAAGAACTAGAGCCAAGAGAATATTGGAGATTATCCATAGTGATGTATGTGGCCCAATAGATCCCGAAACATGGGACGGTAACAATTATTTCATTACTTTCCTCGACGATTATTCCCATTTTTGCATGGTTTATTTATTCAAAAATAAGTATGAAGTGACTGATCTAGTTAAAGACTACATCAGACAAGTTGAAAATATACACAGAGAGAAAGTATCTATTGTCAGAAGTGATAACGGAAGAGAGTATGTAAACTCAAACCTAATAAACTGGTTAAAAGGAAAGGGTATATGCCTAGAGACCACTGTACCATATACTCCACAGCACAATGGAAAGGCTGAAAGACTCAATCGTACATTAATGGAAAAGGCTCGTGCCATGGTATTTGACTCGGGAACCAGCAGAAAAATGTGGGGAGAAGCAGTTACAACAGCAGCCTATTTATTAAACCGGCAACCAACAACTACAGTGGACAGAACACCGTATGAAATGTGGACTGGCTTAATTCCTGATTTGAGCAACATAGAAATATTCGGAACCAAAGCATATGCAAAAAAACTGAATTACCGGAAGAAATTAGATGAGAGATGTAACTCATATTTATTTGTAGGCTATACTAAAACTGGATACAGATTGTATGATTCAAACAATAAAAAAATCGTCATAGCTAGGGATGTTATTTTTCAAAAAAATAATATACAAGAGAATGCTGAAATGGATGCGAACAAAATGATTAAAAATAAAATATTTTTTGACTATATGAATGATGATAGAGATGAAAATCATAGTATTGAAAATCTAGAAATAAGAAACGACGAGATATCTAGTACAGGAAGAGTGCAATGAAAATATAGAAGAAAGAGACAACACGATTGAAGAAAATAATCAGAGTCAGAATAATGAGAACCCAGAAAATACAGAGAATATAGTTTCAGAAAATAATCAGAGCCAAAACAGAGAAGAAAGAAGATACCCATTAAGAACAAGAAAACCTAAAACATATCCAGACTATGTTAGGCTATCGAATATAGACGAAACGGAAGATGAATATACTTATTTAACTGAGCCATCATCCTACAGTGAAGCAATGAATAGTCCTGACCGGGATAAATGGAAGAAAGCCATTCTACAAGAATTGAAGGTACTAAATGAAAATAATACTTGGGAAATTGTATCCTCCGTTCCATCTGACACTAAAATCATTGATAGTAAATGGGTTCTTAAAATAAAAGAAACGCCCAATGGTGAACACCAGTACAAAGCCAGGCTAGTGGCAAGAGGGTTCCAGCAAACAGACTGTGATGACCAGGTCTATACTCCAGTGGCAACGCTAACTACTGTAAGAACGATGCTAGCTGTAGCAAATAAGATGAGCCTCCCTGTATATCACATGGACGTTACGGGTGCTTTCCTTCACGGCGACATAAATGAAACTGTATACATGAAACTACACAACGGTGACATCTGTAGACTGAAAAAATCTATTTATGGTTTAAAAAAGTCACCAAAATATTGGAATGAAAAATTTAATGACTTTATGTTGAGTGAAAAATTTATAAGATCAAAAAATGATCAGTGCTTATATTATATTAAAACTAGTGATAACGGTGTGTTATATGTGTTAATTTATGTTGATGATCTGCTATTTTTTGGCTCATGTAACTCATATATAAAATCTTTTAAGAATAAGCTTTGTAATATATTTTCTATGAAAGATCTTGGTATAGCAAAGAAATATTTGGGTTTTTATATTGACCAAAATATTGAAAATGGTACAACTACTTTAAATCAAAAATATTACTTGGAAAAATTACTAGATAAATATAAAATGAAAGATTGTAAACCTGTTGAAACTCCTATGGAACAGAACTTTAATTTTAAAATGTTGCAAAGAGAAAATTCAGAAAGTAAAGAGATTGAAAAAAGTTGTAGGCAATTAATGGGTAGTTTATTATATGCTTGTTCAAGTACCAGACCAGACTTATGTGTTTCAGTGGGAATTCTCAGTCGTTTTCAGCATTGTGCGAGTACTGCATTGTACCAGTGCTTGAAAAGAATTCTGAGATATATCAAGGGTACTATAGATGTATCATTAATTTATAAGAAAAATGAAAATAATACTTTGTTGGGGTATTGTGATGCTGATTGGGCTGGGGACACCATGGATAGGAAGTCAACGTCAGGTTTCATAATGTTTCTTTTTAGCTGTCCTATTTCTTGGTGTTCCAAGAAGCAGTCCTGCGTATCACTCTCCTCCACCGAGGCTGAATATGTCAGCTTAAGTAATGCAATAACAGAAGCCTGTTGGCTCAAGAAATTATTGATTGATTTTGGTTATGATGTTAATATTCATATGTTTGAAGATAACCAAAGTATTATTAAGATTTTAGATAATAATAATAACAGCCAGAGATTGAAACATATTGATCTAAAATACTTCTTCATAATAGATAAAATAGTGAATGGATTAGTTGATGTTTCATATGTAAGTAGTGAAGAAAATGTAGCTGACATGTTTACTAAGCCATTAGGAAAACATTTATTTGGTAAACATAAAAATGTCTTATTTAGTTAATAGTAATACCCATTGAGTAGACATTGTAAACATTGAGTGGGGGTGTTAAAAAAGAAAGAAAAGGAACAATGATACAATGTCATTTTTATTCTTGTTTTTTTGTCTATGGTGTCCAAGTAAAAAAAATGAGTTATCTTTTGTCTGTGTGTAAA
This sequence comes from Molanna angustata, assembly GCA_963576475.1. Taxonomy (NCBI): domain Eukaryota; kingdom Metazoa; phylum Arthropoda; class Insecta; order Trichoptera; family Molannidae; genus Molanna; species Molanna angustata. The sequence goes on from OY754982.1 coordinate 8,037,272, forward strand.
AAAGGATTGTTAAAAAAAATTGAAGACGGAATAATAATAAAACAACCAAGTAAAAACTGAGAAAAGTGTTTTATTACAAATCAAGTGATAATTTTTCACAGTCAAACGTTTATCATAAAGGTTTTTGTTTCACTAATTTTCGTATTCGACTACACAATATATATTTCCAATAATGTTGCAAATTTCGATAATCACCGAAACAGCCCAAATAGATGATTTATTTGTACTCCTCACTATTCCAAGGAGATATAATAATAATGAACACTTCCTTGCACCCTGCGCAAGTGGCGAGTTTATTGACGTATGGCAATTTCTTCGAACTAACCTGTGTTTCCAGATAAAATGGGGAGTTATGAATTCGCAGTTTTTAAGATTATTTTTTTATTGCAGATTATCAACTAGTATCATGCTGGGATTGCAATGTATTCTAAAAGTTTCATCCCAATATATCTGTGTGTATGTCAAGCTCAGGAAACTTAAAATTGAATGTTGTTTAAATGTAAAACTGACGAATAGTATAATATGCACCGATTACAGTGTTCATAGCGGATGGCTCTTTTCAAAAAAATCAGATTAATTTGTTAATAAAAGTCACAATATTTTTTCGCGTAGAAAAGGTAAAATTTAGAGTGTTTTTTAAATGGCAAGAACAGTAATTAAAATTAAAAACAGTGAAAAACTCAGCCGGTAGATTTTCATATTCTCTTTCGATTGAGGTAAAAATCTACTTCGTAGGCCTGGTAGTTTTTAGTAACTTACAATAAAAAAGGGTTTTACTAAAACTAATTTTACAAGAAAAGTATTAAACAAATTCAAATTTAATAAAAAACTCGTGCAATATAATAAAGATGTAAATACAAACTGTTCTTTATTTCAAAGACGTATCTTGACTGGGAAAAAGATTTTCAAAATTTACCTACAATAGCCTCCTAAACAAATTTTGTAAAATTTGAATTAGTGATAGTTTCATACTATTTGTATGACAAAAACACATTATCTGAAGGGACTCTATAAATAGTTTGATACTTAATCTCCAAGCATACATACATAACATCAAGCCGTTTACATATTCGGGGTAGGAAACAAGGACTGACCTCCCACAATCCTATCTTGACGTACATGTTTTGTATAGAAATCGAAATATCTTAAAATATTGAAAAAATTGGATTTATGGGTTTATAGTTTGGTATATATTCTTCAACTATACATACTATCGCCATCATCGACAGTAGGATCTCATGTGTTACATGCAAGTAGTAAACATTCAAGGACTGCATATGGTACATATTCGTTAAACTATAGATAAAAAGCAATTGGCCGGCTCTTCGACACATCATAATAATAATAATAAATTTGGATTATTTTTATAGCGCCGTTTTTGTGATAACCTCACCTCAAGGGCGCTTTGAATATATTAGGGGTTATTGTAAGACTCGCGGAAGAAGTGAGTTTTTAGGTGTTTCCTGAATAGTGCTAAGTTGTCGATTTGCCTCAGTTCAGGTGGTAGTTTATTCCGGCTGGTCCGGCCACAGCAAAAGCACGATCACCGAAGGATGAAGTGTTGACTCTATTTATTTCAGTCAACTTGCCAATCATGGATGTGGTGGCTGACCGAAGTGTTTGTTGTCGCTCGTTTACGGTGAGAGGGATGCAGAAGTCTGAAAGATACGTGGGAGCCATGCCATGGATCGCTTTGAAAGTCAACAAACATAATTTGTACTTGATTCTCTCTGGCACTTTAAGCCAGTGAAGATTTCGTAGATGGTGGGATATGTGTGAGAATTTCGCGGCTCCGGTGATTAGCCTAGCAGCAGCGTTGAAGACGGATTGAAGTTTGTTTAGCTCCAGCTTTGGAAGGTTTGCGTAGATACCATTGCAGTAGTCCAGGCGGGAAATAACGAATGCGTTTACTAGAGATTTCGTTGCTTCCGTAGGTATATTTCGTCTGATAGATTTTATTCGTCGTAAGTGGTAGAAAGCAGAGGATGTTGTGCTGTTTATCTGTTTTTTGAGACTTAGACTGGAGTCAATATGTACTCCCAGAAGTTTAACGGCGGACTTAGGAATAATGTCGGTGTCTGCAACAGAGACAGAAGTGTTGTCTATGTAATGCTGCCGGCGGTGTGTGGCCGTCCAGAGAAATTCTGTCTTAGTTGGATTTAGTTTTAGTTTATTTGAAGACATCCACCGCTCTATCTCTTCGATGCACAGACAAATTTTGTCTTTTAGAAGGCATGACTCACTCGGAGTTGAATAAAAGTACAGCTGCCAGTCATCGGCGTAGCAGTGTGCAAGTAGATTATGCGATTTAACTATGTTAAAAATGTCCTTTGTGTAAAGTGTGAACAGTAACGGGCCAAGTACAGAACCCTGGGGAACGCCTGTCGTCACTTTTTTAGGGAAAGACTGTTCTTTATTTATTATTATGGTTTGAGAACGGTTTTGTAAATAAGATTGCAGCCACGAGTGGGCTGTTCCGTGAATGCCATAGGATATGTTCAGTCTGTTTGAGAGAAATTGATGGTCGACTGTGTCAAAAGCCGCGCTCATATCCAGAAATGAAAGAAGAACTAGTTTGCCTGTTTCTGTTGCAAGGATTATATCTGAAAGTAATCGAAGGAGACCCGTTTCTGTGGAGTGATACTTTCTGTATGCTGATTGGTGGGTAGCGAACATGTTTTGTGATTCAATGAAGTAGTCATTCTAAGGTTTAATACAATAAAGCGATAATTGAAAAGTATGGATATTTGAATGCGCAAATACGAATGTACATCCAAGATATAGGTAAAATAATAAAAAAGTGAACGAATCGTATAAAACATTAATTATTATATGTACACACGCTACACACGCTATAGGTCCTGTTTCCCATATTAAGGAAGTCAGAAAATAAGTATAAAGGTTTTCCAACTGTCGATTCGTTCAAAAGAATTTCATTCTTTTGAAGGAAGAGGCAGTTTAAATCCAAGACGCGTGTATGAAGGAACATTTTGTATGCCGTAGTGGACTTTTTGCATGCTAAAAACACCAACTTAGAGGCTTCGCAGCATATATGTTCCCATACATGGATTTACTTAGAATTAGGAGTAGAACATTTTGTGTGTGTCTGTGTGTCTGTCCGTCCCCCCTTATAACTTTTGATCCGCTAAATTCACAAAGCCTAAAATTTCAGAATATATAGGCAATTTTAGGTACACAAAACTTTTATACTTAGTATTTAGAATTTTTGTTTCAGTCAGGGGTTATATCAACTTTTGAATTTTACATTATTTTTCCATATATGTCAGAAACCATAAAAGCTAGAATGGTAAAAATTGGTAATAACATAGACAAATACAAAATCTCAAATTCATTTTTTCTAAAAAATTCCAGGGTTTCTCAAACATTTTTTATTTAGAAAAATATTTTTTTATGATAAATTTATGTGTTTAACTGCCTATATTTCCAAAGTTTTTAAAAATATCGAAAAAAGCCGAAACACCCCAACTAGATAATTTAATTTTCTATAAAAAATATTAACATTGTATTAGCACATGGTCTCAATTCACAACTGGAGATAGATGCATACAGTGAGCTGGGTAAAGAAATTCAGAAAAAGTGCAGCCAAGATAAAAATGGCTATATAAATAGTATATGCGCAGATTTAGAAACTCACTCTTACAGAAATGAAACAAAGGATCTATATCGCAAACTAAAGGAACTGACACACGAATCTAAATGTAAAACATACATAGTGGAAGATAAAAACGGGGACCCTATATACGAAATCATCGAAGCTCTCGACCGCTGGAGGGAATACTGTTCAGATCTATACAAGAGTGATGATTCCAATGCTGTCGTTTTACAACCACCTGGAGAGGACATTGAACTTGAACCCGATATCCTTCTGTCCGAAGTTGAACATGCTTTACAACATCTGAAACGGAACAAGGCTCCAGGCAAAGACGGAATTGACGCAGAAATCCTCTCATGTTTGGGTGACAGAGGCATACATCTATTGCACTTGTTATGTAATAAGGTCTGGAAAACTGGTATCTGGCCGAAGGATTGGACGGAGTCTGTTTTTGTTCCACTGCACAAAAAAGGATCACCTGCCAAATGTGAAAATTACAGAATGATTGCTCTTATATCACACGCCAGCAAAGTTCTATTACACATTTTGAATAAAAGGCTAAAACACTTTCTTGACTGGCAAATACCACCTGAACAGACTGGCTTTGTGAGTAGAAGGGGAACAAGAGAACAGATCCTGAACGTGCGACAGATAATTGAGAAGAGTAGGGAGTTCAATGCACCTGTTATTCTATGTTTCATCGACTATAGCAAAGCTTTTGACTGCGTCAGATGGAGTAAGCTGTGGATGGTGTTGGATGAGATGGGAGTCCCTAAGCATCTTATACATAGTATCCTAAAAAACTTGTATGCAAATAGTTCTGCCTCAATAAGATTAAATAATGCCTTGTCCGCTGGCTTCTCAGTCCAGAAGGGTGTCCGCCAGGGATGTATACTGTCCCCTGCTCTCTTTAACATCTACGGAGAGTACATAATGAGGAAAGCTCTGGATGGTTGGGAGGCCAGTTTCAGCATTGGTGGCAAGAAAATCTCCAACTTACGCTTTGCAGACGACACAACTCTAGTAGCCACAAACGAGACCGATATGAAACACCTTTTGGATTGTGTTGAAGGAGAAAGTTTATCACTCGGTCTGAGCATAAACCAATGCAAAACCAAACCGATGGTGATTGATAGAGCATGTAAACTTCCCCCAATAAACTCTCTAAACCATCTTGAGATAGTACATGACTTCACATATCTGGGTTCCAACATATGTGACACCGGTGGTTGTGAAGCGGAAGTGAAAAGACGCATCGCCATGGCAAAGGGAGCACTGGGAAAGCTCACAAGAGTATGGAAGGACAGGACCATCACGAAAAACACGAAGGCAAGACTCATCAGGGCTCTGATATTCCCGATGTTCCTGATGTATGGTGTGGAAACATGGACACTTAGGGAGTCAGAGCGAAAGAGGATCGATGCTTTCGAAATGTGGTGCTGGAGGCGTATGTTGCGCATCCCATGGACAGCCAGAAGAACCAATGTGTCAATTCTAGACGAGCTAAAGATCGAGGATATGTTACAGACGACGATATGTTACAGACGTATCCTTCAATTCTTTGGACACATTGCCAGAAAGGAACCAGACTGCCTCGAGAAGCTTGTTGTGATGGGCAGCGTGGAGGGACGGAGATCTCGTGGTCACTCACCGACCAGATGGAGCGATTTGGTTAAGTCCACAATGAGGTCTTCAGTGAGTGCGGTGCTCTGCGTTCAGCCCAAAACAGATTGGCATGGAGGCGGGCCATACGTGTGGCGACAGACTACAGCCGCTATCCTCAGTCATGAGGAAAAGGACGAAATGATGATTAGCACATCTCAATTTTTTTTTAAGAATTTTTATAAAAAATGAATTTTAGTTACGACATCGCTTCATATAATTTGTATGGCAGTCGCCAACACACAATATCTAAGAAGACTTAATAGTTTGATACTTAATATCTAAACATACATACATAGGTACCATCATTCTGTTTTCATATTCCGGGTAGGAAAAAAAGGACTGACCTCCATACTATCCTATCTTGACATACATACCTACATGTGTTGTATAGAAAACAAAATATCTAAAAATATTCAATAATTTGGATTTATGGGTTTATAGTTTGGTACTTATTCTTCAACTATAAATACTATCGCTATCGACAGTTGGATCTCATGTGTTACATGCAACTAGTATATTTAATTGGCGCTTGAATACCTTACAATGTCTCCGTTAATAATAATAAACAAAAAACCATAATAATGATTATTGAAGTAATACTTGTACATGTATATAGACAATGTTTTCTGCAAAACTACATAATCAAACAGCAAAACGCAGGTTCATTACATCAATTTCTCGTGATTATAAGATGACGTAAAATTATCCATGTAAATACAAAGAAAATTAAATAGTTATATATCTAAGCACCTATTTAATAATATACCACTATATTTAATTATATATACTATATTTAATTAAATTCATTTTTTACTGGTGATAACGAGAAAAGATCATATTGATAACCTGTTTTTATATTTACCTAATGACATTTTAAATTTAAATTTGTATGCTCCAAAGTATTTCATTTTTATTTTAAACTAGTTGCATGTTGCACATGAGATCCAACTGTCGATGGCGATAGTACCTATGCATAATTGAAGAATACGAAAAAAGCCGAAACACCCCAACTAGATAATTTAATTTTCTATACAAAATATGAACATTGTAATAGTAGGTACATCTCAAACTTTTTTGACAATTTTTATAAAAATTGAATTTAGTGACGACATAGTTTCATACAATTTGTAAGGCAGTTATACACTACACTGGACTACACAATATATTATCACTCAATGGTTTGATACCTACTTAATCTCCATACATACCATCATGTTGTTTTCATATTCTGGGCAAGATAAACAGACTGACCTCCATATTATCCTATCCGGACATACATACCTACATGTTTTATATAGAAAACAAAATATCTTACAATATTTATTAATTTATTTTTAAGTTTTTATATTTTGGTACTTCCGTATTTTTCAATTATACATACTATCGCCATCGACAGTTGGATCTCATGTGTTACATGCAACTAGTAATAAAAAAATACTTACATATTAGTTACTTCATTTCAGAAAAGAAACATTCCGAATTATTTCACTAACAATAATTAGGTAACCCGTAGGTATTATACATTCATTGTAGGTAACAAACAGATACAACATTGAAAAGTTTTTGATCGCACATTATTGGATATTTATTGAGATATTAAATTTGTTAAAAATATATTTATTTTTTTTATTTTATTTTATTTCATTTTCGGGAAATTTACAGTATAATAACATTTATTATATAGATGCATTAGTATAAGACTAAAACCAATAACAAATTTCCACATTATTAACAATAAATTTTGACTGCTGTGCTTACATACTTAAAGCTACATATGAAAAATATTTAAATCTGAATGCTAGTGCATGAGTGTATGTATGTGTGTACGTATGAATGTAAGGATGTGTATATGTGTGTGAATGTGTCTATATAAGTGAAAGAGAGAATATATAGGTACCTGCAAGCTCACATAGTTTACTCCGTTCAATCTTGATTTTTCAATCATCCAGTGAAATTCAATCATTATTGCTTGAACTGATGGCAGCAGAAAATGAATTAGGTCCCAAAAGAAAAATATCGACATCCAGATGTTCGTGATTATAAATGTTCATCATACGTATGAGGGGTGCGTTTTTCGTGTAAGTATTATTACGGTGCGGTATGTGAAACAAAAGTGGGCTTCGCGTACGACGCGATGGGACGTTGAAGGAGAGAAGTTCCGTAATTTCAGGACAGTCAATTGCATTGTGTATGATGTTATACAATGTTTTCATATCAACCAAGGATCGTCTCTGTTCCAACGTAAGGATTTTGTGATACAATGTTGCATCCCTATAAGTGGAAAATTCTGTGTGTTCTCTGTAATTCGTGTTTTATAAATATATGTTGGATTCTCTCTATGCGTGCCTAGTGTACTTGAAACACGGGTGACCAGATGGGAGATGCAAATTCCAAGATACTACGCACATATGTAAAATAAAGAATTTTTAAGATTTTAGTGTTGAATGGTTTTGAGATGCGGAGAATAAAACCGAGGGTTTTATAGGCTTTGTCAATTACTGTGTCAATATGTTTTTCGAGAGTGAACATGCTGTCCAAAACAACTCCGAGGTCTCGAACCGATGATACAGTCTCAAGAATACTGTTGTGTATGGTATAAGGGAAATTGATGATATGTTTTTTGTTTCTAGAGAATGTGATTTTGTGGCATTTTTTTAACATTTAGAGATAATTTGTTGTCACTGCAATATTTATATAGCCTTCCTAAGTCTTCCTGAAGTCTGAGGCAGTCTAATTCTGAGTTGATTTTCATATAAATCTTCATATCATCAGCGTATAATAAAAACTTAGAATATTTAAAACATTTATTTATATCTCCTATATACGCATTAAATAGAAGTGGTCCTAAATGACTCCCTTGTGGTACACCAGAAGGTATGATGACAATATCAGAGTAGAAGCCGCCAACATTGACCAATTGACATCTTTTTGAAATGTAAGATGAAAACCACCTATAAAGATTGCCGTGAATTCCGAGTCTCTCTAATTTTTGCAAAAGAATATTATGATTTACTCTATCGAAAGCTTTTGAGTAATCAGTATATAATATGGCATCAACCTGTACTCGTATATATATATATACAATATTTATCAAATAAAGATAATAGGTACAATGTAAATAAAAAAATAGTACTAAGTGAATTGCCTTATATTTTATTTTTTGAATATTAACACTTTCGACTAAGACTTTCGATAATAACATCAAAAACTAGTAGATTCAAAAATATTTTCGAATTATCATGAATATAATAAGTTTGCTTAGTTTACCCTATACTTCAATCATTGTTCATAAATTTTAAAGTTGCCGTTTATTAGTGAAATTTATTTTATAAAAACGTTACACAAGAATCACTTATGTATATGTAACCTTTTAATTAAAGCAATAAATTAAGTATGTACATAAAATTCCGGTCCTACGCGTGAAGCCGGTAAAAAGACAACATATGACGGAAAACAAAATTGTGTCATATTGACAATGAAACGCAAATATAGATTCAATAAAATTAGTGACGTTTTACAATATATTACCTATTTACACGATAACGTTAAACGAACTTAAAAATGAAAACAATTTTTCAGTTAAATAAAAGGTAAATGTCAATTGAAAACGGAAAGAAACTAGGTTAGGATACACAAAAATGAATGATACAATGGCACGTATACAAATTCTTACCTTATTTTTGTGCAATCATTTAAAATTTGCCCTATTTACAATAAACGTAACTGAATTATCGAAAACAAAAACCCGACACTCACAAACACCACGACAGAATTTCAACACTAAACTGAACTGAAGTTAGTTAATTAAAAACTGCGCACTGCGATGCACTGCGCAATGACATGAAAGTGAAATAAAGTATTGCTAGCATAAAAAAAAAACTTTTTTCTAAGAATTGACAGGTTGTAGCGCCCTCTGGATCATACCTACGTCACTTTGTAGTACTTCAAGATGGCGGTGCAAGTAGTGGCATATCACTGACCTGAATAATGTAACCGCTAAATTTTTCCGATGTATCTTTGATGAGTAACAAACCATTTGCCAAAAAGTGGGTATTTCCTTTTGAAACGTGAAAACGAGTACGGGTTTTTATTATTTTTTATAATTATAATACATATAAAATCGTCTCGAAGTCTTTATTTCACGATCGGCGTTATTATTCTGTATTTCTTTATGAATAATTTGTACACAAAAATATTGTTATTAAAGTATTATTGATTTTTAAAGACTACTATTAGCCATGGACATTTCATTTTGGAAATTATTTTACTTGTATTGTTACATGTCTTGTTTCCTTTTAAGCAAAAAAAGGTGGACTATTGAAAAGTGATATTGAGTGCTTAATGTTAGCTGTCATAAATTTAAAAAATCTATATTATTCTATATCAATGAGTTAAATAGTCACTCCGATCTTACTAGATAATATTAAAAAACCCAATACTCTCAATCAACTACGCAGTCTTCCTATTCTTATCCACTTACCCTTCGCATTTGAAACTGTAACTGAGATTATGGAAATAATAACTTTCGTAACCACCAAATCCTTCGACTCCGATGGCCTCAATTATTGAACTGATACGTCTGCTTTTGCCTTCAATTCTGTTAATTATTATATACATTATTAACCACTCACTCACTGTTGATATCCTTCCATCTGTATGGAAAATCGCACATGTCATACCCCTCCCCAAAATTTCAACACCTACTCAACCAAAAGACTATCGTCCAATTTTGATTTTGTCAATATTATGAAAAGTTACTGAGTTATTAAAGTTACTGAACGAATAGTATTCAATCAGTTCAATGCATGGCTATGTTTTAATTCTCTCCTTGATCCACTGCAATCTGGTTTCAAAGCGGGTAGTCACAGTACGACAAATGTACTAATTAAGATTAGAGTTCATTGCGCATCATATGAATAATAGTACTATTAGACAAAAACTCAATAAACAATTTTAACAATGATTAACAAATTTTCAATATTAGTGATACCCTCCTCCCAAGTACCAAAGAGTATATAATACCTACGGATACAAGTACGCTGGAGGATGAGCTCTTTATGCCTTATAAGTTTTCTGATCAATCCAATTTTGAAAAGTTCTGAATAATATATTATATGTTGTTCATCAATGTCTGAGAATTTGAAAATAAGCTGAGAATACCATCTATGGAAGCTACGAAGAAATTTTTTTCAAACACCATCTATTGGTTCGTAAACAATGAAAGCAAGGGTATATATGAGACGACAATGCTATCGCATAGATTCCTCCTCTGAACCATGCCAGTTAATTTGTCAAAAAAATATCATTGACTTCCAGCAGGGATAAAAATTCTATGTATGCATTCATGAAATATTCAAAAAATCTCCTCTGCTGGGAACCAAATCCAGGACTTCCGCAAAGAAGCCAAACTACTTACCAGTATGCTAAGGCAGCATCTTATCTTTCTAATATTTATAAACAATGAACTAACAATATAGGTAATGTTTGCATATTTGTTCTAAGAACGAATTCATAAAAAAATCCAATTCAATGTGTATTGCATTTCTCTTCTTCTTCATTGCTGAAGGTTGTGTCCATTTTGATGAGTCATTGTTGCCTCCCCGACAAAACTTTTTCATTTGCTGTTATCCTTCACAATAGACCAGTTATTCTTATTATTTGGTCACACCACCAAGAAGAGGATCGTCCCTGGTGTCGCATTTATCAAGTTCTAAATACTTTTTATTGATGTATGCCAATAAGTTAAATACAATAATAATAATAAAAATTTATAAAGCGCCATTTAGTGACACAAGATCACTCCAAGGGCGCTGTAGCTTATTTGTAGGCTCTACGAAACAAGGCAGTCTTAAGAAGTTTACCGAAGGTTTCAATGCTCTGAGCTCCACATATGTCAAGAGGCAATTTATTCCATTTTAAAGGCCCGTTCACACTAAAACCACGATCATAGTAAGCCGCCTTATTGACTCTGTCCAATTCTTTTAAAGAGTTGATACTCTGCGATTCAGACGATCTCAGCGTAAGCTGCCTCCCGATGGAACATTCCTCTGGCACAATTCCTGAATATAGTGTGGAGCCAAGTTGTTCAGAGCTTTAAACACCATCAGGCATACCTTATGGTGTTTAAAGCTCTAGTCCACTCTTTCTGGACATCTCAACCAGTCCAGTTCGTTAAGAAGAGGTGTTATGTGACATATTTTGTCGGCTCCATATATCAACCTCGCAGCTGCGTTGAAAACTATTTGTAATCTATCAAGCTGATACTTTGGCAAACCCGCATAAATAGCATTACAGTAATCCAGCCGTAACACCACAAATGATCCTTCACCAGAGTGTACCTAAGCCAAAATTTAACATATTAACTAGCTATGACAGCTCAATTGTGGGGCACGGTAGCTTTCTAAATCAATTAGTAGTGTCGTAATTTGAGTTGGACACACTAAATCTTGCGCACCACTCTGATATAAATAATTTATTTATATCAGTCGGCCTTCATGGATCAGTTGGTTGGGTATCTGACTGCTGATCTAAAGGTCCCGGGTTCGATTCCCGGTGGAGACACAGTTTTTAATTGCGTTTTCAGTCTGGATCTGTGAGACGATTAATATCGTAAATCTCCAGAATGTGGCAACTTGTTATTGGGTGCGTGTTAAATTAATATTTGACATAGTACCTGTTAGTTGCCCGAGAAGTAATAAATAATAATAAATAATAATTTATTTAGCATTTGACCGCATATATCACAATAAGGAAAAATTCAAATAAGTTACACTAGCTCAAGTTTCCTGCTTGTCAATATAAAAGTCCAGATTCTTAATGTAATTAGTCGCTTCGTCGGTAAGTACAAAAAAGTCAATTTGTCCACCACAATACAGGCTGTTCACACATTATTTTGCATTGATAAGTTAGAAGATGTTCAAAGTGGAGGGTTACTGGATTCATTATAAAAGACAAGAGGTGCACACAATGAAATAAATAAAAAAAATATATTAGTGATATTGTTTTAATTTCATATTATCATGACAATTATACATAATATTAATAATTTTCATAGCAGACAAATTATAAAATAAAAATACACAATAATTATTTGTAGAACTCGTGTTCACTTTCATCTTTCTTAATGTTATTTTTGTAGCCTTTCTCAAAGTCCTTGGGAAGTACGATATACCTGAAACAGAAGGTCTCGTTATATACAGATTACCATTAATAATAATAATAAATTGGGATAATTTTTATAGCGCCGTTTTTGTGATAACCTCACCTCAAGGGCACTTTGAATATAACTATTACAAGTTTTTGTAAGACTCTACTAAGCGGAAGAAGTGAGTTTTCAGGTGTTTCCTGAATAGTGCTAAGTTGTCGATTTGCCTCAGTTCAGGTGGTAGTTTATTCCACGAGGCTGTTCCAGCCACAGCAAAAGTACAATCACCGAAGGATGTAGTATTGACTCTATTTATTTCAGTTAACTTGCCAATCATGGATGTGGTGGCTGACCGAAGTGTTTGTTGTCGCTCGTTTATGGTGAGAGGGATGCAGAAGTCTGAAAGATACGTGGGAGCCATGCCATGGATCGCTTTGAAAGTCAACAAACACAATTTGTACTTGATTCTCTCTGGCACTTTTAGCCAGTGAAGATTTCATAGATGGTTGGATATGTGTGAGAATTTCGCGGCTCCGGTGATTAGCCTAGCAGCAGCGTTGAAGACGGATTGAAGTTTTTTTAGCTCAAGCTTTGGGAGGTACCCTCAATACTAGTTGCATTTAACACATGAGATCCAGCTGTCAATGGTGATAGTATGTATAGTTGAAGAATACATACCAAACTATAAACACTTAAATCCAAATTATTGAATTTTTTTTTCAATATTGTGAATACTACCATACAAATTGTATGAAACGTTGTTGTCTCTAAATTAAATTTTTACAAAAATTGTAAAATTGAGATTTGTTTTTTAGAGAAAATTAAATTATCTAGTTGGGATGTTTTTGAGTTTTTTGGTATTTATGAAAATTTTCAATTTCGATATTTTTGAACAAATTTTCGGCGTTGTAGCTTCTATGGTTTTTGAAATATAGGGAAAAATAAAATAAAAATTTAAAAGTGAATAACCCCTGACTGGAAGAAAAATTCAGAGTATATAAAAGTATAGTAGGCCTAACAATTTTAGGCTCTGTCCATTCTCTAATAATTTTTAGCCATGACTCTTTACAATCATTTTACCTTTTTTTTAGTTTATAATAATTATTATCATGAGCTGATTGGCTCATGATAATAATTTGTAGTCAACATTGTAATTTTATTATAATTTTTATTTTTACGAGGTTGGAGGCAAAAGTTGAAGGAGGCCAAGGCTCGACTTGGGCTATAGCGCCATCGAAGAAGAAGTTTTTCATATATAGCAACACATTTTACTTCAGTTCTTGATACAGTCTGGAATGCTTTTTCATTCATAGTTTTATTTGTTTACTTTGTAACTGAGAAATGTGGAGTCCATAACCACATTTCTCAGTTACAAAGTAATGTTTTTTGTAAGTGTGATTTAGTTGTAGATTTGTGTTCACTTCTTAAGGGGAAAGGTAAGGCAATATAGGGGGGTCGAATAAAAACTTTGAAACTATTGCATGAGAATGTATGTCCTTAAAGATTACAATTGTGTGCGCCCGAGATAGTGTATTAGAATCGAGCGTTACATAAATTACTATGGTTTATTTGATATTACAAAAAAGTGAGAACATTGTATGAAAACGTATCGAGCCAATGTTTAGATTTATAAAATACCTATCGAATTATAAATAAATTTGGTATGGTAAAATTTACAACCATTACAACCTTTACAAATATTTACAACCATTTATCATTATATATTACGTAAACAAATGATGCTTTTGAATTTTACTGCCCTAATATATTTTGTTACAGGTACACAGTTAATCCTTACATTGCTGTTCTCAACCATTGGTCATAGAAGTTCAATAATAGATACAGACACCATCATGCCATGTCCCAGCAGCATTCAATAATTTTGCAATATAAATGATTTATTTTCTTGTTGTATTTGTACGCTCCGCTTTGTTTGCTAGTTTTCTTTGTCAGTTCTTTCTAGCAACATTAACTGAACTGACGGAAAAAAAATGTTGCAAACCCCTTTAACCAGACATTATATAAACACCAACCACCTCTTGTTTTTTCACACTTTGAAAATGGTCACTGGATGACCGAAACTAGTCAGTGTCATTAAATTAGTAGAACTGAAAACTTTGGTTTTATTTTACCATTCCAAATTTATTTATAATTTGAAATGGATTTCTACCAAGAATTGTCCGTAGAAAAGTTAAAAAAAGAAAATACCTATCATTTAATAAAACATAGACAAGTCTTGTAAATTTTGAGTTATGGAAAAAAAAACCTATTAAAAAAATATTACGAAAAAAGTACACAAAATAAAAGAAAAGTGTATCGGGCAAATGTATAAACCAAGGTATAAACAAATAATGAGAGAAAAATATATATTTTTATTGAAGACATAACTTTTAAGAGTACGGCGTAATGAGCATCCAAAAAGTACCTTGGAGCCTATCCCGTCACCTAAAGTTCAGGGTTTTCTATTTTCCTATTTTTTATTTTGTGTATTAGTTTTAATGTTTCATACTGTGCCATCTTCTGTGTTTAGTTGTTTATTTTCTTTTGTGTATAGGTATTTCGAGGGTATGTATGCATTTAGACTGTAAGTCATTTTAATTGTCGATTTTCTATTAAACATAAATATCTGTACTGTTATAGACAAGTATGTTCCTAACGTTTACTACAAAAACAAAAATCTTTCTATGTGTATCGGTTGATAAGGGCCTAGTTACCTGAAACAATTAATACCAAATTCTTTGTGGAACATATTGTATAATAACACATTTTGTTACCTATTTTCTCTAACAGCATGCATGCCCGCTTCTTGACAGATGGCATTGATATCAGCACCAGAAATGCGATCAGGTCGTGCTACATAATCCTCCAAGTCCACCTCTTCCGACAAATTCATCTTTCCCGTGATTGTTGTAAACACAAGACGCTTTTGCCGTCTGAAACAGTAAAATAAATTATCTATAACATTCATACATTAATAGTAATACTTCATCACTAATTTTCACCCCATACACGCTCAGTATTATTTTGCTTCAGTACCAGTAGACTCGCCTATGAGAATGTACCAATTTCGTAATTATACACACGCAGTACACAACCATTATAAATAAGAGTATCTCTTCCAATCACAAATACTGATGCTCCGATATCAAAATATGGACTATGCAATCATTAATACTGTCATTAATTTTAAGTTATCACAGTATATACATCATAGATCTGTAGAATATTTAGGAAAGGTACCTGTCTGGTAATGGAAATTCGATTTTTCTGTCAAGACGACCTGGTCTCAGAAGTGCAGGATCCAAAGTATCAGCTCTGTTGGTTGCCATTATAACCTAAAAAAAATGAAAACTGTTTTTACCAAGACAACAAATTTCAATACATTCATAATAGATTCATTATATTATTATGACCCAATCTTGTAATGTAACATGCTAAAAATAACTTGAAAGAATTACATGATACAAAATAGATCTTTATCTCATGAAACAAAAGTCGGTATTAAAAATATCAAATTTTTTTTTGGCAATTAAAAATTATAACAATGCTATTACCCAACATTAAATTCTACCATCTTGAAAAGCTGTAATGCACAAGTGTAAATGTGCAATTACATGTAAAGGAATACAAAATATTTTACTGCAGTAAACTAATTTCATGTAAATATGAGCACTCTTGACCAATTTAACGGCAGAGATGTAGTCTTAAAATTTCCATGATGGGATCGAATTCATAAACTACATTATTCGTATCAAATAAAGCTTCATTAAAGGAATGGAGGACATCAAGTATCCTAACTGTTAATTCTAAAATTTCAAACACTTGTGATCAGTAAAAAATTACACTTGTGATGAAAAACTATCATATTGAAACAATAATAATAATTGTTATATTTGACATTTTTATACATATATACTATTCTTTGTACATTGTTAGCTTCAATTAGAAAAAATAAAATAGTGAACACTTCCTTGCGCCCTGCGCAAGTGGCGAGTTTATTGCCGTATGGCAATTTCTTCCAACTAATCAGTGTTTCCAGCGCAGAGAAGCAATATTTGCATGAGAAATGAATATAAATAAATTTCTCCTCTGCTGGGAATCAACTTACCAACTGTGCAACTGTTCCTATACACATATGGCCGGTATTTCAGTCGGCCCTTAGGAGTTTAACTCAAGTTTAACAAAAATATTGCGTATTTCAGTGCCTAATCTTCCCTTAAATACGTCACTAAACGACAAATATTTAACTCAACGTTTCTGCGGATCGCGTGTCTTAAACTTGAGTTAAGTATTGTTTCTAGTCTTTTTTCGCCAGGTGGCGTACTAATCGCCGCACGCTTTAATGTTTTATTTCATTTTATACTACAAATAACTATGCATAATAATTATAATTATGATTTATTTTTGTTGTTAAAATAAAAGACTTGATATAGAAGTGGTTCATGTATTTAATATTTATTTTCTTTTTAACATAATTATAATGTATTGCCGGACGACAAACGAAATAAACTGTCAGCCATAATGAAACGTCAGTCACGCATTTTAAAACTTTATTTTTGCGAAGTTTTTTCATCCCACCATTATCACTTAGTTCCATATCCATCTGTAAAATATACATACATTTTGCATTGAATACTACGTACGTAGTACATATTCAATGACATTTTGTCACTACAATGATTGATTTTAATTAAAAAAAAACATCGATCGTTTTAAAAAATTGAAAAAGTAACATGCTGTGTAATGAAACAAATAAAATAATGTGTTGTTATAATAATAAAAAAATATTTAGTCACAGCTTCGCGTCACGTATCATTTAAGGTTATTGACAATTTGACAGATGCGTTATAGACTATAACCATAGAAAACGTACAATATATCTATAGTTGAAGATTACGTAACTGACGTTTCATTTTGCACTGAAATACGCGAATGAAATTTATAATCTTCCCTAAACTTTTAACTTGGATTACTAAATCCAATGATTTAAGGGCCAACTGATATATATATTTTTTTTTTTTTCAAATGAATATGTCCTTGTTAAACAAGTACATATACATCTTCCTACGTTCCCTAAACTAAGCATAAATGCTTGTCCTATAGGTGAACTAGATCGGTCGAGGCAGGATTCGAACTCGCGACCACTGGATTACTAACCCAGCGCGCTAACCGCTCTGCCATCCACCCATCTAAATATCGGGCCATAGTTTTCACCAAATATCTTAAAAAAGACTTCCGGGTGCACCAAGCGCAAATTTGTGTTTTTTTGCTTCGTTGGTATAAGTGCAAATTGCCCCCCTTCTCGGCGAAATGGTTCAAGATATTTGGCGACAACTATACATATTATACTGAATAGAGAAAAGCACAGTACACACTTCTATTCTGACAATTTATTATTATTTGGCTTTCCAAGCAGGCAGCACAAAGCTGTTATGCTTAAATGAGTCCACAATGTAATATTGGGCTAGTATTATTGAACGCGTTACGTATCAGAGTATGATGTATCTATTAGCTCACTTCACAATAGCAATATGCTGGTCCCATTTGAGGTTACTGTAATACCCAGATCCCTTTGACTATTCACTGATCTGAGAATAGTACCCTCCTGTCTGTATTGCAGCATGGGATTCTTTGGGCCAATATGGAGAGCTACATATTTATCGGCATTGAGCTTTATCAGCCATTTCTTGGTCCAGGACAATATTATCTCAATTTATTTATATTTTTTTACTAACATATTATTATATTATGTAAAATCAGTTAAAAATAATTTATTATGGTAAAAAAAAACATTTAAAAATTCAAACCTTAACATTTGTTGTCTGATCAAAACCATCCATTTGATTGAGCAATTCAAGAAGAATTCTTTGAACTTCTCTGTCAGCACCAGTTTGGGCGTCAAACCTACAATTAAATAATAAGTTTAGTGAAAATATCAAATTTGCAAAAATAAATATTAATAATTCACAATTATATTATGTTATATAAAAATTTGTTTATTAATTTAAAAGTCAATCTGTCCACTAATTTCAGGGCCAATCTTCAAGGTGAGTAACTCAATAAATAATTTACTTTATGGCTCTATAATACAATGATTATAATTGTCATACTCTTTCAGTTATGAGAAATATAACACATGATAGTGCCAAGATCTAGATAAGTAAGACGGTGACAGGAAAATTATTCGAAAAACAATTATTCAAATGCTCAATTTTACGAAAATCAATTTTACGAATGGCAATTATTTGAATCACATTTTTTCGAAAAACTATTTTCCGAACACACAATAGGCATGATGACTAATTTTGAGAAACTATCTCACGATGTTTTTACGCATCCACTGTTTTCAAATATATATACATTTCAACATAAAATAAAGGTTTAGTAGCAAAAATTGCCATTTCAAAATCCAATTTGACATTTACGTCAAAAAACGCTTGCAGTGTAATGGCGTCCGTCGGAGCTGACGGTGACGTCACGGTTTCGTAGACCGCATATCACTACTATATGTACTATATGTATTCTAAGACGATTTGTGTATTTAAAATAAATTCAAAAGTGCATAAGTGTTGTGCGGTCCCTAAATGTACAAACACGTCGAAAAAAACACCTACTGAGGTATTTGTTTTCGTCCCACGCGAATATAAACGAGAAACAAGTAGTTAAATTTGGCAATGCGAGACACAGAAAGTGTATTTTATTAAGTATGCGTTTACAATGAAGTACAGTATTTGTTCCCCCACATTTAGCTCTCAATACTATAATTAATTTACTAAATATTTACCATTAATTAGGCAATAAGCATATAAAGAACTTCATGAATGTCCAAACGTCAAAATAGGCCATCTTAAGTTTCCCGCGAATTAGGCATTAGGCCTGTGTAACACCACTGCTTTACGACGCTCAATTGCATGGACCCAGTTCACTGCGCCGGGTGTGTTAACTTACTCCTTCGAAATGTATTGGCTCACGGCGCAGTGAGTCATGAGTGCTAGACCGGGAGAATGCGAACAGTGTTAGGGTATTGAGTTATTGAGTTGCTTGCTTTTTAACCGACAAACTATTACTTTTAAAAGTAGAATCGGGATTTTTAAAATGAAAATAAATATATTTTTTCCAATCTATATAACCTATTTTATCTTATAAAATTATAATTTCAATGATTTTTTCATACTGTCATCACGCCTATTATCAGAAATTACAATTGTTCGAATTTTTATGACGTCATGTTGGTAGTATTGTGAGAGGAATAAACCATAGATTTTTATTATAATATACGATTTTTATTAAAATATATATGTCGTAGTTAGCAAATTTTGTATGAATCGAAGTGAGGCATTTTTCCGGGGGGATTTTTGACGTTTTAGTACATCGTTTTTCCATAGAGAATAAGGACTAATGTGAATTGTTTTCGGATTTATTTGTCGTAAAAAACACTTTGTTAATTTAGATTTAGAGAAAAGTTATTTAGGATGTGTTGAAATGTAAGGAAAACTGAAATATGTTGCCAACCAAAACGTAAAACGCGCGATAGTCCATGACTCACTTTTTGCACGGAGTATCTACTACATCTACATAGTATATTATGTATAATAAAAATCTATGGAATAAACAACATGGCGACGCACCGCGCTGTCGGATATCCTAGGATGTACACCGTTTTTTAAACCTAACCTACAAAAGTTTGGTAAAAATAGGTTGGTTAGGCTTGTTTGTAGTTATAATTGCGACTGGCGTGAGCCAGTTGCATTATATATTAAAAAATGTAAGTATAATATTAAAATAAAATAACTAAATTGGTGTGAATAGATAAACTGTCTGTACATGATGTGTCAAAATCAAAAACTGGTGTACAAACTAGGCTATCCCGCGCTGTCAAACATCAGTTATTAAAAATGTGCAAACATATGTACCCAACAATAATACAACAAGTAATAATAGTCTTCATCGAATATATTTTACTGGCAACAAATATGTCAAAGGAGGCAACATAATGACACAAAAATATATTAAATTCGGTCAATTGGTATTCCAACAAATGTTAGTTTGAATAATTTGCTTTCGGACAATTGTCATTCTGATAACTGATTTTCAAAAAATTGTTATTCGTACAATTGCGCATTCGAACAATTGTGTTTCGAAGAATTCAAAGGATGCCAGACATAAGAAATGGTAATGACAGGACATCAGGAAGATGGGGTGAGAAGGAATTCTCCACGGGGTGAGTTAGAAGAGGATGGCTGAGGACAGGCGGAGTAGGATTTAATTTTAATTTAAGTTATCAATTATTCTTCTTTTACCTTTTGGTTGCAATAGCATCAATCTCATCAATGAATATGATAGCGGGTGAATTCTCCTTAGCCAGTCTAAATACGTCTCTTACCATACGAGGTCCCTCACCCAGATATTTCTGGACAAACTCTGAACCGACAACTCGAATGAAGGCAGCTGAAACATAAATCTTAACGTCAATCTAAAATAGCGTTTTATACAATTAGTGTAAGAGCCCACATCTTTTAGATATCATTTTGTTTAGTGGGCCCGTACAAAATTTATACTCAAGTCATAGTACGAAGGCTGATTATTTTTCTGTAAAAGGATACCACAGCAGGTAACAACTATTGGATAATAATATGAACCCTGAGTAGTGCTCCACTTTCGGAGATAACAGCCTTCATCAGTATTGAAAATTGTTACTATGGAAGACTATTGGAAATCACACCTTCCCTTGACAGACAACTTTGAAGAGACAAAGGTTTATGTTATTTTTTTATGTCTCTTTTATGTTTTTTTATGCCACAAGAGTTCTTCACCATAGACCAGAGGGTGAGGCGTAGGGGTAGACCCAAGCTGAGATGGATGGATTGTGTCCAGGAGGACATAGACTCATTGGGTGTGGTCAGTTGGAGACATGGAGTCGCTGACAGATCGGAATGGCAAGACTTCTTTTGGAGGCCGGGTACCACCTTGAGATGCGGAACCAATGATTGAATTGATTGTGCACTTGATTATACATTAATTAAATAATGATGTATACTGAGATCACTAAGAAGAGTATGTAATAGAACGATATATGATAGAATAAAAAATGAGGACATAAGGAGGGAATGCAAGATGAAGAACAGTATTATAAATAAAATGAAAGTGAATTCCTTGAGGTGGTTTAGACATATTGAAAGAATGAATGATGAACGACTGACCAAAAAAATATACATGGGTTAAGAGATGGAGTGAATAGTAGGGGTCGCCCCAGAAAGGGATGGCATGACCATGTGAATGATATTTTGAAAGAAGGAAATATAAGAAGCTTGAATTATCGACGAGCATGTATGAGACGATGCATGGATGTAAAGGAAGCTAGGAATGTATGCAAAAATAGAGGGAGTATGGCGCTCGGTTCTCTCTGCTTACCCCATAAGGGATATGGCGTGATGGTATGTATGTATGTATGTATACTCTCCAAGGACCATTGACAAACATATAGCAACTCCCTAGATGAGATCACTTATTTAAGAGAGGTCAGCTTCAAAGTGGGTAACAACATTTACAAAATCGTTATTTAAACAAAACTATAAGAAACCAAGCAAAACTTATTCAAGTTCTTTCCATATTTTTTTTTATTTCCCTAGACGGACCTAGAATTCCCTAGACGGGATGACTTGTTTGAGAGAGGTCAGCTTCGAAATGGGTAGCAAAATTTACAAAAATAGTGGTTCAAACAAAACTATAAGAAGTCTAGTTGTCTTGTCCTGGTGTGGGGTTTATATGTTAAAACACATATATTACTTTATACTGTCTGGTTTATTCCATAGCAGAGCTCTTGGCCGAACAAGTACCTACACTGTTAGGTATACACCTAACTATCTGTATAGCGCGCGGAAGCTATAAGATGCCGCGAATTGCGTCTCTACCATATTTATATCCTTTATCGGGGAATGGGGAAATATCACGTATACTAATACACCACACAAGTAAAACTTATCCAAATTAATTTTCTTTTTTTAATTTCCATAATCACTAAAATGATAATATACCTATCAGTAATTGATAAATAAGAACTTGCTTCATAATAATAATATTGATAAATGCAGCTTATTACTAAGTTTTTTGTAATTTTTTGTCAACGTACAAAATTAAGAACATTGTTACAAACACGTTTTAATAATATTTGATAAAAAAGTGAAAGTTCTCTTGAAAACAATTAATTACCAGTAGTGTGATGGGCGACAGCTTTAGCCAACATAGTCTTTCCACAGCCAGGTGGTCCATACATGAGAACTCCCCTCGGGGGATCAATTCCAATCTGCTTGTAGAGTTCAAAGTGTGTCAGGGGTAACTCAACAGCCTCTCGTATCTCTTGCTTTTGCATGTCCATACCACCAATATCACAATATTGTACGTCGGGCTTCTCATCTAGTATGTAAAGAGAAAATATTGTGATAATTAATAAATGGATAACTTTTTTAATTCATAAATATGTTTTATGACGAAACATCTTAGCTAAGACACATACAAAAGAAAGTTCAGCATCGAGCCCAGATCCTATAATTTACCATCCAACTTACTCACAAGGGATATTAAATTATATTCATAGGTGAAATTTTGTGGTATTGA
Source organism: Molanna angustata (assembly GCA_963576475.1). Taxonomy (NCBI): domain Eukaryota; kingdom Metazoa; phylum Arthropoda; class Insecta; order Trichoptera; family Molannidae; genus Molanna; species Molanna angustata. The sequence goes on from OY754982.1 coordinate 8,060,308, forward strand.
ATTATTATTTTAAACTAGCAACACTGTATTTTGTGTTACTTCACATATCCCATTCGGCATAAATAAACAAAACATAAATACACAAACATGTAATTACAGGTTAAAACTTGAATTTTGTTTTATTGAGCATACAGATAAGAATATCCAGATATTTCTATTCATAAAAGTTATAATTTGTATGGTGTGGGTACATATTTCCTACCTACACTACACTATTTTAAAATACATTGGTGTTTATAAGCAAAAAAATCTGTAATCGAATATTTTTATTATTGCATATGCGCAAACATTGGATTTTTTTCCCTGTCGGGAGTCAAAGATATTTTTTAACAGATTTTTAATTATCTCAATAGAGACGAAGTTGGAATATTTATTGTAGGAGAACCGGGAAATCAAGGCACCTACAGGGCTTACGTAAGCCCTGTAGGTGCCTTGATTTCCCGGTTCTCCTACAATAAATATTCCAACTTCGTCTCTATTGAGATAATTAAAAATCTGTTAAAAAATATCTTTGACTCCCGACAGGGAAAAAAATCCAATGTTTGCGCATATGCAATAATAAAAATATTCGATTACTTACACATTGGTACAAGTAGGTAAATAAGACAAAAATGACCTTATAAGTCTGGCGCAATTCAGGGGTGACTTCTATGCGAAAAATGCATTGTCACCTCAGATATAAGAATTGTAGCTTTCATTATTTACAAAAAACCAATTCTCTCAATAGATGGCGTTCCAACAAAATAAATTAAAATAATAAGATTGTTGTTCATAATTTCACCCATAGATGGCTGTAGTAAAAATTCCTTATTTTCAAGCGAAAAGAATTTCAGTAATACAATATATAGAACTTTCAAAATTGAATTGATAGGGATCTCATTAAAAGGCATAATTGGTGAACGTTGCGCAAGCGCATAAAGTGATCACGTAAACCAGCCGATGACAGGTCGTAAGCCCTGTAGGTGCCTTGATTTCCCGGTTCTCCTACAATAAATATTCCAACTTCGTCTCTATTGAGATATTTAAAAATCTGTTAAAAAAAATCTGTGTTTATATTATGGTTGAAATAAATAAATGCTTCAAAAATTTAATTGAAAAACTGTAGAGTTGAAGAAGGTTGCTTAAGACCGGGTGAAGTGACAAAGCATGAATATTGACAAGGCGATGAATATGTGTCAAGATAGAATAATGTGGTATTTGTTTCTCACTATCTACCCCATTAAGAAGATGGCGAGATAGTATGTATATAAATATAGGTGAAAACTATTACAATCATAGTAATGGAGAGTAGAATAAAATACACTTTTCTACAGAAACACATACAATATTATCAACATGAAGTTGCCTTATGGCAATAAACCTGCCTTTGTACACATGTACATAAATTATATAAATAAATAACTCAAATTTTCCCGTACAGAACCTATTTTACTTCTGTTATACACATTTTTCACACTAATATGCAATTTCACACTTATGCGACATGACCCTCTACATGATACCCGTTGAGAAATTGATGTAAATAAATATGCTTAAAAATTGTGCAATCATGACTCTCCACTAGTTGCATGTAACACATGAGATCCAACTGTCGATAGCGATAGTATGTATAGTTGAAGAATAAGTACCAAACTATAAACCCATAAATACAAATTATTTAATATTTAAGATATTTGGTTTTCTATACAACACATGTACCTAGGTATGTATGTCAAGATAGGATAGTATGGAGGTCAGTCCTTTGATCCTACCCAGAATATGAAAACAGCATGATGGTATGTATGTATGTTTGGAGATTAGTATCAAACAATTAAGTCTTCTTAGATATTGTGTGTAGGCGACTGCCATACAATTTGTAAGAAACAATGTCGTCACTATTAGCATGCAAAAAGTCCACTACGCCATACAAAATTTTCCTTCGTACACGCATCTTGGCTTAATAATGTCGATTCATTCAGAGAATTGAATTCTCATGAACGAATCGACAGTTGGATTATTCCATAGTAGTGGTGAGAAAAAAACATGGTATCAGATAAGTTAATATTTATTTATTTAACTTTTTGTACATAATATAAACAAATATAATGTACACTGGCGGGCTTATTGCCATTAGGCCATTTCTTCCAACCAACCAGATTACAGAGTGACAGAATTATACATGTACATCAACAAAAAATGAAAGCTACAAAATAACAAAGAAAATATACATAAGACCAAGATAAATAAAAAAAAACATCATAGCGAAAAAAAGGATTGGAAAGGAACAAGAAGAGGAAATTGAGATCAGGTGTTTAGAGATAAATATTACGTAGCAAAGGGAAGGAAGGAAAAGGAGAGGGATCAGGTATTTTCGGAGAGATATCCCTGCATAATCTCAAATTATTCCAGAGTCTCGTTGAATGTACTTCAAAGGAATAGCTGAAAAATTCAGTGTTGTGAATGGGGATAGTTAATGTAGTACGTTCAGCAGATCGAAGTGATAGGCCGTGATTAGATAAATAGGTGAATTTAATAGAAAATTATTATAGGTTAGTTTTCAAATAACACAACTTACCAGCTTGAAGCATGGATATGGAACTGTCAGCTTCTGGTGGTAAGACATCAACTAAAGCATTTGAGTGTTTATGTAATGCCACAGAGGCAGACGGCTTCAGCAGCTCTCGATCAATAGTTGACAAAATCCGAACATAATAATTGGATCCGGTTGTACTTCCAACTAAAAAAATAATAAAATAATTACATAACCATTCACAGTAAACCTTTGACATACACGAACCAGTCGTTTCTCCAACTCCTTTATTAACACAGCAGCCTCTAACTGTGGAATGAAATTTTGGATTCTGTGTTCACACCTTCTTACAACCTGGGTCTTCTTAAGATACAATCAATATTATCTTAAGCAGATTGCAATCTCACCACTACGCTACATTCAACGCTACGTATAACGCTTCTTCTGAAGAGTAGAATGGACCCAATTAGCTGGTGTCCCATGTTAAACATGTTAAAAAATTTATTTATTTATTTTCTTTGGGAAGCTACATTTACAGTTTAATGATACAATATTATTTTTACAGTTTTAGAGCCAAAAAAAGCATTCCATCAACATAACATAAAAACAAATAACAGTTTAGAAACCAAAAACATTCATACACACACCTTCATACACACACTCATACACACCATCATACACACATATATACATACAACTAGGGAAGAGAAGAGAGACTAGGAGGACAAGATAGAGGGATATTGGTTGCTCATCACCTTCAGAACATCATATCTAAATCTATAGTCTTTTTATGTGAATAATAATAAACACTTCCTTGCACCCTGCGCAAGTGGCGAGTTAATTGCCATATGGCAATTTCTTCCAACTGACCAGTGCTTCCAGCCCAGAGAAGTTAAATTAGCGTGAGAAATGAATTTAAATAAATTTCTCCTCTCCTGGGATTCGAACCCAGGTCGCCCGCACAGAAACCAAACGGCTTACCAATTGTGCCACGGATATGCCATGAATATAAAAAGACAACAGAACCTCTATGGTGCCTGATAAATCTAAAGAATAAATGGCAATCCTTTCCCAAGCACCCAAATCAGTTATAATAAACAAAATAAAGAATTAAAATTACCGATTCCTGTGTTCTGATCAACAGCCTCTAGAAATTGTCCTATGACTAAAGGTACTGATTGTATCCTTTTAACCTCTTCTTGGGCGTGTAAATATTCTTTTTTTAAATTTCGCTGTTCATCCTTGATGTATTCTTCTTGTACCTCAATGAACTCTAACATGCGTTGAAGTTTCTAAAATTAAACACCAACAAAAACCTTTGTGTAAACTCTATCACATAAATATAACAGAAAGGACTTTTATAAGAAAAACGAAGTGATAATCACACATTAAATAGTTTTATTTAAGTTTTTTTCTTAAAATTGGGTGATTCTCTCTTTTGACAGGAATAGATGAATGTATTTTAGACACATGATTGTATTTAGTATTTTAAACACATGATTGTAGACTATTTTAAACACATGATTATATATCAAAAACGTTACATATTTCGATGAATTACCTTAAATTTTGTATAAAGATCCTCAGATTCCAAGTCTTCAAATGTTTGTGCTCCAGTTACAGTAGTACCTTTAACATCAACTACCATGTCATCCTGTAATATTAAAAAATATATTTAAAATCAATAAAACTTATGAAATGATCTGTTACAGCAATATGTAAATTATTTACTTTTTCCTGCACAACAATGCCAATATCTTCCATTTTTAATGAACAAATAACTCTAAACTTAATTCTTCCAAACTAGATGACTTGTGAGAAATACTACAATAAGCACAGACAAAATATACACAAAACTTGCAAGTCAAAGATGAAATTGTAAAAATATCTATGATCAATTATGGTTTATTATAGAAGTTTTGTCAATAATGGGGTTTCGTTCAAAATTTGTTAAGAGATAACTTTTCGCCATCAGTGGAGAAAAGTTACGATTCGAAAGAAAAAGGAGAGTGAAAATTGCCAACATAATATCCTGAAATGGTTGCTAGGAATGTCATCTAAGCTAAGCCACGCACAATGGTGAAAATTTTATATGAATATTATGTTGGAGTTTACCATTTCTTCGAAAAATATATTTGTAGAATTTGATGCCACTCCACTGTGCAAAATGTGGGGCACAAACGCAGGCTTATTGCCATGAGACAATCTATTCCAATCAACTTATCGTGATGTCAGTATAAAGAAATGTAATACAAATCGGTTATGTTTTTAGTTTTTCGTTTTCATTATAATTACGATAATCTAAATAATTATTCGGTAATTTGTTTAATTGTACGATGAGTTTGGTTTCTTGGCGATTTTTGATATTTTTGAGGTTTGCACGATATTAATTATTACAAATAATATCTAGTTTTTATGTTTCTTTACACGATTTAGTCCGGACAACTTATAACTTTCATTATCAATCATACTTATGTTCTCTCGAATATTTTTTTATGTAAGCTTCAATAATGTTTTTTTTTTAATTTTTATATTTAATTTAATCAAAATTAACAAACATATTATGTGCTTAAAAATATTGAGAAGTTTGGGGATGTTGGTTTTCATTAACCAGTGCATCAACATCAATATTTTTGTTGTTGTAAAACAAAGCAATATTGAGTAAGAAATTTATCAAACACGGAACACATAATTGATTTCATAAATTTTGAATATATCTATATTTTTTCGCTCCTCTTCGCGGGCCATAAAAAGTGCAGCATCCGCTTAAAGAGTGTGTAATACCTACGTGGATACATACGCCTCTTGTTGATAGTGGTTGATAGGCGTTGAATTAAACGATTAAATGTTTTTTTAGGTCAAATATAATTATTATTTTTTGTTTCGACTCATATTGGCATATATCGTAATGCAAAAATCTTTCTGGACATCATGATGTTGCCATAATTTTATTGTAAAATCAGCCACTAGGAAATAATAAATTCATCAACCTATTCACAAAATGACGAAAGGAAAGGAATAAAATCGAGGCGAACAACACAATGGCGGCGGAAGTGTCCGCGTTAGAAGAAAATTAGTTTTTGAAATTTGTAATCATGTTCGTATTTTTTCTAGTTCATAATTGTTTGTTTTCGTACTTGGATGTATGTAGAATGTGTTAAATAGAAAAAAATGGGACTAAATAACTCTAGTGAAGGTGAACGTTCGGCATGAAAAATTGCATCTTCCGTGTCCATACATGCTTATCGGAGAGAAAACCTTCATTATGCCTTCATTATGAAAATTTGTGCAACAGATATGTGAAATTTAACAAAATGTAACACAATGTTAGAATTGCGAGTGTATAATTGACGTTATTTTACGATTAACATTTTGTGACATTAATTGCATATGTATCGCTACTTTCTCAAACTCGGATGACGTGATCTAACGGATTATTCAGATACGTTAACAAATTGTTTTTCATTCGAATAAATCTTGTTCAAAACGCTTTTTCCTAATATTTAAGAATGTAAATAACTATCTTCATAAAATGTGAATTTTTTGAGTGACCTCGTGAGTTTTTGACATTAGAATCTTGTAAATAGCTCCCCTGATCGTATTGTTTTAGAAATGTTTTAGTGTGTCGGTGATGGTGTTTTCGAAGCGTACTGCTTCGATTTGTTTACTCTCGTGGAAGTTTGTATATCGTGTGACCTCACGTCGAGTCGAGGTTTTTAAACTTTTCGAGTCGACCGAAACTCGAAAAGTTTAAACTTTTTAATGGAACTATGAACCTGGACCCTCTTTCATTCAGTCTCGCACGAATCAATCAACTAATAGCGAGCGCGACCAAGGAAAACAGCAAACGGATATATCAGGAGCTGTCGACGTTAGTGTCGTTGCACGGGGTAGAAGCGGACAAGCAGGCCGTCCGTAAGGCAGTTGCGTCAGGCGGGCGGGGCGCCTGGGACGGCAGGGCGGCGGCGTTACTGCAGCGGCTCCTCGCGCATCCCGCGCGCGCCACCGCGCTAACCCCCGCGCTAGCCGCCGCGCTCAAGGTCGCCCCGGGCGCCGGCCCCGGTAACGCGCGCCCCCCACTAGCGCTATCTCCCGCGCAGGACGCCGCGCTGTGCTTGGCGCTGCTGAGGTCGGCCCCTCCAGACCTCGCCGAGCTAGCTGCTTCCAGACTCCGTCGTCGTCTACCGGACCTCGTGCAGGGATACTTGGACGCTGAGGGTGGTGGATTACGCGACTGTGGTCCCGAATTGCTGCAGCCACTACTGGCCGCACTGGCCCGCGAGCCTCTAGGTTTGGCCCCTGCCACTGGGGATCTCTTTCTGCGCCGCCTGCGAAGAGACTTTCCTAGAGATTTGGTTCCTGTTATCCTCGCACCGTTACTCTATCCTGACGATACAGAAACCCCCTTGGAGGAGATGACAGAAGACACAGCTGCAGGAGCCATGGAGGGCTCAGTCGCAGAGCTCATCAGAGAAATAGGATATTCTTTCACTTCATCTCCGGAAGAATGTAAAATGGACTTGGTGAACCTAGGAGGTCGAGAGCTGTCTGCGGGCGATGTGGCTCGTATTATCTCTATGATGGCCCGACACCACACTGGATTGGGTGATTTACCTGGTCCAGGACCATTCTGGATGGGAGGACGAGATAAAGGAGATGCTGCTCGCTCTCCTCACGTCTCTTGGAATGTGGAAGTATTTGTTCAAACTTTGAAAGAGCTCTACCCTAATCTCAATTGGAAGGAAGTGATATTGCAGCTCGACCATCCGGAATTTATAGTCAAAGACAGGCAAGGATTGAGTTTAATATTTTCTATTTTACAATCAGGATTACAGAACTCTGCCGGTTACCCAAACAACATCTTTCCTGTAGAATATATCTATAGACATTGGACTAACACTGAAGGTCAAATGAGTCTCATTGCAAATATTATTAATAATCCTGACATATTTAGTTTTGGAGACCATCCACACCACCCTGTGGCGTTGGATATTTTAAAATCTGTTCCTGAAAGTGATAAAAAAGAAATTTCTAATTGGAGGTCTTTGTATCTTGTTGAATTACTTCTATATTTAGCAGAGAGAGGTTTCTATACGCAAGTGCATGAACTATTCATGATCCCTGTCCAACATTGTCCTGATGTATTATTACTGGCTTTGCTTCAGATCAATTCTAAGGATAGCATTCTTCGTCACGAGTTAATTGCCAATCTTATACCTATGTTTTTAAATAACCATCCCAACTCTGCGATTATTTTACATCATGCCTGGCATAGTCAAAACACAACTATAAAACCAACAATAATGCGTGCAATGGCTGATTGGTATCTTAGAGGAGACAACGATCAAGCTAGACTTTCTCGAATCTTAGATGTTGCCCAAGATCTAAAGGCTTTATCTCTTCTATTGAATGTACAATCGTTTATGTTTGTTATAGATTTAGCTTGTTTAGCTTCACGAAGAGAATATTTGAAACTAGATAAATGGCTGACAGATAAAATTAGAGAACACGGTGAAAGTTTTATTTCTACCATGGTAAAATTTCTCCAAAGACGTTGTCCCCCCGTGATTGGTGGTAAAATTTTAGATGACCAACTACCTAAAGCCGCCCAACTTCCCCAAGAAACTATCGCTACAATGTTAACTTGTCTGCATATTTGCATTAATAATGTTCAGCCCGAGTTGATGGAGATGATAATGGCTATAAGTGCTCACTGTTCCCTTATCCTCAATAAACCGCGCCAAGTTGTGACAAACCTTCAAAGACCTCACAGAGTCATTGAAACTCCTTTCAATACTACTAGTATTGGTGGACAAATATTTAATACACCCTCAGTTGATCCCATAAATTCTTTGAATCCCAGTTTTGCTAATTTATCCCTTGGATCGACCGGTAATACTCCATATACTTTAACATCTTCGCTCGGACCCTTGGTTTCGACTCCTGGATCTCCCTCGCGACTTATGGCTGCAGGAGGATCCTCCAGCAGTCCATTTACTATGATGCCTCTTCAACACGGTGGAAATCTTCGTAATGTAGGTATGTTAAACAGATTAAGTTCTGTACCCCCAGTAGACAAAAGACAAGATACACAAAATGCCTTACCAGAAATAATGCAAAACGTATCTAAAGACATAGAAGATGAGGCAAACGGTTACTTCCAAAGAATCTATAACCACCCGCCTCATCCTACTCTCTCTATTGATGAGGTTCTCGATATGCTTAAAAAATTCCAAGATTCCACCATCGAGAGAGAAAGAGAAGTTTACAGCTGTATGTTACGTAATCTTTTTGAGGAATATAGATTCTTTCCTCAATATCCTGAAAAAGAGCTTCATATAACTGCTCAACTATTTGGAGGAATTATTGAAAGAGGACTTGTAACTAGTTACACAGCTTTAGGTCTCGCTTTAAAGTTTGTGCTGGAAGCTTTGAGAAAACGGTCTGGCTCAAAAATGTATTATTTTGGGATAGCTGCTTTGGATCGATTCAAAACCAGATTGAAAGATTATCACAAATATTGTGAACATGTCCGAGCCATCGAACATTTTTTTGAATTTCCTCCTCATTTGGTGGAATACGTAGAATGCGGTTTGCAAGGGCAAGAGCCCCCAAACAAACCTCAAGGAGTCATGTTTCCCAGTACACTATCTAGTCTCTTACCCCCTGCGCCAGCTCCCACTCCAGCTAATTCTGGTTATAAGAATCCTGTATCTACAGCTTCGACAACAATGTCCTTCATTACAAAAATGACTACCACTCATACCACCTCCAGACCTTCAATTGCCAATGCCACTAACATAGATACATTGCTCGTGGCTACTGATAAAGACGATAAGTTAATTTCACCTCCTGATTCTGTACAAGATAAGTCTGCCTTTATATTCAACAATCTCAGTCAACTGAATCTTCAAACTAAATGCGACGAATTGAGAGACATAATAACTGAAGAGTATTGGCCTTGGTTGTCTCAATATTTAGTTATGAAAAGGGCCTCAATTGAGTTGAATTTCCATACACTTTACTCGAATTTTTTAGATGTGTTGAAAATTAAGGAAGTAAATGAAATGGTAACTAAGGAGACATTTCGTAATATTAAAGTTCTTTTACGATCCGATAAAGGAATAGCCAATTTTTCAGACAGATCACTTTTGAAGAATTTAGGTCATTGGTTAGGTATGTTGACTTTGGGTCGTAATCGTCCTATTTTACAAATCGACATTGATCTCAAAAGCTTAATTTTAGAGGCCTATCATAAAGGACAACAAGAATTATTGTATGTTGTTCCCTTTGTTGCCAAAGTTTTGGAATCTTGTGACAAAAGTAAAGTGTTCAAACCTCCAAATCCTTGGACTATGAGTATCATGAATGTACTAGCTGAGTTACATCAAGAACCTGATCTTAAATTGAATCTTAAGTTTGAAATAGAGGTTTTGTGTAAAAATTTGAGCATCGATGTTGCAGATCTAAAACCGGCAGTATACCTGAGGGATCCTGAAAGATCTCATAAAATTGAATATCAGCTGTCACATCCTGGTAAAAAAGATACAACTCCCATTCCTATTACTCAAAGTATGACAACACCCACACCTACCGCTATTATATCTTCAAATATTGTAACGACAGAAGAAATAGCTGGACCGTCTGTTACCCCAACTAGCGGTGTTGTCCCTGGAGACAGTGGAATGGCATCGGTGGTCGGTTTACCCGAACCACGTTTCAGTTATATCGACGTGACACTCGGCTCCAATTCTCAATTTGGACAAAATATTGTTGTCAATCCACATGTCCCTCTTTTCCAAACAAATCCCCATTTGAAACAGTTCATCAAAGTCGCCATCGAACGTTCTATTCAGGAATGGATTCATCCCGTCGTTGATCGATCTATTAAGTATGCACTGACAACTTGCGAACAAATTGTAAGAAAAGATTTTGCTTTAGATCCTGACGAAACTCGTATGAGACAGTCTGCACATCATATGATGAGAAACCTCACAGCTGGGATGGCTATGATCACTTGCCGGGAACAATTATTGGCAACCATCAATAGTAACTTGAAATCTGCATTTCTAACTGCATTGATATCAACGACTTCTCAACAGAAAGATATTATCGAATCTGCCGCATCCAAATTGGCATCAGACAACATGGAACTTGCATGCGCAATAATACAAAAAACTGCAGTAGAAAAGGCATTGCCCGAACTAGATAAGAGATTAATGAACGATTTTGAAATCAGAAAATTGGCAAGACAAGAAGGAAGAAGATATTTAGACAATGTCACATTGGGTTATCAAAATGAAAGGATGCCAGAAAGGTGTCGTATGAAAGTTGGTATAATCAGCGATGCTCAAATAGCAGTTTATGAAGAATTTGCAAGGAACATACCTGGGTTTGTTCCTTTGAAAGAACGCGACACAACTTTAATTATGCCCAAACCCGTGACTCAAGAAGCTTTGCCCATTGCTGCCTTTAATCAAAATATAAACCCAACACAGATGGGATATTATGGCAATGATGAATTGGGCCAACTTATTAGTGACACTGAACAATTCTTGAGCAGTAGTTTAACAATACCTCCTTTAGGTATACAAGCTGCGGGAAGTCATACTCTTCTAGAATGTCTACTATTAGTTCGTCGAAATGTAGATCCTGTAATTGCATTCACACTGTTACAAAAGGCAGTGGAGGGTTTATTGGAAGGTTTTGGAGCTGCCCCGACTGGCGCATCCAGTGAGCATGTTGAAGTTATAAATCGTTACAAAGATCTTCACATTCGAGCATTAAAACTGCTCCAAGACACCAGAACATACGGTCAAGCATGGACAAACAAGCAAGTATCGAGATGTCTGGCAGAATGTCGTGACGAACTCCGATACAATTTGAACGCGGTTGATAGTCTCATTCGATCCAATTTGGTGAACTTACCACAATATGATTTAGCTTTGGTACAATTCATGGACAATGGTAATAATTACATGGCTGTAGCATTTGCTATGCAACTTGTTCAATTGTATCTGGTAGACGAAAGAGATCTCGGATTAGTTACTGAATCTGATCTTCTCAATACTATAGAGGCCTTTGTAAGAATAGTTGCCCACTCAAGACTTCCACCTCCGGAAGGTTTGACCACTTTAGTCGAACTGTTACGAGTTAACAGAGATCCTACTAACATTCTAGGAGAGCGACCTCATATCGGAGCTACATCCTTCATTCACTCGGGTGTTTTGACTGTCAGAGGAAGAGATTATGACGATCCTCCGGGGTTGACGGAGAAAACGGAATTTTTACTTAGAGAGTGGATCAGTGTGTATCACAACCCTCCTACCAATACCGAGCCTTTGAAAACTTTCAATATGTTTGTGCAACAGATGAATCATCAGGGGATTCTTAAATCCGACGATTTGATCTCACGCTTTTTCAGGATTGCCACACAGTTGTGTATTGAAAATATTTATTCCATTTTGGAGGAAGAAAGACAAAATCCCCCTGAAACAATTAACCGTAATAAGTATTATCATATGACTGATGCATATGTCCGTCTAGTTGCATTGTTGATTAAGAATTCAGGTGAGACGGGCAGTACAACGCCTAAGATTAACTTGTTGTGTAAAGTGTTAGGAATAACGGCAGGTTGGTTACTGCAGGATCATGATGAACACGGTACAGCCTTCCAACAGTTGCCTTATATGCGTATACTCTTAATTTTATTCTTAGAGCTAAATCAACCAGAGCCTGTGTTAGAGTCTATGAACTTTCAATTACTCAAGTCCTTTTGCCACACGCTTCATATGATCAGTCCCTCTGTGGCTCCCGGTTTCAGTTATGCTTGGATCGATTTTATATCCCACAGAGCCTTCATCAGCAGGATGCTCGCTGTAACTCCTCAACAGAAGGGTTGGGGGATGTATTCACAATTATTAGTGGCTTTATTTAAATTCATCAGTCCGTTCTTACGCAACACCGAACTCGCCAAACCCGTTACTTTAACTTACAAAGGTATTTTGAAAGTACTATTAGTGCTTTTGCACGACTTTCCAGAATTTTTGTGTGATTACCATTACGCTTTTTGTGATGAAATTCCACCAAATTGCATTCAAATGCGTAATTTGATTCTATCTGCTTTCCCTAGAAACATGCGTCTCCCCGATCCTTTCACTCCAAACTTGAAGGTGGATCTTTTGGCTGAGATAACACAGGCCCCACGTGTCATGACCAACTACACGGCGATGATACAACCTCCGAGTTTCAAGAAGGACTTGGATTCCTATCTCAAAGCCAGGGCTCCGGTCACATTCCTTTCCGAGTTACGTAGCATTATGCAAATATCAAACGAACCTGGCAAAAGATACAATACTCAACTGATGAATGCCGTTGTATTGTACGTAGGGACTCAAGCTATTACTTACATCAGGGCTAAAGGACAGAATCCTAACATGTCAACTATAGCACATTCGGCGCATATGGATATTTTCCAAAATTTAGCTGTTGATCTCGATCACGAAGGAAGGTACATTTTCTTAAATGCGATCGCAAACCAACTGCGGTATCCAAATAGCCACACCCATTACTTTAGCTGTGCTCTGCTCTATCTGTTTGCCGAAGCGAACACGGAAGCCATTCAGGAGCAAATAACTCGTATGCTTCTCGAGAGATTGATCGTCAATCGTCCCCACCCCTGGGGCTTGTTGATCACCTTCATCGAATTGATCAAAAACTCCAACTACAAGTTTTGGGATCATGATTTCGTTCATTGCGCTCCCGAGATAGAAAAGTTGTTTGAGTCTGTGGCGAGGTCCTGTCTAGTGGAGAAGACTTCCACTAAACAGGACATAGAGTTAGCTGAATGATACTTACTTTGAATATTTCTTTTGTACTATATTCAGTATCTAATTTGTACACTTTATTTTTTTCATTTAAATTTTTTTTCGCCCTTTTTGTGTGTTTGTATAATAAAGATAAAACATTTCAATAGAAATCATACAAGATTGTATATAAATAGTAGTTATATGAAGAATCATAGAATTATGTTTTCCCCTGTATAGGTTAGTAACTTAAGCATTTGGTTTTTTTGTATCATCTTGGAACTTGATTGAAGGTAAAAGAAGACACACGGTCCGCGTAATTCATTTTGTAATTTTTAATAAAAACAAATAAAATTATAAATAATATTGTTCATGTACAAAATTGAAAGTGATTTAGATTTTATAAGATTCTCGAATACGCTTCCGAGTGTTTTCTTGTCTTTATATTTTAAACATAGCCTGATTGTAACGATTAACGATTTTTGTCAATGGACACTGCCATCATTACCTTTCCATATATAATTAGGACATTGTTAGTGAAATTCATCGCATTGTATGTCAATAATATTTTTGAGATTATCTAAGACAAAGCCTATATTTTAGTAATATACATTATAACACCATCGAATGTTGATAACTTGTTTCATAATTTTAATTAGATAAGTATAGAAAATGTTTATAGTTCACATTCAACTTTCCATTTTGTTAGAAGACTAAAATTATTTAAGATTCATTTTAGTCTGATAATAAAATGAAGGGAATGGTTTCTTTTTAAAATTGTTGATTGTTCTTACGTTGAAAAGTTACGTACACTAAGTATAGTATATTATAAGTACTATATTGTGTAAGTGGCTCGTGTCCAATGTTTGTTTAATCCTATTATCAGGTTATGTTCAACCAAGAATTTTTCTTATAAAAATCGTTTCTCTGTATAAAGTTGATCTTTATATTTTTATTATTTTTTTTCTTATTTACTTGAATAAATTAACATTGTCAAAATTTTGTTTTTCATTTTTTTCTTATTTGAGTCATTCATCGAGGACAGTATTAAAACAAAGATAAAACTCCGTGTGAATCATAAGATATGGAGTGGTCATGTTTTAAATTGTTATATTTTGATAAACTAAACATCTTTTTAGATATGATATCTCTGGTTTCCCTTCAATACAAATTAAATCGTTTTACTTAAATCTCTTTAGATATGTTGCAGTTCTAACTCTTTGTTTCACTGTTTAATTTAAAACTGATTCAAATTATGAAAAACTTATCAAAGAAACCATTGTATAAATACAATCTAAAAAATATTTGGGCATGTTGACAATTCAATGCTGGGTCAAAAGATGGTGGAAATAAAATAAAACTTATATAAGCTATTTTTTTTTTATTTTAAATAAAACATACAGAAAATATATTTCAACATACCCTTGCAACAATGTTACATTGCATGGAGAGACGGGAAGAATTTTTGACTTCAGAAATGGGTTTTAGGGTCCTTAGGAGGTAAAGCATACATTTTACCAGTAGTGTTTTATGGAGTGGAAGGTTGTACTCTCAAAGTCGATGCATCGCGTATCTCATGGTTTGATAGTCTCCAATAAAGAGTTTAAAATAGGATTGAGAATGTTAGTATGCCAAGGTCCCAAATTTTTAAGATGATTAATACTATGAAGACAAAATTCAATAATGATTTTGTTTTATTAAGTTTGTTATTATTTATTTGGTAGAATTCCATTCTGTTCTGAATAGTATTAACATGAAGCACTGTGTTTGGATTCTACAATATCTTTTATACTTATGTCGATAGCTATTTCGCCTTACTAGGGCATTATCTAGACTATATCTAGATAATGCCCTAGTAAGGCGAAATAGCTATCGACATAAGTATAAAATATATTGTAGAATCCAAACACAGTGTTTCATTTTAATAATATGATTTTGTTTTATAAATATTTACTAACTTCATTTGAGATAACAACGAACATTTCATGGGTGTAGAGACATCGGTCCGAATGCAGAGTCCGACTTAAATACTAAATACTAACCATGTTTTCATTGCACAGTCACTTAAGTTCACGTGGCTCCCTAATTGGAGAATGCTACGAAATTTTTGTATGGGAATTGCATTGCAGACATATCTCTGCGATGGCAGAGTGGTTGGCCTGTTGGGCTAGCAATCCAGTGGTCACGAGTTCGAATCCTGCCTCGACCGATCTCGTTCACCTATAGCACAAGCATTTATGCTCATTTTAGGGAACGTAGGAAGATTTATATGAACTTGTTTAACAAGGACATATTCATTTTTTTATAAAAAAAAAATACATAAAAAATTGACGTTGAATTGGTAACCTCCTCCAATTTTTGAAGACACTCAATAAAATTAAATTCTATCTATAGCAACTACTTACAAAACAATTCCACTCAATAATTTATTGCCAAATGGAATGTTTTCTTAACAATCCGACAGTATTTTCAGCTAAGAGAAGTTAATTATGTGAGAAATATCTTTTAACAAATTTCCACTCTGCTGAGAATCGGACCCAGTATGTCCTTGACATATAATTAATGAAGTTATGTCTCGCTCATATAGTCAATAATAAAGATTTTTTTCAGGCCGCAAAAATTTGATAACTTATTCAAATAATAGAGTTAAAGAAACAACCATCTTTTTCGCATTGACAACCTTTTGAATTTATTATTTTATCTGTGATAGACATACCATACAAAAAAATATTGGCAAAACTTATTCGATGGCGCTACACCCAAAATTGAGCCTTGGCCTCCTTCAACTGCCTCTAACTTATCTTTCCTCAGCTGCCGCTCTTCAATTACTTCTACTTAACAATGTTATTTAACCAGAGATCTCAAGGAGATAAGGCTTCGTTTGGAGGACGTGGAGGACAGAAGGACTTGGAAAGCCGACCCCAAGTAAATGGGACGAAGGCTAGGGCGAAGAAGAAAAAGAAGAATGTTATTTTGAAGTTTTTTTCGGCATACGGTAAAATTAATATATAAAATTTTAGTATTTATGTGGTTTAATTATAAGCCATGGGGTATTTTTTTCATGTCATATGAAATCATGACACTAGTCTAAAGTCAGTGCCCTCCTTGATCATGGAAAAGTTGTAAGATTTTTTGATTGTTCGGATTCTCAGGTCCAAAAATACCGAGGTCTTTCAGTGATTCCCAAAGGGCCACTGCCATCAAAGGCTGGGCTTTCTGTGAACAAAGAAATGAAAAAAAAAATTACACTTTTAAATTAGTGCTGCACTTAAAAATATTTTTTTTTTTTTTTTTATTTATTTAACAAAAACAATACAATGTTCACATATAAATCACAATTTAAAAAGGTATACAATTTTCATCATATAATTCATAATAACCCTCTTTAATTGAGATAAAATCTCGTGTTAAAAGAGGGGAGTATCTATTTAATATTATTACATTTACCAAAACATTGTACATCTACTAAAAAATATGAAGCTACACAAAAAAAGAATGAAATAACAAAAAATAAATAAATAAATCAGTACAATTTTTTAATTTTATTTTTAAATATACTATAATTTTTTTCGAGTCTAAGACTCAAAGGGAGTTCATTAAACCACTTAGTACCTTTATACTTATAGAAATGTTGTGAGGCAGTTGTACGTAAAAGAGGAATGGTAATACATCCTTGTGAATTTATTCTGCTGCTTAAAGAAAATGACAATTGGTTTGAATTTGTAAGAATATCTTTATGAATTTGGAACAATGAGATTTTTTTGTAGATATTTTCAACAGTTGAAACTTTAAATTCTTGAAATAAATTAATAGTTGGATAATCAAATCTCTTTTTTAATATAATTTTAATAATGATTTTTTGAAAAACTTCTAAAGGCACTAAAGTGGTTTTAAAAGCTCCCCCCCAACATATAATGCCATATTGTAAGATGGATTGAAATAATGAAAAATATATTGTTTTAAGCAAGTTTGTTTGAAGTATATTTCTTAGTCTCAGAAAAATAAAAATTAGCTTTTTAAGGCGTTCAATAGTAGTAGTTATATGTAATTTCCATTTCATACTGCTTTCAATAATAATGCCTAGGTATCGGATGTTATTTTTAGTGGATAATTTAATACACGCTGAGTTACAAGATATGGAGTTGTTGAAACAGGAATTGTCAATATGAATTTTAATATTAAGGTTTTCTGGGATGTATTTATCATTTAATGCAAATGGGATAATACACGTTTTATCTGTATTCAATGAAAGTACATTACAATCGAACCAAGACTTCAAAACACTTATATCTGATTCAGCTGAGGCAATTAATTCCTTCCAGGTGTTATCTTTCAGTATAATGGCAGTGTCATCAGCATAAGAAATTATTTTACCAGATATTGGCAGATTGAATATATCATTAACATAAATTATAAATAAAAGTGGACCAAGTACAGTACCTTGAGGTATACCAAAGTTTGCGTTTTTGAAATCACTTAATGTATTGTTGAGTTTGACATATTGTTTTCTTTTAAATAAATAATTTTGTACCCAGCTTTTAACTTTTCCCGTTATTCCAATTTTATTTAATTTATTTATAAGTTTCGTATGTGATACACTATCAAATGCTTTTCGGAGGTCAATAAATATTCCCAAACACTTTTTCCCTTGATCCAGTGCATTATATATAGTAGAGGTCAATTCAACAATAGCATCTTGAGTGCTTAATTTCTCCCTAAAACCATATTGGCTAGAGCTAATTATTTTATTTCTGTTTACAAACTGTAATATTTGTTTTTTTACGGCTTTTTCATACAGTTTTGCTATATTAGATACTAATGATATCGGTCTGTAATTATTTGTATTTTTTTTGTCACCAGTTTTGAAAATTGGCGTGATTATTGTAGTTTTATAATTACTAGGAAAATTACCGTTTGTAAGACTACAATTTATTATATGGGCAATGGGTTTACTGAGCGATTTTCTATTTAATTTTAGTATTTCAGCTGTTATATTATCAAAACCTGGCGCAGAACCCCCTCGAAGTTCTTTTATATAATTTTCGACATCAGACTGATTAATTGTCTCAAATTTTTCGAAAATTTGTCTGCATTCTTTTAAGACAAATCAATTTGATTTGTCCATCGCAGTCTTGTAACTTCTCGTACTCATTCCTACATAATACAAGCAATATAGCATGTCAGCAGTCTGCCTTTGCGGTTGTTTCATAGGTATCTGACTGACTCCCGAGCCTGGATTTGTGTGAGGATTAATTAGGGATTTCAATCTGGTTGGATTTCCATAGATCCAGCCGGATTGGTCATATCAAAACTATTTTTCTTTTTTTGAGTGAGTGTATTACAAAGTTTATAAAAAAAAGATTATTTTTTGTGAAATTAACTTATATTAATTTACACTGTTATATAACAACAATATTTTTATTGTCTACTCTTAGATTATAGATTGTACCTTATCAAATCTAACTATGTAATTCAAGATAATCAACTGAGATCACAATAAATAGGATATTCAGGAACGCCAAAGGGCTTCATTCTTATAACAGTCATGAATCTGTATCAACGGCACAATTATCAGAATAATGAGTTTAAATTTCCTTTTTACTCCTCACTAACCCAAAAGGATATAGTGGGGAGTTATGACTTCGCAATTTTTAAGGTTATTTTTTTTACTCAGACCCCATTAGATTTTGAAGAATATCTGAAAAGTGCTTCTCTATTTTTTAACTATCAAATATTTCAAAGTGACCCCAAGTTCAGGAAACTTAAAATTTGAAATTTTTATTTTCAAATTGGTAAAAAGGCACATCACTTTCATAAAATTGCATTGAAGAATTATCAAGTTTCCATAATAAAATATTTAAATAAAAAAAAAAATAATTGAACAAACTCCTTTCATGAAAATGCTGAATATTTCCCATACAAAATTTGAATACTTTATAGAATGACTTGTTAGTGAAGAGTTTAGCGTTAGCCACAACCCACTCGTTTTAATATATCTAAAATATTTACTATCAATTATTATTTTAAGCAAAACAATAATAAAAAAATCCCTTTTGGTTTTGTTAAAAGGGTCCTAGGAAACAAACAGTGTTAATTATGTCATCTGCCAATTCACTTCTTACAGAGCTACAAATATTAACGGCTGATAAGGCCCTATTTGCTTCTTTAAATCCGTTTTGTGTATATTTTTAATTTACCGGATCCAGTAAAATTATAATATTTCCATATCCGCCCGATTACTGGATCCAGTTTTCCGGATTGCAATCCCTAGGATTAATATCATAATTCTCAAAAGTGTGACAACATGGTGAGTATTATTGGTTGGTTGGTTGAGCCCATATGCACAAAAAGTGTTAAATAAATATTAAATATATATTTGATACTACTACCAGTTAGTTACCCAAGAAGTAATATAAATAAAATAAACCACATTCTCTTCTATTTTGCTGCACAAATGGTAAAAAAGTTTTAACAACCTGACTGCAACACATTCAAACACTATGTCAGAAGTAAAATAATTCTCAGGGAGGTGTCTTACACTCCAGTCATCAGGATCCCAGAGCACCAATAAAGCAGGTTACTATGATCAATGCAATAAATTGAAAATAAATTAAAGTAAAAATACTTTTCATAACGTACTGTTAACTTGGATTCGTAGAGCAACATAAAATACAGCTTTAAGTTTTTAGTTTAAATTACCTGATTAGCATGTGTACTGTCCACGCGATCCACTAGCTCATAAATTTTTCCTCCATCACTCACCCATTTTTCTATAACCATATTCAAAGGGTTCTTCAGATAATGAACTTTGAAAGATTCAAAATTAGATTCTGATGCTATTGTATATAACACCTGGGAGAGCTCTATGGATTTCTGGAAATAAAAAAACAAAAATAGTACTAAGCAATGTTGCATTATATACATACATACCAACACGCCACATCCCTCACGGGGTAGGCAGAGAGAACTGAACGCCACTTACTTCTATCATGATATACATTCATCGCCTCGAATCATTCATAAAAATTGTATATCAATCCGAAATTATTTAATATGTAAATTTATTTTATTTGCTTATTTATTTTTAATCACACCACATTTACAATGACAACAATAAGTAGATTACTGCTGCCCAACTAGGAAATCCTGTTCTAGGTCTAGCAGTTTACAATTTTTAGTGATAATATACCAGGTGATTGTTCCACATTAAATAGGCACAAAATCTCAACATTCTGCACTGACAATCATTACCTCAACGGACATGTGTGGGCTCACACAAAATAGATCAACCAGGTCTAATGTCCGCCATAGTATCTGTCATAGATCCAATCTCTGACGTATTTTTTATTTTAGAACCATAGAAGAGACAAGTTAACTACGTTGGTGTAGTTTATATGAACCACAAGCTTCACAAATAAAATATTTTTATGTGTTACTCAAAGAGCATCGCAAACACAATAAGACGTTACAAATGTTATTGATAATTTTAATTACAAATTATTTAAGTGGTTATTGTTGAATACTAAGTATATGTGTTAGTTCTGTCCGCCCATAATTTATGATGTATTTTTTAACCTTTTTAAGACGAGCGTCATGTATAGATACCCACCGGTAGGGATGTCCGATATATATCGATATATCGTAAATATCGATGTTTTTGATTCGATATATCGAATCGATCCGATGTTTTGGAATGTCATTCGATATATCGAAACATCGATGTTTTTTATTCGATATATCGAATCCTTCCGGTGTCCTGGAATGTCATTCGATACATCGAAACATCAATGTTTTATTATGAAATATTGAATCAATTCAATCGATCGGATTTTTTTGGCGGGTGGGACTAAAAAAAAAAAAAAAGGTCACCAAATAAATTTTGAGAGGAAATTAATTTTATCTTTGGCGGCCGGACATATCGAATTTGATTTGATTCGATACATCGGATAATATCGATATTTTCATTCGATATATCGAAAAACATCGATGTATGTTTTCGATATAAAAATCGATTTAAAATATCGATATATTTTCAAAGTGGACACCCCTACCCACCGGCCGCGTGCCTAAACGCCGAGCGTCATCTATACATGCCCTCATGGCTATACATAATTGTGAACCTTCATATCTCAGTAAACTCATATGTTGGCTATAATTATGTTATAGTGAACGATATGATCATACATATATGCACATGGATGGGTAGGTATTTGTAATGACATTTCAATATTTTGAGATTTAATATTGTTGCATTTTATCCTACCTACTCCCTTTCATACCCACATATTTGCCTGCAAAATTCAGTCATCATCAAGACCACACCGTGTGACCTTTATGTTTCGGACTCGCATCAAACTCAGTGAAAATATCAAATCAAATTCATCCAAATCAATCATCACCATTCAATTTTATCAATTTAGTGTCTTAATATTGTGTGAAGTGCGCATCAGGAGACATTGCTGGGAAAATTCTGAACCGCCAGGAAAGGTAGGCAAATATTCCTTCTTTTCCTTCTTCCTGTCACTGGATAAAACCAGTGGCACACACATAATACTTGATTGAGACGAAAATTGGATGAATATTACTCCCATATATTTGACTTCAAGACATCTGTCGGTGAATCAACAAAACAATTGTTAAATTATTTAAAAAATTAAGAACTCTAAACACTGAAATTCATTGATCATCACCGGCGAAATTCTTACCTTCCCGCGCTTTGTAAGGATCTAATACGCATGTGCGTAGGAAAGAGGGATACTGCGCCAGTTCATTTTGTTGTTTCGCGCTCAACATTCTGCTTTGAATTCGATCCTTACCAATACACAATCGGCGCATATTCCTTATCTACATCAAATGCCGGAAGGATCACGTGACATTTTTTCTGTATAATAATAAATAAATAAATAAAAAAAAAAAAATATCGATGACGCCATGTACTTTTTTGTATGGAGATAACTACGATAACATTATTCTTCATTTATCTTATGTTTATATTATGAAGTGTTCAATTTCATTGAGTTTATGTGATCTTTTGTTTATCTTTGATCTTTTTATGATATATCTACATTGTTAGATTTTTTTACCGTTATTATATTCAATCAAAACGAGATTGAAAAAAAATCTGTGTGCGCCATGCGAAATACTGTCCATCCGTAGGTAATGCAAGTACTTGTACCTATCCGTCTTGATTGGGTTAATATCTAATTTGAATATTCTTTGTGATGTTATATTGTAAGTATTTTCTCAAAAAAATATCTTTATAAATTGTCTCTGATGAGGTTAATATTATGGAATAACCATTCATTACTTAAAAGTTGTTCTGTAGTCCTTTAGTTAGGTTAAAAAACAGAGTGTTAAAAATTCAGTAGTGTAAATAATAAAAAATATGTATACCTGCGTTGTTATTTTTCGCAATGTTGCATTTTCAGTCATCCAGCCCTCACAAGGACCAATTTGCATACAAGAGAACCATGAATACATGTCTTTGTATTGTATATTGTTAAACACTGAACCTGCAACAATCATTCATTATAAACAATTAACATTCCCTCTAAATGATTCAGTGGTTTAAGATTGATAATGTCTTAATAATGCGATAAAAAATCTTCCATTAAATGCTAGCTGTAATTCGTAATTATAAAAATTCTTACAGGTAGTAAAATAAAACATCTGTTTGCTATTACAATTGCTACAAGATTCAACTCTTATGTTTATAAATTCAAAAGCACTATCAAATAAATTCCTTTTTTCATATGTAAATCTTATGAATATCTCGTCTTTATCGTTTATTATTGATTGAGAACACTTTTGAAGAAATTAATGTATTCGTGACAATCCAACAACCATTATCACCAATGGCAATAGAACTTTCCTCAATTCCATTAGTTACACCGATTGCTTTCAGGTTCCTTTCTACACCATCCATACACCTTAAGTTAGGTCTTTCCACATTTCACCTCCCATCTGGTCGAGTATTGAGAACCTTCTTCAGAACTGAGTTCTCCTTCATGTGCTGGGTATGTCCCAACCATCTAAAGCGATAAGTTTTTATCTAAATTACTATATTTGGCTCATTAACAATCCAACATATTTAGCTAAAGATGAAAATTTTGTGTTATTTAATCATCACATAAAAATAATAAATGTCTGATGAAGCAATCATTCGTGGTTGAAAGAAATGGGAGTGATTAGCCATTGAAGAGCTGTGAAGAAAACATTAATAAAAAGAAAGATTGGAATGTGTAGACAATAATGTCGGTCTTACTGATTCAGTTAGTTGGATATCTGGATCCTGAGCCAAAGGTCAATCCGATGGAGATAGTTTTTTTTGTGTTTTCAGTTTAAATCTGTGAGACAATAAATATCATAAGTTTCCAGAATGTGGCAACTTGTTATTGGGTGTGTGTTAAATAATTATTTGGCATAGGCATTCTGTTACTAGTGGCAGCCACGTTTTGGCTGTATTTCCGTTTATTCCGTCAGTATATTCGCAGGGGTCAAACGCATTTGTGAAATGGAAACACTTTTGACTACGCAATTTCGAAAAGCCGGTGAGTCTACGCGCGAGACTCGCTACAAAATATGGCCACTAGTGGCGAGTGTGGGCGACTGCCGCAGTTTGTGACTTGGACGAGGTCACACGAACACCCAGTTTGCGTAGATACCATATAATATGTATGAAAAACCTCATCCTCAACTTGTGCCCCAGTGTAAGGCCGCCCTAAAACCCCCTGCAGACGGGGTAATTAGTGGCGGCCACTAGTAAAAGCCAGTAGTGGCGGCCAGTTCTACTGGACGGGACAAAACCCTATACAAGGAGCAACTATTGGCTTCCTGTGATGAAGGCCACTGTACGGTCTATTGGCAGTCAGTTCTTTGCTGAAAGCTGTGAAAACAACATGTTCAGAGTAGCCTAGCCATGAAGAATGTTGATGTACAGTATTAAATGTGGAGCTTGTCAATGATATTGTTAGTGAACTTGTACTATGTTTAAGTGAAGAACTCAAAGATATATTGAATAAAAAATGGTCTTATTGGGTAAGAGAGTGGGTAGGACTAAGAGAGAGAATACAATATTCCGTGAAATTGTCCAAGAGGATCCCCTTGATGTAAAAAAAAGTTATGAGAATGAGTGTGATACAGTTCAATGGGTTGTTAAGTTAAATTGAACCTAACATTTTGAAAACTGACAGCCACTCCACTGGCTGTGCCTTGTCAGACATGGTCAGTAATGGTCGCCAATAGGTCACGTAACCAATTTTGTGGACATCAAGTGGCTACTAAAAGCAAACAGTTTGCTTCTTATGGCCGCCACTCTTGATAAATTTACTGACCCTTTCAGTGGAAAATTTTTTTTCAGACAGGGCCACTAACGGCCATTAACGGCTTTTACTAGTGGCCGTCACTAATTACCCCATCTCCCGGCGGGCTTTGGATATGAGGGTATGACATTTCTATTTGTCTATAACTATTATTTATATGATAGTACTATATTTTTATTTACCCAATGGATGTATTCTTTCTGACATAGTTGGATATATAAAGCTAGCGTCCAACAATGACAATAAAACCACATGACTTTTTCGTGGTAATTTTTTGTTTAAAATTTTCAAACTGTCCAATACGTATGCCTTGAACTTATCTGGAGAAGTCATGTTACCAACTGTCTCATGAAATCTGGAATCAAAGTTTATTTGCATATAGACACATAAATAAAAATTAAAATATATAGGACAAATCTTAAATTTACCAAAAATGCAAAATTCCTAAAAATTCATTTTATAACTGTCCTACTAAAATTTTTGAAAAATAGTCATAGGTACCGCCATAGCTACAAGAATGCTTTAAAGAAAGTTATAATTCCTATTTAGAGATTCATTATCTCAGAAACTATGCATATATTAAATTCTTTCAATTCAATCGTTGACAACGGTAATGGTAAGTGAAGTTTCTAACATCTGACAAAACTAAAAATCTTACCAATGCAATAATAAAAAAGGACTTATTAAATGGAACGGACAAAAGTTTTTAGTTTCGAAAAATGTTATTAATTAATAACAGTGTCTGGTTGTTGCCGATAGTGTAAATGGTTTTAAAAATGGACTTGACAAAGTGTTGTGAAATTGTCATTGTCTGGGTACATCAGCTACAGCTGCCTGCCCAGGAACAAATAATAATAATTAAATCTTTGTATAAATATCTGAAATATTATTCATGTTGCCACAGTATTATCCTAATAAATGGAATATTGATTAAAAAAAAAATACTTATTTATTACATCAGAAAAATATTTGAAGCATTAGATAGTTGATGCAGTGTCAATGCAGGAACGGGCTGGGCTGTGTCAAAGGTTAGAATAGAGCCCCTAGTATTTCAAATATTAAGGCCCCCATTCACGATCGTGCCATCCTTCCAAATGGTTTGCTATCACTCCAAAATACGTTCGTGAATGTCAAAACCCACGCAGCCCAATTGGCCTACCTAAATGGAATTCCAAACGATCAATTCTCCACAGTGCCGCGACAAACAGCGCAGCGCATCTTGTCGGTACGGCATGCTCGTGAGTGTGAAAACTAGCGGTACATTGCGCCATCTCATTGCGCCAAGCTGTTTGACACTCTCGTGAATTCGAAAATACAACATTTTCTCTTTGGTTTTTTCTTTTTATATATAAACAAACCGCTATAGCAGTTATATAAAACTCATCATCAGAATTATAACTCATTTTTACATGAAAATTTAAAAAAATTGAAATTATTAATGCGAAAGCGCCGACAGCTTGTGGATACTAATTTTGATGGCTCGATGGCGCGCCCGTGAGTGTGATGAAAATTTTACAATGCTCCAATGGAGCCGGTCCATATGGAGCGACGCCGAATGACACGATCGTGAATGGGCTACTTTAAAGATATATTGTCTAATGTATATGAAATGAATAAAAAAAAACAATGATGTAGGTATTTGTTCTGAAAAGGTAGTTAATTTAGAATATGAATGTTTCATAATGTAAATTTTATTGATAATATGTTAATAATGCCCCCAAGTCAAATTGAAAACGCTGTTCGTTTTCGCCAAGCGCTAATTTTTTTTGTATGGGATTTGACGTTTGTTGTAGAAATTTTTTCTACAATAACAAACAACAAACGTCAAATCCCATACAAAAAAAATTAGCGCTTGGCGAAAACGAACAGCGTTTTCAATTTGACTTGGGGGCATTGTCTTCATGTTCACGTGTAGATATATTTTTGTAAAAAACATTTGATTGGTTGGTTAATTTTTTAAATGAATTTAAAATACAGACCAATGATTATAATCTATTGAAATTATATAAGAAAAAATATAACGTATAACATATTTGAATACTTACAGAATGGTTCAAAATGAAAATTGAAAGGTACCTACTAAACACTAATATTAAAAAGTACATGTTGTTAACAAAGGGAATAAAATTTCGAAAAGCAAATATTTTTACTGCTATATAAATGTGTCATTAATATCCAATTTATATTTAAACATTGAGTGTTGGAGTACACCTCACTTTGTGTGCCAATCCCCTGGCCTAAAGTAGTAGTTTATGTCAGCTCTGTATATTTCCTTACTTTATATTTTAAAACATTTAAGCTTATATGACATGTTCTATGACAGTTCTCAATGATACCATCGTCGGCCTTCGTGGCTCAGTTGGTTGGGTATCTGACTACTGATCCAAGGGTCCCGGGTTCGATTCCCGGTGGAGACACAGTTTTGAATTGTGTTTTCAGTCTGGATCTGTGAGACGATTAATATTGTTAAGTCTCCAGAATGTGGCAACTTGTTATTGGGTGCGTGTTAAATAATTATTTGACATAGTACCTGGTAGTTGCTCGAGAAGCTACATAAAATAAAAATAAATACCATTTCCCTATTTGGGGTAGGCAGAGAGAGTTGAAGACCAGACTCCTCTATCTTGACATACTTTAATCACTTCATCCTCATGCATCGTCTCATACATGCTCTTCTATCGATGATTGATTTAAAAAATAAAATGATTTTTAATTACCTGTTACAAACGTCATTTCCAACCATTGCGTACACAAGTACAACGGGTTTATCTGAAGGACTACGAGATATGCCATTGGCCTCTTCCACAGAATCGGAAGAACTTGCGCCATTTCTCGCTATGTTTTGGTAATCTCTATGATTACACAGATTGTGTGAACGTAGGTGAAGATACAGAGAATCTGTCGGTCCCTATAAACAAAACAAAATATATTAAGATAAAATAAAATTATGACACAACAATTTAATTAAAGCACTCTTTGTTTAATGATTACTTCAAGTTAGCATATTTGTGACAATGGATAAATAAAGATGGCTCCTGAAGTGTTAACAGTTCAAAGTCACAAGATAGATGGAATTTAACTATAAATACTATTTATTTACAAAAAAAAAGTGTACAAATAAATAATTGTTTATTAACAATAGACAATCTACTCAAAACAATCAAAGCTATGTGAAGTGTTAATCAGTACAGTAAAAGTCAATATTTATAAACATATAATCTGTGCCTATGAAGAATAAAGTCATATATTTCTACAATTATGTGAAATAATTAATTTATATATCACTTATTATCACTTGAAATACCTTTATAAGATCAGGGTGGGTGGTGTTTCTATATCCTGTAGCAAATCCAATTTCTGGCCAGTCCAATTCATCTAAAATGGCATCAAGTTTTGCTATGATACTACTCTAGGGAAAAGAAATAATCCTTTAAAAGGTAAGAAATAAGTAATGGTAAAAATTATAAATATGACCAAAAGAAACTTGATGTAGCGATAGAGCCCTTGGATCATTAAATGACGCTATATTGAATACCCTATTATTATTATCATTAATGATTTTAAGTATTTGAAATGATGTAAGATGAGTTTAAATATTATTATTATCATTAATGATTTTAAGTATTTAAAATGATGTAAGATGAGTTTAAATAAGTTAGAGACAAAGCAGTTCATCTAGTTAAGTTGGGTTTAAAATCAATCAATTACACAGTCAACTGGATCACAATCATTGATTTTTGATCATGGATCATAATCCAGATTGACTGTGTACTTAGGGAATAAATGAGAATGTAAATGAACCTGTTCTCAGGACTTATTCTTAGTAAAATTATGAAGTACACCTGTGGTGACACACACTGTTACTTATATCGCGTCTTCACATCTTTCGGCGACACAAAGATTTTCACTGGAATCCCCGCATCACTGGTAGTAACAAGCCAGACATACTCACATTACGAAACCTTCGACCAATCAGAAGACAGATGACATCAGTTCCAGCAGTCCCAAACACATTAAAACACGGGAAACATTAAACATTCCTGTCCGACCGACAGTCACATGCACCCACCTCGCACCTTCATCACATCTCATCGTTTTTTTATTGACAATAACATCTCAATAGAGACGAAGTTGGGATATTATAGAAGAACCAGGAACTCAGGCACCTACAGGGCTTACGACCTGTCATCGGCTGGTTTACGTGATCATTTTATGCGTTTGCGCAAAATCCACCAATTATGCCTTTATTGAGTTCCCTTATCAATGTAATTTTTGAAAGTTCTATATATTTGAATAATGTGTAAAAAATTCACCTGAATAATACGAAACTATACTATTGCCTTCTATGAAGTAAATAACAAACCTTTTTTGTAACGCCATCTATTGAGAAATTAGTTTATTTGTAAACAATGAAAGCAACAGTCCTTATAAATGAGATGACAGTGTCTCGCACAGATGTCACCCCTGAACTGCGCCAGAAATATTATTTCATTTTTGGCTTGTTTACCTACTTGTACCAATGTGTATGTGAATCGAATATATTTTTTTTTAATTGCATATACGCAAACATTGGATTTTTTCCCTTGTGAAGTGATCACGCAAACCAGCTGATGACAGGTCATAAGCCCTGTAGGTGCCTGAGTTCCTGGTTCTTCTATAATATTCCAACTACGTCTCTATTGAGATGTTATTGTCAGTAAAAATATCATTTGACTCCCGACAGGGAAAAAATCCAATGTTTGCGTATATACGATTAAAAAAATATATATTCGGTCTCATCGTTCTTCAACCGATTCGCGAACTAACCACCATCCTTCATGCCTCATATCTCCATACACCTATTTCTAAATTAACTTTTGATATTTAATTAAACTAATCAACCAATAATTTATTATATTCAAAGATAAACTAAATCAGATGAAACAGACATTATGTTATTTATATTTAAAAAAAATAACACTCAAAATTTGAATAAGCAGTACTTACAACCAACATCTAGATCCCTCATCAAGGTTTGAATCTATCTTCAGTCTCAATACTAAATTAAATATTTATGGTTTTCTTAGATTATTAATTTAGCCTCACTAAAAGGACAGTGCTTTTAATTTATTCTACCAAGGATACAACAAAATACGAAATGGATTTATATTTTATAATTCATCACCTTATTGGGTATAAGTGGATTTATCCACGCCTCAGGGAAATGGAAATGCGCTCCAAAAGAATCTCCAAGATATACGAAACCACGAGACTCTGTGTCTTCACACAACAATTCCTCCCATGGTCTTCCAGTTACATTGTCTATGCCCCAGATGCCATTGCAGTTTGCTTAAATGTAATATAATTATAGTAAGCTTAATAATTTACTCTACAGTTTCTACAATCATATAGAAAATAGATGATTCTGAATTAAGCTGGTGATGGCGTAAACAAAAAGATGATCAAAATTATTGCAAAGTAAGTTAATTTTTTTGGAATGTACATCAAATACCATAAAAAAAATTTAAATTCTAATTAAAAATATACATAAGAAAAATGTATATCATTTTTGAATCTATTTGATTATTTCCCACATACAGAGGCTTCGCATTAGTAGGATTCGTACATATATTTTTATCATATAATTTTATTCTACTTTATCGTGTTTATTCTACTTTATTGATTATAGACTTAAGTACTCATTTGATTCTTTTCATATTTTGCAAATTTTTATATCTAATACTCGCTTAGCCTCATTAGTTTTTGAAGGATATCTGAATAGTGCTTCTCAATTTTTTTAACTATCAAATATTTCAAAGTGACCCCAAGCTCAGGAAACTTAAAATTTGAAAATTTTATTTTCAAATTGGTAAAAAGGCACATCACTTTCATAAAATGGCATTGAAGAATTATCAAGTTTTCATAATAAAATATTTAAATAAAAAAATAATTGAACA
This sequence comes from Molanna angustata, assembly GCA_963576475.1. Lineage (NCBI taxonomy): Eukaryota > Metazoa > Arthropoda > Insecta > Trichoptera > Molannidae > Molanna > Molanna angustata. The sequence continues at coordinate 8,090,879 of OY754982.1, forward strand.
AACGCATTTCATGAAAATGATAAATGACTTGATACTGAAGAGTATAGCATTGGCCACAACCCACTCGTTTTAGCATAAAGATAAAATAATCTTGAATAGTTGAATGTTGCAATACAAATCTTGATAATTGCTATAATATATTAATAATATTTATATGCAAAAAATGATTTTTTAGTGAAGTGATTAGTAGTATCCGACCGAAGGTCAGATTTTGGCCGAAGCCGAAGCCGATTATTCGGCCTTAGCCATAACCTTCGGCCGAAGCCGAAGCCGAAGGTTTGATTTTACTAAATAAATCGATTATAATAATAAATAATCTGCTTTCGTGAATTAGTTGGTTAGGTGTTTTGTTTCTGTCGACAGTCTGCATGCGACACTGGGCCAACCGAATCTATACACCCGCTGCACATGTCATGTTCGCGCATGTTTTTACAAGTTTTAACTGTTTTTAGCGGCTGACAAAAAGCTTCGGCTTCGGCCGAAAGTTTGGGTTATTTTTGGCCGAAGCCGAAGGTGTTTTTTTTGCCGAAGGTGGCACTAGTGATTAGTTGCCTTTGTAATAAAGTATAATATAAACACAAATCTTACAATCATAAAATGCGTCGAGATTATGTGTTTGAGCACCAGGGTAAATATTTATGTCCAAATCATTACAGTCTTTGCCTTTCCAATCTGCACCTCTATAAATAAACAATTTAGTCATTAATAATGCTGTTTATATTATAACCGAGTAATATCAAATGCTAAAATATGTAAAGTGTTATTCAAATTCATTAAAGATGTGTTTACTGTGAATCAATTAACCTCTAAAAGTAAAGTTGAAAAGCAAAAAAATAATCCTCTAAATTACTTAACAATATCAAACAAGAATTTGGGTACAGATTAATAAATCGTTTAAAAAAAATGACCTTTGGTTGACAAGATTAGTGTTGATTTATAAAAAAAATAGCAAATAAAAACTTATCACTACGAAAGATGTCGTTTTTTATAATAGATTTTGTGACCACATAAAAAATAAGCAATTTTCTTTAGTTATTGAGGTTCTGTACGGCTTTGTACGACATTTTGTGGCAAAATGTTTTTCTTTTATTTATAAAAATATTATCTCTAAGATCTCTGAAGAAAAAAAGTTAAAACTTTTCAATAGAATTCGATTTCCAAGTAAATTTTTTTTTTTTTTTAAGGCAATTCACCCTGTAAAGAGTGCTATGTGCCAAAAAATATCTACATTAAAGTAAAATTTAATGTAGATATTTCAATAATATGAAATATATATATATATATATATATATATATATATATATATATATATATATATATATATATATATATATATATATATATATATATATATATATATATATATATATATATATATATATATATATATATATATATATATATATATATATATATATATATATATATATATATATATATATATATATATATATATATATATATATATATATATATATATATATATATATATATATATATATATATATATATATATATATATATATATATATATATATATATATATATATATATATATATATATATATATATATATATATATATATATATATATATATTTCATTCTGGTTATCATCATCATCCATGGCCCTACAACCTATACTGGGTCTTCCATGATTGTCAGTTTTGCGCAGCGCCACGCCAATTATGGACACCTATGCTATGAGTATCCTTCGCAACTCCGTCTGACAACCGAAGCTTCAGTTTTCCAGCTCTCCTTCTTCCCCTGGTGCACCATTCATAATCGCCTTAGGGATGTCTCCATCGCCTATTCTTTGTGCATGTCCGGCCCATCCAAGTATCCCAAACATTATCTCTCTGGAGATTTTTATTATTTCTTGTTTTTATGTCAAATACTAATTTAACCCGACCCAATAACAAATTGCCACATTTTGGAGACTTAAGATATTAATTGTCTCACAGATCCAGACAGAAAACATTTAAAAACTTGGTCTCCACCGGGTACGAACCCGGAACACTTGAACCAGCATTCAGATACCTAACCAACTGAGCCACGAAGGTCAAGGATGGGATTTTTGTAAAGATCATAGAGCTCCTGGTTGAATCTAATACGCCACTTTCCACTGTCACAAATTGGTCTATATATCCTCAGCAGCCCCTTCTTTTTGAAAGCCTTGAGTTTTCTCGTCAACCTTACTGATTGTCCAGCATTCCTTTCCAGACATTATTACACGTCGAATAAGAGTTTTATATAGCAGGATCTTGGTTTTTCTAGTAAGGTGACGAGATTACATGTGTCTCTGCAATCCAAAGTAGCACTGGTTTGCACCTACTATTCTTTGATTTCGGTGGAGGCACTGTTGCTATTTGTCATCATGGTGACAAGATACACAAACTCACTGACGGTTTCAAAGGAATATTCATCGATTTGTATATTTGGGGGTTTCTGGCGCACATCTATTGGCATGTATTTTGTCTTTGCCTCGTTGACTACTAATCCCATGTTTCTTCTGATTTAGCCAGGGCTCTAAAGGCAGATTTAAGCTTCTTTTTGAGCGTGCTATTATATCTATATCGTCATGGCCAGTAGTTTGAACGTCTGCATCCCTGATGGCCTTTTCCAATGCAATATAAAAACATTGTGCAGGCAAATGCATCTCCTAGTCTTAGCCCATTGTGAGTCTGTAGAGGTTCAGACAGGTCGTTTTATATCCTAACTCGGCATTCAATATTCGACATTGTGAGCTTTACTAGGTTTATCAGCATTGTTGGGATATTAAATTCACCCATTGCTCTGTATAGTCTTTCTTTGTTTACCGTGTCGTAGGCAGCCTTAAAGTTTACGAAGAGATGAGAAGATTTTATTTTGGTGCTCTGACGAAATATCAATATATCATCCAGCTTACTAAAAACTAATTTTTATTCAAAAAAATTGTGAAGGCCAAAGGTTTTATAATAAAATTTGATTGTTTGATCAAAGATAAACCTTCAGACCTAGTATGAGTGGCAATTGGTTAGTCTAGTTTGTCATTTTAAGAATAAATACATACAAAGCATCATAGCATAATCACATGCGTTTATCCACACACACCAGCCTCGTGGGCGGTGAACCTCATCTTAAGCAGCCCATTCACGATCGTGTCATTCGGCGTCGTTCCATATGGACCGGCTCCATTTGGAGCATTGTAAAATTTTCATCACACTCACGATTAGTATACACAAGCGGTCGGCGCTTTCGCATTAATAATTTCTATTTTTTTGAAATTTTCAAGCAAAAATGAGTTTTATACAACTGCTATAGAGGTTTGTTTATAAAAAGAAGAAACCAAAGAAAAATGTTGTATTTTCGCATTCACGAGAGTGTCAAATAGCTTGGTGCAATGAGATGGCACAATGTACCGCTGGTTTTCACACTCACGAGCATGCCGTACCAGCAGGATGCGCCACGCCGTTGTCGCGGTATTATGGAGTTTTGGTCGTTTGGAATTCCATTTTGGTGTGTCAGGCCAATTGAGCTGCGCGGGTTTTGACATTCAAGAGTGCATTTTGGAGTGATAGCAAGCCATTTGGAAAGATGTCACGATCGTGAATGGGAGCCTTTAGAAAAATAATAACCTTGCAGCTTTTACTATGCTGAATCCGTCTCCGTCAAAATCTTGAGCAGGCTTCAAGTCGTGGAAGGTACCGAGAAATATATCACAGATGTTTTTTAAAATTGGCATCATACAAAAGTCCACATGGTTGAGCTGTTTTCTACATGGTAGTATTTCATTACTGTCATCACAATCCTTGGAAAACATTGTCGAATCTGACTTCAACGCTGCATAATAATTGAATATTGGATCCAAAAGAGGTTGCTGTTTATTCCATTTCCAATGCTGTTCGTAGGAACTAAATTGAAGTTTTCGTAATATATTATGTATATTGTATTCGTTGGCAATTTTCTGAAATAAAAATAATAACATAAACTAATATGTATTTTTTATATCATTTGCTTTCTTTTTAATGAATCAATAAATAAATTAATATGTCTTTTTTGTCATAATATTCTTTAGGTATATCGAGGAAAAATAGAAGCATTAAAAATACAGTTCAATGTTTCTGGGATTATTCAAAAATTAATTATGCAAATGAATAATTTATCTATAATCTACCATAATAAAAACTGTAAATTAGCCACAAATACAATAAAATAAAATAGATTAAATTGAAATTCAACTATCAATAACATAAGATCAGACTCATCAACTTGGCTCCATGTCTCATAATAATAAATATAATTTTTTTTAAAACACAAAATGTTTTTATGTAACAAATATATTTTAAATATAAGCAACATAATTTTATATAAACGTTTGGTTTCTGTGCGGGAGTACTGGGTTTGATCTCAGAGCAGAGGAAGATTTATTTAAATTATTTTCAAAAACACTGGTCAATTTGAAGAAATATGGTAATCTCAATCCATTCAAATATTTAAAGGTAAATTAAAAAAACTTTATTTGTCAAATAGTTCCTAAATTCCTTCTATATCCTTCCGTAACCTCCTTTTCCTCATTGGTATGATCAGTGTTATTTTTATTATTCTTTTATTTTTAAACTCTCTTTTCATTTTTTTCTCTTTGTAATTTTTTTTATATTTCTTACTCTTTTATGTTATTTTTTATCAATTTATTTCTCACTTAATTAGTACTGTACCAATTTAACTAAGAGACTTCACGTTGCTCGGGTTGGTTGGAAGAAATTGCCTTATGGCAATAAACCTGCCTTTGTACACATGTACATAAATTATATAAATAAATAAATAATAAACTCGCAACTTACGCAGGGTGCAATGAAGTATTTATTATTATTATAAAATTTTAATAATATGTACCTATGTACCTCCAAAATATCAGCTGTTTTCCTAAAAGAAATATGTGGCTTAGGAAACAAGTGACAAAACTCCTCTCCAGGATCTATATGACAAGAGCGCAGAGCGTAACAAAATGCATCTGGAGTTAAAATGTCTAATACTCGCCTGAAAAATTATAACTCGTTAATACAGATACCTACAACAATATTTTTAGTGAAGAACCTCTAAGTATTTAAGCTTATAATTTTATTAAATAAACACAGTTATGGAATCATTTTTCATGAAATTAATTAAACACAGTTATGGAATCATTTTTCATTAAATTAATTAAACACAGTTATGGAATCATTTTTCATTCAATTAATTAAACACAGTTATGGAATCATTTTTCATTAAATTAATTAAACACAGTTATGGAATCATTTTTCATTCAATTAATTAAACACAGTTATGGAATCATTTTTCATTAAATTAATTAAACACAGTTATGGAATCATTTTTCATTCAATTAATTAAACACAGTTATGGAATCATTTTTCATTCAATTAATTAAACACAGTTATGGAATAATTTTTGTGTGATAAAAATTGTTTATTTAAAGAACAAATTAATGTCTTTGTTAAACCACTAATGGAGTTTTTATATTGGAAACAGGTTGAATATAAAAACTGAATTAGTGGTTAAAAACAAACACATTAGTGTTTTATAAATATACCACAAAGTGAATTCTGAGAATATTAATAATCTGATAAAATTATTTTATTTTATATTGTTACTCGGGCAACTAACAGGTACTATGTCAAATATTAATTTAACACAAACTCAATATCAAGTTACCGTATTCAGGAGACTTACGATATTTATCGTCTCACAGACCCAGAACGAAAACACAAATAAAAATTGTGTCTTGTGAATCAAATCCGGGACCTTTGGATCAGCAGTCAGATACCTAACCAACTGAGCCACGAAGGCCGACAAAGAAAGCGGAAAGTCCGTAAAATTTGTGTAAAAAAATCAAGTTCAGTTTAGTTTATGTACTCATTCCTTTTTTGTTTTTTTGTACACATTTACAGAACTGTTTTTCATTTTGTTTTAATTTAGAACTTTTAAGGCTAGCATCAATACAGGTGCAGCGGACAGAGTGCGCACATTGAATCATTGGAATGCCGACGCCATTGCTAGAAAAGGCGAAAAATCCGATCGGATCTGTTATTGTTGTATGTGCATTTTCCATGGTGATGTCATATCGCCTTTTCTTATGGAAAATTGTCATTTAAAATTTTATATAAACTATATTTTATTACTTTGTGTAAACCACGTTATTGAAGTTGAAATTGCGACCGGTTTCAGAACAAATCGTTCCCTCAGGCAGGTTTTCTACGTTTTCATCATTTTTAGGTAGTTTCTAGACAGTGGAAGTATTTAAATAATTTGAATGTTCAGATGTTTGTTACTCAATCACGCGAAAACGAATTTGGCATTAAGATATGTATATCCTAGAAAAGGTTATGGGCTATATATTTTTTACATTTATTCTTATTTTCGTTAAATATTTTCATTGAATAAAATCATGTAAGAGCATTTGCATTTACTATGGAAAATTGTCAACAAATCCAAATGACTGTTGTGTCGGTAATCCGATTGATGCGCCTCTGTGGATGCACTTATATCGGATGTTGGCAACAGTCACACCATCTTGCGCCGACCATTTTCCAAATTTGAAAATTGACAAAATAAATCATATCATCATAGTCATTTATAAAATAATGTCAATGAGAGTTGATCTTACTTGTCAGTAAAAAATGGCTCCAATTCATCTACTGTTCTAAAACAAGGGTTCTGGATACTCAAAGGCAAACGTTTGCAAAATTGTTTTGCGGCATTTATAATTGATAGACCTTTTAAAAAAGCACCTTGTTGTATTATCCCAGAGACGATTGTACAAACTATAATAAAGAAATAAAATATAATATATAAACACTGATTTGATTAATAATGTAAAAAAAAATTTACCACTAAATACTGAGAAATAAATTAATATTTGAAACATATTTGCTACTTAGATCCCAACCAAGAACATCTAAACAAATTGGATCGAATTCAAAATTCATACGATTTAACCTCATAAAAAAATACAATCATATATCGCACCCTCGCAAGCCACTTCCCATCCATCCGCACCGAGATCAGCACACCCTCTGTCTCCTGTTTGATGTATTTAACAATCGGAATGCCACCTCATATCTGACAGAAAGAGGGCAGGCCTCTCGCCCCCACCTCAACCAATTGTTTTGAACTTGCAAGTTCAACACATGGAGTTCGTATTCATTGTTTGCATATTGTGTAAAAAAAGTCTTTCATTTGCTCTTTTTCTGTCATGTTTCTCCCCATCCCCAGACCCGAGCGTCTTTTACTACAACCCGCGATGAATTTATTATGAAAACCAACCCTACTTTTTAGATTACTTATTTATTTTTTTTCTCGAATAATCTCTACTATGGTTTGGTCTTCAGAGTCTTTCAGGCTGGTGTGTCTAGTGATTCTTAGTTTTTCATACTTCTTGCCAAAGTTATTTTTCGTTTTGAATAGGGTGCTATGTAATATACTATGCCGAAACTTAATTTGTTCATGTAATTTTTTTTCTCATATGCCTGACTGGAAGAAATTGCCTCCAGGCAATAAGTCCGCTATTTGTACAAAAAGAGTTAAATAAATAAAATAAAAAAATACTTAAGTGAATATACAATATTTTTACATACAATATTTATATTTTACATACAATATTTACATACAATATTTTAACATACAATATTTATATTTTTACATACAATATTACTATACAATATTTTTACAAATCATTTTTATACACTTACCAGCACAATTCATACCTCCATTTACGCCTCTTGTGTGTGATAATGTTACAATACATAATAAAAATAATGTACCAAAAAAAACTTTTTTGTATAAATTTTCCATAATTAATTTTTATGTAGCAAGTTTGTAAACTAACAACGGCCACAATCAAACTGAAACTAAAAATACATACAAAATCAATCCGAGAATATGTATCGACCGTAGTATGTTCACGTTATATTAAATTGAATTACATTATTAAGTAAATGACTTAAAAGGAAAAAACACTCTTTTCTGGAAATCCTTGAACCGCAACACATATTTACATCTTATTTTATCATAAAATTATTATCACATTTCATAATATTGAAGCTTGTTTAGCTTGTTTCTAGGAAGACGAATTTAATTTTATTTAAATTATAATAATTAAAGCACTTTTGACGTTTTTAATGAATAGAACAAGAATAAAATTCATTATAAGCAATGTTACAGAACACAGGTAAGGTAAACCACCGTAAACGGAAAATTGAAAATTCTCATAAAATATGAAAATGGAAAAATCACCCTTATTATCTATGGTTCTTCCAGTGTCAAAGCGTTCTGTAAACAAAAGCCATAAAGCTAAAAATTGCAATGTAAGTGCATTTTAACATTGAGAAACTATGTTATCGCATATAACAAAGAAGAGCGTTGATAAAGGTGTTTACATGCCGGCTAGTCAATACAATAATTAAATATGGTGGAGACGAAAGAATGTGTTGAGCGTATAAAATAAAACAATGCTTAAATTGACAGAAATACACGCGTAATAGTAATTATCGGTTAATAAAAATTGCTGTAAAATTAAAAAGAAAATAAATTAGAAAAACCAGTGATGACGGCCGCTGAAAAGAATTATTAAATACAGGAAATACACGTGGAACAGAGAATAATAGTGCTGAAAAGAATAATCAAATACATGAAATGCACGTGTAATATTTATGACAATTTTGCTAAAATGAATTACGAAACGAAACGTTCAGGGCAAAGAAAACAAATAATAATAAATCAGAAAGATCTTACCAACCGCTGCTCTCGTTCCGGGTCTATAGATGAAACACTTACACTACATAATATCACTTTTTATTAATTGAAAATAACTTAAAACTATCTTAAATTCACCCCTCGTTGGATATATGGACCTGAAACACACTTATTCACTATTATACGATTATTTAAGTTATGTTTATTCTTAAAAGTTATTTTTAATAGTAACTTAAACTATCTTAAATTCACCCCTCGTTGGTTATGTATGGACCTGAAACACACTTATGCACTACCATGCAAATATGAAATTTAATGCTGAGCTTCAAGCAGACGCCTCGCAGAGATAAGATTTTCTCTTTCAACGTTCGCGGTCTACGTTTGTTTTTTAAAAAATATATATAAGTTATCTTTCGTACGCGTGAGTTAAAATTCGTCTATCCCGACCAAGCGTCCACTCAAATACTGATTCAAACCAGCTATCGCGTCCACCGCTGGAGACGGGGGGGGGGGGAGGAGCTACCCCACCGCGCGGCGGGGCGCGTTCTACCATCTACCAATAGGAAGCCTCCATTTCACCTACCAAGTTAGAAAGTATAAAGTTCCAGGAATATGCATTGAATATAAAATTATTAGAAATGACATATTTACAAAATATAAGCATTGTTTAAACACATTAAGGACCCAAAGACCCGTTAATATGATAAAACCATTATAAGAGAAAGTTTTCCAAGAATCAAGGTATTTTGTTGAAACAAAATAATAGATGTCTGGCTTCTATGCTACCATAACCCATGGTAATATTTTGATCATAATACCTATGTATATATCAATCGGCCCTCTTTTTTGATCAAGATATACCATGTGAAGAACAAAGAAACCAAACATAATGTAAGTAGACAAAAACTATTATGCCGGAGCTGAACGAATCTCATCGGCATGAACTTTAACAGGCTTCCCGCGACGTTCTACCCAGTAAACGTGTCCTCTTCCGATGGGCAATAAGATCCGATGCGGACCACTCCATTTAGGAGCAAATCCAGCGTGAAAACCGGTATTCATATCAGACTGAGGGTGTTCTCTAATTAAAACAGCCTGTCCTATATCGTATTTCGAAACCGTATCATTATCAGGTGCGTAACGTTGTCGATATTCCTCCTGAGACGCTCGTATTTCGTTATCTAACTGGGTACGCTCACGTGCTCCCGCTGTTGGGAAGATATCTCCATCGGGAGAATGAATCATCCATTCACCTGGACGGGGAATGTCGTAACCTAATAATGCCGTGCTAGGAGATACGCCTGTTGACTCATTACGACGACCACGTAACGCATATAAAATAGTCGGTAAATGTTCATCCCAACGATTATGAGGTTGACCTTGTAAATAAATACGCAACGCTTTCTTAATTTCTTGGTTTCTACGTTCCGTAATATTCGCTCGTGGATGGTACACTGCCGTTGTCCAGTGCAAACATTGCCATCTATCTAGTGCGCTGGTCCACAAACGATTCTTAAAATTAGTGGCATTATCCGACAAGATCGCTTTTGGATATCCGTAACGAGAGAATACGTCATCTTCTAATATTTTAATTATAATCGGAGCTCTACTCGATCGTACCGCAAACGCTTCCACCCATCGTGTATATAAATCCGTAACTACTACAATAAAACGCTTGCCGTGTGTGGATATAGGATAGGGTCCCATCAAATCGACTGCGCATACGTCAAATGGTTTATGTACGTGAGTATTACCTAATGGGGCCGCAGGACGAGTCGGTACGGCTCTCGATAGAGCACACGTCATACACGCTCTCACATATTGCTCAACGTCAGTACGCATGTTCGGCCAAAAGAAATGGCGTGCCGCAGCCCGAGTCGTTTCTTTAGCTCCGGGATGACCTGCCACACGATTATCATGATACGTAGATATAACCTTCAAAACCATCGATCGGGGTACAAATAAACGCATATCATCATCCGCAAATTTTCTCCAAAGATAATCACCTAATAACGCATAATCACGTAAATATTGTTGTTCGTGACGTGCCGTCGATGTATTTGGTCGAGATAATAATATACGCAACCTATTTATACGTCGTTGTACGTCGGTATCTCTTTTCTGTCGTAACCGTATTTCTTCCGCAAGACTTACATCTACTACCTCAACATCGTCGGATGACTCAACCGCGTCCGGCTGGTCCTCCGTCACCTCCGTTTCATCTTCCGTTTGATGTACTTGTGCCGTTATCTCATTCGTTTCCGTTGATGGGTACATCATGCGACTTAAATCTTTTGTGTCTGCCTCCGTTATTATTGGGGACGATTCGGGATTTCGGGATAACGCATCAGGGAGTTCATTTTTACGACCGGGACAATGTTCAACTGTAAAATCAAATTCCTGTAAGAGGAGTGCCCATCTGATGAGCTTTGCCCTATCATTTTTCGCCGTATTCAACCACGTTAATTTTTTATTTTATTTTTTTATTTTATTTTATATATTTCGGTAAACATACAGCAATACAAAACAAAAATCTTATACACATATAACCAAAAAATTAGCCAGCAAAGTTTACATAATATTACTATTAGCTCATGTACATTAAAAAGATAAATCATAAGAACTGAAACTAAAAGTGTAAAAGAAAAAATTGAATGTTTTATGCTTGATTAATGGGAAAAGGAAAATGAGGACAGTAAGGGGGGGGGGGGCGCACGCACTACGATGACGCTCGAAGTAAAGAGTTTGTAATGGAAGTCCTAAAATTTAAAAACGTATTATGAAACAAATCAATGTCGTTGAAACCGTTAAATGTATTACATGATCTGTATATAAAAGAGTTCTGAGCATAGTTGGTATCGCAGCCGGGAGGTCTGAAGGTATGGGCAGTTCTTGTAAGCCTTATTGGTACATGTACGGCCAGTTTACTCAACAAGAGGCTCGAATCTGCAATATTGTTTGTAATCTTATATAAGAACATCATGTCGGCCAATGTGCGTCGGTTCTCTAAAGAAATTAGTCCATGATATTTAGCGGATTGGGTTGAGCTGTTGAATGCCTGTCTTTCTCGAAAATCTAAATGTTTGAGAAGTTTATTTTGTAGCTTCTCTATCCTATCTATATAAGTTATGTATCGTGGGTTCCACACAACAGATGCGTATTCTAAACAGCTACGGACATAGGCATAATACAAAATCTTAATAGTTTTTGATGACTTAAAAGGTTTAGATACTCTTATGATAAAGTTCAATTGTTTGTATGCTTTTTCCATAATTTTATCTACGTGACTTTTGAAAGTCATTTTTGAATCGAGTAACACTCCAAGGTCTCTTATTTCATGCTTTCTGCCAAGCGTTTTATTATTGATAGAGTAGTTTTCCAGAACAACATACTTAGAACGAGTAAAAGTGATAATGTTGCATTTATCAGTATTCAAAAACAAACTGTTTTTGGAGCAATATTCATATAAGCGGTTTAGGTCGGATTGTAAAGCTAGTGAATCATTTTGTGTACATATTTTTTTAAAAAATTTAATATCATCCGCATATACTATAAAATTAGAAGAGGAAAAACAATTTGAGATATCGTTTATATATAATATAAAGAGAATAGGACCCAAATGAGAGCCCTGAGGCACTCCTGAACTGCACGTCCTAAATTCTGACCTAAAATTATTTATTGTCACTGCTTGTAGCCTGTGTTTGATGTATGAGGTTAACCATCTTAGTAAATTTCCATGTATACCATAAACTTCAAGTTTGTGTATTAATATATCATGATTAATCTTATCGAACGCTTTCGAAAAGTCTGTATAGATTGCGTCAACACGCCCACCTGCTTTCATGGACGACAGTATATATTCTGTATATTCTAACATGTTAGTTTCCACTGATCTCCCAGGGAAAAATCCATGTTGATTTGGTATAATGAATCGCTTAATTAAAGGTGTTATTTGCTCAACCACAATTCTTTCCATAAGTTTACTAAATATAGAGAGCTTAGAAATTGGTCTATAGTTTTTTATATCATGTTTATCGCCGGCCTTATAAATAGGCGTAACATAAGATCTCTTCCAATACGACGGAAAAACGCCTGTGTGGAAGGATAAATTGAAAAGATACGATAAAGGACTTGCCAGTTCAGAAGCACAGTTTCTTATGAATAAAGGTGGTATGCCATCTGGACCCGGGCCCTTACTCAAATCTAGGCTCTTCAATCTCTTCAAAACATCTGGTTCCGAGAACGTCACACCACTTATATCCACCTCACCTGAGCAAACAACGTCAGGCATATCGGGTGTATTGACCGTAAACGCCGATTGAAAGAAATCACTAAAGAGATTACATATAATATTGATATCACTAGTTGTTAAATTGTTATAGAACATGTCACGAGGGTATGCAGAGTGTGGTTTATTTGATTTTATGTAAGTGTGCAGTCGTTTTGGGTTAGAGGCGATAGAAATTTCTATTTGACTGACATAGTTTTCGAAACATTCAGCTTGGAGGATCTTTTGTCTAGAGCGTAGTAAAGAAAATTCGTCGTAATAAACTGGAGAACCTGTTTTTTTCCACTTCTTATGTGCCTTAAGTTTTTCTTTGATGACATTAATAAGAGGTTTAGTATACCATGATGGAAATTTATTAATACTTTGGATAAGCCTGGTTGGTATAAATTTAGAAATGCATTCGTTCAGAATTCTGTGGAAATCGTTCGTGGATTGTTCAATATCGCTACTAAACAAAGAATTCCAATCAATGCCAGACAAAAACTGTTTAATAGGTGCATAATCTGCCTTATGAAAGAGTTTTACTAATCTAGGACAGTTTTTAATAAAAATTTCACTATCTACGGATAAAGTTATTAATAGGGGCTTGTGATGAATGTCCATGTGAATAAGTAGATCAGTACTCTCAGAAACACTACAAATAGTATTCGACAACACAAGGTCCAATATTCTACCGTTTATATTTGTGATGCCATTGTACTGTTTTAAATCACTATAAGAAATGAAATCCGCAATGAGAGAACCGACACAGTCACTGAAATACGAAGGTGAAAAATAATTAAATTCATTGTTGTATATCCATGTTATATTGGATAAATTAAAATCACCTGTTATCACAAATGAGTCTTCGGAGTAGTTAATGATTTCTTTAGAAGTGTTTTCTAAAAAAGTGTTAAGTTGACTTCTATAATTTTCACCTTGCGGCAAGTAAACACAGCAAAGGTTTATACGCACCTTTTGGTTCGGATGTTGAATAGTTACCCAAATATCCTCGCTACAACAAGACAAATCAGTATTAAGCCTTGCTGACAAGCTAGACTTCACTGCAATGAGCACACCTTTATTATCCGTACGTAGCTTAAACGATCGTCCTTCTAAATACGGACGGTATCTTTTAATGGCCCACACGGCCGCAAACGCTTCCTGCTCATTCGAATGCCATTTTTGTTCGGCCGGTGAAAAACGCATACTCGCATATGATATAACATCCCGTTCTCCGTCAGAGCGTGGATGATATAATACGGCCGCAATACCTAACTTACTCGCGTCTGTTTGTAAAATGAATTCGCGATTAAAATCGGGTCGTGACAATTTTAACGGTTGTGACATAGCCAACTTAATATTACGCATAGCGGTATCGGCTTGGCTATTCCACCGATACGGCCGATTAACTTTTAATAAATCGGTTAACGGAGCAGCAATCTCAGAGAATCGCGGTACATACTCTCGTAACCAATTACACAGTCCTAAGAAGCCACGTAGTTCTTTACGAGTTCGCGGAGCTGGTGCAGAGAAAATCTCCTTGCAATGAGACATTTGAGGATAATTTCCTTCCGCAGTAACAACATGTCCCAAATACTCTATTTCTGACGTGGCTAATTTACATTTATCAGGCGAGCATCTCAACCCGAACTGATCTAACCTTTCAAAAACCAGTCTTAAGTGATGAAGATGACTCTCCCAGTCAGAAGAATAGATTACAATAATAACCGGCAAGAACCTGCTGACACATCGCTTTCTGAAAGCAGCTCGGGGCTCCCTTAAGTCCGAAGGGCATAACCTTAAATTGATATAACGCACCGTCAGGAGTAGAAAATGCCGTATATGGTTTAGAAGCAGGATCGAGAGGCACTTGCCAATACCCCTTTGTTAAATCTAACGTGGAAAATATCTTTGCGTTTCCGAGATCCTTTAATGTTTCGTGGATGACCGGTAAAGTGGAGACCTCGCCCTCAGTGACGTCATTTAACCGACGGAAGTCTACACAGATACGATAATCATTATCTCCCTTTTTCGGAGCCATCACGATAGGAAAACAATACGGAGATCTACTCGCTTCGATTACGTCATCAGTTAACATTTCTTCGATTTGTTTATGTAAATTACGTTTCTTAGCGTCTGATAAACGGTACGGTGGGATACGAATGGGTGTCTCATCTTTCAGCCGGATAACGTGCGGCTGCAAGCGAGCAGGGCCTACATATGGGGTAAATAAAGCATTAAATTCTCGCAATATTTTATGTAATTCATTTTTTTTCGCATTAGATAAGTCGTTCGTAATATTTGGTAACTGTACGTTAGTTAAATTTGGTTGACGCTTCGTCGAATGAAAATATGCCGTAATCCTTTCCTTCTTGCCAAAATACAATGCTCCACGAATAAAATCAATCACGCCGTGTTCCGCTATTAGCCAATCTATACCTAATATTACGTCATCTCGTAGGCCGTCGACTACTAAAAATTCATTTTTCATCCTAACGTCTGCTATCGAGCAGTCTATTTCCGCTTTCGCTACTACCGTCATTTTGGCCGAAGCATGTGCAAGATTTAAACTCTTTACATCACAAAATTTTCTTCTATACTCGTGTACTAAATCTGCACGAATTAAACTGTGAGAGGCGGCAGAGTCTACTAACGCTACATAGAGACGATCCTCGATCGTCACGCTTATCCGTGGGAGGCTAACTTTACCAATCGCACATACACCGTCTACTTTATGTTCTAGTTCGCAAATTCCGTCACTGTACTCCTCTTCGTACCTACTCATCATTTTCGCCATCTCATTACTACCCAGCGCAACTACTGTCGTACCTAATTCGTGATCCGGCGCGACAACCGGTTTCCTCTCTTCGAACTCCTCTGACGCAACTACCAGCTTCTCATCATCCGACGTACCTGACGCAACTATCAACTCCCTATCGTTCAACATATCTACCAACTCGACCTCCGACGCGAATTTCGAACTATCTCGTATGTAACCTGCCTTCTCATTATTATCCTCCACGGTTTCAATACTCTCCTCATCATCTTCTCTATGCACATCAGCCTCTACCACCATCTCAGTAAAACCTACAGAGTTTTGATCGCCTTTTTCTACCATTACTTCATCAACAGATTCAATCTTTTCATTATTAGCCTCCACGGTCTCAATGCAATCCTCGTCATCATCCTCTCTATGCACGTCAGCCTCTACCAACATCACCGTAAAACCTACAGATCTTTGATCGTCTTTTTCTAAAACTACTTCATCAACAGACTCAATCATATTAATAGCCTCCCGTGAGGTAGAAAAATTTTCTATAACATTCTCATTATCAGTACAGGGCGCCAGTTCCACGTTTGTTAACCTGGTGGAACGCAGGTTTAATTTCTTCGGGAGCCCGCGACAGGTCGAGGTCCGTAATTTGTGTTCCTGTCGGGGCGGCGAGCGTTTCCCGATTTCGATGCGATAAACTCGTTTCTTTCCACGCAATCTTTATTAAAATGACGACCAGGAAATCAAACTGAAACTAAAAATACATACAAAATCAATCCGAGAATATGTATCGACCGTAGTATGTTCACGTTATATTAAATTGAATTACATTATTAAGTAAATGACTTAAAAGGAAAAAACACTCTTTTCTGGAAATCCTTGAACCGCAACACATATTTGCATCTTATTTTATCATAAAATTATTATCACATTTCATAATATTGAAGCTTGTTTAGCTTGTTTCTAGGAAGACGAATTTAATTTTATTTAAATTATAATAATTAAAGCACTTTTGACGTTTTTAATGAATAGAACAAGAATAAAATTCATTATAAGCAATGTTACAGAACACAGGTAAGGTAAACCACCGTAAACGGAAAATTGAAAATTCTCATAAAATATGAAAATGGAAAAATCACCCTTATTATCTATGGTTCTTCCAGTGTCAAAGCGTTCTGTAAACAAAAGCCATAAAGCTAAAAATTGCAATGTAAGTGCATTTTAACATTGAGAAACTATGTTATCGCATATAACAAAGAAGAGCGTTGATAAAGGTGTTTACATGCCGGCTAGTCAATACAATAATTAAATATGGTGGAGACGAAAGAATGTGTTGAGCGTATAAAATAAAACAATGCTTAAATTGACAGAAATACACGCGTAATAGTAATTATCGGTTAATAAAAATTGCTGTAAAATTAAAAAGAAAATAAATTAGAAAAACCAGTGATGACGGCCGCTGAAAAGAATTATTAAATACAGGAAATACACGTGGAACAGAGAATAATAGTGCTGAAAAGAATAATCAAATACATGAAATGCACGTGTAATATTGATGACAATTTTGCTAAAATGAATTACGAAACGAAACGTTCAGGGCAAAGAAAACAAATAATAATAAATCAGAAAGATCTTACCAACCGCTGCTCTCGTTCCGGGTCTATAGATGAAACACTTACACTACATAATATCACTTTTTATTAATTGAAAATAACTTAAAACTATCTTAAATTCACCCCTCGTTGGATATATGGACCTGAAACACACTTATTCACTATTATACGATTATTTAAGTTATGTTTATTCTTAAAAGTTATTTTTAATAGTAACTTAAACTATCTTAAATTCACCCCTCGTTGGTTATGTATGGACCTGAAACACACTTATGCACTACCATGCAAATATGAAATTTAATGCTGAGCTTCAAGCAGACGCCTCGCAGAGATAAGATTTTCTCTTTCAACGTTCGCGGTCTACGTTTGTTTTTTAAAAAATATATATAAGTTATCTTTCGTACGCGTGAGTTAAAATTCGTCTATCCCGACCAAGCGTCCACTCAAATACTGATTCAAACCAGCTATCGCGTCCACCGCTGGAGACGGGGGGGGGGGAGGAGCTACCCCACCGCGCGGCGGGGCGCGTTCTACCATCTACCAATAGGAAGCCTCCATTTCACCTACCAAGTTAGAAAGTATAAAGTTCCAGGAATATGCATTGAATATAAAATTATTAGAAATGACATATTTACAAAATATAAGCATTGTTTAAACACATTAAGGACCCAAAGACCCGTTAATATGATAAAACCATTATAAGAGAAAGTTTTCCAAGAATCAAGGTATTTTGTTGAAACAAAATAATAGATGTCTGGCTTCTATGCTACCATAACCCATGGTAATATTTTGATCATAATACCTATGTATATATCAACTACATAAAATACACTAGGCTCCCGAGTTAAATTGAAAACGCTGTTTGGTATCGCCATTTTTTGTATGGGATTTGACGTTTGTTGTAGAATTTTTTTCTACAACAACGGACAACTGCGTCGAATCCCATACAAAATGAAATATTAGAGCTTGGCGATAACGAACAGCGTTTTCAATTTGACTCAGGGGCTTGACACCAAACGCCGAACGCGGTCCGGAGACTTGGAGGGCTACGCGAGTCATCTCCGGTCAGCACCCAGCGTCGATGTACAGTGGGGTGGGGGAGACGTGAGGCGTCCGTCCCAATAGGTCGCCTCCCCTGAACAATTGTCGAATGTTGGACCGGGTAAGAAAAACTTGAACCACTTACCCAGAGGACGTGGTAATCACGCCTAGATCGCCTGTCGATGGGGACGCGTAGTCCTTGTTATTCCACGTGTTGGTGACGTCCTCTGTCGCCTGGGTTGGTCCGTTTGCACTCACCAAGTGCATGCAACACAGTTAAAGAATTTATTAAACGCAGAAAACACCCTAGGATGGTGGATGACCTCACTGGCAAAACATAGTCGAGAGGATTCTTTGTGATTGCCCCTGACAGGGAACTTTACCAAAGTTCGTCAAGGCCTCCACGGTTCAGCCAAAGGGACAGTCCTTGGGAAAACCCAGATATGCTGCACCAGAATGGCTAGGTCAATATTATGTAACAGTCAATATTTTTTTATTTAAATTTACCGGCGTCTAATATACTAGATTTAGTACTCCGTGCAAAAAGTGAGTCATGAAATATCGCGCGTTTGACGTTTTGGTTGGCAACATATTTCAGTTTTCCTTACATTTCAACACATCCTAGATAACTGTTCTCTAAACCTTAATAAGTGTTTTTTTCGACAAATAAATCCGAAGATAATTCACTAGTCGTTATTCTCCATAGAAAAATGATGTGGTCTGCCAACCAAAACGTCAAAAATCCCCCGGAAAAATGCTTCACTTCGATACATACAAAATTTGCTAACTACGACATTTAGTATATTATAATAAAAATCTATGATCATATTTGAATATTTATACGGTCCTTTACTATTTCATCTATGGCGTTACTTGTCAATTTGACAATGTCAATGAGAATGGCGTAAATGGCGTTACTTGTCAATTGACATTATACGCCAAATTTCGTCTTCCGAATCCGACGCATTTATTATTGGTTTAAAAATTTCATTAATGTTGAGCGAAAATGATTTTTTAGATGACAGCTTTGATACTGGCCAAGTGGCCATATCTATGAGTTTTCGTGTGAACATAAGATTATTAAATGAGTCATTTTTGTGGTTGTGTTCGACGCTTATTATTATTATAGATATTTGTCAAACAACTTATTATCGATAGATGTTTACATAATAATCGTTCCTTTGTTTATCAAACTTGTAACGGTAGCTTAAGCTACTAATATCATATTTAATAATGAGTTCCATCAAAGCGGTTGTGTTGGTGTTTATTGTTATTGTTGGCTTTGTTTTAGCATATAAAGTTAAAAATAACGATGTAGCATGTAGAGACGAAAACAACAATTTTGTTGATTGGTAATTATATTTGTGCTATTTTCATATCTCTATTTACAATATATTTTATCAATATGTGTTCTACAGCAAAAAAATTGTTAGTGAAAACAAAAATATAAGATAAAAAAGACTTATTATTAAAAAAGGCTACCAAAAAGGCTTCCAGTCAGTTGTGACAGTTGTAGAAATTTTCCAGAAAGTAGAATTGTAGATTTGACTTTAATATGCCTTGTTGAGAATCTTCTTAATTGTTATATTAAGGCGATGGGAGAGACTCCAATGTAATTTTTGGATGCTCATTATGCCATACTCTTAAAATTTACGTCTTCAACAGTAAATATATCATGCTTTCATTATTTGTCCGATACACTTTTTTTTATTTTACATACTTTTTTCTTAATATTTTCAATAATATCTGATTTCTCCAATTTATTATCTGTAACTCAAAACTTATGTGGCTTAGAAACATCAATGTTTTTTTAAATCATAGGTTCTTATTTTATAAAATCTATTTTGTAAAATCAAATAAACTATAATATTTTATAATTCTAAAAAGGATCAATTTTTTTACACTAACTTAACGCACACAATTGTAATATTTAAAAACGTACATTGTCATGTAATAGTTTCAAAACTTCCATTTCTATTATTTTAGTCCCGCTTACATTGCCTTACCCTGCGCCATAATATTATAACATAGATCTCTACATAGATTATAATTCAAAATTAGAACATATTATATGGATGCCCACATAACAACTCATCAATTATAATAGGGAAAAATATGACGTTGGAAGCTAGGGGTGATAATGCTCCTCTGCGTAGTATCTGCCCGATAT
Organism: Molanna angustata; assembly: GCA_963576475.1. Lineage (NCBI taxonomy): Eukaryota > Metazoa > Arthropoda > Insecta > Trichoptera > Molannidae > Molanna > Molanna angustata. Next base: position 8,111,474 of record OY754982.1, read on the forward strand.
CGAATGCCATTTATTTATTTTAATTTTCAAGGGATGACGATTTAAATATTTTTTGACATGTTTAACATTTAAAAAAAATAAATTTATACATGTTTTTGTTTTTGCAGGTTTTACCTTTATAAGCTACCAAAAAATAAGTTTGGCAAGACAAAAAATGTACAAGTCGGTAGTGCTTACATGTTCATTACTCCCGATACACTTAAGAAAGGATGGACTTTGTCCACTAAATCCATTAATGATTCTTCTTCTATGCCCGGTCTTACTTTGAATACTCTGTATCAGGTAATTATTTTATCCATCCCCATCATTAATGCTACAGTCTGCTGTGGACCCTGGCCTCTTCCAGAAATGGTTCCCATCCTTCCCTGACGACCGTCAGTCTTCTCTTATTTTAATTATTACATATTTTTTAATAAAAAAAATATTGCATGATGCAAATGCAAAGACTTTCAAGACTTATTATTAAGTTTGAACAGGTTGATATCTTCACGTGGACAGGTGGAAAGCGACAGTGGATACTAGGGTGTATAGGGGCGCGGAGCTGGAAACAGACCATTACTTGGTGATATCCAAAATTGATCTGTTCACCGGTTGGCGCTCAAAAACCCACCGTAGTGATCCACCGAAGCGAACCAAAGTGGAAAGGCTGCAAGATGAGAATGTAAGAAAACAATATGTGAAAGATATCGCAAGCAAACTTCTTTTAGCTATAGACAGTAAAGGAATCATCGAAGAAGCATGGACGACCTTGAAAGAGACCGTATGTAAGACAGCAGAGAGAGTTTGTGGTGTTGCTAAAAGAGGCGGAAAGAAAGGCGACGCATGGTGGAATGAGAGAGTAAAGTTTGTTGTGGGTGAGAAGAAAAAAGCATGGATGGCATTAATAGCAGCGAAAGGATCTAACAGTGAAGAAAGAGCAAAAGAGAAGTATAAAGAATGTAAAAAAATGGTAAAAGATATTGTAAAAAGAGAAATAGATTTTCTGAAAGAGAAAGAAAGCCTGAAAATAGCCAATGACTTTCCTGGTAACATGAAAATGTTCTGGAAAGGCGTGGCGAAAAGAAAAAATGGAAGTGTCAAAGTATCGCAAGGTATAAATGATAAAGATGGAAAATTAATTATGGATGAAGATGGCGTAAAAGAACGATGGAAAGAATACTTCAAGGAGCTGTATGATTGCGGTTTGAGTGGTGGCATGAATCAGAGAGCATGGCAAGTATACGAAGATGAAAAAGATGAAATTACGAAAGACGAAGTGTTTGAAGCAGTTAAACACGCGAAAGCGGGAAAAGCTGCTGGGTATGACAGTGTATCAGCTGAACTTATAAAGTATGGCGGCGATCAGATGTTGGTGTGGTGTCACTCTCTTTTCAACAAATGTTGGGAAGCAGGACGCACTCCTTCAGACTGGAGAAATGCAGTCGTGGTCCCCTTGTACAAAGGTAAAGGATCGAAGCTTGACTGCAAAAACTATAGAGCCATAAGTTTGCTAAGCTCAGTTGGTAAGATGTATGCAAGAATTTTGGATCAAAGAGTACGAAAGGTTACAGAAAGCAAGATATGGGATGTCCAAGGAGCGTTTGTGGGCGGCAGAGGATGTATAGACCAAATTTTTTCTCTGCGTATGGTTACAGAAAAGGTCCTGGATAAAAACCAGAAGCTTTTTTGTGCTTTTATAGACCTTGAAAAGGCCTATGATAAAGTCAACAGAGAAAAACTTTGGGATATATTGTCAGTGTACGGAGTGAAGAGCAAGCTGATACGCGCAATCGCGTCATTGTATGAGAATAGCGAGGCATGTGTTCGTGTCAACGACACAGTAACGTCGTGGTTCTCTATAAATAGTGGCGTAAGACAGGGGTGCGTGTTGTCACCATGGCTCTTCAATCTGTACATTGATTTCTGCATAAGAGCCCTAAGGGATGAAAATAAGGGTCTGAAACTGAGTACTGTAACAGTGCGTGATTTGATGTATGCAGACGATAAAATCCTGTTAGCAGAAAGCGTGGAAGAGTTACAGTATCTAGTAAGCATGGTATATGAAGGATGCATAGAGTACGGTCTGAGGATGAATGCTAGCAAATCAAAGGTAATGGTCTTTGAAAAGTGTGAAAGCAGAACATCGTGTCAAATAAAAGTAGAGAATGAATGGCTTGAACAAGTCGACGAATATGTTTATCTGGGAAGCATGTTCCAACGGAATGGACGGCCTGATAAGGATATTGAAAGAAGAGTTATGGCAGGAAACAGAGTGAATGGAGCACTTAAACCAGTTATGAATGATCGTAACGTATCAAAGGAAGCTAAAGTTGCCATTCATAACGCAATTGTAGTGCCAACCTTGATGTATGCAAGTGAAACCTGGACATGGCAGAAGTCGCATGAAAGTAGAATAAATGCAGTGGAAATGAGATCGTTAAGAAGAATTTGTAATAGAACGATGTATGATAGAGTTAGAAATGAGGTCACTAGGAAAGAATGTAAGATGAAGAAAGATGTAGTAACTAGAATGAAAGTTAACACACTTAGATGGTTTGGTCACGTGGAAAGAATGAATGAAGAATGCTTGACGAAAAAAATATATAAGGCTGACAGGAATGGAAAAAGAGGTCGGGGGCGCCCAAGAAAAGGATGGCACGACCATGTGAATGATATTCTGAAAGAAGGAAATGTTAGAAGTCTGAACAATAGAAGAACATGCATGAGACGTAGCATGAATGTTGACGAGGCGGTGAATGTATGTCAAGATAGAATAGTGTGGCGTTCTGTTCTCTCTGCCTACCCCGCGAGGGACATGGCGTGATGGTATGTATGTATGATATCTTCGCAACGGATTATAGAGCATACAAAAATTTGTTGTTGCGCTTGAGAAATTTCTAAGCCTTGGCTGTCATGTCATGTACCCGTATAAATTGATTGAACATAATATATGATTTAACTACCTAACTGGTTGAATTTTGCGAGAAAGTGTGTCCAAAAATTTTCATTTTTTTCGATATGAAATACAATGTCACAAAATACCCAAGCAAAGATTGATAAACTTAAATATTATTATCAGAAAATAACCATGTTAAAAACATTCAAGTAATAATTGACTGAACTTATCATATCAGATAAATAAGCAAGGAATCTAACACAACTAAAATTATATATTTTTTTCATAATTCTAGTTGATTATGGAGTTCTATAATGAAGTGATAGAAACTTTTCAAACATTGAAAAAATTGCAGTTATTTTTCTTTATTACAGAACTGTTGTAATACTAAAAGTTAAATAAATAATAAAGATTTACTTGCACCCTGCTCAAGTGGCGAGTTTATTGTCATATGGCAATATCTTCCAACTAACCGGTGTTTCCAGCCCAGAGAAGCAATATTTGTGTGAGAAATAAATTTGAATAAACTTCTCCTCTGCTGGGGATCAAACCCAGGAAGCCCGCACAGAAGCCAAACTGCTTTCCAACTGTGCCATGGCGATTAGATTATATTGGATGAATTATGCTCAATTGAGACCTCTGTGTGATCACTAGTATATATTAATCAGTCATGTTATTTAAATATATGTATATATCTATAATATTTACCAAATAAACACATTATTCAAATATGTTTGCATACATATTTCTTTGTTGTTAAATATTTGTATAAAAAAATCATAAATCAACAAGAATGTTAATCTTAAGTAAACTATTTTGAAATTTGAAATGGAACTCAATATTTTTACTTAAAAATTTTATCTTGATAATACTTTGACCATTATATGAACATTTTATTAACAAATTATAGTTATTCAATTATTATTTGAATTTATGCTGCTCATTTATTATGATGGCAGCAAATAGAGTAAATGGTGCATTAAGAACAATAATGGCTGACCCAATTATTTCAAGGCCAGCAAAACTCGCTGTGCACAACGCTATTGTCGTTCCAACCATAATGTATGCAAGTGAGACATGGGCATGGCAGAAGACGCATGAAAGTAAAATTAATGCTGTGGAAATGAGGTCCCTAAGACGAATGTGTGGTAAAACAATTTATGATAGGATAAGGAATCAAGATATCAGAAGAGAATGTAAGATTGAAAGGGATATTTTGAGTAGAATGAAGATAAATGCTTTGCGATGGTTCGGACATGTAGAGAGAATGAACGATGAACGACTGACAAAGAAAGTATACAAGGCTGAAAAGAGTGGAATGAGATGTAAGGGTCGACCAAGAAAGAGCTGGCATGATCATATAAATGAGATTTTGAAAGAGGGGAACATACGAAGTCAGAACAATAGGAGAGCATGTATGATGCAATGTATGAATGTAAATGAGGCAAAACAGGTATGTCAAGATAGAAGAGTCTGGCGTTCGGTTCTCTCTGCCTACCCCAAATAGGGAAACGGCGTGATGGTATGTATGTATTTATTATGACGATGAATATCCAACTTTAAAATTATACATAATGGTGAGATAAATGAAGCACTGTACATTTCGTTTAACACTCCTTATGTGTTGATCAACTATTTGTTATTTTGGTCAACTTACTTCTACGGAGCTGCTAACATTTAAACACTTCTTTACTCTATGGATTTACGAAGACTTTGGGTATATAAATTTATTCAAAACTGGTCATAAAATTATTATTTCTGAGAATAAAAACTTTTATTATTTCTGTTATTTTGTCACAAGTACTGTAGAATATATTAATTTGACTAAGCGTGGTGTGCATGCTGCCACATCTGGCAAAGTGTAGTTTTAACATCTGTCAAAACTAAAAATCTTACCAATACAAAAATAAATGAGTGGGTTGTGGCCAACACAAAATTTTCCACCGCATTGTAATTGCGCATCTTTTCTTGAAAAATTGACAATCTCTAAAAGCATTTTTATGAAGTACATTTCTATTAGATTCCTAAACAAATATTAGTTTCAAAAAGGACAAAAGTTTTCATATTACACTATACACACAAAAAACATAGTGTACACTCCCTTCGTGAGAAATTGATGTAAAAATGCTTTAAAAAATCCACAATGACTCTCCACTATTCCATAGTAGTGGAGAGTAAAAATGGTATTATTAACTGAAATGTACAGTAGCATAGTATAGGCAGGAATTGCCCAGGAAAAGGATGGTTTGACCTCGTAAATGATATTTTAAAAGAAAAAAGTATACAGAACACGCAAAATTGGCGAGCTTTATGTGATACAGTGTATGAATTGATGAATGTCTGCAAAGGTAGATGTGCGTACCATTCATTGTTGTTAACATTATGTGATACAGTGAATTGGCGAGCATTATGTGATACAGTGTATGAATTGATGAATGTCTGCAAAGGTAGATGTGCGTGCCATTCATTGTTGTTAACATTATGTGATACAGTGAATTGGCGAGCATTATGTGATACAGTGAATGAATTGATGAATGTCTGCAAAGGTAGATGTGCGTGCCATTCATTGTTGTTAACATTATGTGATACAGTGAATTGGCGAGCATTATGTGATACAGTGTATGAATTGATGAATGTCTGCAAAGGTAGATGTGCGCGCCATTCATTGTTGTTAACATTATGTGATACAGTGAATTGGCGAGCATTATGTGATACAGTGTATGAATTGATGAATGTCTGCAAAGGTAGATGTGCGTGCCATTCATTGTTGTTAACTATCCTACCCATAGTCAATATCTTCAAAGCAGACTCATTTGGTGTTGTTTTTTTTTAGAATAAAATATCGTTTGAAGACCAATTAGTGGTGATATACAATGATCAGCCATTTGTGGAAAAGTCTGAGACGAGTGATGATAATGTAGTAACAAAACGTCCCAGTAAACCCAAATTGCAAAAGAGCAAGTCTGTTAAAAAAAGAAGTGTCGAAAGACAGAACTCAAACCCTGAAAATAGGAAAATAAAGAATGGAAAGAATTCTGGCAATGGACACACTAAAGGAGTTGTTTTGGGAAATGATAAAACTGGATTTTGGTTGATTCATTCAGCTCCCAAATATCCTCCAATACCAGGTATTTATCATGGAAAGTTTTTGTATCTAAATATGTATATGCCTGTGTTTGTCAATTCTGAAATTATTATTTTTTATAACAAAAGATAAAGAATATTAAATGTTATAAATGTACAGTATAACATAAGAATATTTGAATTGTAAAAAAATCTAAATTCATATTTCCTCTGGTCTGTTTGTTTTTTTTTTTTTTTGTATAAAGCAATTTACCTTGCAAAGCGTGGTCTATGATTTTCTTAGTTATTGGTGGGGAACTACTTGTTAAACAAGTACTCCTTGTTAAACAAGTACATATACATCTTCCTACATTCCCTAAATTAAGTATACCTAAATGCTTGTGCAATAGGTGAACGAAGTCGTTCGAGGCAGGATTCAAACTCACGACCACTGGATTACTAACCCAGCACGCTAACCACTATATTTATATTTTTTGTTCTAACTGCTAACAAGACAGAATCATAACAAAATTTCAAGTTTTAGTTTTGAATCACAACATACTTATTTAAACATTTAGATGGCAGAGTGGTTTGCGCGCTGGTTTAGTAATCCACTGGTTGTGAGTTTGAATCCTGTCATAACTGATTACGTTCACCTATAGTACAAGCATTTATGCTTAGTTTAGAGAATGTATTGTACTTGTTACAGGGTTATATTAATTTTTTTATTAAAAAAATATCTTCAAAAAACAAAGTACATTCACAGCAAAAATAAAACATTTGAATTGTATAGTACAAACATGTGTCAACGATCAACATCTTCAAGAAAACATTCACTCATGATTTTCAATAGTTCTACTAATCCACTTAATAAATTTTCAACAAGCACATTTTTCATAATTGTTTTACAGATGGCGTAAACAAAAATTCGGTTCGATATTCATACCCCGACAATGCGTTGAAATTCGGTCAGAGTTTCTTGTGCATTTCCCTCAGATCCTCATCATTGAACACTGTTGGGCAACAGTTGAAATTCAACGAACCTAAAGTGCTCTTTTCGAATGTCCCAAATAGCCTTCACGAAAAAGTGCCCAACATTATGGACGTTATTAACCGTAAGACTGTAGCTGAGGCACCATGGTGAGTCTTGAATTGATCAAAATATATTCTCTTGCCCCCGTGTCATGATGTAAAATACAAAAACTAAAACTTAGCCCAATTTTTTTTTATTAAAACAATTTAATATTTATTTCAGATTACAAATAAAAATAATGACAAAAATGTTGTCCTCATAATGAATGCATAAGAAGATAATATTTTTGGATGTTAGGCTATCAATTATTCAACCTTCCAAAGGGAACAAGATACAATCCGAAAATATTATAGGCCATTATTCTTCCTTTAGGAGTCCTTTATTTTTCTGGTACTGATAGTTTAATTACATTGTATTTGACTCAACTAAACTTATGTATTGTATCGACAATTAAAAAGAATGAAACCTGCATCCCCTGAAATACTAGTCCAGCACACTAACCTCTACCTACTCTAGGCTACAGACACATCTAATTTTTTTTAAATCTGTTTATCTTTCATTAATAATAATATTGATTCTACTGCCAAAAAACGCTATTGCTAATGTTATGAACATAATCTTCCTTATATTAGAGATTTGAGTACCTAAAAAATTACAAATAAGGACGCAATCAAACTAAAGTTGATTTGTTATCCATCTTTGATTATTATTCAAGGTTGTTTTAAAACATAATTTTGCTGTCAATTTTTGGACTAAAATTACTTACTTCATGGACTGAATTTCATATTATTTTTAAAATATTAATAAAAACGAAGCATCTTTTTAAAAAGCCAGCTACTACAACGTCTCGGAAATGAGCTTTATACGCAACTGGTCATACTCAGAAATTAAATCAATAGTGGAATAATCAAAAAGTGTTTTATTTTTAATAATATTTTAAAATCATCATTATCCGCAAAATAAATGAGGACTAAAATGAACATAATAATATAGATAGTATATAATATTTCCTTAAATTGTGGTTTTCATATCCTATAATTGATTATGGTTTTAACATCCTGAATATTTTGGTTCTTTCCGGCCAGGTCCAATGTGGTTAACCTGACCTCAATAAAGGACACACAGTTTTTGTCTTTTGCCAAGGCTTCAAACTTCAAGAAGGATCTGTATGATGGCCTCGTGGCACCGAGTCTTCGTTCTAGCCTATATGTGGAATCCTGGGTGAATGGTGCAGGTGTCCTTGATTCCAACTGCAGTATTAAATACAAGTAAGTTTTTGTAATTGAACATATCAATTGTATTATGTCAAAACCAGTTAACTAAAATTTTGTAGGTTTCATGTTATGTGTGAATTTTACCTACTTTATAAAGTAGTTGAAATTCATAATACCATTCGATATATTATTTGTATATCCGTTAACAGTTAATGCTAGTAGAGAGACAAGACTGGACACACCCTGTTCTACATGATTTTAATTTATCGGTAAAGGCAGGATATTTTTAATATATCTTTTAATGATTCTGGATGGTCTGAAGAAATTGCCTAATGTCAATAAGGCCGCCAGTGTACAATATATTTAACAAATTAAATTTAAAAATATAACTTTGTATTAACCACGTTTTTTGGTTGAAACGATGCGACCGGTTTCGGAACTAACCGTTCCCTCATCAGGCTAACTTTCAACTGAAACAGAATGTGACGACGTGCTTACAAGAAATCTATGGGGGCGGAGGAAGAGGTAGGGTGGGGGTACTTAGGGTTGGGTCTTGTGCAGGGTGGGTCCGATTGGCTGAAGGATTAGAAGTAAAAGGAAACATATTTAATAATGGACTGAAAGATAAATTTAAAGTGCTTCACACAGAGTTGGTGTCAATCTTACATCCGATTAAATTGGACATCTTGGACGATAAAGTTCGTGACTTCGCGAGTATAGACGCCTTCAAGAAGAAAGTGAAACTCGACAAAAAGCTAAGTACTCTTATTAATAACAAAACAGTTAGAACAGATAAACAAGTTAATCAAGTCCATGAATTCTATGATCGTGTAATCAATTTATCCTCACAATCGTTTAGTCAACCAGAGTTAGATTTATTATCAAAGGGTCTTAAACATAATATTCATAAAAATAACAATATCACAGCAATAGAAAATTTAGCAGTAGACTTAGAGACAGCGTTATACAATTGCCCCAAAACTTACCATTATAAATGTTCGGAAATTATAAAAGTTAATTCAGTAAAATTTTCCACACCACATAAAAATAATGATCATATTGTGTTAAAAAATATTCAAAAAACTGTCAAAGAAAACCAAATTGTAATAACGAAAGCGGATAAAGGTAATTCAATTGTTATAATGAACGGCGTTGACTATAGAAATAAAATGCAAATTTTTTTAAACAACGACGACTTCATAAAGCTAGAAAAAGATCCGACGAATAAGTATCAAGATGCCGTAAAGAGCGCTTTAAAACTTTGCAAGAGTGATATAATAAAAAAGATACGCCCAAATCAGTTAGTAGATATGAATCCAAAAACACCCAAGTTATACGGCCTTTTAAAAATACACAAACAGGAAAAACCCATTCGCCCGGTAGTATCCTGTTGTAATTCCCCATCATTTAAACTATCAGCCCATATTGTTAACATAATAAATCAAGCAAACATATTCAAACCTAAATTTACAGTTAAAAATTCCATTGAACTAGTAAATACAATTAAAGACTTAGTGATTCCAAGTAATGCCAAACTAATATCTTTTGATATAATAAGTCTCTTTACTAATATACCAATAAAAGAAAGCAAAAACATAATAGACAGTTTACTTAACAACTCGGATCTCCCCTTAGATATAACAAATGATTTGAAACGATTATTAGAGGTTTGCTTGAGTCAAAACTATTTCCAGTATGATAATGTTGTTTACCAACAAAAAGAAGGATTACCAATGGGAGCCCGTACAAGTCCACTTATAGCCGACATTTTTGTAGATTTCTTAGAAAATAAAATATTTGGATCAAATTCGGTTTTATTGAAATATATATTTTTATGGAAGAGATACGTGGACGATATATTTTGCATTTTTACCGGTACTGATCGACAATTAAAGTTGCTCTTAAATTTTATAAACTCGTTTCACCCTAAGATTCAGTTCACATTGGAAATAGAAAAGGAAAAAACACTTAATTTTTTAGATTTAAAATTGACAATAGTAAATAATAAAATTGAATTTGATATATATCGTAAACCGACCTATACAGATACAACTATCCACAATACATCCAACCATCCAGCATCCCATAAACATTCCGCTTATCATTCCATGGTCCATAGATTACTAAATATACCACTATCATCAAATAATTTTAATAAAGAACTAAATACAATAAAACAGATTGCATACAATAATGGTTATAACAGTAAATTGATAGACTCCATTTTAAATAAAAAAATAAAAAATATTAACGTCAATAGATACCTACATAGTTATAATACAAATATCAAAAAAGATGAATATAGATGGAGACGCATATTGTTTGTTAATAATTTATCCCAATTAGTCTCAAATTTCTTACCAAAAGACATAAGACCGGCATTTTACACTGACAATAATATTGGAAAAAGTTTAATGAATTCCAAAGATAAAGATAATAAAATGGAAAACTCCGGCGTATACCAACTGACATGTGGAGACTGCTCTGCAGTCTACATAGGAAAAACAGGACGGAAATTTGAGACTAGAGTAAAAGAACATATCAGATGTATAAACAATGATAATTTTTCGGAATTTGCAGAACACTTAGTACTTAATGATCATCAATTTAATATGCAATCGGGAACAAAAATTTTACACGTCAACAAAGTAGGTCTCCGTCTTGATAATTTAGAGTCGCTAGAAATTAAAAAGTGTATTAATTCAAAACAGAACATAATAAACAATCAGTTAAATTTATCTTTCAGTCCATTATTAAATATGTTTCCTTTTACTTCTAATCCTTCAGCCAATCGGACCCACCCTGCACAAGACCCAACCCTAAGTACCCCCACCCTACCTCTTCCTCCGCCCCCATAGATTTCTTGTAAGCACGTCGTCACATTCTGTTTCAGTTGAAAGTTAGCCTGATGAGGGAACGGTTAGTTCCGAAACCGGTCGCATCGTTTCAACCAAAAAACGTGGTTAATACAAAGTTATATTTTTAAATTTAATTTGTTAAATATGAACCACAAAGTTAACATTCAAACATTTGAAAATACAATATATTTGTTTATAATATTATGTAGGTACAAAAAGATAAATTAATTGAACTAATGATAATAAACTGTGGCTTTTTATGTGTATAAAAAATTAATTTTCAAAATTCTGAGAAAATTTATGAGTAAAAAACAATATTCTTTGTGTTTTAGTTTTTAAATGAAGTCTATTTTTTTGAAATACTTTTTTATTTTCAATCACTACTTTATAAGTTGAAAAGCAATAATGATGCACATCATTATGACACATTATGTAAAGCATTATGACAAAAAATATTATAAGATGTCTTAATTTATAATTAAGGAAACTTGAAATTTGATCATGTATAATTTTACTTATAACGGTTTTTTGGACAAAATTTTTTCTTCCTACCAGACCTAACAAGGAAGGAAATATAAAAAAAAACAGCCAAACATAAATGATTAATTTCTCATATTTTATAGTTAGTACAGACATCAACATGGTGTGATTTTATTGGGAAGATTATACTGGGAGAATCTTCATGATAAGACACCTGACTCCTGAGCGAAAGGTCTCAGTTTCGATTCCCGGCGAAGACACATTTGTAATTGTGTTTTCAGCCTGGATCTATAAGACGATAAATATCAAGTCTCCAGAATGTGACAACTTGTTATTGGGAGCATGTTAAATTACTATTTGACATAGTACCTGTTAGTTTCCCGAGAAGCAATACAAAATAATATAAAATAAATATCAAGTCTCCAGAATGTGACAACTTGTTATTGGGAGCATGTTAAATTACTATTTGACATAGTACCTGTTAGTTTCCCGAGAAGCAATACAAAATAATATAAAATAAATATCAAGTCTCCAGAATGTGACAACTTGTTATTGGGAGCATGTTAAATTACTATTTGACATAGTACCTGTTAGTTTCCCGAGAAGCAATACAAAATAATATAAAATAAATATCAAGTCTCCAGAATGTGACAACTTGTTATTGGGAGCATGTTAAATTACTATTTGACATAGTACCTGTTAGTTTCCCGAGAAGCAATACAAAATAATATAAAATAAATATCAAGTCTCCAGAATGTGACAACTTGTTATTGGGAGCATGTTAAATTACTATTTGACATAGTACCTGTTAGTTTCCCGAGAAGCAATACAAAATAATATAAAATAAATAAAAATCTAAATAATTGTCCTGGGTTTTTTCCGATTTCTAGAGTGAACAACATAGAGAAAATTGCCTTCCACGATAAGGGAATAGCGTTCTCATCTCACAATGATCATTCCAAATGGGCTGTAACAGATATGCAAAACAAGAAAGGCAATGGAGACAATTGGATTTGTGTCGGAGACATCAACAGAGCTGTAAGATAATTCATTTTTAGTAAAAATACTCAAAGGTCAGCTGAAAGCTGTGCTGTATACAAATCAAACTGTAATACTTTTTTTCTCAATATTTCATAATTATACAAAAAACTTTTACTACAGAAATTCTTTATACATTAGCTTAATTAAGATTTATGAAAAAGATGAAAAGGTAGTGAATTAATGGACACCTTGAGATGGTTAAGCCACAAAGGAAGAATGAATGAAAGATGTCTAAATAGAAAATATTCAAAACAAATAGGAATTGAACAAGAGGTCTAAGAAAACGATGGCTTGATTATGTTGTGGCGAGAATTCGCCTACTTTTTGAACCAATTGTTTCTTGTATTGTGACCTGACGGAAGTTCCCTCTAATTTTTCTATTGTGTGTGCGGATCTTCGACGCATCTGTGCAGTGGGGGTGCGATAAATTTATATCCCCCCCCATAAACACACATACAATTTTTCATTAAAATGTGTATTTTTAGGGTTTATTAATCACAGTGATTTTATATAACAACACTACCAAAGATAATTTTTGAAATAAATAAAAAAGATAACTAAAATCTAGCAATGGAAACTTTCTTATATAATATTGACTGTGCGGAGGGTAAAACATGTGTGCGGAGACATTTTAGTACCTTACAGGGAACATTGCTGGTGACCCAATTTTATATTAATCGCCCTCATGTCACATCGGGAAACTCTATTCTCTATTGTAACCTAAAACTTACAACGGCTAAACTGGTTTATCCAAACAGCCACATATCGGTTTACACACATTGGGTACACACTACACCCAATTGGCTACAATGTCAAGGTTATCATAAAAGAAGGAAACTTAATAAGTTTGACCAATAGATGGACATGTATGAGACTCTGCATGATTGCAGACGTGGCCATGGATCTGTGGCAAGATAGAAAAATATGACATTCGGTTCTTTCTGCCTACGCCATCCTCCTCCTCTGATCTTTCACTTTCTTCTGAAGGTGTTTCTTACGTATTATAAACATTTTGGATTTTTAAAAATAAATTAAACACTTGTTTTTCTTTCTACATTTATTTTTACTCTCCAGAACGACCGTTTCGCCTGGTGAAGGCCTTTTCAACCAGTTGAAAAGGCCTTCACCAGGCGAAACGGTCGTTCTGGAGAGTAAAAATAAATGTAGAAAGAAAAACAAGTGTTTAATTTATTTTTAAAAATGGAATTCTACATAGTAAACGCTGTCAGTGTAAACAAAATTAAAAGTGAACATTTTGGATGTTGAAATTAAACTCAAAATTTTCAGGGTCACTATATTAAATTTTTCAAATATAATTACGAAAAATTTTGGCTGGTAATTATTATTCCGTGTTCAAACACCAGCATTACACAGAAATTCGTTCATATTTAAAACCAAACTATTTATCTACTGTTTGTGCCATGGTTACTAACAGTAGATAAATAGTTTGGTTTTAAATATGAACGAATTTCTGTGTAATGCTGGTGTTTGAAAATTCATTTTGCGCTTTCACATCACCAACAAAGATAATATTATCTTTGTGATATGAAAATTTGTCTTGATCTATTAAAGACCTTGACAGTTGGACTTAGTGCAATATACATTGTTAAGATGAGACATGATATGTGACTGCCTGTCTGATAGTAATTTAAAAATTTTAATTTTGTAAATTTACATATACTTAATTGACTAATGATGTTCATTTTAATTTTAGGAAACTCAAGAGCTCAGAGGAGGTGGTACAGTATGCTTACGCAACAAAGATTTATGGAATGTCTATACGGAATCTATAAACGAAGTAGAACCATGTAAAAAGCCTCAAAATGGTACTGAATCGCTATTCTTGAAAGTAATTTATAATTGACAGATATTATTTTATAATATTTTCAATTATGTATTTGTAAATTGTAAATCATTGACACATTTATAATTACGATTAGTATTATATACCTTTCTGATAAAATATTCACAAATATATTTTTTTTTAAAAATCTACAATAACATCTTTATCTCAAGTACTAACCTAAAATTATCACAAAAAGTATGAGTTCATCATTCTTCAAAATACTTTATAACTGTTATTTATAATATCCGTTATTTTGATTTTAATTGTATATCATTGACACATTTAAAACGGCAATATAATTTGTAATTATATTTGATTTTAAAAAATCTACAATAATATTGTTTTACCTAAATAAGGTGAGTTTCAAGTATTAACCTATAATAATAATCCACCTCCTTTGCACCCTGCACAAGTCATGAGTTTATTGCCAAATCGCAATTTCTTCCGACTAATCATCCAGGGCACCTGCACAGAAACCAAATAACTTACCACTATACAAAGGAGGTTCATAAACAATTTCAGCAATAAACGACTGCCAAAACACAGTGGTGTCATCGACTTGTGCACCGGTGCCATGGATTCGTTTCCCAGATGAGGAAGATTTTAATGGAATTTTATCACTTAATTCTAGTTTTTCTAGGCTGGTAACACTGGTTAGATGGAATAAATTATCATTATAAACTATCACTTGCACAGCCTTTTAATAAGATTAGAGGTTCCGAATGATTCAAAAAGTATTCGGAATTAAAACAAATAAGTAATTTTTTTTATTTATTTTTATTCAAGACTTGTTTTACAATTTGTAATAAAGTTTTTGTTTACTTGACATTAATATAAAAAGAAATTTACAAAATATTTCCACATACAATAAAATTTAGATAGAAAGACAACAGACATTGATTAATTACCAATATTACCTCATAGAATTTAATAAATAGTACATGATCATTGAAAAATAGTATAAAAATCAGTGGTTATTGCGTATTACAATAACCCTGTATAGTAAGGAGATGATGTTTGAAATGTATGTAGGTATAAGCTACAATTTCAATATTTTTTTAGCCATGATGTATCAACCATGATATGTATATTACAGAAAAAACATGTAGGTACCTACTTTACATAGATGTATTTGAAAAAAAAAAACAATAGTTTTTCTGCACAATTTCCAAAACATTGAAGCTCTTATACATTTCTAGCACTAACCCCTTTCCCTATTAGGGACTATTGTAAATACGCAATCAGGCAGTTGAAATTGTCGAGTTTCTCAGGTTTGGAAATGTTAGTTAAAACAAATAATCCTAATTCAAAATTGCTGAGAACAATAACCATAGATATAGAAGAAAAAGGTTAAAATAAAAAAATCTTTGATTTAAACATATAAATTATACGGTACCACTATTTCTACGTACAGAATTGGCAGGAAATGCGTTTTCCCGCCAACAGGTGTCTATTTTACGAAAGATTTTTTGGGCGTTTTATGTTTTATATATTTGGCGCCAATGTATTTGAAGGTATATAAAAAGATCTAAAGGTGTGATAAATATAAAAGTATAAATACCAACATAACTATTGATTATTTTAATAGGTTGATGACTTTTCTCGTTGAATTTATCATTATTGTACATTTCTCTACCTCTTAACAGCCTCGTGAAAGACAAGAAATTCCATCAAGTGCTTTAGCTATATTTTTTTAAATAAGGTTAGCCTAAGTAAATAAATTAAAACAGTTTTAAATTATTTTATTCTTCTGTTAAATCACTGTTGATTCAATTGTATTTAATTCTGTTATAATAGTCAATCTCTAAGAATTTTTTTTTTTTAAATGTAGGTAATAAAATGGCAATTTTTTTTCTCAAAGATCGTCTCCATATTGCATTTTTGTGAATTTATAGCTATTGAAAGAAATGACAAAGGTAAATATTTTTAAAACTTTTTTTATTTGCACTTTCTATGGTTATTTTTTTGCGCTGACAAAAAAAGAATAGACCTTTTCTATGGTTGAGTCGTGTAAATAGCTCTAACCTAAATTATAATTCTTTGCACCCTTGGAATGATATTATTACCCTGAATGTTAGTGAAAAAAATTATTATTAGATATAATTGCAAAGAATTCATTGCAAAATAGAAATTGAAACTTTTTTATATCTCCTGTAATAGAAATCATGTACAATGTACTATAGAATCATTAATTTAGCAGACTGAGTATGAAGAAAAATAATTACAAGTAGACTAAAATAACAACAAAATACAAATTTTTTGTTCTAATTAAACAGTCAACTTGAAAAATAAAATAAAATTATGACTTTATTGTATTTATATATAGTTGGAGATTTATATAGAAATAATATTTTAATGTTTAGATTTAAATTGTGTCATAATATACAAAGCGTGTTTATGTACAAACATAATATTACATACAAAGATTAGTAAAATAAAAAAAAAATAACAGCCATTTTCATAAAAATGTTATTTAATGTTTCCTTTTAAAATAACATATTTCACGATATAAACCTCACATAAGTTTTCTTTATTTTAAAATTTTCCTGAAATACAAAATACTTAAAGGATACTTTAAATTTTAAGAGAACCTTTTACACGAGGCTTCTTTTGTTAATTTTTATAAAAACAGCTTTAAAAGTATGTATTAGCTATACAACGAGGAAGTATAAAACAGCCTTCCACCTCTTATTTTATATTATGTATGGCCAATTAAAGTTTAAGTTAATAATATATTTAATAAAAATATTTTAACAAATTTATTTTAAGATAAATCAACTTTATAACAAATCAATTTGTCTTTGTGTTTTTTTAGAGCTCCAAAGTATTTAATTACTTGAGCTGTTTTTGTTTCTCTTTTTTAATAAAAGTTTAGAAAATCTTGGATATTATTTGTATTCCAAAGTCTACTTAAAAAGGATTTTATATTATGATTTTATGTTATTAACTTGGTGAAAATATATATGAAACTTATCGAAAATTTTATAACCCAGCATTTATCTTTTTATTCTCATATAAAAACTAAGTAATGCATAGAGGGTGCTATAAAGTTTACTTGACTATAATATGAGAAAAATTACAAGAAGATGCATAATGGACTGAATTTCAAGATGTTTAAGGCAATAAAATTTTCAATAAAGTATTTTACATATCGTCGTCAATATTGCAAGAACACTTATCTTACACTACCCAAATTATACAGGAGAGAAAAAAAAAACATTTATACAAAAATATAATTTATATAAAATTTATTTCTAAAGAATAATTTATTAAATGTTTTAACCAAATTAAACATTGCATCGTAAAATGTGTCACTACACCTGTCAACATACGTGGTGATTTTACAAAAAAAAAAGATTTATGTGTTCATGCAATAATGGTGACGATATATTTTTTATATTCATATAGTTGACATAAAACTGAAGACTAAAATATACACAATGCAGTGGCAGAGCTCTGACATGAAAGACTATGCAGTTCTCTGTAAAGATCTCAATGAAGGGATTCTCCTGAACCAGGATTCCGGTTTGTTTCTGAGTTCGTATGAGTTGTTGGGATTGGGTATAGACAGAGCCTCTTCGATTGTCTTCAATCCGGACGGATATAGAACTGTTGTAGAGTATTCTGTAGTGTCTGATATTGGCACTGAACATTCCGATGATGAGGTAGACGAAGGTGTATCTGGCCTAGAATCACAGTAGAGCAGTATTATTATTTTTAATTGAATTGTTTGAGGATTATAAATCCGTATACTATGTGAAGTTTTGTTACAAAGACAATAATAAAAACATACACAGGAAGATAATAACCATTTTTTTAAATATTTCAGTCTATTCAATCAAATACAGTCAGTGTTTATTATTATTATTAATGTGAAAAATTTGACAAGTTCAAATTTTTCTCCGTAAAATACAAACCACGGATAAAAAGAAAATATATGTGATGTTTTACATTTAACATGTTATATTAAATTTCTTTCAACACAGATTGAAAACGATATTAAATTAATGATATTTTAATATTTATTCTAGTATAAGTCCATTTCCAATTCAATTTTTTATTTTATTTTTATTTATTTATTTAAAAAAAGGATACAAATACACAATATTTACAGATTATTATATAATGATTACTTATTTATGAATGACTCAACTTCAAAAAGAGAATTATCTCGTGTTTTGAAGTGAGTCACATTTCACAAAAACATACAAACTAACTAAATTTACAAAAATCTTAACCTAGGCATCATATATAGGAACATTTATATTGATATAAACTAAAAAGTAAGCAAAAACTTGACAACCCAAGCAAAATATATATAAATAACATAAAAAAAAGAAATATATAAGTAAATAATAATATAAAGTAATCACAAATCATAACAATAAAAGTAAAACAAAAAAAATTTGAATGTTACTTTAGATTTTCTTTTAATTTTACCAAGAATTTATTAAGATTGTTTTCTGCTAATTTTTTAAACTGTACTGGTAAATCATTGTACCACTTTACCCCATAATATGTGTAATGATTTTTTGCCGAAAGATGTATTTTTTTTTTTGGATTTTAATCATTCCACTTGTGCGAGGTCCTGTACTTATATTATCTATAGGATAAATTTTATTGACAAAATATTCTTTACAAATTTGCTTAATTGCATTTCTTCTGTATGAAATATGTAATTTTGTGGCTTTAAATTCTGAGAATAATTGCTCAGTAGGAAAGTCATTTGGTTTTTGTAAAATAATCTTAATGATCTTTCTCTGAATAACATATAATGAACTTAAGTGAGCAGGATAAGTTCCTCCCCATCCTACTATTCCATATTGCATCACAGATTGAGCCAAGGCATAATATGTCATTCTTAGCATGTCAATATTAAGAAAATTTCTTAGTCTATAGAAAACATAATATATTTTTCGCAATCTTTCTCCTGTCTTGTAAATGTGATCTTTCCATTTCATTTCAGATTCAACCGATACACCCAAATATTTTACCTTCTTGCTCATATTTAGTGTGGTACATTGAGGATCCGAACAAGAACGAAGTGCACCACACTCATGCCGGTGGATTTTAATATTCAATTTATTGGGTATACTTTTGCTATGAATTGCGAAAGGCACTACAGTCGTTTTATATGCATTTAATGTCAGTATCAAACCAAGTCTTTAATACATTAATATCTCTATTTGCTTTTTCAGTTACTTCATCCCAAGTCTCTCCTACAGACAACATAACTGTGTCGTCAGCAAAAGACACAACACTAGAATTTAGATCCAGATTATATAAATCATTTACATATATTAAAAACAGTACGGGCCCTAATACAGTTCCTTGTGGGATCCCATACTGTGAACTTACCTGGTCACTAAGGACACCGTTCAACTTTACAAACTGCTCTCGTTCACTTAGGTAGCTACGTATCCAGTTCAAGGCCCTATCATCGAATCCAACGTGTTCTAATTTTTTGATCATTATACTATGACAGACGCTATCAAATTCTTTTTGCAAATCAATAAATATTCCAATGCATTTTTTATGGTTGTCAAGAGCATTACAAATCACAGACGTCAGTCTTGCGATAGCGTCATCTGTACCCATTCCCTCGCGAAAACCAAATTGATTTCTACTGATCACTATATAACTTAATATTCTATACTTTACAACCTTCTTGTATATTTTTGCTATTTTTGATGTCAATGATATATTAAATTTAAAATGATATATTATTTTTTTTGTACAGTTTTGCAATTATATTTATTCAAAGAACAAAATGATTAAAGAAGAGGCACCCATGTGTGTAATGATAGAAAGGTGTGATTACCTATTGCCGGTTTCTTTTGGTGCTGAGAAGAGCATATGTGTTGATATTCCAAATGGTTGTAATGTTACAACATGAATACCGTACGGTTTCAATTCCATCCTTAGAGCTTGACTGGCTCCCTCTACTGCCCAACGGGTGGCTGCGTAACATACTTGCTGCTCACCATTCTCTCCGTTTGAGGATCCTGTAACATCATTTTAAAGTATTTCAAGTAAAACATTACCACACAAGTGATAAAATGAAAGATATGTAGCAATTTTTTCTTTTAGAATAGTTGAGTCGGTGACTGTTTTCAAAAATCACAAGATAATTTGTAAAAAAACAAAGAATGACACTCTGAAGACAGTTAGTTAGTGAACGGTGCTTTTAAGTTAATCCTTCAACATTTTTTTTGAGTTTCTTTAATAATTTTTTGTTAACAACTAAAATGAATTCATTGTTTTGATTTTTCTAATGTAATATTTTGTATATTGAAACTCAAATATAATGGTGAATCTATATGGATCAATGGGTGATTCTTTAAGTGCTGTGAAAGTTCAACATTAGTTAATACTTTGTGGTAAAACTGTAATAAAATGAAATTGTGACTAAACAATGAAGGAAAGTGTTTGCTTTGTTAGAGTATTATTAAGTTTACATTGGGATTTCAATATCGTACATAGTTATATTACAATAAAATAAAAAATGCATTTATTCTACAAAGCTTGGCTGAGATAGGATCACCATGTTTTCACCATGTAGACAAAATAAAGTTGAGATTTTTTTCATATTCATAATTACTAGGGATTACAATCCAGCAGGATTTTTGCAGATTTTTAATAAAAACTAAAATATTCTCATAACTATAAGACAACTTAGTTGTATTATATATAATTATATTTTATTCAATTGAAAATAAATAAGTCATATTTCTCCTTAATCGTTTTAATTTTTTGTGTAAAATTATTAATGTTTCTCTGTGGCAAAGACTGATATTGGTAAATTTCCAAATGTAGAAAAAGATTGTATAAAAAAAGTGTTTGGTTGTTATAACAAAGCCAATCCATTTTGCTATGCATATGAAACTCAGCAAAAACTGCCTTTTCTAGCAAGGGAAACTGTAAAGATGCAAAAGTTTCAATATAGAAAAAATGTGGCGCTTGGTTATCCCGTGGCGGGTGAGAGACAGCGTGATGGAATGTAGTGAAACCTATAAGAATTATTAATGTAGTAAATGTTTTACCATTTTTCGTCTTACTTGGATAATACATGAATTATAATTTAACAAAAAAAATAATATTCCAAGTAAGAGGTGTTACAATTTTACATGTAAACTTTTGCGTCATTATTCGGAAAATTTATTACTTGTAGATCCGCAGCGCTGGATAAAGCGCATTTTGCTTTTTTTTTTTTTAATTTACACAATTTACATTTGGTTATATAAATTTTGCACTAAACTGTATGAACAGTTTGTCAGTGCAAGCTACTCTCGTACACTATAATTATATTGTTAATAAACCATCAATATATCTACACATATATAGAACATTATTATTTTTTTTACCATTTTACAATGAGAATAAAGCACAAAAAGAACAAAATAAAGTAAATTAAAAACACAGCAATGAAAACAAGGCAAATCAGAATAAATATAAAAACATCGAAAGCAATGAAAATTAAGCATGTTAGGTGTAAAATGTGCTGGATCCAGCAATTGCAATCCCTACTAATTACTTTTAATATATACATTTAAATATGATAAAAAATAACCAATATATTTCAATAGATATGCTTTCTAAAAAGAATTATAAATTATTTTATTTATGGCAATTTTGTTTGGATTTTTAGGTTTTTGCTAATTTATTTTTCTAATCTATGTAAATATTCCTAAAATATGATGCCTACATTAAGATTTATATACTTAGTTTTAAATTATAAATAAATTTGGTATGGTAAAATAAAACCAAAGTGGTCATCTAGTGACACTTTGAAAATGGTCACTGGATGACCGAAACTAGTCAGTGTCATTAAAGTAGTAGAACTGAAAACTTTGGTTTTATTTTACCATACCAAATTTATTTATAATTTGCAATGGAGTTCTACCAAGAATTGTCCGTAGAAAAGTTAAAAAAAGTACTTAGTTTTAGTTAGTTTGTATGTATTATGAAATGTGACTCACTTCAAAACACAAACACAATTATCTTTTGAAGTTGAGTCATACATAAATAAAAAAATTATCCTTGTAAAATTTGTAAATATTGTAAAAATGTGTATTTTCTATTGTTTCGTTATTTTTTAATAAATAAATTCCCTTTGTATAAAACCATTAATGAGTTATTTTATATGACCAATTTCAAAATCACTGTTTCTTCCTCAAGACGGATGACAATTGTTAAAATGCACCATAAAGTTAACTATGAAAATATTAATAATCATATATGTGCACTATATGTGGAAAGGAATATTGATGATACTGAACTAGATAAGTTTGTCGATGAACATATTTTTTTCTCACCAATGTTGATGAAACGTCCTTTGGCATTGGCTAACAGAGGTAAGAATGTCCTAGCGGCCTTAAGTACTCCCAGTACATTGGTACGCAGCATGGCTTCCCACATGGCTGGCTCTTGTTGTTGAAGTCGCCCAACATGGACAACTCCCGCTGTATTTACTATTGCCCATAATCCTGAAATAATTCATTATGTAATATCATTCATATTTTTAGTAAGTACCAATTTATTTACTAATTAAACCATAACACAATTTAATATTAATAATATATGAACGATATAAACATTACACAATAAACAAAAAAATAATTATTTACTATTACCAGAGCGGAAGTACTTGTGTGTAAAGGAGCAATATTATAATATGAATTATTTTATATGACTAATTACGTTCTAAAGTTACTAATTACGTTCTATAAAACTGTTACTTGGATAGAACTCAACAACTATTTAATTATGAAAATTAAATTATGATTTAGCTATTTTATTTATTAAAGTTTTACTTACTATCAAAAATAATTATGGGAAACGACAAGGCGATAGCAGTCGCCACATATTGGAGTGGCAGGGTTTGAACCAGCCGGACACGTAAAGTAAGTAAGTAATTATGCAATGTATTCTATTTTTAATTTATACCAACTTAGAATCACCAATGGGTTTATTAAAGGGACTAAAGAAAAATAATAATAAAGTGTAATAATTTTTCCTCTGCTGGGTTCGATTTCCAGCAGAGGAGAAATTTATTTAAATTTATTTCTCACGCAAATATTGCTTCTCTGGGCTGGAAACACTGGTTAGTTGGAAGAAATTGCCATACGGCAATAAACTCGCCACTTTTGCAGGGTGCAAGGAAGTGTTCATTATTATTAATAATTTCATATACATTTTCATACACTATTGAAAATTTCTTTTTCATTAAATTTAATACTTTGTTTACAGGATAGAGGAAATGAATAGAATATCTTATTAGCTTTGTTTTGAAAATATTTCTGGAATATCAAATATTATGCACATCACAAACTAATAAAAATTCAAAGATAAATTGATGCTTCTATGGAAATTGAATAAAAATGCAGAAAAAAAGATGCACTGCCCGGGAATCGAACCCGGGTCGCAAGAATGGGAATCTTGCATGATACCACTACACCAGCAGTGCTCAATGAAGTAACTTCAAATGTTAAGTATTTAGATTAATATGTATATTGATTATGGACAAAATTCCATGAATCCTTAAAAAGTTGTTATCATCTTTGTAAAAATCGTAAAAACAATTGTTTTCATTCGTAATTAAATATTATTTATTCACAAGAAATAATAGTGCGAAGTTTGCGGCCATCTTCGGAAAGCGTTCATACAAGGAAATGACAAAAATACACAGGACCAACTTTACTCAGCCAAGCGCCCAATTATTAGCGCGTTTCTTTTGATTGATATTGAGCTTTGAATGCAAATAAAAAAAAAAATTCTGATAGTGTAAGAATCATTTATTTATAAATGGCTTTTGAATTTGAATTATTCATAAGACACTCCCTTTCATTTAAAAAAAAAACAAATAAAACATATGGAATGGATATTTTCTAATAATAAATGTTTGCATCAAACAAAGATAATATTATTTATAATATTATTTATTGAAACTTATTATTACCAGAATCGGACGAGGGTTGCCACATGGACGACCTGACTAAACTAACCGACAGGGCGATTTCCGCCGCCACACATTGGAGTGGCAAAATCTGAGTTCCGGACTCGACAAGTAAGTATTATCAATATCAAAACAACCCAAGTATGATATTTTAGTTGAAATGGCTTGAAATTGACATAAAACTGATCAATATTGACATTACAAAATATTTTCATACACTTTAAAAAAAAAGATCGAAGTCATCTATGTATTTTTTGTGACTAAATTTACGATATCTACACATCGTGCTTGATAATGAAATAAAAGTTAATCGCTTATACATATTTATGATTTAGAATGGTGTAACCGGTTATTTTACTTACTTATAAGATAACGCCACTAATTACCATAATATTGATTAGAGTGGTCTTATCAAGCATCAAATTTTATTCATCAACTTACCGTTTTCTCCAGCTGGCAAATGTGAAGTGAGAGCTTGAGCTGCTTCGTGAAGTATATCTTCTCTGGTGACATCTAGTAGAATTGGTATTAGCTGACCTCGACTACTGATAGTGGAAACATCGTCTTCATATTCGGCTTTTCTTGAAGCCCATCCTTTTGCCAACCTCCACGAAAGGGATTCTTCTCCAGAACGCATTCCAGCAAATACACGATATCCTTTCTCAGCTAGATGTATAGCAACCTATAAGTCGAATAAAAAGAGAAATAAAAAAGAGAATAAAATACAATTTTTTACCTTTATATTTTATAGAATGCTTAAACATAATATATATATTTTTTTAATTTACAATCAAAACTCAGTTGAAATAATAGAGTAATAAAAAGGATACTATTCTTTAGTTCTGTAATACGAGCATTTATAAAATAATTGATGAATTTATATTTGTTTTTCATAAACGAATGAATTAGCTTTATAGTTCTTATTAACGATACAGTGAATATCATCAAAAAATTAATCATTTTGGGGTCGTTGAAATTGAGATTAAAAATAAATATACTTTTCCATTTCAAATAAAACCTTTCCTTGCGTTTTGTGTTACTTTCTGCACCATTTTGTGTTACTTTCCCCAACTTCAAATATTTTAAATAAATAACATTATATTAATAATGTTACACTGTACCTGTAGTCCCAAAGCTGTATCAGCTGATGTTACCAATATAGATTTAGTCTTTCCCGACTGCGGCCCATGCGAGGAGCCCCCGGCCTTCACTTTACACAATAAGTATAGTAGCAACGCCCCTGCTATAGAACAGAGCGCCACCAACTGTAGCGCTAGTAACATGCCCGTTGAGGCGTCCATCCTTGTGGTGGGTTTCCAGGATCAACACATTAAACCTTAACTAACTTTCTGCGGTGACCGTCAGATGGCAGGTTTGCGTCTGCGGAAAAAGAAAACAACACATGTAAATGAATGGTAGATGTTCTAGGTAGCTTCTAATTTAACAATATTTATATAGAAAAATCTTCTTCTTATTGTAAAAGGTTTTGGAAACCCATAGATTTTTATTATAATATACTAGATGTCGTAGTTAGCAAATTGAGGCATTATTCCACGGGATTTTTGACGTTTTGGTTGGCAGACCACATCGTTTTTCTATAGAGAATAACGACTAAAGTGAATAATGTAATGTTTTGTTTTTGTTTTGTTTTTATTTCCAAATAAAAATAATTATATAAGTCATAATTACATTACAATATTAATACAATACAAATAGAAAATATATATCAATATTAGGTACTTGGATATATTGCCTCACTAGGCAAAAGCCTGTTCCGAGGCAATACCTAAATTCAATAACCTAAAATCATCTCCCGCTTTTGTAAAATTCGGAGTTCCCCAGGGTTCTGTGCTAGGTCCGTTACTATTTATCTTATACATAAAAGACATATTTTCAATCATTGACTCCCACGGACTACTCGCACACTGTTATGCGGACGATTGGCAGCTTTACTTTTATTGCACACCAGAAAATGCTCACCATCTAAAAACCACAATTTGTAAATGTATCGAAGATATCGGTGTTTGGATGTCAGCAAACAAACTTAAGCTAAACCCAACAAAGACAGAACTACTCTGGACAGCAACACGTAAACGAAGCCATTTAATAGACACTTCCTCACTAACTTTCGAAAATTCAGATATTCTTCCCAAATCCTATGTTAAACTTTTTGGAGTCAAAAAAGATTCAAATCTAAGCTTTTCAAACCAAATTAACACAGTTACTTCTTCTGCTTTCTCTCAACTAAGACGTTTAAAGTCAATCCGAAGGAGTATCCCAATTGAAGCTATGAAATTTTTGGTAAGCGCCTTTGTTGTCTCCCGTTTGGATTATTGTAACTCCCGTTTGGATTATTGTATTATGCGAATTTACCAAAGAAAGAAATTAATAAAATTCAGTCAGTTTTCAATGCTGCAGCCAGACTCATCACTGGAGCATCCAAATTTTCTCACATCTCTCACCATTTTCGCAATCTACATTGGCTTAAAGTCCCCGAAAGAATTGAATATAAGCTTTGTCTCATAATCTTTAGCACTTCGTGGTATGGCTCCTATATACTTACCTCTCCGAACTGTGCATTCCGTTTTCAATAAATGACAGACAATCATCACTTCGTTCAGCTTCTTCATCCATGGTTGGGAAATTAGTTGAAATAAACAGGGTGCACACAACTAATTTCGGTGATCGTGCATTTGCTGTGGCAGGACCAAATGCATGGAATAAGCTCCCAGATACCCTCAGAAAAACCGAAAATATATCTTCTTTCAGAAAAAAACTCAAAACGCACCTTTTTCGCAAATCTTACCAGAGCCAAAATGATACAACGTAATCAATTTTTCAGCGCCCTTGAGGTGAGATATTCACAAAAACGGCGCTATATAAATTATCCAAATTTATTATTTATAATACCTATTCAAAATGAGTAGCTATGCAAGTATTTAGTCAGTCAAAAAGTAGTCCGTGCGTATTGTATGTACCTACATGTGTTAAGACATGAGTGAGACCCGTCATTTCATAACAAGAGTAAGATCCCTCTCACACTCTTCTCTGCCCCTGTCCATTAAGCACTTTGTTACTAATTTGTTAATATTACTATTGTTCGGTAGGAGTAATTGAAGTAAGTCAGGTATTATTTTATTATATATCCGCGGCGCTAAGTAAATGTAATGTCTCTGTGTAAAAGTAGTATGTACAGTTGTTGGATGTAGCAAAGTTCTGTTTCTTGTGTTTAACGTCAGTGTGTATTGTGGTAAGTACCTATTTTGATGGGTCGTTATGCATTATTTTAATAATGTGAATTGTTTTCGGATTTATTTGTCGAAAAAACACTTTGTTCGTTAAGATTTAAAAAGTTATCTAGATTGTGTTGAAATTTAAGGAAAACTGAAATATGTTGCCAACCAAAACGTCAAACGCGCGATATTCCATGACTCATTTTTTGCACGGAGTACTACATCTACATAGTATATTATAATAAAAATATATGTGGAAACCAGATCATCTCTCCTGTGATGCGAGTTCCAGCTATCTATTAAAAAATCGCTAAAAATAAATCTTATCTTTTATCTATGTACCTATATGTATTTACTACGCTCAATGTACCTTATAATTCTATAGCTCAATGTATAAAATTACATCTTCAGGGTTCGTGTATATATCGCAGTGGCATAGTCAGACATTTTTAGCCCTCATACAAAAAAGCAAGGGTTTTCAACATTTCTTCTTGCTTATTTTGATATATTTGCGAAATCACTAAGAAATATTTTACGATCTATTTTTAAAATATTATCTAAATTGTGTTTGAGAATTTTGAGTCTCTTTTCAGGCCGGGCCCCCATTATTTGCATGACCCTGCTGATAGGTTTTATATAAACTAAGCCACAGGTCGTTAGGAATAGTTTAAAAACATTCAAAGCCATTTATTATGGAGCCTTAATAATCGTGCTTTTTTAAAGTATAAGAGAATGAATACGCAGGTCTTAAAAATGTATCATATTTGTTGATATTTTTTCTATGGAATTTAATTGTAAAATTAAAGATTCAAAATCAATCTTCATTCTTCTTCTTCTTTTTAGCTCATGTTGCATTTTGCATTCCACCCAATCATTAGGATGATCTCTTCCAGTATAAAAATGTTAATAAATTATTTTGACTTGAGGTTATTGCATTATAGATTGAATCAATCTTTATTATAATTAAAAAGTTTAATCAACGATTGGTTCGCAATGGTGCATTTCTTTTATGATTTTATTTTTAAGAAGAAAGAAATTACAATTTTGGCTTAAAATATTCTTAATATGTAAGTAATATGTAATTTTACTACTTAAAATTTAGTTGCTATTCAGATTTGTGAACTCATGTCATAACACTCATTATTTTATAACATATTAACGGATAGTTCATCGTTGGCCAAAATCCACTAATAATAATATATTTCGATAGATTTATTGTGTTATGAATTAGTGTTGTGTTTGCGTGGGAAAGATGTATTGTTCATCCCAAAAGTTATTATTTAATACTTGATGAGTAGTCAGAAAATGTATAACTACCTAACTTAGTATGGAAGATAGGTACATACATATAGGTACCTATTATAATGTTTTACCATCTTCTTCGGAGAGCATTATCATGTCGACAATATAACCTTGAACTAACAATCAACACGTTCAATACCACACAGCCATTTAATTGAAATTCATTTTACATTGTTATTTATTAACTAATATTTATGCAGTACCTACCTACCTAAGTATTTAAAGCGTTATTGTTTTTTTTTCAAATATCCGTAAGAACAAGTACCTATCTAATATTTTCTGTTCCGAATTTGAATTGCGATAAATATCTATCAATAAACACCTATGAATACTTTTTTCTGTTCCAAATTTTAATTGACATAAATATCAACATACAGTAGGTATGAGAAAGTAATATTTTCTGTTCCAAATTTTAAATGTGATAAATATTCACCTACATAATTATATGTAAGAATAAGTAATATTTTCTGTTCAAAATGTCAATTACCAAAAAAATCTACCCATATATAAGTACCTACGACTCCTACGAGTACCTATAATTATAAAAGTATAGAATTTGCATATTTTTATTAGTCACAAGGATTTCTAATAATAATTGCCAGTTTTTTTCTGATCTAATACTTGACTTTTTTCACGATATAAGCATCTTTATTATTTTCCAACTGTCAATTCGTTCAAGAGAATGTAATTCTCTTGAAGGAAGAGGCAGTTTAAAGCCAAGCCAAGACGCGTGTATGAAGGAATATTTTGTATGGTGTAGTGGACTTTTTGCATGCCAAAAACACCAACTTAGAAACTTCGTAGCATATAATATATTATGTTCTATATATATATGGATGAATTCAGAATTTGAAGTAGAACATTTTGTCTTTTTTGTCTGTGTATCTGTGTGTGTCTGTCTGTCCCCCCCTTATAACTTTTGAGTTTTGATCCGGTCAATTTACAGAGCCCAAAATTTCAGAATATATTTACAGTTATAGGCCTACAAAACTTTTATACTCAGAATATTGAATTTTTGTTTCAGTTAGTGGTTATCAACTTTTGAATTTTTACTTTATTTTTCCATATATCTAAGAAACCATAAAAGCTAGAACGCTGAAAATTGGTATGGATATAGACAAATACAAAATCGCAAATTTATTTTTTCAAAAAAATTCTAGAGTTTCTCAAACATTTTTTATTAAGAATTTTTTTTATGATAAATTTATGTGTTTAATTGCCTATATTTCCAAAGTTTTTAAAAATATCGAAAAATGCCGAAACACCCCAACTAAATGATTTAATTTTCTATAAAAAATATTAACATTGTAGTAGTATATAACAATTTTTATAAAAATTGAATATAGCGACGACATCGCTTCATACAATTCGTATGGCAGTCGCCTATACACAATATCTAAGAAGAATTAATAGTTTGATACTTAATCTCTAAACATGCATACATACCATCATGCTGTTTTCATATTCTGGGTAGGAAAAAAGGACTGACCTCCATACTATCATATCTTGACATAGACACCTAGGTACATGTGTTGTATAGAAAACAAAATATCTTAAAATATTCAATTATTTGGATTTATGGGTTAATAGTTTGGTACTTATTCTTCAACTATCTATACATGCTATCGCTATCAACAGTTGGAACTCATGTGTTACATGCAACTAGTTTATATTTAATATTTGTTTTTTGTTATACTGTTTGTACAGAATATTCAACAAAAGGTACAGTGACAGCATCATACGGACCGTTAATGTTTTGAGACGTATAAAAACATTTTTGATAATCAACTTACACACCTGCAAAATGTGCCGGTTATTTATGGGTTAAATGTATTATTTAGCGTTGTAAAGTATGTTGCCCTCTAGCGAAGGTAGTTAGTGAGTCAGGCGAAGATTGACTTTGGTATAATGAATGAATAAAAAAATAACACTACAATAACAATGGCTTGAAGCCATTATGTCATTACATGGGTTGGCGAAAAAACGCTAAGCGAAATGAACCATAATAAACTTCTTCAGATTTTGAATTAACGATCCGGCAACGATAAATATATTTTGGAATATCGAATCAACTCAAAAATAAATGTAATGGGTAATCTTCTTCTTCTTCGGCTAAGACTATATGTCATGTTGTTCTGTTGGTGTGGATGTCCAGCTATGCTTCCATCGTTTGGGTGGTCTTCCTGGGGGTCTGCTCCCAGCAGGATACTCTTCTGCTACTATCCTCACCATTCGGTCCGAACTCGGTCTCCCCATGTGATTTCTCCAAAAGCGTCTTCTTGCTCTTCTCCGTCGCACAACATCTTCAACATCACAGATTATTCTTATTTCCGAGATCCTTACTCTATCTCGGAGGATGACTCCTGCGATGGGCCGTAGAGTCTAGGTACATATACGTGTTTCTTAGGAGGCTTTTTGTTCTGGTGGTGTCAGCTGTCAGCTCAAAATATTATTTTGTTTTACGTCATAATTGTAACTAGAAATAACAGGATCGCTAAACATTTCACTCAGAAATTTTTACCAGGTAATTCATGCCTATTTCATATATAAACACAAATAATCATATAAATGGGAAATTAAGATGATTTTGTTGATCACGTCGGCGTCACCACTGTGTATAAAAGTCGATACCAATAGAGGGTCGTAATGAAAACTGCTGGTGTTCGGTTACATGATGTTTATTAGTGCGACTGGGCCAAAAGAACGTTAAATGACGTTAAATGAGAACTGGTGGGTCCGCCGTTAGTGTGGATATATATAGGCAAGCCAAAGGGGCTACCTCCTCAATCCCCAACAGTTTAAAAATATTAACTTACTAAATTATTAATTATTTTATTTCATTAACGATAAAAATAGAGATGATTTTCTTTTAAATAAGGCCAATATCTAAACTAAAGTGTTTCTCGATTAACCAAATCTGAAGATTATTTTGAATTAAACATCTAATATTCCACCTCGACCGATTTTATTAATCATAGGTAGCATTTGCTTAGTTTAGGGAACGTTGTATAATATTATGTTCTTGTTGCAAGGATATAATTAATTCTTGTTGCAAGGATATAATTCATTATTGTTGCAAGGATATAATTAATTATTGTAGCATGGATATAATTAATTCTTTTGAGAAAAAAGTGTTATATCAGGTATCAACTTGTCTGTTGGGGTATGGTATGTGATACATTCGTTCATACTTGTAATTACTGTTTTTATCTTATGATACAGTTGCAACATACCTACAACGAAACTTGTTGAAAATCAAGCTTCCATTATATGCACATGCAGAAAGGTGTTCTAGACTTGTAACGCAACTATTATTGCATGTTGCGAAAGAATTATAAAATTACACAATTAGGTAATTAATATCTATGTTAAAAAAAAATATGGGCAAAATAAGTGTTAGAAGGCCTCAAACAAAAATGAAGATAAAATACGAGTGGCTGGAGCTGTGGAGGTCTCAGTGGGAAGCCCATGTCTACTGTTGGTCGACGGAGGGCTGACAAAAGAAAATAAGTTTTTATTTAACAAGGTTAGTTAATATATTCGTTAGATTCCTTCGATTATTATGAAACAGAAGAAATATTAATTATTATCTTTTAAATTATACCCCTTACTGACTATCTTACTATATAACTCTAATTTAAATTATGCCTTTTATAACTTTTATCAAATTTAAATTATGATTTTTATATCATGAATGTGATTTGTATGCATCAAATTTTTATTTATTTTGTTAAGTGTTTTAGTTTTACTTCTTAGCATGTTTAATTATGTATGCATGTAAATGTAAACCTGTCATTAGTTTCTCTTTCAAACCTTTACTGTACTAATATGTCTTTTGGTTTATATATATATAAAAAAAACTCTTGGTTTACCACAAATAAAAAAAAATGCAAAATGGTAGAAGATATAATCAACAAATATTTTCAAAGGGAAAATTCACATTAAAGCAGAATCTGAACGCGTGTCTAAATTTGTCTTTTTTGCCTATTGTGTTTTTATTTTTTTTCGTCTTTTGAACAATTATCGTCTGTATGAAAATGTCTTTAATAGAAAATAACTATTGTTTTTCTACAGATGCTAATATAATATAAATAAATTAGGGGACACAAGACACAAATTATTTGAAAATTTCAACGTCATTGCCATAAGTTACACAAATCTGCATTTGTCATTGTTGTAATTAATCACCACAATTAAACTACCAGAGCAGAGTTAAAGCAATAATATACTTACTAATCATTGCTGAACGCAATTTTTATAATACGTATTACCGTAACTAAATAAGTGTTATTGACACATACAGAAATCACTCGGCGTAAAAGAGAAATTGCGTGGTATTAGTTGGTTGGTGTATGGCTTCAAATTTAGCTGCAGGCAAAGATCGCGACCTCAAAAAACATGTTGTCTCCCGTTAGGTCTTAAGACGACCAGATGATGGAAGTAGAAGTACTTTCTTGGTGTCAATAATCGATAGACAGCAATTATATGAAATTCTTTGGTTCAAATTGAAGACATTTTTAATCACAACTAAACTGAAAAGCTTATGATTATTTTTTCTTCCTCTTTTGGTAGATCTACGATCTGTTTCTACAGGTCCTGGGACGAGGATATCCATCTCTCCTTCCATCTCTTTGATAGTCTTCCCGGTGGTCGGCGTCCCTCTGATATCTCGCGCATTGCAATCTTTGGCAACCTATCTTTTTTAAATTAATTATATTAAATCGTTAGAAGAAGATTTTGCCATTTTGCAATTTAGGGTACCTACTCGGTACTTTTGAATATAAAATTACCTCACCAGGATATTCCTATTAGTGGAACGTTTTTATCAATCATGAACGATATTCATTATATGTCCTTAATGCTATTCTACACTAGATAGACAGTTATATAGCCAGTGATATGCGCAGTAGCAGCTATCAAGAGATGAAGAGGCTGGCGGACAACAGAGATATGTGGAGAGATGGAGTGTGCGGTGCAAAACAATCTTAAAATTGTAATTCAGTAGAAGAATACGATTCCTCCTTGTTTTCCTCTGGCGCATTTTATTTAAGGGACAATGCTAATGCATTGGTTGGAAGATTTTGATTTATGACTTTTGCACATAAATTTTATTAATATTAAATATATTTAAAAGTTGTATGTATTTGATGCGGTTTAAATATGACGAACCGAAAGTAGGATAATAGAAGGGCTGTATGTTTTTTTCAAAAAGGCTATTTATAATTCCATCGTTTTTTCCACAATGCTAGACACAAAATAAATTATTCTGAGATAATGAACGTGTAAAAGAAGGTATAAAATGGAAGTAAAGTTTATGTTCACTTTTTCTTTGATTAGCTACATCACACAGTGAGAGTTTGTTATATCTTTAATTATGAAACAAATCTTACAGCAACCTTAATTTATTATAAGGTGTCAATTTATACAATGTGTTAAATATTTTTGAATCAACAAATTTGACTATTAACAAATTGCTCGTTACCTATTAGCATTTTAAAATAATTTATTGATTGTTGATATTACCAAAACGAAAAACAATAGATCATGATACCTCCTCCACGATTTTCGCAGTCATAATTTTTATAAGTTTAACTATTGTTTCCCACCTCAAGTGGGCGGATGTCAGATACCGATAATATCATCTAAATACGATATCATTAGCGCATCATTATTATGTTATTGTTCTTAAATCTAAAATTATGATTTCATAATGATATCAAATAAAAATCAAGTCGTGACTATTGTGGATGCGAAATCTGAACCATAAATACTAAAGACGTTGGAGGTTATGTTATGATCATAGACTTGAATGAAATAATAAATTGGTATTAAAAACATTAATAGAGTATCAATCGAATATAGTTGTTACAATTATTGAAATATTATGTAAATTATTATTTATATTAACCAATTCGAGGTACATTCTAAAAATTCTACGATTCCCGGAATATTGACCGTAGCCGATTGATCGTACGCCCTTTTTACCGAATGGACAATTGACCGTGCAGACAATTTGTCGTATGGACAGTTGAGCGTGAGGACAATTCACCGCACGGACAATTGACCGTGGAGAAAGTTGGCCGTGAGGACAGTTGGCCGTGAGGACAATTTATCGTATGGACAAATGACCGAATGGACAATTCATCGTGCGGAAACTCTTTTTAATAACAGAAAAAAACTTCCTTTTTTTTCGTATGAGTTAAATAAATAGCGTGAAAAAATGTTCGTTTATATAGCGACGAACCGATGTGATGGCATGTGGACATATTATATTATGTCATAATTTGAATACACAATATTGATTGTTGTCACATACCGACCAGTTGTAGGACAAGGTTGATTGTAATCATTTTTCAATCCCAAAATAAGAAACCTACTGAAGGTACTTGTCCATAAATTAATTCAAAGAGTAGGTTGTGATTTAGTTCATATCTAATACTTTAATGAAGGTATATTAGTTGAAATTTATTTATTTATTTATTTATTTCCATCAACGGCTAAATAGCCTTTTACAAGTACATACAAAATAAAATAGTATAAACACGTTTAATACATACAATAATAGTCAATCTGGATCACGGATCGTGATCCAGATTGACTCTGTACGGACTGTATATGTGTTAAGCGCCCTTGGAATGATCCTGAATCATTAAACTGCGCAAGATAAATTATTTATATTATATTAAGTGCTGTTTCAAATTTCATTCCGAACCATTCCAAAATATTCAAATACGTTATATTGATTGCTATTAAATTTTGGTGAGCTAAGAAATTTTGTCATTCCAATAGATTATTGGTTCTGTGGAATTTACCGATGTTTAAATGATAGAGCTCCATGTTATCTTCTCATTTAAACGATAAAAAAAACTTTGGTCCATTTTAAACGTATTAGGTAATTGTAGAATTAACATTGCGCAATAATCTATTATACATAAAATAAAACTTATATGCATGTACCAAGGATTTTTTTATCAATATGTTTTCTATACCTACAGTTTTTGGTTGATTGCATTCGGTAGTTAACTAGGTAGTATGTATTTAAATGGAAAAAAAGTTAGTGAAGTGCTTTTAAGTAATATGTGTAATGTTTATTTTCATTATTTCTATACATAAATACGTAACACTTGCAAGTTGATACATAAAGCAAATGCAGTGAAAGTGTAAGTACCTGATGCATTCTTATGTAAGAAAAAATACCTTACCATAAAATATATGATTAGCAAAATAGTGATCAAACAATATACTATAGAAATTTTATAGAGTATTGTTCGTAGTTAACTTAACAAGACAAGATAATATTTTTTTGTGCTGGTTCTCCACCAAATAGACAAAAAATAAACAGAAAACTAAACAGATTTATAAGTAGATACTCAACAAATACAGGAATGTTTTGAAAAATAATAGTTTTGGAAAAACTTTTGTCGGAGAAGTTTTTATAGAAACAAAATATTTCCTACTTCGAGTTGGAAGGTTCATCAAAAGATAGCGAGATTTTCGAAAAAATAACTGTTTTTTAAACTGTCCGTTTGGTGAAAACCCCATATTAATCAACTCGGAAAACATGGGATAATTGGTTTCATTTTGGGATCTAGGTAAATGACTTTTGATAAGGAATCGTCTGTCGATAATCTGTCTACTGCGAATTTTGAATAAATTACCAGAATGGCTCCCGATCATCTCTAGAAGCTCGTCGTAATGGGATGTGTGAAGGATTTCTAGGATCCAGAGGACGCTCATCAACCCGATGGAGTGACCTTGTTAAATTCACTACAGGAACTTCGAACACCGAAGATCTTCGATTTGCCCAAAACCATAGAAACGGGCCATTCGGATAGTGATTGATTGAGTATAGCCGCCATCATTAGTCAAGGAGATAGAAAAGCTAAACTCGATACTGTAAAGTGTTTTTCAAAATAAATTTAGGATTTCAATACGTCCCATAATATCACAACAACTATTAAGATAATTTGTGCAATTATCCTATTGTATGCAAAATTGCTTTCTTCGGCATATCTCTCGAGAAAGTTGTAAACATTGATTTTAGACAAGTTGAAGATACAACGAAAATGTCACATTGTTACTTTCACCATCAATTATTTATTAGAATGTCAATCTACAATTTATTATTTACAAACAACTCTCCCCGTAGACCGACATCATAGCCACTTTTTTGTGATTATTTTGATAAAACTATTATGAAAACAGTACTAGCGTCATTCGTCCGTGGAGTTGATACTGTAGAATCATTAGTTGGTGGCACTAATGAGATAGAAGATTAATATTAGAAGAATGGTCTTTCTATAACAGATTCAGTTGCCTGAAACATTCTAGAACTCACTAGCTCTTTGGACTTGTAAAATGAACGTAATTATGCAGGAACTTCATGGTAAATTAGAAATGAATGAAGTTAATGGGCAAATAACACATATACAAAAAAACACAGAGTTAGATAAACTAACTAGGGGCAGATCGTAATTCTGAATATCAAGGGCAGAGGATATGTTCCCTAAAATATCTATTATACCGACCTCGCATTGGTTTTATGTAAAAAGATTACTATAGAGACTCGTAAATTATTTTGAGTATAATGAGAATCCATTGTGATTTTGTTTACCGTTATTTTGAAGACGCCGACGTTTCAATTGAGTGATATCAAGAAATTAATACGAGTCAGAAAGAGTAATGACTGGATATGCTGTCAGATTAATTAACCGATGTGGTTGAGAAAATAGCAATGCAAAATTGGAGATGGGACACTTGGCAAGAATGAAGGACAAAAGGTGGACGAAAAGATTACTCGAGTGGAAACCAAGAAGCGTTAAGAGAACGGACGGCAAAAAGTCACTGGACCCCAGTGGATAAGAATCGCACAAGAACGGGAGTAGAGTAGAAGAAAGGAGGCCAATGTTCTGCAGTGGGCAAAAAAAAGGTTGATAATGATGTCTAATATCAAGGTCTTTGATCAAAGTTCGAATAAAATTTAAGGACTTGATTAATTTATTTGATTTGCTTATTTCATAATCAAATTTATGCTATTGTGTATGCTCAATTTGTTTTTTAATCAAGTGCATTTCTTAACTTAATGACTCGCTAACTATAATGGTAACATAAAAACGCTTAACATTGACATTCGTTTTTACCGTCGGTATGTCAGTGAGAGTAGGTATTCATTAGATCTTTCTCCCACATTTAGTAACAATGCCCAATACACCTACATATTGATATAATACATTCCATGAGAAAAGTACGTTTATTGGTATTATCCGCATACTCTCAGTTAAGTAATAGCAGTCAATATGTTGGTGTAGTCAAGTTAGAGGAAATGTCTGTTTACGTCAAAACTAAAATGAATTATGAAGAACACCCCCATGAATTACCATAAAACGCAGCGTTTGTATTTAGGAACAAAATCTTACATTCAAAATTCAGGATATTTCAAGATGAAGAAGGTTTTACAGACGACAAAAAGTAGGAGTACCTAGATTAAAACTTTAAAAGATATTGATAAACTTTGAAAATGGCGTTATGATATAACCGTCAGTTATATTAGAATTCAAGTGTGCGCATGCCGCACGTGGCTTGATAAACACGAATTCTTGATTTTTTTTTGATAATTAAAAAAATAATAAAAGAATATTAGAAAATACCTACTATATTTCAAGATTTTTAAAAAAAAATCCAATTATTACTTATTTAGTGCGCCAGGCATTATAAATCATAGATTCAGATTTTGTAAGTAAAGGTTGATTGAACAATATTAAATCTGTAGTGGTGAACAATACTTTGATTATATTTTATGATTTAAAGTAATATACATTTCTAATTTGAAACGATTCTATACTCTTTCACTAAGATAATAAAACGGGACCAAATTAAGAACCCTGTGGAACTTCAAAATTCAATTTTTACAAGTATCTTGTAAGATCACAATACTAAACACTTTCAATTGTTGATGAACAATTTGTTTGGGTGCTTCATATTACCACCAACAATAACAATTACTACGTAAAAAGTAAACAATGCAACAAATTCACTTTCATCGAGGAATTTCTTTGTGTAATGACTTCCAGACGATAATAAACAGTCAACTGATTGTCTACTGATAGGTAATGATAAATATTTCTTCTGGAATCGACATGAAACTTAATTATTAATATAAAATGGATCGATCAGATCCTTCTCTTGATATTTTGGGGGTATTTAATTATTTATCAACCACCCTTGATCATAAATGTAACCAGAATTCCAACAAATTTTTGATAGAAAATTAATAATAAGGTTTGTCAAATATGTACAGTGTACATAGTTTATCTTTGAATGTTTCTTGCTTATTAAATAATTTTTATATGTATCTTGGGATAAATTGACCGATTTCGTTCACCGCAATTTTTATTTAGGTAATTATGATGATGTATATTTTCTTGTAACTAGGACATAAACCAACATTATTTAAAAAATATAAATGATCCTTCTTATTTTTTTATCTTAAAAAGGATTTCGGATTACATTATTTTATCTTTGAAACTCTGGATGTTATGTGTTTTTTTTTGTTTAATGGCAATTCACCCAAGAGAGAGTGCTTTTTGCCTTGGTGAAAATATCATAATTTGGTTGAATTTGTTAAAATTAAATTAATTAAAGTTGGATGTTATTTGACTTTAAGAAGTTAAGTAATATGATTGTTAATTTAAAATTTTGAATCGACATTATATATGATATATTGATTGGGGATGTACAAGTTATTTTAACCAGATTAAAATAAAATAAATTGTTGGAAGATATACGGTTGAAGCAATTAAAAAATAAATGGTCAAGAGTCTCCTCCTCCTGACCACATTCACAAAGTTGACTGTTAATAACATTAATTTTGTAAAGATGGGAAGCAACAAGACAATGGCCAATTCTCATACGCGTGATACAAGATATGTCCCCCCTAGAGAGTCTCTTTTTTCTTTTTTTATGTTATGTGTTATTATATATTTTTTGAAACTTACACTATTATGATTACACTATTATGACTGACCTCACACCCTCACACGTATCTTTTTTCATTTCTTCTGAATATGAACTTTAATTTTGAATGTTTTGCAAAGATTTTATGGCCGGAAGTAGAATAAAAAAGTTCAATTATAAATTTGATGGCAAATAATTATTTTAAATGACGTCGAACCAAAAAAAAGACATAAAAACGGATATTAAATAGGTTTAAAATGCTGATTTAGAACATCGTTGGGTATCTCATTACTCGTGTCAATAAAAGTAAAAGTTGGGTCTATAATTTAATCAACGGGAATCTTCGTAAACAATGCTTTGAATTATATTATTGTTAACAGACGAGAAAGAGATACT
The DNA here is from genome assembly GCA_963576475.1 of Molanna angustata. Classification (NCBI taxonomy): domain Eukaryota; kingdom Metazoa; phylum Arthropoda; class Insecta; order Trichoptera; family Molannidae; genus Molanna; species Molanna angustata. Next base: position 8,151,723 of record OY754982.1, read on the forward strand.
TAAACTCTTGTCATTTAAAAAAAACTCTCAAAATAAATATTTATATAACAGCTTTGTCATAATATCAAAACATATTACAACCGGGTTTATAAGAATCAACAAATGAAACTAAGACTTAAGTTAGAGATTCATTAGAATTTAAAGTCTGGCTAGAAAATAAAACAGCACAAATAACTTTGAGAGACTGAGGCAGGTATTACTGCTAAAATAATATATATGGTCACTTTATTACAAGTGTATTTGGGCGTAACTTTGCTGGGTTTTTCGATGATCTGGTTTTGATGAGCAGGTGTAGCGCCAACTGTTTGTTGAACCAAAGGTTGTACAGAAGACTGATATTCAAGCGAGGATAACTACATACACACCATACAACATGATGATTCTGTAAAGGAAACAGCTGATCATCTCCTCGCAATAAAAAAAGTACAAACTATTAACATGCAGATTGGCTTGTACACTGTAATTGTAATGATTAAAACATTTGTTAACAGAGACCTCCAGGTGTATTTCGAGAGCACCTTCAACAATTATATGCGGATGAAAAAGAAGAAGAGCAGGATTACACGGTATATTATTGAATATTTAAAACAAAACTAATCATATTCAAGAACTATATTAAAGAAGGGGGCGGGTATTGTTGAAAATCAATACAACATCGGAAGACATCGGCATACGAAGAATCGGAGCAAACCACAGAACTTCCAAATACGCTGATGTAAGAAAAAAACTATAGATTACTTAAGGAGGTATATAAACCTAAACACCCCAATTTCAAATCAAATTTCACAAATATATGTAACAGTATGTTTCTAAAAAAAACACCATAAGAATTTCAACATTTCTCTAGTGAATGTTCGTCACACAATTTTAAAATTCAGCATAAATTCTCCTAAAATAATTATTAAAAATATCCTTTTTTTTCAACATTGTTTTTAAAATTATTCCATAACTATGTGTCGTAGAGAAATGAATCTTTTATAAGCTTAAAGAGTGCCTAAAATCAAAGTGAATGACCGATAAATTTTTTTTCAATTCAAGTCAGGTTTGTTCTTAACATGCAAAAAATCAAAAATTTGGGGTTTCCGATATTTTGAATCACATATACCTAAACCATTTTTAACGCATGCGATAGTTACCCTTACTAACGCGTAACTCCATAATGGATTATGCAGTTTTAATATATCATGTTTTCAGTCACTAGGTTTAACGTTATATGTCCTCTTAAAATGATGTTTGAACTAATTTTTATACTAATAGATTCTCTGCGATTTCGCATACCACGTTCACAATTATTTCTCAGCGATCCCTCAGTGATTACTGATTATACTTGAAATTGTGGTTTGAAAATGCGTATGTATCTATATATATGTACTTGTACTCATATTATGTGTTGGATTTGTAATTTTTGTCATCATAATTTTCTTCGTGAGTCTATTTACTGGTAGGTAAATTTTCTTCGAGTTTAAATGAAATAATTCACTCGTTAGGATTATCAGCAGGGTCCTGTTATATTGTCATTTGACAGATGGATATGTAAGGAGTAGGGAATTTATAGGGCAATAAATTTTATCAATATTCATTTGCAATACCAGCCTAAGTGCTCCAGGTGAAACTTTTACGAAAAATCCATCAAAGGAAGCGAATGAAGATTGTAGCCACCTATTCTAGCAGTAGGTAAGTACAATATAATAAAGGAACAAAATTGTAGTTATTTAGAAAGATATTGCTCTAGAATCTATATGTTGGTTATCAAGGTCGACATAATGATACTAACATATATGTAAGTATATAATGTAACATCAAAAGGAAGTGAGCGGTAAATAAAATAATCCACATCAAAATATAACTGTCTATATGATGTTCGCTTGGTTATTTTGCAATAAAGTCGGTCGAAACGCTCGTCTAATGATTATTATTTGACAAATAATATTAGATCTGGTGTACTTTATTTCACATATCTCATGTCACACAATTAATGTGTGGGTATCAAATCAAACAACACACAGTTCCGGATAGTAGAGTTTATTGGCTCTTCATTTCTTCACAGTAATGATTTGTAATACTTAATTTTGGAAAACTAGATATCAAATTCGCTTAGTGATTTAAATCAAAGGCGAATGATCTAAACTCAATGACGGATTTTAGGAAGATATAAAGATTACAAAAAAAGTATGTAGGTAAAGATTTCATTTGTTCTTGACTATCTTACTTTTGTTATTGCTGTTCATTATTATAATAAATTTTATTCTTATTCTGAATTTCGTTATTCAGAGTGGATGTGACGTCACATAGCTTCCTCGAGAATATCAGCAAAATGAATTCATTGAAATTTTGTTGTGCATAAATATATCGTTTCTGGGAATGCGCATTCAGCCAAATAATAAAACAAAAGGAGAGCGGAGACAGAAGATTTTGAATACCTGCGAGAGAACGAGCGAGGAATACTTTGATTCTTAGGTATATTTAAATAATATAAAGCATTGTTTTCCGCTTGGGTACCTAACCAATAAAATATATACAAGGGAACTAGAGTGTTCTATTCATAAGGCACTTTGTGGTTTAGTTGGTATGATTGTATTTGGTATAATATTCCCTACAATTATGGTTTTTCTTTTTCGTTCGTAAAATTTATTTTGAATGTTCTTTTCCTTTCCATTTGATTTTTCTAATTAAATCAATTGTTCTTGTTGGATGGATTACATGATTAACCAGTAATCAAACAATCTGTGAAGTACCGGCTTGAAATAGTGCCTCCACTTTTTTATATTGTCATCGTTTTCGGGTATAATGTAAGAGCCGGGTAATCGAAAATATAACAAGCAAAATAAAATCCCACATAGTTCAGCAACGATGTTCACCGCCATTCTGAATGTAGTGCCTTTTTGGGTGAGACGAGACTAGTGAGTGGGTATACACGCGTGTGTCATTCTTCCTTTTATAAGGTAATGCACACCCGTACAGTTGTCGCTGGTTACCTCACCTTGTGGGATATTTATTTATTTATTTTATTTATTTAATATACAGAGACACTAACAGACAGAGGCGGCTCGTGACTGAAATTATAGACAGTGCATTTTTACATATGTACCTACATTAATCTACAAATTTATTAGTATATAGTCTATACTAAAGTAGCAAGCGATAGAGATTAACCATTTTTGTGTTAGAATGAAATACATATAAATACATTGAATGTTAAGTACTCACGGTATATCTATTTAAAAATAAAATCCATTCGCCGCTCCTTCATTTGCGCAAATTCTTCTATCACTCGGTTGTTGAAATCTGGGATAGAAGAGATCAGATCTTTGTTTATAGACATCATTGTCAATGCATTCAGACGATCTTGCGACATAGTGTTTCTCAAAAATGTTTTGACACGTTTGAGCGTCGAAAAGCACCGTTCGCACTCCACAGTAGTCATTGGTATTGTACAAATTATTTTAAGAAGTTTCACTGTTTCACTAAAACACTCCACTAAATTGTATTTATAAAAAGTTGTAAAATTGATATTGCTCCATCGGCGTTGACAAAATCATCCCGAGAATAAAGAACACACAATTCACTTTTAAGTTTAACTCTATCCAAAAAGTCATATACGTTTGTAGTTATAGAAAATTCTTCCTCCGGGAAGTTGTTTTTATAAATGGAAAATTTATCAGTATAAAATAATTTGGCAGCTACTAAATGGTGAGTGTATTGGAAACGGTCAGTGATTCCAGCCTTTATAAGATCACAAACTTCTGCGCACAATGCTAAAAAGGGTCGATCCATTCGTCTTCTTTTTGCTTGGGGCTCATTTCTGTCATGTAAAGAATCTCTTATGTTTTGGATGCTCTTTTCATAAGATTCGATAAATGATTTGATTTGGATTGTATCAATCGACCGCCCTTGTAACTGCTTGAAAAGAATGTCGCAGTGGGGTAATACGTCATTAAAAAAAGAAAGCCAAAAGTTGAACTCTTCATCGTTGAGAAATGTAATAACATTTCAGCTTGACTTAAAGTATTAATATCTGTTTCCAATGAATTTGTTATAAGTTCCATACATTGCATCGAAGATCGTTTATGACCGTATACCGTAGCAACAGTTCGAATATTGTAATTCCATCTTGTTTGGGGAACAGATTCTATCTTTTTAGATACTATTTCATTTAGTATAGCTGTTCGTTTTGGAGAGCGAGAGAAAAAATTTGGAAAACTGTGTAAATGAGCGAAAAATTTCTTAACATGAATATTCTGTGAAACTGTTTTTTCAAGAATTAAATTTAGCTGGTGAGCATAACAATGCGTATAATATGCATATGGATATATCTCTCTTACTTTTGCTTGCACTCCATTTAAATGGCCGCTCATGACACTGGCTCCATCATAACTTTGTGCAATAAATTTATGTTGAATGTTATCAATTTGTAATAAATGTATTTCATTCAAAATGACTTGCGATAATCCCGAAGCGCTTTGATCAACAGGTAGTAAGTATTTCCAGAACCGTTCATAGATTACTCCTTTTACTTCGTACCTTAGAATTAATACTAACTGAGTGGAGGTAGATACTTCGGTTGTCTCATCAGCTTGAACTGATAAAAAATCGGTTTCAGAAATTTCTTGTACGATTTTCTCTTGACAAACTTTTAAAATTGCATCTAGTAGATCATTCTGAATTGATTTGGAGACTCCTTTAAAAACAGTTGCCTTTTCAAGGTGTTCTTTCATAGAAGAATCAATTTCAGAAACAAAATCTATTAATCCACGAAAAACTCCCTTATTTTTTGAATTTTCGCTCTCATCGTGTCCCCTTAATGCCAACTCAAACGCACCACAGAATCGAACGCAATTAATAATTCTAGACAAAATCATTCTATTTTGACGGACTTTCTCATTAAACTGTCTGACGGATTCACGAAAACCAACATCAAGTTGCTGTCGAATATCGGTTCTACCCAATAAACTCAATTGCATTACGTTATGTATATGTGATTGAGACAAAGTACATATGTCTCTTTATTTTTTCTGCAAGATGAGCTATATCTTTTACACCATTTTCACTCCACGATTTGTCACCACCAAATATTGTACATGGAAAACAAAAAAAAGAATTTATACGACTACAACCACAAATCCACGATGCTTTATTATATAGATCTTTTTTAGAAACCCGGTTTACATTTTTTGTTTTTGCTTTGCAACTTTGAATTATCTTTAATTGTGGTCTCGGTATCTCACAATTTTTAATAAACAGTTTTTGTTCGAACGATCGTCGATTATTTTTAATAAAATCAATATTAATATCCTTATTCTTCTTATGGCCAGTGATATCTATAATACACGAATAAAAAAAAAGTATTTATAATAAATTATGGACCTTTAAATTCACTCACGAAATATAACGAACCACTACATATAATTTAACGATGAGACAAGCATTTCTAAACACAACACCAAAAAATCAATGTTAATTTGTTATATTTTATATTTTACCATTAAAACGTCTTGACATTTTTTTGTAAAAAAAACTAGGTAGGTATACATCAAAAACACATTATAATTACACAAGCTTGCTGAAGCAACAAATTATAACATAAGAGTCAAAAATACACAAGTATTATTCTTACGCACAAATTAAAAACAGGAACGTGAAAGTAACTTCGTTCTTTGAAAAATAGTAAATCAACGTATTGACAATTGACAACACAGTATAAATACAATATGTCATAATATTTCTTCAGATAACGTTGTACGTCAGTAAATGTAAAATAATCCTTACTAATAATGAGTAAATTATTTTTTATAACGCAAGTTTTATGTTATTCATAATCAGCGTTGACAATTTGTGGGGAATTCCCCAAATTGCGGGGATCTCAACCTCAACTCTCGTTGGCAACGCTGTTCATAATTATGGACAATATGATCTTACTCGTCAATGCGCAAGCGCCGGCAATGCACGGAGACGATATATTTCCATCCTTTTCTAACGCATATATACCAATGAAGGGTTATCCGTATCGCTCAAAACAACGGATTGAGCGAGTTTATATGAGATCTTTGACCAAAATACGTGCAGAATTTATTATGCACACAATCCTTTATACGCATGCGCGGAAACTTTTCGTGGACAGTTCTTACATATAATACTGGCAAATTTAAATATTAAATTATATTATAATGTATGTTTGCAAGTGTTTTAAGTTTTGATTAAGTTTTAGGGATATTTTATTCTTTTAAATTTATCAAGTAGTGCAGTGCACATATGCACACACTAAGGAATCGCCTGTGCTAACAGAACACTGAACAACACAAACAAAAAAAAACATGAAACAAAAAAATAGAATCTCCAGTGCTCCAATAACAGGTATCTCCCGCATGGCTATTGTGCATAGTTAGGTAGGTACAATCAACGTCTCCTGACCATTCAAATTATAAAAAAGACATTACTTTGCACAGATAAAAGGAAAGTTTAAAATACACATATACATATATGTAGGAAAACAAAAAGAAAACAAAAGTTGAACTACCTAAAAAGATAAAACAAAAAAAAAGAAGGAATAATTGAACTGAGACAAAAAAAAATAGATTTTAGCCCAGCATATTTTAAAGGAAAAAAATAAGCAATTTATCAAAGATCAATTTCTATAAAATATGTACGTCATTGTCATTACCTACATTAAATTGTCACAACGATTCAGACGCAACGTCTGAATCTACCAATACAATGACACTCTGACACGGCAGAATGTCACTGTATTGGCAGGTGCCTACGCGAGTGCAATGTAACGGCAGTCAATAAAGAACGTCGCGGACAATATCGCGAACTCGGCAACATGCCCGTCTAACTAGAATATTTTAAGTAAGACTTATAAGTAATATGTTGTCGAATTTGCTGGTTTATATGTCGTACTATACACGTGTTAGTAATTTTTTTATTTTTAAAACTATAAAAATTAAATAAAAAACAAAAACATACAATCAAGATACCAAATTATCCCAATACAAAAATGGGGATATGTCGTAATGGTATGTATGTAATAAACCGGTCAAGAACAAAATTACCAAAATTAGTTGATGTCGTCCACCGCATTCTTACCCTGAAGTGGAGATGGGCGGGCCACGTGGCTAGATACCCCGAAGACCGATGGCTAAGGATAGTGTTGGCTTGGAGACCGAGAACGACAGTCAGAGGTGTTGGAAGACCGCCAATGAGATGGAGAGATGACATCAGCCGTTATGCTGGTGCCAATTGGTTGCTCAGAGCACAGGATAGAGTGGCGTGGAAGGAGATGGAGGAGGCCTTCGTCCAGGAGTGGACGGGATTGGGCTGAGAAGAAGAAGAAGAAGAAGAAACCGGTCAAGGAATATTTATAGACATTTTCATTTTAATTATTGTAGATATCTTCAAAAGAAAAACAATACAAATCTGATGTATGTGAAAAATTATATTGTTGCTTTTTGTAATTAATGATATGTTTGGTAAGGTAGCATAGTTTTAAAAATAAAATTTAGCGTGTACAATTAATGATTGGTTAGGTAAAGTATATATTGTATTACAAAAATAAAATCGACATGTACAATTAATCATATATGAATTTACTAATAATGATGTGTAACACACGTAATTAATAATTATAAAGTTAGGTTAGGTTCAAATGTAAATTAAAGTGGAATATCCAAATATTCCAAGTATTATTTTTTTAAAGTATTCGAAAGAAAAATACACAGAAATATAATCGGACCGATCTCCGAAAGCCATCACTACTCAGGGCTGTGTTCAGATACAACGCTCGACGCCGGGCGCCGGATGTACCTGAAGTTGCAGATTATGGCGTTTTTCACACCAATCTCACTGAACGCTTTCGAGCGGCGTTTCAATCTGAACGCAGCATCGGGCGTTTTAATTGTCATTTATCATACATGTCTCTTTTAAGGTTATATTTTTATCAAAAGACAACAATTGGGCAGTGGTGTAAATGATGATCTCTGACCTTTTATTGGAAATTTTTGAATATTATTTTTATAAATTAACCTCTTTGTGAATGCAAATTGTCATCATAAATAATGTCAACTGACATAATACATAGATACCACAGAAACAAATTAGGTAATAGAAATCATCATACCACAGATAAAATAGAAGTCAACACATACTGTTGTCAACATATACAACTGTCAGAGCGTATTTCACCTGACAATTTTATCGAGCGTTTGGTGCGTTCACTCGACGTTTAATCTGAATGCCACAGAGTGTCTTTCGAGCGTCTGTTATGAACGGTTAAGAGCGTCACTAAGTGCACTCAGCGTTCATTGTGAACGAAGCCCAGGGTTCATACTATCCAGTCGTTGTTACCTTCTGCGGAATCTTTTAAGAGAACAAAATCATCCTTTATACTATGACGTAAATTATGATGTGGCTGGCTCTTTTTCTATATGGTAAATGAGTCATAATTTTTTCAAGAAATGAAAATGTGAGTATAATTTAAATATTATGTTGTAATATAATTGTATTGCGCTAGTGTTCAACTCTGGTGGTGAATTTCGGAAACTCGAGTAGAGACAGGAAAACAACTATTTTTATTATGGATTCCTTCATACATTTATCGCAATTTTATTTTATTTTTTATAATTTTTTGAAGCATGACCGCCAAATAAAATTTATTTTCCCGTAGTATATACGCGTTTATCTATCTATTGATATAAAAATTATTGCGATCGGCGAGGGATAGTACTTGTAAACAATTACCAAGAAAACTATAGAAACTTCAACACGAATATTTGTATTGTAAATTATATGACTGATACTTTGTAGTTTATTTGTACAAATAGTGATTTAATTTTTCATTCACTTGCACTAAATTTATGCAAATGTATTCTTTGCTGCGTAACATATTGAATTATATGAAAGTGAAGAGCGCATTTACACTTTTGTTAATTGGCGTACAATTCGCAATAATTCTACATCAATATGCTAAAATATTCATTGAGTAGGCATAATGTATGTGATTAGTTTACTCACCTATCCATTTACACATCACATTAATGTATGACTAGAGATTTTTTTGAATTTCAAACGTGTTTTGTACTTTTTTTAGATTCATGTTATTGTTTACATACTGTGACTTTTTATCAATTGATTGACAGAGAAATTTATTCTTCTTCTTCGCCCTAGCCCTTGTCTTTGTCCCATTTACTTGGAGTCGGCTCACCAAGTCCTCATCCTCCAAGTCCTTCTGTCCTCCGCGTCCTCCGAACGTAGCCTTGCCTTCTTGAGATCTCTGGTTATTGTGGAAATCTAAGTGGTCAATGGTTTACCTGGTCTTCTGGGCCCCACCTTTATGTCCATCGCACTTTGTATTATATTAACCTGTGGCAGTCTCATAATGTGTCCATAACATCTCAATTTGTTTTCGGTCAGTTTTTCGACGATTAGCGCGACTTTGAAACTATCACTACTATGGAAGTTCTTTACCCTGTCCAACCTTGTAACACCACCAGCCCAATTGAGCACTCTTAACCCGTTGGAATGAAGAGTCTGGAAATGATTGTTCTTTAATGCCCAGCACTCAGACGAGGAGATCATTGTTGGTCTGACCACCGTTTTATAAACCTGACTCTTTATTTTTTTGTCATTTTTTTGACACACTTTAAACCAGATAGAGGCCTCCATTTCATCTGGCCAAGTTTTAAGCGGTGTGCAATGTCATCGTCGACACTACAAGGATTCGACTGTGGCGACTATAGTTCGTTCTGATCCTGCATAAAGTGTGGCTCAGTTGCTCAATTGACATTTGATTAGATTATATAAACTACATGTTGTATTCTGAATGTTTTTTACAAGTAGGTACAATTATATATTTAATAATAACCCCTTTTTGCAACACTTTCCTTTAACTTCACCTGTCTGTAATGGAATTTGCAATCGATTTTTAACTAACTTTCCGACCAGTTAAAGCTCTGAAACTTTAAGAATTTGTGTATTTCGATGACAATGCATGTTAAAATTTCCAGCTTGATTCATTTGACATTTTGATAAAATTGAATAATTTTGTATTTCTGGACTTGAATTGTGACTGCTATACATGTTGCATAATATTCAGGCGTTATTTATATCTAAATTAGATCGATTTCAGTTTTGTTTACCTTTAACTTCACTTGTCTGTCTGTTTGTACTGAAATTTTGCACGTAATTTTATCTTTATTTGAATTTGAAAAGGGGTGTCCACAAAAATTATTTTCATTTAATTGTTTGCGAGTCTTTTTCTATGACTACAACTTTTCAATTACTTAGTACAACAAGGTTTAATTACACATCTCCTCATCTGTTATAACTATAAATAAATTATACTGAATAATTAAGTGTACAGTGCTTGTGTTAAGGATTTGTGATGATCAAAATTATTATTTATCTATAGCTGTTTCTGACTGCATGTAGGTATTATTTATCGTAAGACTTGGAATTCAAGATTAAGATAAGTTAAGCTTCCAATACTAAGAGTCTCAAACTTGCAAGAAGTAAAAGCAAGAGTCTTGTAGTCATGCTAAATTTTAATGCCTGTTATTTCGATTAAGTTATCTGTAGTATTTTTTTAAAATAAATTGATGGATATTTTGTACATAAGTTCACTTACTTTTAATTTATATTAACGTGGTTAAGCTATATTTTTTACGGCGAAGGTCGATTTACTAATGATATTAATAAAAATTAAGTACTACAAATAATAACACTCATTATTTATTATTATTACCATTATACTTTTCCTCGAAATAATTAGCAGATCATTGCGTAAATTGTAAATTATTTAATACCCAAATAATATATAATAATAATTCCCAAAGTGGTCTATATCGACACCCAGGGGTCTATGACAACTTGCAAGGGGTCGACGTCAGCGAAAAAAAATCTGGGGGTCCATGAAATGAAAATGGAGGTCCACGATAGTGGATCTCAACATACACTGATAGTACCTATCGTATAACAATTTGTTATTATTATTCGTTGTAAAATATTTTATTTTAACATTTTTTATCATGTTACTTTCAAATTTCCTTAAAGTTCCATCATACCAAAACCTTAGATAACATTCATATCATTCCCTTTCTCACATTCATTTTAATGGTTGTACGCCTATGCCTGCCATAAAATCTAAGACCATACAATTTAAATTTGACTTCGATTTTTGTCGGCCTTCGTGGCTCAGTTGGATAGGGTATTTGACTGCTGATCCAAAGGTCCCGAGTTCGATTCCCGGTGGAGGCACAGTTTTTAATTGTGTTTTCAGTCTGGATCTGTGAGACGATTAATATCTAGAAGTTGCCACATTCTGGAGACGATAAGTCTCCAGAATGTGGCAACTTGTTATTGGGTGCGTGTTAAATTAATATTTGAGATAGTACCTGTTAGTTGCCCGAGAAGCATAATATATTATCGGGTTAGTAGGGGGTCTACCAAAAATCGAAAAACATGGCAAGGGGTCTACGACACAAAAAAGTTTGGGAACCTCCGATTTAATAGATCAAAATAAAATACAACAAACGCACCGATCAAGCTTTCAATTGGGAATAATTCACCCATCCAGATACTTTACATATCAAAGGATTATGCTCTGAGGAGGTCGCTATACTACATATCAACCCTAATGATTACTGATTATGAACGTTTAAAAAATCTTTAAGGGTTCTATATGTTTTTTTTTTTTTTTCGCGGCGATGGCCGATTTACTAATGATATTAATAACAATTAAGCACTACAAATAATAACACTCAATTATTATTATTACCATTATACACTTTCTCAAAAGAATTAGCAGATCAATGCGTAAATTGTAATTTATTTAAAAGAGCAAAATAAAATGCAACAAACGCATCATCAAGCTATCAATTGGGAATAGTTCACCCATCCAGATACTAAACATATCAAAGGATTAGGCTCTGAGGAGGTCTCTATACTACCTAACAACCCTACTGATTCCCGAATATTAACTTTAAAAAAATCTTTAACGATTCTACATGTATTCATAATTACCGTTTTTTGCATTTTTATTATTAAATTTTTCGATAAATCTATAATTTCTAAATTACGGATTAACGATTTTGGAATAATGCCAGTGGCTGAAATAATGAACGGTAATATTATTATTTTACGAGAATGCCAAAGTCTTTTAATCTCATTACCTAAAGCGGTGTATTTTCTAATTTTTTCATCAAAAGTTTTTATTATATTACTAGAATTTGGAATAGCCACGTCGCAAATATATGTTATTTTTTTAATTTTATCATGTATTATTAAATCGGGTCTGTTATGTTGAATTGACCGGTCAGTTAATATTGTTTTATCGTAATAAAGCGAAATATTATTATTTTCTAAAAATGAAATCGGATCATATTCATAATATGGTTTTATGTTTATCGCGTCAATTAATTTATATTTAATAGCTAAATTTTGGTGTATTATTTTTGCTACTTGGTTATGTCTAAATGTATATTCTGATTGCGCGAGAAAAGAACAGCCCGATATTATATGCTCGATTGTTTCCGGAAAAGCCAAACATTTCCTACAACTATCAGCTACTACATTTATGTCTTTTATTATATATTTTTGATAATTTTTAGTTTTTATTACTCTATCCTGAATCGCTATTATAAAACCTTCTAAATCCGTGTCCAAATCACCAATACTCAACCATTTGTTTGACCAAATTTTGTCAACATAAGATTGGTTGAGAAATTTTGGATGTACAGAATGAATTATTTTACTTAGCCACGAATTCAGAAGGTCGTCATTTATATTTATAATATTGTTATTGGCATTCTCGTAATTTAAATTTAATGTTGTTAAATTTTTGTCCGCCTCACAGTTAACTTTATGCATTAAAGAACTCTCAGATTTTTTGTGAAAGAAAGTTTTTAGCGATTCGATTTGATTATTATGTAACGATGTTATTTTTATTATACCCCTACCTCCTAAATGCCTAGGCAAATTGATTCGTTCAATCGCGGAATTAGGATGATGCCAACGAAATTTAGTAAAACGCGTTCTAATTGTTCTTTCTAAACTATCTAAATCTGTTTTTGACCATTTAATAATTCCAAAAGAATATGTCAATATCGGTATTGCCCAAGTATTAATAGCTTTAGTTAAGTTTTTAGCTGACAGATTGCATTTTAATATTTTCGTTATCCTATCTTTAAATTTTATATCAATATCTTTTTTAATTTTAGTGTGGTCTAATTTGTTAGACTGCGGATAACCTAGATATTTATAAACCTCCAACCCTTTCAAACTATCTATTTGAAAAATTCTCTGTATATCTCCACCCATTTCTAGTATTTTACCCTTTTCAACATGTAACGTTTTACATTTATCTAAACCGAAAGACATTCTAATATCATCTGAAAATGCTTTTATTATCCTAATCATTTTTTCTAATTCTGAATCAGATTTAGCATATACTTTTATATCATCCATATATATTAAGTGCGAAATTTTAATATTAGACCGTGGATGACCGTTAATTTTTATTCCATACTTAGATTCATTTAACATTTTAGAAAGCGGATTAAGAGCTAAACAAAACCAAAGTGGACTCAATGAATCTCCCTGAAAAATTCCGCGTTTAATTTTAATTCCTGGAATAGATATTTTATTAGAATTTAAATTTATTTTTAAATCTGTATTCCAGCCTAACATAATACATTTTAAAAAGTTTATTAAAATTGGGCTAATTTTGTATATTTCTAATATTTTTATTATTATAGATTTTTGCTTTTATATTATTATTTTTTGTTTAAATATCTATATATATATATATATATATATATATATATATATATATATATATATATATATATATATATATATATATATATATATATATATATATATATATATATATATATATATATATATATATATATATATATATATATATATATATATATATATATATATATATATATATATATATATATATATATATATATATATATATATGTTTTAAATTAATGATCGATCAAGCTACATTATGACGAACGGATTGTAGGCAAGTATATATGTATATAGCATTTTGCAAGTCTGCAAGCTTTCCATTGAAATTTAGCAAGATTCTTTATTGTGGTTTACCAAGATTAACCTTAGTATTGCTTATTACTATTAGGTACAGGATTTTGTCTATCTATTCCACAAGGGACTCGGCGTGATAGTAATTTTGTACATTGTTTTTTTGTTTACTGGCAATTCGTTGAATTTAAATTAATTAAAGTAGGATGTTATTTGACTTTAAGAAATTTAGTAATATGTTTGTTAATTTAAATATTTTAATAGACATTATATATGACATATTGATTGGGGATATGCAAGTTATTTTAACCAGATTAAAATGAAATGAATTGTTGGAAGATGTACGGTTAAAACAATTGAAAAATAAATAAATAATAATATTTACATTGCCTATACAAAGTTGGGTACAATTTGACCACCAATGAATGGCCTTGCTTCGGATGCTGTACCAGGCGACCTTGCCTGACAACTTGGAATGTCAACAGACCAGTGCCCTTCTGTTGTTACCTGCACTTGTCTTCCAAGCCTGATCAATGACAATTGTAAATTATTGCTCCTTTGAAAAATTGCAAATCTGAAATGAGATTTAACATGTATTAGTGCATCACTATAGGGAATAAAACTTATTTGTATTTAGTGTGTATTTAGAGATGGGTCGGTGGCAGAGCGGTTAGCGCGCTGTGTTAGTAATCCAGTGGTCGCGAGTTCGAATCCTGCCTCGACCGATTTCGTTCACCTATAGCACAAGCATTTATTTGCTTATTTTATGGAACGTAGGAAGATGTATATGTACTTGTTTAACAAAGACATATTCATTTTTTTTTTTTAAAAAAAAAAAAATTATAGAGAGTAGGTATCTACATATTTACATAAAGGTTATCGGAATAATTTTAGTTTTAAGCAATGGACAAAGATTTATATTCTGCGTTTCGCTTCTAAGTACACTTCTTGGATATGTCGGTACGACTATCAGTCATTAATTCAAATAAACTGAATAATTTTACCAATCTCCAAATTAAATTAGGTACTCTAATCTCACACCTAAAACTTAATAATAAGAAATTTAAAAGAGTATTCTATAATTATTAAAAAAAAAACTTATTTTTCTAAATATTTATCAGAAATAACTTTTACAAATTAACCATTTCTTAACCGAATTATGAAAGCATTATGAAAATTTAGATTTCAATAATTTTTATATTTTTTTTTTGGAAATTTCAACGATTCCAATTGTCATCATTCTTATATAAAACTATATACTTTTCATAAAATAAAAAATCTTTCATTTTAATTATTATCAGAGATTGAAGGAAATATAATTACCTAATTAAAAAAAATATAGCATGCTAGAAAACAAACAAAAAACCTCACATTTATTAAATTTTGAATAATCGTGTTTAGCAATTTCGCAATAACCGAGTTTTCAACTGTACAATAACCGAGTCGCAATAACCGAGTACAGAAGTTTCCGTCATTCTCAGTATTGTAAGCGATCAAAAATATTGTGATTAATAATTTAGAAGAGAAATAACACAGCTGATAACAATTTTCATCGAGATATACGTAAAATACATTAATGATTCCAATTGGAATCATCGATTGAGAAAGGGTTAATAATATTACAAAAGAAGAAAAAATGCTTTACTGTAGGAAATATCCTATTTTTAACGTATAAAACACCAAATGCAATCATACCAACTTAACAAGGAGTGCACTTTAAAATAAAACGCGTTTTTTATAAACTTTATATAAGTAGGTACCTATACCACGTTTGAGATTACGAATTACATATTAATTTATTTCTTTAAACTTTTTCAAGCTATATTTTTAAAATAAATATTACAATGTACACAGTTCGTAACTCTGCATTTGATAATATTTCCAAATTAATTCAGCTCTAGTTCCTTATTTTCTTACCTATATATCGGTTCATTAGTTGACATTTCCTTTGCTAAAACAATGGACCGAGATAATGTTGTCAAGAGCTAATTAGTAAAATGGCGTGAGATTTCTACTAAATCTTAATTCTGTACAATATTTAGGCAAATAACCTCTATTGTTGAGAGACATAAGTAAACAATCCAATACAGAGAGCTGAATTGTTTAGTCGAATTTACGTCAGGATAAAATGTAGCTTCACTGACTGATCTACATAATAACTTAATATGACCCAGAAACAAATTTTGGCACAAGTTATTTTAATCTAATATTATTCAAAGTCAAGATATAATACAAGATTTATTTCAACAATGCCTTTTTATGACAGTTCTAGGTTAGTAATGTATTTCAATAAAAATACGCAGAATTATTTGCACAGAAATAAAAAAACGATTGGGTTGTGGCCAACGCTAAACTCTCCACTACACAATGAAGCTTCCCTGCTAATATTACACTCTAATATCAATATGAAAGCAAATAACTGAACAATGCCAAACATAAAAAATTCTCTTATTAGGTATATATTTATTTTTCATACAAAAATCTCTTATTATGGACATAATTTTTCAAACGGTTGTATGTTTTTCTTTTAACTTTGACCATCTTTGAATGCAGTTTTTTGAAGATTATTGGTATTGTATAAATAGTTTTAACAAAATTAAAATATCTTAAATTTCCAGGTCGTGAGAGCATATTTTCAGTTTCAACCGATGAAATCATATAGAAACATTGAGAAAAAATGAACCGTTGCCTATGGAAAACTAACCAGCTCTAAGTTTATGTACTTCACACATATGGTATCAATATTACGTTCATCGGCCCTTTAGTTTGACAGAGGACACAAATTATCATATTTGTTTTCGGCATACACACAAAAAAATCACAACGAAACCCAAAGTATGCACTCTCTACATGATACCCATTGAGAAATTGATGTAAAAAATACTCTTAAAAATTGTGAAATCATGACTCTCCACTATTCCATAGTAGTGGAGAGTAAAAATTTCTGAATAATTTGTAAGCAAACTTATGTGTATCTAGAATCTAATCTGTAGATGGATTTTGTAAATAGGTATATTTTTAACCATCATAATCAATAATAATACTATTCTTCCACATAGTGACCGCCAATAATATAAATAAATAATCATCAATGAATCTGTAATAATAATTTCGAAAGTTGCTACATTGTAAGTGATAAAAAAAATGTTGTGAGATAAGGTGAGATAAGCGCGTAGATTCAAATAAGTACACGCATATATTTAATAACGTATTATGTAAGTACTGTTATTTCATAATAGTAAGTACAGGTAACATAATCATTTCCAGGAAATAGGGTGCTTACTTTGATTTCCATTTTAAGCAAAGGTATAATATGAAGTGAATCATATAATGGTCAGTAAATTATACAACAATGCACATTAACGCACTTAATATTAACGCTTGAATAGGTTCACTTTCAAGAAAAGATGACGAAAAGTAGATAACTTTATTTGAAAATTCTACTTAAGTAAAAAGGAGTATTAGCAATGGCGGAAAATAAATTCAGTCGTTCAACTAAGTAGAATATATTTATGCATTATCTTATAGTGGGGTGGTCGAATTCACAGAACTATTGCTTTATGTTATTAGCAAACATCTTAAAATTCACGAGGGCTGCTCGGTCGTTAAGGGTTTTTTGCTTGGTTGTTAATTGCGCAAAACCGTCCCCTTCCACGTCTAAAATTTTCAAAATATTTGCCGAAATGTTATTATGATAAATGTTAAATGTTATTATACCCTCGATCAGGGATAAAATGGTTGATTTCACCAAATAATATTGTTATATTATATCATAGATCTGCTTCGTCAGTGAATGAACATGTATCATATTTATTACAATCAACTTTGTTTAAACTTCGAATGAGTTATTTTATTCGACCAGTTTCAAAGTGTATTTGACTGTTTAAATAAAATTGTTCGAAATGTGCCACAAAGCTAATTCTGAAAATATTAATAACGCCAATCGTTATTGCCATCAACTTATATTATTATTTGTATTTTTAGTATTTTAACTTGCCTATGTTTTTTATTTTTTGTTTTTATTATTTTATTTTGTTTTTTTTGTTTTATTTATGATTATAACAATGCACATATTATTTTTTATCTTGTTTAACAAATTTTTGTAAATGCTCTAATGAGCGTAGAACTTAATAAATAAATAAACTGAAATTTGAAGTGTAGAGTCATGGTCAAGGTCATGAACTTTAAAGAGGAGTACCTACGTAAGAATTACGAATAGAAAAATGTGGCATTTGGCTATATCTGCCTTTGTAGGGTACATTTGTATCAAGAGTGTATATAAACCGAAATATCGCATTTTGAAAACAAAATCCTGAAATAAATAGGTATTTTCAATATTTTTCTAGTGAATAAGCTTTACATACACGATTTCAAAATTCAGCGTAAATTCCTATAAAAATATTAAAAAAATCCTTTATAAGAGCATTTTTTTAAATTACTCTATAAATATATGTCGTAGAAAAATAAATATTTCTCAGAGAGAATGAAAATGCATAAAATCAAAGTGAATGACCGATTAAGATTTTTCATTTCATAAAAAAATGAAACATAGTTTGTACTCGACTCTCTCTGGCACTTCCAGCCAGAGAAGATTTCGAAGATGGCGAGATATGTGAGAGAATTTCGTGGCTCCGGTGATTAGCCTTGCAACAGGCGGAATCAAAACCATCCATGTTTACCCATATCATGGATATACCTAATTATCATATGGAGTTCTATGATATCTTAAGATATTATAGAACTCCATATGATAATTATATCCATGATATGGGTAAACATGGACGGTTTTGATTCCGCCGGCTGACCAGGGGGGCAAGTCTGGTCCAACCGGCGAAATCAAAACCCTCGTGTTTATCATATCATGGATATAATTATCATATGCAGTTGTATTACATCTATTAGATATCATAGAACTCATACATACATACATACATACATACCATCACGCCATGTCCCTTGCGGGGTAGGCAGAGAGAACCGAACGCCACATTTTTCTATCCTGGCACGCATCCCTCGCCTCGTTCACATTCATGCATCGTCTCATACATGTTCGTCTATTGCTCACACTTCTAACATTTCCGTCTTTCAAAATTTCGTTCACATGGTCGTGCCATCCCTTTCTTGGGCGTCCCCGACCTCTCATTCCATTCCTTTCCGCTATGTATATTTTCTTCGTCAGGCGCTCCTCATTCATTCTCCCCATGTGACCAAACCATCTCAATGTGTTCACTTTCATTCTAGTAATGACATCTTTCTTCATCTTACATTCTTTCCTTATATCCTCGTTTCTTACCCGGTCATACATCGTTCTATTACAAATCCTCCATATCATAGAACTCCATAGAATAATTATATCCAAGATATGGGTAATCGTGAGGGTTTTGATTTCGCCGGTTGGAACAGACTTGGCCCTCAAGTTTGGTCTTAAAATACAAAAAAAAAAACAATTAAAACAAAAGTAAAAATCCTTTATAACATACGCGATAGTTACCGTTACTAACACGGAACTTCATAGTGTATTTGAGGTTTTAAACCCCATGAATAATCATATTTTTAGAATCAGCGTTGATTGTATGGCCCCTTGAAGATTTCAATATGCTGGGGATACTAGTAATTGACCAATATGGATATTAGTGTTGTGTTCAAAAATTAAATTAAACGTACATAAATGTTTATCGTTTTTTTAACTGTTAATTAGCGATAAGTGATAAAAAGTCGATTACATCACGTTTACCTTTACAATGGAAGTAACACGCGAATCTATAAGAAATACGTCGTTTTGTCAAATCGTCAAATAATTGCACCATACGAAAATATTTCTGTTTACAATCAAAACGGAAACGTTAATTTAATTTAAAACCCATTGTAAATCAAACAGACACGTAGGTACTAGAGAATATCCATGTTTAGGTTTTTATAAGTGCTTTTATAAGACCCATTATAACATCTATTTATTTATTTAATTTACTTCATGTACAATAATGTGTACAATTGTCATAAGGCAATTTCTTCCAACCAACCAAAACAACGTGAGACCATTAATAATATAGTGGTACCTAGGTACAATAAACATAAAAATAAACACGTACGTATTATTAAATGTCGTATGCTACCAAAACCTGGGTGATGACCAAACACACTGAAGGATCCATAGCGGCTTTTGAGAGAAGGATCCTTCGAACGATCTACGGGCCAATAAAAGAGAATAATGGTTGGCGTCGTCGATACAACAGGGAGCTATATGAGACCTATAAAGAGCCCGATGTGATCAGTTCCATCAAGATAGGGTACTTGAGATGGACTGGTCACATAATCCGAATGGACGACGACAACCCCACAAAACGCCTCACACTGCCACATGGTCGAAGAAGACCAGGAAGACCAAGGACTCGATGGATGGACAGTGTCGATGCCGATGCTTCCACAATAGATATTGGAAACTGGAGAACGAAGGCAACGGATAGACGGGAATGGAGGAGACTCCTGAATTCAGCCAAGGCCTAACCAGGGCTGTCGAGCTTATGCTGATGATGATGAAGTACAATAAACAAAAAAAAATAAACACGTACGTATTATTAAATGTCAAATTACAGCAACAAAGAAAGAAGGAGATAGGTTGTGGGATATGAGATAGGATGGGGAAGGAGTTTTATTGATTCGATTCGACTGAGAAGTCATAATATCATCACTTAAGGTCTTCCATAGTCTTGTTGATAGTACTTCAAAAGAGGAACTGAGATATTCAGTAGAATGAACGAATCTATGCCACAATCTTGAGACAGATACAGTATACATTTTCGTACTTCTTTGTACCGTAGTTATAGTTTATGTAGAAAAATGCAAGAAAAAGGTTAGGTCCCGTACTGCGAGAATACTGCTCACGAGACCTCAACTTTTTCTTACATTATTTTTAAATAACTCCTGTAATTCGACCCTTAATAATTCGATATTTGTGAATACAGCATACATAATAATAATAATAATGAACACTTCCTTGCACCCTGTGCAAGTAGCGAGCATTAAACGCATCATCAAAACAAATAAGTGTCATTGATATCATAATCTTGTATGTATCCGAGAAGAAACTATTGGCCATCACCCATTTTCTCTTTTTTATTAAAGCCAAACGTTAACTGTTTTCTCTTTTCAACTTTAGTCTTTAATTGGCTTTTGATGTGTATATATTTTAGATAGGTCTGTAGCAGAGCTTCTATTGCGCTTGATTAAAAATTCAGAGGTTCATTCACCTATATTACAAGCAATTATATGTAATATAATAATAATAAGCCCTTTGTGCACCCTGAGCATGTGTCGAGTTTATAGCCATAAGGCAATTTCTTTAAACTAATTAGTTTTAGAAATTAATTGGATCGAACTCAGGGCGCTCGCACAGAAACCAAACGAATTACCAACTGTGCCACATTGGTCGGCATATTTATTTATTTATATACATTATACATACATTGATAGACATTAAGAATTGTATCAATGCCCCACTAGTGAAAACAATATGTACCGGAGCATCTTGAAACAGTGATACTGTAAATATGAATACCAACATAGCTCGCACATAAAAAGTCCATCTATATAATACTACAAATAAAACATAAAATAAAATATATAAAATAAAAAAAAATATTAAAAAAAAAGAAATTAAAGCATAATGATGGATATAAGTACCAAATCGCTTAATTTCTCGCTATATTGAGGACTTGTCCCAATGTTGAGACAAGTCCTTCTTCGATTGGCTTATGAAATATGTTTTTGAAAACTGTTTGGCTATTACTCTTGACGACGGAACGTTAAGTTCCGAAACAGATTACTAATAAACCTACAGCCAATATTTTGAAACAAAGCATATAAAATATTTTAGTAGGTATTACAATTTTTTCAGAATACATCATTAAATTGTTCTATTTCTCGCTTTTTATTGGACTGATTTCAATCACCTTGCGAAAGTAGTACCTATTTTTGGATTTGATTAGGAAATTTGTGGCAATATTAGTTTGAAAGCGAAAGATTCAATTTGAGTTGCAGACTTTTTTGTAATCTGCTTAGTAAAAATGAAATATTTTTAAATATACTGCTCCAGAATATAAAATTCCCAACCTAGTGAATATTTGAATTACTTTTCACAATAGAATTATTTAATTTTTGAATTACTTTTGTATAACCTGTCGGATAAAATGTGTATATTAGTAGATGTTGAATGTGTGTACAGTACACTGTACACCATAGTTACAATTTTACTATAAAATATATTTAATGCTTATTGCATTGGGGAAAGTTGTGAGAAAATATAAACTACGCATTTCACTAAAAATTATATAAAAATATTTTATTTAATAAATGATAAAAAATTATTTACCTTACATAGAAAGGAGCAGTTTCTTCCCGGTTTTTTTATACAATCCAGATAGAAGTTTGTTTCATCTGAAATCGAGAAATAAGAAAGGTTTTAATAAAAAAGTAGTAATAATGTTCATATAAATGAAATAAAATAATCGTCAAGTGTTATTATTATCTACATTAATTTATTGTCTATGCATAAGAGAAATTTCCGTGGACATATTACGTTGCTACATACATAAATAGAGTGATTATATCTACCTAAATAAATTATGTGGGTGCAGACTGTAGTAGGTATATTAAAGACACTTTCACATACAGACTACTTTTCATCTTTATAAATAAACATGTCATACAGATGACAAGAAAACTTGAAAGTTACCAGAACTAACACTGGGTTGTTCTACGCCGCTGGTATCCAGCCCTCTATTGCTACAAAAACCCTTGGTTCCAGGGAAGGAGGCTTTCCAGGGGAGACATATCCTGAATAAACAAGTTAAGAATCGGTTACTGTATAGGTACTGTAGCTTCACATCTCATTAAAATGAATGTTTTTTTTATAGCCCTATGTGTAAGTGTGGTCAGGACGAAGAGACGCAGATTCTATTATTTTTGTTTACACAGTTCTATATTATGATTTTTTTATAAAGAATGAATATGTTCTTGTAACCAGTTCATACACATCTTAATACATTTCCTAAATTAAGCAGTAATGCTTGTGCTATAGGCGAACGAAATCAGTCGTGGCAGGGTTCTAACTTACAACCACTGGATTACTAACCCAGCGCGGCAATCGCTGCCACCACCCATCTAACACATCTCCAATAAATATTTCTCAAATTTTATGAATCCAAAATTTTAACGACATAAACATTTTATTTAAATACCTAAAAATGAACAATTTACAGTTGTAATGGACAAATGTTTATTTCAATTTCATTTTTAATCCTGTTTCTGCGTTGAATTTCATTATTTTGTTGATGTACATTGTGCAAACACAATTGAGTCATACTTTGTAATCTGGTTGGTTGGAAAAAATTGCCTAAAGCCAATAGCCCGCCAGTATACAGTACCTATATTTGTCTATATTATGTACAGAAAGATAAATAAATCAAAGCATAGAGCACCCTTTAAGGTAAATTCCCAAGTATCCAAAAAAGTGCATCTTGTAAATGCGAACGTTGGTAGATGAATAACATTAAATTATAATCACAAAATAACATAAGAACATAGATGGATATTTTTGTGTCTTAAAATTGCAAAAATACTAAACATCATTTTTTTTATTTCATTTTACTTTTGTTTTAAACACTAGGACGTTATTTGATAGTCAAAGGTACTGGTTATATTATATTATAATGGTCATTTTAAACAGCAACGTGATGAGAAAAATGACTTACATTAAACAGAAGAATCGCGGCAACAATGAAAGAAATTAAGAATCATTGTATACATTTAATATGAAATCTTTCTTCTTAAATATTCCAACTGTCGATTTGTTCAGGAGAACTTTGTTCTCTTAACATATCGACAATGTATCAAGCCAGAATACGCGAGAATTGTATGGAGAGGTCTACTTTTTTCACGGCTTTTCCAACTTTGAAGTCAAAAAACACCAACTTAGAGGCTTCGCAGCATATATGTTCCATACACGGATTTACTCAGAATTCGGAGTAGAACATTTCGTGTGTCTGTGTGTGTGTATGTGTCTGTGAGGGTGTGTGTGTCTGTGTGTCTGTGTGTGTGTCCCCCCCCCCCTTATAACTTTTGATCCGCTCAATTTACAGAGACCAAAATTTCAGAATATATAAAAAGTTACAGGCCTACAAAACTTTTATACTCAGAATTTAGAATTTTTGTTTCAGTCAGGGGTTATCAACTTTTGAATTTTTATTTTATTTTTCCATATATCTCAGAAACCATAAAAGCTAGAACGCTGAAAATTGGTACAAACATAGACAAATAAAATTTTCAAATTAGTTTTTTCAAAAAAATTCCAGGGTTTCTCAAAAAAATTTTATTAAGAAATTTTTTTTTTATGATAAATTTATGTTTGCGCATATGCAATAATAAAAAATATTCGATTACTTACACATTGGTACAAGTAGGTAAATAAGACAAAAATGACCTTATAAGTCTGGCGGAATTCAGGGGTGACTTCTATGCGAAAAATGCATTGTCACCTCAGATATAAGAATTGTAGCTTTCATTATTTACAAAAAAAAAACCAATTCTCTCAATAGATGGCGTTCCAACAAAATAAATAAAAATAATAAGATTGTTGTTCATAATTTCACCCATAGATGGCTGTACTAAAAATTCCTTATTTTCAAGCGAAAAGAATTTCAGTATTACAATATATAGAACTTTCATAATTGGTGAACGTTGCGCAAGCGCATAAAGTGATCACGTAAACCAGCCGATGACAGGTCGTAAGCCCTGTAGGTGCCTTGATTTCCCGGTTCTCCTACAATAAATATTCCAACTTCGTCTCTATTGAGATAATTAAAAATCTGTTAAAAAGAGTTTATTAAAGAAGTGTAATAGTTATTATTATTACATTATTGGTATTGCGTCTTTTTATTTGAGTTTTCAGTAATTTCAACTTCAGAACAGCGAAGCGGATATTCCGGGCAGCACAGAACAAGGAATAATTCTTCAGGGTTATCGCTAACGTAGAGGATTTCTGACAGGGCACTAGAAGAAGAAGCTACTCCAGGTATGTCGGTGGCAAAGGGTTTGAGCGTTGGGTTAGAAACCCAGTGGTCACCAATACGAATCCTGCCTCGACCGATTTTATTCGCCTAAAGAACAAGCAGTTTGCTTGGTTTAGGGAATGTAGATAGTAGACTTCCATTCAATTGGAGGTAGAATTCCATTAAATTGGAATTGTGAGAGTTCCATTAAATTGGAGCTATTGGACTTCCATTCAATTGAAGGTAAGTAGTTTTCCATTACATTGAAATTATGAGACTTCCATTTAATTGGAGGTAACGGACTTCCATTAAAGTAGAGGTAGAATTCCATTACATTGAAATTGTGAGAGTTCCATAAAATTGGAGTTATTTGATTTCCATTCAATTGGAAGTAGAATTCCATTAAATTGGAATTGTAAGACTTTCATTAAATTGGAGGTAGAATTCCATTAAATTGGCATTAAGAGACTTCCATTAAATTGGAGGTAGAATTCCGTTAAATTGGAATTACGAGAATTCCATTAAATTGAAATTATGAGACATCCATTAAATTGGAGTTCTTGGATTTTCATGAAATTTGAGATAGATTCAGATAATATTTGAGCGATTGGCCTTCCATTAAAATGGAGGCAGATTTACATGAAATTGCAGGAATTGAACTTTTATTCAATTTGATGTAGACTCCTATTGAATTGAAGATATTCTATTCAGACATCCAAAAGATATCAAAATGTCAAGCTTATTACAGTCACACAATAAATTTGATCTTGAAAGAAACAACGCATCGGTGGGGTTAAGATTGCTAGAATATAAGAGACCATTTTCCTATTCGCCCTGACGCCACTAATGTAATAGAGAATATTATGGCAACTTGAATGAATATTAAGATGATGTCTGTTGATTGCCTTTTCCTAAGTATAACAAGATTTTAAGTGTCCAGCAAAAGCGAAATGTGTCATAGATGATGTGGAAAATGTCAGAACAGAATAAACAAACAGAAATGTATGTATATTAATGTATTTATATATAAAACCAAGAAATTATACGGAAAGATATGGTGACGTGCAAAATCTATCATATTCAGAGCTAACTATCCAATACTCTGCATGGAGTACTTACTACCATAAGAAAAGAAAAGAAAATATAGAGACTTGACTGGATCGCTTTCCATCAATTAGAACTTCGCCCTGATTCATGACATATGACAACCTTTATAGCCATCAGTGGTATGTTTAAACGAATATTTTCTTAAAATTATTTGAGCATCAGAACTTTTACAAAAACACTTAGAGAAAATGTTGATTCTTAGTATTTAACCACTTATAGTGGAAGATGTATCTGGTGGCAATATAAGGATAAGGAATGAGGAAACTGGGCAAAGGCTGCGCAGGAGCATTATTAATCTAACGAAAATAGAAGGGCAATGGAAGTCGGTTCAAGATGATACCGAGCTGAACAATGGTAATTTACCTAATAAAGAAACAATTATTAGCCCTACTACTGAACAGTGAGTTTATTAAAGATTGATATTAAACTGGTATTGATTAATGCGTTGATAGCAGATGCCAGATGTAAACTGAAATCTTTATTTTATAACTCTTATAAAAATGTAAATAAGGAAGGGATGTAGTGTTTGTAGTATCTATACAATAGATATGTAACGCTGTCTCATGTGCATAAGTAACGATATGAAGGTTTGTCAATCGGTCAGTCGCACAGGTGACGTCGGCCGGTGAGTACGTGTGCTTCGGTATGAGCTACTTAGAGCAGTGGTGAGCCAGTGAGATCCTACATTGGCGACGAGGATGGGATTTATGAGTTTAACTGCCTATATTTCCAAAACTTTTACAATTATCGAAAAAAGCCGAAACACCCCAACTACATAGATAATTTAATTTTCTATAAAAAATATTAACATTGTAGTAGAAGATCTCAATTTTTTTTAACAATTTTTTTAAAAATTGAATTTAGTGACGACATTGTTTCATACATTTTGTATGGCAGTCGCATATACACAATATGTAAGAAGACTTAATAGTTTGATACTTCATCTCCAAACATACATACATACCATCATGCTATTTTCATATTCTGGGTAGGAAAAAAGGATCTTCCTCCATACTATCCTATCTTGACATACATACCTACATATATTGTATAGAAAACAAAATATCTGAAAATTTTCAATAATTTGTATTTATGGGTTTATAGTTTGGTACATATTCTTCAACTATACATACTATCGCTATCGACAGTTGGATCTCATGTGTTACATGCAACTAGTTATACTTTAAAATAAGAACTAAAATAATCAGTAAATAGATAAAGTGTAGTACATTCAGCAAATATAGGAGATACGGGTCGTCATTTGACAGAAAACCAACGTAATAGCCGTTGAGAAATTAATGTAAAAATATACATCAAAAATTAATAATAGGTTTAAGTCGAGCCAGAACAACCAAGCTTCATTTCTCCTGTCTACATTAAATGTCCGCATGATCGCATATCAGAGCCACATAATGAGGGGAAAAAAATACCACTAGCTTCAATCAATACTAGCGGGTAAGATAGAAGGTCGCCGGGGGACTGGAAGGAGACAAATGTCCTGGATGCGTAATATCAGGGAATTGACGGGCTTCAGAACTACGGAGCAGATATTCCGGGCAGCACAGGACAGAGAGGGATTCGCCAGAGTGATCGCCAACGTCGGGGTTCCTGACAGAGCACCAAAAGAAGAAGAAGAAAATAATATTGTAAAATCATAATTCTCTTATTATTACTCAACTATTAAAAATAGTGCAGAGTTAAAAATAATCCTTTAACAGTTATTATTACAGATTTTTTTTTACTAAAAGAAGGTATCTCTCTACTGGTAAAGAATCTATTTATAAATGCCGAAGGCAAGTGCTCTACATATTTTTTTAAGATTACATATTAGATTCCTTACGAAGGAAAACATTGCTGCTGTACAAATATAGTTATTATTTCTTTCAATCAGCACGACTTTCATATAAACGATTGATCGTGATTGAAATTAGCAAACAGAAAAAAAGTATCAAGTTGGTACCTTTCCTAAAAATCTAATATAAATCGTAGGTGGTATTAATTTGTATATCGGGACTGGTTTTGTCTTGCATCATAGAATTGAACTAGTTTTTTAAATATATATTATCTGATTTACTAAATATAGCTGCAGATTTGATTGATATAGGTACATACCTTAATATTAATATCAAATTTGTATTTCTCATAAGTATTTGTATACGAATATATTAAGTTTATTACATATTTGAGATGTCGTCAATATTATAGAAAATCAAATCAAATAAGTAAATTCGAAATCGTAGATATGTCATCTACCTAATATCATTGAAAAGTGAATCAAATACATACATTCGAAATGCAATACAAACTGCTGTTTGTATAACATTAATAATAATGAAACATTTATAGACATCAAAAAGCTGTTTACGTGTATATATGATACAAAAACACAAATGGATATACAAATACGAAAATCTTAAAATACCTATAATCAAAAGGACCATGCCCAGCAATGTTTCGGGAGGACAAGCATAGTTTAGTAATTTAGGATCATTTCAAGGACGTTTATAGTTCCATCTCATGTTGCTCTACGTAACAATACCTACTATTTTCAGTCTTTTTAATTCTTGGAAATACTTGTACGTCACTATTGTCTTTTCTTCAAGGTCTACTTTATATATTCATTATTTTATGTATTATAAAAGCAGTGTGTGCATTGCCTGCCAAGAGCTTATAAGGGATATAAGTTGAATCAATATTTTATGCTAATATTTCCTTTTAGGTGAAATCAAATATCCATCAAAATATGTACGTTCTGTAGATACCTTCGATATGGTCGAATAATCACGGCGGATGCATGTTAACCAACCTTCAAAGTGACTTTCCAATATATGCGTTCAAAATAATTATTATTGTGTCTGTAACTATTAAACTTATAAGACAAAATATTGTAGTTTTAAAGGCAAAGGCCTCGATCGATATAACAAAAATGTTTTGTTTGTGCTCAGATACCAAATTTACAATTTAAAAATCATTTTGATTCATTTGATAACTGTTGGTCAATTATAAATAATTAGAAATACGCCGCATTTATTAGTAATACATGTAAATTTCCTTAAAGCTATAAGTGTTACTAAAGAAAAGCTAAATTTATTCTAAGATAGGTATATTTTACCTAATATCCTTGTAACATTAAAACAAAATAAATTTTAAAACATGACATTATTTAATATTATTTTTGTGTTGCTTCTCGGTCAACTAACATGTTTTAGCGTTTATTGTTGAGACCAAAGTATTGTATGTAATTTTATATATGAATAATTATTTTTGTATAAATTTAAATGGTATGCAATTTGACTCTTCTTTAGTAGGTACTACTAACTTACCCTTGTGAAATAATGCAATCTTACGTCACCTGGAAACGACAAACAGTCGGCTAACCAAGAAACCACGGAAGATGACTCCTGCAATTGCGGTGAGATACAGAATGACAAACACCTCCTAATCTGTCGAGATATGCCAGTGAGGTGCAAAGCAGAAGACCTGATGATGGTCAATGACAATGCCGTTGCGGCTGCTGTATTCTGTAGTGGGATGGCCTAGTGATGATGTGATGAAGTGCTCGAACCCGTAAAGTGAATGAAAATACATTTCGTGTCATTTTAATTAAACTATATTTGAAAAGAAAATATAAAAATCTGGATATTACTAATACGTTAGTTGACTCTACATTTAATTATTTAATTCCAGTTTGTTGACTGAGAGTTCGTGATGGAATTCCATTATAACAAAATATTATTACTTAAAATAAGTAAAAACAATTATTTAACTTTTTTCCACTTGATAAATTAGTTGGTCAAACTAAATTATCAAGTGGAAAAAAGTTAAATAATTGTTTTTACTTATTTTAAGTAATAATATTTTGACCATTTTTGAATTATTAATTAGCTATAAACCACTTGTTTTTTGAGTCACTTCGCGACATGTTTCGGAAGCGCTGTCCTTCCATCGACCGGCGTGTCGAGACCGGCGTGTCGAGTCTCGACACGCCGGTCGATGGAAGGACAGCGCTTCCGAAACATGTCGCGAAGTGACTCAAAAAACAAGTGGTTTATAGCTAATTAATAATTCAAAAATGGTTTATATTAACTACCACAAAATATCCGCCGAATCATTAAATGATAATAATATTTTGTTTATTTAATTATTTTATTTTATAATTTATCTGACTGAATGGGGCACTTAGACCATTTCTGAATGATCACAACATATCAAAGGATGCTAAAGTTGCCATTCATAACGCTAACTTAGTGCCAACTTTGACGTATACAAGTGAAACCTGGACATGGCAGAAGTCGCACGAAAGCAGAATAAATGCAATTGAAATGAGATCGCAAAGAAGAATCTGTAATAGAACGATGTATGACAGGGCCAGGAATGAGGACGTAAGGAAAGAAAGTAAGATGAAGAAAGATCTCATTAATAGAATGAAAGTGAACACATTGAGATGGTTTGGCCACATGGGGAGAACGAATGAGGAACGCCTGACGTAGAAGATATACATTTCGGAAAGGAATTGAGGAATGGAATGAGAGGTCGGGACCGCCCAAGGAAGACATGGTACGTCCGTATGAACGGTATTTTGAAAGACGGAAATGTTAGAAGCGTGAACAATAGACGAACGTGTATAATACGATGTATGAATGTCGACGAGGCGATGACTGTGTGTCAAGATAGAAATAAGTAGCTTCGGTTCTCTCTGCCTACCCCGCGATGGACATGGCGTATGTATATGCATGTACGTATGTATGATTAATCTGACTCCAAATAATAATAAATTTAAATATGGGATTTACTTACTAGAAAATAAAAGAGTACTTTCAGTTATACGCAGTTTTATTGAAACACAATATCTACTTACAGACAATCTAAATATTTGAATTATTAATGAGTGAATGAAGACTATGAAGAGTATCTCTAAGGGTCGTATTACGGGGGTTATTTAACAATAATGTAAGAAAAAGTTAAGGTCCCGTAAGCAGAATTCTCAGAGTACGGGACTCTGAGAATTCTGCTTATATTTTTCTCAAATAACTCTTGTAATACAACCTAAATGACTACAATAATTTTAATTTGAAAAGTTTCACTGAGAAATACTTCAAGAGCACGAAAGAAAGCAGAATGACGCTTCATTTTTCGGCTTGGCTTTTTAAAGTTGGTGCGTCATAAGTAATGTCATATTCGTACCGGCGCGGTGTGGCTATTATGGCAAATATGTAACGTCGTCACACAGGTATCAACTGTGTCAAATATAATTTAACACGCACCCAATAACGATTTGCCACATTCTGGAGAATTATGATATATCATATCGTCTCATAGATCCAGACTGAAAACGCAATCGAAACTGCGCCCACCGGGAATCGAACAAGAGACCTTTTGCTCAAATGTCAACTGAGCCACGAAGGGCAACAATAGGAAGGTAGACGAGAAATATGCTGGCCGCATATACAAAAAGCAGATGTTATTATATCATAAATATGATTTCATCTACTAATAATATAATATATATAGAATTTCCTCCTCATTGTACCATATGAATGTATTAATTTTAGTGTATGTATTGTGTGTGTGTGTGTGAAGTCTTGTGTATCTTTATATTAATTGTTAGCTTTTTTTTATTTTTTTTTTCTACTTCTTGTAAATTAAAATAATTATTCTTTATGAACTCTGATGTTTTGTGTACCTTACTGTAGACTCTTTCTATTTTATGTATTTTGTTAATTTTAAGTTTTGTGAACTCCTCCCTGAAGCACAAGGTTTCCTTCTTTCGAGGAGAATTTCTAATTTATTTGTGATATATATATTTTTTTATAATATGTCATGATGTATCCTTTGTATACTTTCATATTAATAAATTTACTTTACTTTACCTACTTAGTTTTCGTTAGATTAAATTTAATTGACTATCGACGCGTTTCGTGCAAGGCACATCGTCAGAATGATTATTCTGGTTAAAGTTTTAATTTATATTTATAATATATCTACATACAAAGGGGTTACATCTAGAATTTTCGATCGACAAACTATACTTAGTCAAAACAAATAAAAAATAATATAAAAAGTTTTTAAGACATT
Source organism: Molanna angustata (assembly GCA_963576475.1). Taxonomy (NCBI): domain Eukaryota; kingdom Metazoa; phylum Arthropoda; class Insecta; order Trichoptera; family Molannidae; genus Molanna; species Molanna angustata. Next base: position 8,183,996 of record OY754982.1, read on the forward strand.
GTTGGTTTACAATCGATTTATGTTAGTAATTAATATTTCTTGAATCATTAATTATTACCTACGTACATTTATGTATTAAGAATGCCTTAACCCACATTTTTAAAATAACATTTTTTTGCAGACATAATGTCAAAATTATCTTGAATCTCTAATAATTATTATCAGTAGCAGCAATCACACCAGTAGATACATATAAACATGTTTAAATGTGCATTAGATATACCCAATTATCACAAATATTAATTATTTTATCCATGGCCGTATCATAATTGATTATGCCAACTGAAAAAAATGTTAATAATTGTTGTTTATTATATCGGAAGGGAACAATAAAAATTAACCTTAATTGGCACTTAACTTGGATATTAAAAATATTTTATTATATACTAGAATACTTTCACACATCCGAATATTTTATTATATAAACAGATATTTGCTTAAATCATCGTAATAATTATCTAATCGTGATTTATTTAATTTGGATGCGAGTTTCCACAAAAGATGACCAACCATGGAGTAAGGAATATTGTACTGCACCATCTCGTTACTGCAGATTCCACGCAGTACCTACACACACAGTACCCACCTACGTGTACATAAATAAATAAATGTGGAATATCCAAAGAATATTCACGCGGCTATACGCAGGTGAATACTATATATAGGTATAGTTTTATGGCCCCAGTCAAATTCGTGTTATTTGAAATTAGTTAATTCGGTAGTGCGGGTGACCTATCCCCAGCAACGAGTGGCTTCAAATAAGTACAAAAAAAAATATATTTATACAGAAGAAAAATAAATAAAAGTTAGAGCACGTGTGCGTGTGTGTATAAGGGTGTGTGTGTGTGTGTAATGTGTGTGCGTGTGTGAGTGTGTGTGTGAGAAGAGAGTTGTGTATATTGTATTGAAATTAAGGAGCCGGAGGGGAATTATGAAGAATTGCTATGATTTGTTGTTTAAAATTTGTTTTATTTAATATGAAAGGGTCGATTGAGCTAAAGTGGAAGTTATAAGCATGGCAACTTCGGTTTATAAATGAATTTTTGAAGGAGTTTGTTTTGAAGGTAGAAATTTTAAAAAGTTCAGTCTGTCTTGTGGGTCTTGCAGGGACTCTATAGTTAATTAGTCTTGTTAGATTGTATAATTAAATTAAATAATTTTCTGTGTTGGATATATCCTTGTGTTTTGCGTATTCATGCAAGTATTCAAGAGTGCAAACATCGCATTTTAAAAGCAAATATCTCAAATATATTTAAAGAGCTTTTCTAAAAAAAGGAATTTCGATATTTCTCTAGTGAATGTTCGTTACACAATTTTAAAATTTAGCATTAAAAATAGCCTTACCTTCAATATTTTTTAATATGACTCCATAACTATGTATATCTCATAGAGAAATAAATCTTTAATGTAAATGAACGATAAAGCGTTTTCATTTCAATTAAGGTTTGTTCTTAAAATGCAAAAAAATAACAAATTTTGGATTTTCAATAATTTGAATCACACATATAAACCCTTTTGAATACATGCGATATAGTTACCCTTATTAACACGTAACTTCATAGTGTATTAGACAGTTTTAATATATCATGAACGCTCATTTTCAAAATATCATCGAGACAATAAAAATATAATATTTATGTTAAAAAACACATTAAGAAAAAAAATAACTAATATCATACCTACTGATGACACTACGTGTACGCTCAGTGGCCCAGTGACATGTTTCCAACTTACTTGCTTTCAATCTCAAGCTATAAATTCACCATGCACCGATTACCAACAGTCTGTCATTATTCGCACCAGAGAATATAAAAAAATTGTCCATAGATAAGTTATAATATTATAGAATCATATTGAGTCTGATGTTGCAAGTAAATACTCACTTTTATAACCCGAGTTTATAAATCGTACCTACTATGAATTTTCTTATTGCTAAGCATGCCAAATTCCATGTCTTTTGATGTACTAAGTATGTATTGACTTAGAATGGTTTATAAATGTGGCCCTAGTCCGGATGTATTAGGTATTTCCATACCAATATGTCGAAGCTGCTATTGTCATGTCGTTTGCCACAACCAAGTCTTCTTCATTACATGATTACATCTTTATGTCATGTTTCGGCAGACATAAATGTTTTAGAATGAATAATGTGTAATAATAATGAATAGTATTCCCTAAATTAAATATAAGTACCTAATTGCTTGTGAACGAAACCGGCGGAGACGAGAATCAAACCCGCGACCTCTGAATTATTAATCAAGCGCGCTAGAAGCTCTGCTACAGACCCATCCAAAATATACACACTTCAAAAGCCAATTTGAGACTAAAATTGACAAGAGAAAACAGTTGGCGTTTGGTTTTAATAAGAAAGAGAAAATAGATGATGGCCAATAGTTTCTTCTCGGACACATACAATATAATGATATCAATGACACTTAATTGTTCTGATGATGCGTTCAATGCATACGAGACTGCAATGAAATTGGTAGTGTCGAAGAAATTATAATAATTACGTACCAATTGCATTTCGCTTGGAAGCGAAAGTTGTACGGGACCGAGCTGTATTGGGAAAAGGTGAACAAGATTGAAATGTTAGGTATAATGTATGTCTATACCTACTTGTTAATATGTGGATTATATTTTTTTGCACATTGCGATATAACTTCATTAAATGTTAAGTTTTTTTAATATGTTAAGAGTACCTACCTATTATTTATGATGTAGTGATGAGCTCATCAAGATCAGGGTGGTATCAGTCTGGCATATACTCAGTCATGATATTTTTTTTAAAGAATGAATATTTCCTTGCAAAAGTACCCTAAATTAAGCATAAATGCTTGTGTTGTAGGTGAACGTAATCGGTCGAGGCAGGATTCGAACTCGCGACCACTGGATTACAAACCGAGCGCGCTAACCGCTCTGCCACCACTCATCAAATCTTCTTCTTCTTCATGCCATAACTGGTCCTCCCGACGTTGGCGATCACTGGTGAGAAGGCATCTCTATCCGCCGCCGTACGGAACAATTCGCCGTCGTCTCTGATGCCAGTCCACTAACAAATGTTGCGGAGACATCACATCTGACGTCTTCCTATTCTGAGGCGTCCCTCTATTTTGTCTCTGATGCCGGTCCACTCACGAATGTTGCGGAGTCATGACATCTGACGTCTTCCTATTATGAGGCGTCCCTCTATTTTGTCTCTGATGCCGGTCTACTCACGAATGTTGCAGAGCCATGACATCTGACGTCTTCCTATTCTGAGGCGTCCCTCTATTTTGTCTCTGATGCCGGTCCACTCACGAATGTTGCGGAGCCATCACATCTGACGTCTTCCTATTCTGAGGTGTCCCTCTATTTTGCACTTCATAATAACTTGATGCTGCCAGTACTTTTAACCTCGCAGAACGTGACCCAAATATGATATTCTTCGTCGCTTAATGGTATGAACCAGCTCGCGCTCGTTATTTGCTCTCCTGAGTACCTCTACATTTGATACTTTATCGACCCAGAAAATTTTCAGCATGCGGCGATGAAGCCACATTTCAATGGCTTCTAGACAGTTAAGCATATTGACCTGTATTGTCCAGGTTTCCATTTAGAAGTACTTAACCAGGCGCTGTCTAATATCCAATATAATATTATAATTATATGTAAAAGTTTGGTCGTTGTCTTACAAATATACAAGTATAGTCTTTAATGAGTTTTAATATCGTATTAAATTTTATTCATAAAGACTGTAGGTTTATTTTTAGTCAGTATTTCGAAGAAACAGTAGGTTAATGCTATTATACGTTTATTATTACGGTGCCACTATTTTTACGACCGGAATTGGTGGGAAAAGCGTTTTCCCGCCAAAAAGTGTCTATTTACACGACAAATTTTCTGACGTCGTCTATGTTTTAGGTCATTTATAACCATAGAAAGCGCAGATAAATCAAAATCCAAAAATATTTACCTTTGTAATTTTTTCAATGGTCTTAAAAATGCATCATGGAAACCAACTTGAAGAAAAAATAAATAATATTGGCATCTTATTACATTACTTAATTTTATAAATCATTTTTTCATCGAGATCTACAATTACAACAAAGTATAAACAAAGGTAAATATTTTTATAACTTGATTTAACTGCGTTTTCTGTGGTTATTTTTGATTTTCGTCTATGGTTGAGTCGTGCAAATAGTCGTAGCCTTATTATTATAATCTGTCAACACCGTATCTGTCAGTATTTTAGATAATTGGTAAAAATGAACTTATATCCAACGGCAGAAAATTTATGCGATCATCGCAAGGAATAGCTCATTCGACGTGGCTTACGAAGTTGAAAAATCCATGTGATAGAATGATGACCAAATTTAGTTCAAAACAAATAGATTTACACCCGTAGATAGTCTTATTAAAGAAAATATCCTACCTTCCAAAAACACGCAATGAATATATGAAGTGATTTCATGAATATTCAATAAATATGGCTGGAATGTTGGAGAGTATTATGTAACACGAATCTCAATAAATCGACTCCTACGCTTAACTTTAAAATTTTCCCTTACATTTAATAATAAACACGTGGTTAATAACAATACCGTAAATAAAACCTTGAATAGCAAATAGTACCCAACAAAAAGATTTCATCTATTCATTGTAATAATTTATTCTTAATAAAACCAAAATATTCATATATGTGTGGGTGACTTGTATAATCAAGATACTTTCTCCGTCGGATGAACATTTGAAAGAGCGGTGCTTGAGGCTTGTAAAAAGCCTGTTTTTTACATTGGATCAAAGGTTTTATGAGACGTAAAGATATCCGAATGAATCTAGAAGACCTATAAAAAAGCCATACACCAGTGACTTAAAAATTCAAGTAATACATAGATATTCCAACTGTCGATTTGTACAAGAGAATTTATAATTCTTTAATTTTTTTTATAACTTAGAAGTCCAAAAAACACCAACTTAGAGACTTCACAGCATAGAGCATAAAGATTAAATCCATAGAGCATATCTCTATGGATTACTCAGAATTTGGAGTAGAATATTTAGTGTGTCTGTGTGCGTGCGTGCGTGATTTTAAGGCTACAAAAATTTTATACCTACTCAGAATTTCGAAATTTTGTTTCAATCAGGGGATATCAACTTTAGAATTTTTGATTTATTTTTCCATATACCTATCTCAAAAACCATAAGAGCTAGAACGCTGAAAATTGGTTTAAATATAGAAAAATACAAATATTTTTTTTTAAGAAGTTAAATAAATTTATGTGTTTAACAGCCTATATCCAAAGTTTTTAAAAATATCGAAAAAAGCCGAAGCACCTCAACTAGATAATTTCATTTTCTATAAAAAATATGAATATTGTAATAGGCATCTCAAAGATTTTTTAATAATTTTTAAAAAAATTAAATTTAGTGACGACGTCGTTTTATACCTACAATTTGTATGGCCTATATACAATATCTAAGGTGACTTAATAGTTTGATACTTAATCTCCAAACATAGGTACATACATACCATCAAGCTGTTTTCATATTCTGGGTAGAAAAAAAAACTGACCTCCATACTATCCTATCTTGACATACATACCTACATTTTTTGGATAGACAACAGAATATCTTAAAATATTTCATAATTTGGATTGTGGGTTTATATTTTGGTACGTATTCTTCAACTAAACATACTATCGCTATCGACAGTTGGATCTCATGTGTTACATGCAACTAGTGTTAATGAATGTTGTTACATGTTTGTGTACATATCAGTTTAACACACCTTGCGCGAGTTGCACAATATCTTTAGTTATTGTATTTTGAAACTAGTTCACAATAATATGTACATATTTGGTAAGTACCTACCAGTTAAAATATAATTGGTATCAATCAGCATTTTTGTCGATTGTTGGTAATAAACCAATAATATGTAGGTACAAAATATATTGCATGTCTACTCAGAGCAGGGTCGAGATATACATGCGCCAGAAACGAGCGATCGAAATGTAGAGACACCAAAAAATATGTATTGAAAAGTGATCTTATTAATCGTCTTGTGATTTTTTTATTCAATCGTAGGTACTTATTGCACATATTCTCTCCTGCCTTAAAAACAAATTCACTTATTTCTCCAATCATGGACTTCCACTCCGATCTGCTGAACGTACGACACTATCCATCCTTAGCCATAACACAGACTTTTCAGCTCTTCGTTCGAAATACAATCAGCAAGACTATGGAATAATAACGCACTTTGTATTTTCAAGAAAAAACTAAAGAAGGAATATTTATCCCTAAACACCTGATCCCGTTTTCCTCTCCTTCTTCTTTCCCAATCCTTTTTTATTTTTGTTTTTAATATTTATCTTAGTGTAATATATATTTTCATTGTTTTTCATTTTCGCTTTCGTTCATTTGTTGATGTAGGTACATGTATAATTTTATCATGCTTTGTAATCTGGTTGGTTGGAAGAAATTGACTAATGGGCAATAATATTTGTTTATAGTGTATACAAAAAGATAAATAAATAAAATAGAATAAATAAATTGTATTACATATGCTTTTTTAATTCACCAACATATATCTTGTGTACACGTGTAAAAATTAATTAGCTGGCAGACTTTTATATCAATATATTATATGCCAATTTATAGCATAAATTAATTATCTTGAGAAGACACAATATGAGTTTCTTACGTACGGCTGCATTGAAATCTTTGTTATGAATTATTAATTTACCGATGAAGTAACCTTCAAAAGAAGTAAAGGGATAATAGACAGGGCCGGGTCTGCATTATTAATCGTATAGACTTAAAATCAAATACATAGACTATTTCATGAGCATATGATTTTTTATAAATTTTAATATTTTTAAAATAATATGAGATCACCTTGTCTACTATTTAAATATTACGGTAATCATTTTTTTAATTTATGAACACTTTCTTGCAGATATTATTGCCAATTGGCATTTTCTTGCAACTTAATAGTGTTTCCAGTCCAGAGAAAAAATAATTGCTCGAAATCAATTTCTCCCTTGCAGAGAATCGAGCCCTGGAGGTCAGGGTAGAAGTCAAACGATATACCACTATTACGCGGTGGTCAGATTTTGAATATTAAGAATGAAATTTATAATCTAAGATATATGCCGACCGCCGTAACACAGATGATAAGCCGTTTGGTTTCTGTACGGGCGTCTTAGGTTCGATCCCAGCAGAGGAGAAATCCATTTAAATTAATTTCTCACGATAATATTGCTTCTCTGGGCTGGAAACACTGGTTAGTTGGAAGAAATTGCCATATGGCAATAAACGCGTCACTTACGCAGGGTGTAAGGAAGTGTTTATTATTATTTTTATTAATGAATAAAAAAATATGAATATAATATGTCCTTGAAACAAATACCTACATATACGTCCTCATAAATTCACTAAATTAAACATAAATGTTTTTGCTATAGGCGAACGAAATTGGTCGAGACGAGATACAAACTCGCGAACTTATGCAGTACGCTGCTCAAACTGCCACCGACCCATTTAGATGATTATAAACCAATTAATGGCGCTTTTTAAATTATTTAAAAATATCACCTCTTCTTAATAATACGAAGAGCTGTTTTTCAAAATTATAAATGAATTTTTATATTGTATAAGAGAGATTTTTTTTATGATATTATTTATTAGGTACCCATTTTATTTATTTATTATTAAGGACCACTTACAGCTAACAAGTAATACATCAATAGGTTCATAAAATAAGAAAAAGCTAATATAAAACTGGTCAGCCAATTACAAGTGGCCACATCCTGCATTATAAATTGGCATTCAAGTCTATAAGAAAATAAAAATATTTTAAATGGATTTATATAAAAATGAACAGATACAATAGAAATTAAGATCACAACAAAGAAAAATAGTGAAATATTTATTTATTTATTTATTTATTAATTTATTTATTAATTTATTTATTAATTTATTTATTTACTTATTTATTTATTTATTTATTTATTTATTTATTTATATATTTATTTATTTATTTATTTATTTATTTATTTATTTATTTATTTATTTATTTATTTATTTATTTATTTATTTATTTATTTATTTATTTATTTATTTAATATACAGAACACTGAACAACACAAACAAAAAAAAACATGAAACAAAAAAAAATAGAATCTCCAGTGCTCCAATAACAGGTATCTCCCGCATGGCTATTGTGTATAGTTAGGTAGGTACAATCAACGTCTCCTGACCATTCAAGTTATAAAAAAGACATTACTTTGCACAGTTAAAAGGAAAGTTTAAAATACACATATACATATATGTAGGAAAACAAAAAGAAAACAAATGATGAACTAATAAGGTAAAACAAAAAAAAGAAGGAATAATTGAACTGAGACAAAAAAAATAGATTTTAGCCCAGCATATTTTAAAGGATAAAAATAAGCAATTTATCATAGATCAATTTCTATGAAATATGTATGTCATTGTCATTATAGAAATATGTTAACAAAAGAAAACAAAAAGTTAAACATTACTATAAAAGGTCCAATTAAGCACAAAAAGATAAAAAAGAGAAACATTATAGCTAGAAAAAATTAAAACAAAAAGCTAGTTTAATATGTTAATTTATAAGTGAGGAAAGTTTTTTTTTTTTTTTTAACATGTCTACGTAGGGGACGCCAGCTATTAGGATTTGGGTCCATTTTACTCTTCCGAAGAAGCGCACTACGTAGCGTTGGGAGGGGTTTGCAATCTAGAAATGAGTTTATTAATTCGGATTTTAAAAAGACCCGGGTTGTACGAAGATGGAAACACAGAATTCGGAAGATCGTTCCACAGTCGGGCTGCTGTATTAATAAAGGAGTTCGAGAAGCGACTTGTTCGTATATGTTGAAGGTCCACTGTGAATGAGTGCTGCGATTGAGTGAAGCGAGTGACTCTGTTGCGAGTGGGTGGAGGAGGGACCAAAGATGCAAGTTCTTCTGAGCAATTCCCGTGGTAGTATCTATAGAATAAACTTAAAATACCGACTCTGCGTCTGTGTTCTAGTGATTACAATCCATCAGTCAGTGATGGATCATCAATCAGACGTATAGCACGCCTTTGGACAGCGTCGAGGGTATTCAGTAGGTATTGGGGGGCGCCACTCCAGAGGTGACTGCCATATTCATGACATGCTTCTGAATGTCACCAGACTGTCACCAAAAATATCTATGCCCTTGTTAATATGTAAAGTATTATAAAATCTACACATCCGAGTAATAGGATTAAAAAAACTTGAAAAAAAACTTAAAAATAAACTTGATTAAAAAACTTTTAGTGAATGTATTTAATAATATTACTATATTATAGTCCAAGTCAGATATAAATATATTTATAAGTAATTGTAATATTATTGTTCGTGTCGAAATACAGCCTACGGTAATAAAGCCAATCATTAACTTGACCCAGTGAATTATATTTTTGCATGAATGACCATCACGTGTTTCAAAGTCAAACCAGTTCACAATTTAGTATATATACCCATATAAAAATAATTCGATAGAACGGATAGCACGCTTGACTTAGCAGCTAAAACACACACTCAAGAAAGCTAAAGAAAGTAAACTATACATTTCATTTTCCCAAATTAATCTTTCTATATTGAACAAAACTACCACGATGTATAATAACAGCCAACCAACTTGTATGGTTAGTTTTGCAAAAAAATGTACAATTTTTTTGATTGCAATGTTTGGTCATTTCAAGGCGAACCATCAGCCAAGTTCGTTATTTATATGAAAGACACACCTGTATCTGATGCACCACGATCCTGTCTGCAGGTTTTGAAGCATCTTAAATCGATGACCATGAATTATCGAGGCTATTAAAGGATATTTTACTTGTAGATTTAATTGAGTTTTTATTCGCATTATAACTATGATTTATTCATTTGGACATCACGGCATATCACCATAGGCACCGACTTAGAATAGTGCTTCCTCTCTTTTCTATTGTTGTTTTCTAGTGTCCCGTAAGAGCCGGGTAATCGGAAATACAACAGGCAACAATAACATCTCACATAGTTCAGCAATGAGGTTCACCACCCATTCTGAATGTAGTGCTTTTTTAGGTGAGACGAGATTGGTGTATGGGTATACACATATGTGTTGTGCTCCTTTGTATAAGGCAATACACACCCGCACACCTTTCGCTGGTTACCCCACATTGTGGGATATGCCGTGATGGTATAAATGAATGAATGAATGTGAAAGATTTATTCGCTGTTAGTGCACATTTGGCATTTGTTGTCTGACAACAAATTTATATTCTTCTTGTGCAAATTTCAGTCTGTACTTAGTTACTATATTAAAAGTGATAATTTTATATTATTTTTTACCAGACCACAGAAAAAAAAAAACAATGAAATCCTCAACTACCACAAAAAATGCAAGGTCAACTAATCGTTGTAATACAACTAATAGATCTTAATAAAATGCCGTCTTAATTGCGGTCACTAAAAGTATCCGATTCTAAATAACATCAGGAATAGGTACTAAATAACACCTGTGTTGGTTATGTCATAACTAAACAAAGAACGCAAACTATGGATACTTATTACTTATATTACAATGCAAATTATCGTTTTTTTTTGCATTAAAATGTATCTAAATTGGTAGCTTCTTATTATGTAGGTACATGTCTGTTTTGTCACGCTGATACTGTGTGGTTACAATTTTTCAGAGTTGTTTTGGAAGCTTTAATTTGCAAAATGCGATCATTCATGCTAAATCTGCAATGAAAAATGTACTCAATGGTGTCTAGGTTTAAGGTATGTTTTTGAGCTGAAACATCGCGTTGTTAATGTAATTGAGCTGTTGGTAAAGCATGCAAATGATGAAATAATGGCTTTGTTTATCTGCTACTCCATGAATTCCAACGGAGAAGATTTATAGATGTATATGTGAATATTAATATACCTGCTCATAAACGAATATGAATGCAAAAGAATATCTAGAAAAACGGAGTCGATAGAATGTAAAAATATTAAACGGAAAAGAAATACTGATGTGCTAAGGAATAATATTTGGGATCTCGTATATGGCATTTGTTTTTTTACGAAAATAATAGGAATAATTTGATTCTATAGATTGGGATTAGTTATATTATAACAAAGTAGAGAGATATAGATAAGTGGAGAGATCGAGTGCTTGGCGCAAAACAATCTTTGGGTTGTGACTCAGAAGAGAGAAAGCTCTTTTTAATTCTGCAACTCAAAGAACTAAAGTTATAGGTAATATTTAAAAGAGAAACAGCATGCACAGAAAAGACCTGGATTTAAGAAAAAAATAGTTTCATCAATAATCATAATTCCTAAAAAATAAAATATTCTTACCACATACCATACCATACCATATGATTATTATTACCATACCATACCATCACGCTATTTTCCTATTAGGGGTACATACAAAGAACCGAACGCCAGACTCTCTCTTGACATATATTTCTTGTTTTATTTACATCTATACATCGTCTCATACACGCTCTTTTATTATTCTTACATCTAAGACCCACGGCCGAAAATACATTTCAAACAGCATCTGTTAGTAGGTTAAGTAAAAAGAGCTGTATAAAATATGTAAAATCGATTATTAATGCACCATTAACACGAACATATGTAATATATCTACGTACATCATAAAAATAGATAATGATAAACCTAATCCATAGATCATTAAGTGCATTATTTTCTCATAAAATAACTACCTACTTGTTATGTAACATGATATAATAAATTATCAGCTATAATGTTGTGATAGAAAATGAACGCCGATTTTATAAAACTCATCACTTTGTTTTCGGAAGTGTATAACAATTGCAATAGTAAACAAACTAACAAAAGGATTGAGGTCAGAAGTAATGAATCTAATTGTTTGGATACGCTTCTAGGAAAAAATCTCAAACACACAGCTCACTGCGAGGTGTTATGGAGAATATAACGTCAATCTGTGACAGACGCAAGAACTTCAGGTGAATAGATCCGAAGCGGGTCAAGGAATCAGCATACCAAAGAATATATTACATACCTACATGTTGGATGGAATTCTTGGAGTTGTCGGTTTTGTACACTTCGATACGCGAAGCAAATTTGTATGGAATGTTTGTTGATTATTAACACAACATGCAAAATGAGGAATCTGGAGTATCCATTAAAAAATATAAAAAATATATTTGAGAAACACAATTTTTTAAACTGACAATGGCCGACTCCTGAGACAAAAAACCCGATAGCGATTTTTGGTGAAGACACAAATTTTCCGTGTTTTTGTCTGGATTTGTGAGACGATCAACATTGCTAGTCTCCCAACTAGTTATTGGATGCGTATTAGATAAATAGCTAAGAGATTCAGAGAGAGTGACCAAAGTGCAGACGGTAAGAAGTGGTTAGGCGGGATATTATGCCAAGTAAGAAAGTCATCCCGGAGGAGGCGCAGAACCGAAGATATCAGAGGCGGAAGATGTACGAAGCAGACCATACCATCATGTGGGATAATTGCTAAGGAAAAGAGAGGATAAGTAAATTTATATTTGATATTATAGGTTACCATAGGTTAGGTCAATCACTGGAAAAACTCTCCGAGTTCGTGTTCGCTATGTTGAAATAAGAAAAACATGTGGAATATTGGAGGGACCACGTAGCCAGAATGGACAGTGATAGACTTGCGTATACAGCAGCAAATGAAATCCCCTCTGGTCACCGTCTACCCGGAAGACCATCCAAGAGATGGAAGGAATCATCTCAGGAGGAATACTTTTTGAATAACAGATCAAAAGGTCTACTTAACGAAGAAGAAGAAGAGGTCGCATTTGAGACAGTTATATGGTTCAGGTGATCAGTGATAAGAAATTGTTACCAAGACATGAAGAGGCTGGCGGACAGATATATGTGGAATGATGGAGTGATTGATGCAAACGAATCTTAGGATTGTGACTCGAAAAAAGAAGAACGTCACCTGTTAGTCGCCTGAAAAGCAATTAAAACATATATAAAAACAACAATACTCATGATTAAAAGTGCAGATATTCTACATTACAGAATGCGAGGGCTATTTGGAACTCGATTGCAATATATCCAATTGTACCAAATACTCAATTCAGATAAATATTACTAGTTTAATGATCCATAACACTGCGTCTATAATTTTTGTTTAGGAACGGGTCGATTAGATGACTAATACTTTCATAAACGATCGACCGTCACGTTAAGTTTTTACTTATTAAATTATGACACGTATATATTCATCTACTTCCGCTCTGATAAAATGGTGTTGTTATTAATACTAACTTATCAATTACCTGTGTACAAGTAGTGAAAGTAAACCCAAGTGGTCAGCCCAACGGAACGTCAGAATAATAGGAGACAATGAACATTAAAACCCAAGTTCTCAATGAAAGATTGAAGTGTTGATAAATAACTATAATTGACTACCTGCGACGTCGTGTGCAGTTCGTTAGTTTCAATTATTTTCATTAGAAAATAAAACATTTTTGCTAATGACATTTTACAACATTAGGACAAGCCTTTTTTCTTGATATCGACGACTCTTAACGAGATGGCGTTCGACGAAGTGAAAACGCATAGCGGTATATTTTATGAAAGTGTCGCCCGGATATTATAAAGGCAGGTAAATTAGTAAATTTACCTACTAAAAATAAAAATATAGTCATTAAAGTAAATATGTTTTCTTATAACAATTTTAAATGCTATTATTTGGATTTTTAATTTATCAAAAAAATGTGCTAACACAGCAAAATATGTGGTAAACAAAATAATGAAATATCTAGAACACGATAAAAATATCTCCAAAAAACTCACTAATATACTAAATGATATTGGAATTTTATTTCTCGATGGGTACAAGAAACCGCGATTACAAGAATTCAAAGTCAACGACTTATATTTTTGATATTATCTACTCTTAGTAACCGCTTTAAGTCGCCATCTTAATTATAGCATAAAATCGTATTACATTGATATGATAACCTTGTATTTTTTGAGCTAATTAAAATTTTTGTACCATGTTTTTTCACCTGGCCTGGTACGAATATAATCTTTCGTATAAAAAAAACGACATCAAAATGTATGTCAAGATAAAAAATATGGGGTTTGGTTCTCTCTCCCTATGAGGGACACCTATTCAATAGATTAAATTGTCCTTTACAATTGATAAGTTTCATGATTTCTCAAGATTCCCATCATCAAATCTCTTGGCTTAGTTCAGATGAAATCACCCCAAAAGTAATCTCTTTCTAATGAAAAAGGAATCATCGAATTCGGACGACGTGGTAAAGAATTATCTTTGATTTTGTATTTATTTACTTTTCGATGATTTCGTCATGGTATCCATCATCACATCTTGATCAAATGGAATTGGGACAGCATCAAAGGTGATACCAAGATCTCTTATAGTCTTGACACATTATATTGTAAAGCTGTAAAGTTGTTGACTAAATATATAAATTAAAATAAAAAAAATGAGATGAAAATTGCAGTTTGTTATCTATTTATTAATTTTTGAAATTCATAAAATGTAAATATGATACCATTTAACCTTCTACACTTCCTATAAATAACATTGAATTTAAAGATGATATTAATTTTAAAATTCTTCATAGAGAGGATGTTAGTATAATACTATTATTTATACATGCAAGATGGAATCACTATTTGACCACAGTACCTAGTAAATAATAATGTATCTCTAGTGTGGTGGATCAGTAATGCAAACCTCGTTCTAACAATTTGAGGTTTTTTTTTATTTTATTATTTGAATGAACATTACAGCTTTGAGTTTTATATAAAAATATTATAAAAATTACAAATTTTCATAACGCCAATTACAATGTTCTTATTAAGTATTATGAATAAAAAGTTTGAATAAATTAAAAACTATTGAACCTACATATAGCATTGCAAGAGGGTTTGGGAAGGGTCAAGGAGGGGAAAAGGAGGAGGAGAGGAAGGGATTAGCTCCCTTTTGGAAAAACAAGTTGTCGGGTCAGTCGAAAGATCAGTCCCAGCGCAGGCATACCCAAAATACAATTAAAATTTAACCATCTCCATCAAACATTTTCTGAATGTATAGAGACTAGACGTAACAATATCAAGCCTAGGGTCACTCATACAGTTTTTATTGTAACAATAACATGCTCTATTAACGAATGAATTGCGTGAGTAATTAGTCCTAGGTGTGTCAATGTAAAATAAAGATGGGTTCCTGACTATTCTCTGAGGGCAATGAAAGGGAAGCAGCTGCAACATACTCGGACTATCTACTCCACCATTAACTATCTTGTGCAAGTAACATAAGTCAGCCACAAGTCTTCTAGACTCCAATGATTTCAGTTTGTAGTGTTGAAGGCTTAAGATTCATAAGAAGAAGGTTTAAGATTCATATCCCATCCGGTACCAATAATTCAAGTATTTAAACAACAATGTTTGGTTTTCGTTATAAATATTGTCTGATTTGAAAATTATGTTCACTTAATTTTGTACAGAAATAATAATTCTGAAGATATCAATTTTCACTTATTTTGTTTTTAAATGGTTCCTTTACACTCGAGTGCCTTCCATGAACAATGTATTTTAATTGACAATTGATCATACTCATGATATAGTTATTTTATTATACATTCCAGAAGAACAATGTATGATAACATTCTAGCAAATTAAATATTGAT
The DNA here is from genome assembly GCA_963576475.1 of Molanna angustata. Taxonomy (NCBI): domain Eukaryota; kingdom Metazoa; phylum Arthropoda; class Insecta; order Trichoptera; family Molannidae; genus Molanna; species Molanna angustata. Next base: position 8,199,713 of record OY754982.1, read on the forward strand.
TGATTGTCCACCTGCGGAATTCTTGACTCATTTCAGGTAATGAACGAAAGCATTCATATTATAATGCATCGCTTTATACTTAACTCAATAAGAACTATTTTACTTATACATGTATAGTTATGTAGTTATCTCCAAACATATTTAAACTTCTCGGCCTTGCGGGGGCGGTTTGCGTACACACATGATCAAACCAACCAAGCAAAAGAACAAAATTTGTCTTCTACACACCCATGTGATTTTTCTAGATAAAAGAAAGCCATTTGAGATGGTATAGGCCTTCTGTTTGAAGAATGTCATTTATTTCTTCGGAGATATCGCCAACAAGCTTAAAACGAGTGGGTTGTGGCCAATGCTATTCTCCTCACTACCAAGTCACTACACAAAGTATTAAAATTTTGTGTGGAATATTTTGTTGTTGCTGGTTAGTATCGGAAACTAACTGCAAGATAAAACACACCTCTGCATTTCAACTATATTATTTTATAATTGCTAATTAAAATATGCCGAAATCGTTTAGTAAGCGTAATTTAAAAACAAGTGGGTTGTGGCCAACGCTATATTCCTCACTACCAAGTCACTCCACAAAGTATTCAAATTTTGTATGGAACATTATCAGTATTTTCGTGAAATAAGTTTTTAAAATTATTTTTTTATTTAAATATTTTATTATGAAAACTTGATAATTCTTCAATGCCATTTTATGAAGTGATGTGCCTTTTTACCAAATGAAAACAAACATATCAATTTTTTATTTTTTCTGAGCTTGGGGTCACTTAAAAATATTTTACAGTTGATAAAATTGAGAAGCACTGAGATATACTCTATAAAAATCTATTGTGTTCTAAGTGAGCATCAGATATACAAATGTGCAAAATTTGAAAAGAATCGTTTGAGTAGGTACTTTAGTCTATAATCGATAAAATAAAATAAACACGCTGTACATTGTACGTAGTATTCAAATCAAAACGTATTCATCAAAAGGGCAGGTCAGTTTTATAATGTCTACCTATCGGGCAACATACCACATTCTGATATATTCACTGCTAGCAATAACTGCTTCAAAAAATCTTTATATAGATGCATTGCGGCGTGAAATTTTTAATTTTTGTTCATTTTTACTCTCCACACTATGGAATAGGGGAGAGTCATGATTTCGCAAAATTTAAGCGTATTTTTTTTACATCAATTTCTCAATGGGTATCATGTAGAGAATGCACACTATGAGTTTCGTCGTGATGTGTTTGTGTGTATGGCGTATACGCTGTACGCCGTACGCCGTACGCCGTACGCCGTAGCATTTATCTTTTTTGTGTCCTCTCTACAGCCCAAACTATAAGTCTGATCGACTTCATATTAACATCATATGTGTAAAGTGCAAAGACCTAGAGCTGATTAGTTTTCCATAGACAACTTTTGATTTCTTCTCTATGAATTCATCATTTACGTTGTTTTTTTTTTGTGTCCTCTCTGCAGCCCAAACTATAAGTCCGATTGACTTCATATTGATATCACATGTGTTAAGTCCATAAACTTAGAGCTGATTAGTTTTCCATAGACAACGGTTCATTTTTTCCCAATGTTTCTTTATGATTTCATCTATTAAAACTGAAAAAATGCTCTCACGACCTGGAAATTAGAGATATTTTAATTTGGTTTCAACTATTTATACAACACCAAGAATCTTCATAAAATTGTATTCAAAGTTGGTCAATGTTAAAAGAAAAATATTCAACGGTTTCAAAAATTATATTTTATTTAATGGATATTTGTATGAAACTTATATGTAACAAGAGAATTTTTTTATATTTGGCAATGTTCAGTTCATTGATTTCATATTGATATAAGAATATTAATAGCTTGAACTTAGAACTGATTAGCTTTTCATAGATATCATAAAATTTCTTCATATGATATCACGTGTCAACATTGTCAAAATGCTCTAACGCTCTTTGAAACAAAATTTATCTGCTTTTTTTAAAATATTTCATACAACATAAGCAGTCTTCACTATACTGCATTAATAGTTTGTCTATCTTAACATAAAAATATACTATCGGAAGAAAATTTATATTCCTGTTAGTAACATTTAGTATGAATAAAAATGTAATTAGATAAATTTCTATTTATGGAAACGTTCAGTAATTTGATTTCATGTTATAATGTAAAGAGCTTGAACATAGAACTGATTAGCTTTCCATAAATAACAAAAAAAATCTTCATATGATATCACCTGTCAAAATTTGGAAAATGCTCTCGCGTTCTTTAGAACAAAATTTATCTGCTTTTTTTAAAATATTTCATACAACATAAGCATTCTTCCCTATACTCCATTAATAGTTTGTCTATCTTAACATAAAAATATACTATCGGAAGAAAATTTATATTCCTGATAGTAACATTTAGTATGAATAAAAATGTAATTAGATAAATTTCTATGTATGGAAAAGTTCAGTAATTTGATTTCATGTTATAATGTAAAGAGCTTGAACATAGAACTGATTAGCTTTCCATAAATAACAAAAAAAATCTTCATATGATATCACCTGTCAAAATTTGGAAAATGCTCTCGCGTTCTTTAGAACAAAATTTATCTGCTTTTTTTAAAATATTTCATACAACATAAGCATTCTTCACTATACTGCATTAATAGTTTGTTTATCTTAACATAAAAATATACTATCGGAAGAAAATTTATATTCCTGATAGTAACATTTAGTATGAATAAAAATGTAATTAGATAAATTTCTATGTATGGAAACGTTCAGTAATTTGATTTCATGTTATAATGTAAAGAACTTGAACATAGAACTGATTAGCTTTCCATAAATCAAAAAAAAATCTTCATATAATATCACGTGTCAAAATTTTGAAAATGCCTTCGCGTTCTTTAAAACAAAATTTATCTGCTTTTTTTAAAATATTTCATACAACATAAGCATTCTTCACTATACTGCATTAATAGTTTGTCTATCTTAACATAAAAATATACTATCGGAAGAAAATTTATATTCCTGATAGTAACATTTAGTATGAATAAAAATGTAATTAGATAAATTTCTATGTATGGAAACGTTCAGTAATTTGATTTCATGTTATAATGTAAAGAGCTTGAACATAGAACTGATTAGCTTTCCATAAATAACAAAAAAATCTTCATATGATATCACGTGTCAAAATTTTGAAAATGCTCTCGCGTTCTTTAAATCAAAATTTATCTGCTTTTTTTAAAATATTTCATACAACATAAGCATTCTTCACTATACTGCATTAATAGTTTGTTTATCTTAACATAAAAATATACTATCGGAAGAAAATTTATATTCCTGGTAGTAACATTTAGTATGAATAAAAATGTAATTAGATAAATTTCTATGTATGGAAAAGTTCAGTAATTTGATTTCATGTTATAATGTAAAGAGCTTGAACATAGAACTGATTAGCTTTCCATAAATAACAAAAAAATTCTTCATATGATATCACCTGTCAAAATTTGGAAAATACTCTTGCGTTCTTTAAAACAAAATTTATGTGCTTTTTTAAAAATATTTCATACAACATAAGCATTCTTCACTATACTGCATTAATAGTTTGTCTATCTTAACATAAAAATATACTATCGGAAGAAAATTTATATTCCTGATAGTAACATTTAGTATGAATAAAAATGAAATTAGATAAATTTCTATGTATGGAAACGTTTAGTAATTTGATTTCATGTTATAATGTAAAGAGCTTGAACATAGAACTGATTAGCTTTCCATAAATAACAAAAAAAATCTTCATATGATATCACCTGTCAAAATTTGGAAAATGCTCTCGCGTTCTTTAGAACAAAATTTATCTGCTTTTTTTAAAATATTTCATACAACATAAGCATTCTTCACTATACTGCATTAATAGTTTGTTTATCTTAACATAAAAATATACTATCGGAAGAAAATTTACATTCCTGATAGTAACATTTAGTATGAATAAAAATGTAATTAGATAAATTTCTATGTATGGAAAAGTTCAGTAATTTGATTTCATGTTATAATGTAAAGAGCTTGAACATAGAACTGATTAGCTTTCCATAAATAACAAAAAAAATCTTCATATGATATCACCTGTCAAAATTTGGAAAATGCTCTCGCGTTCTTTAGAACAAAATTTATCTGCTTTTTTTAAAATATTTCATACAACATAAGCATTCTTCCCTATACTGCATTAATAGTTTGTCTATCTTAACATAAAAATATACTATCGGAAGAAAATTTATATTCCTGATAGTAACATTTAGTATGAATAAAAATGTAATTAGATAAATTTCTATGTATGGAAAAGTTCAGTAATTTGATATCATGTTATAATGTAAAGAGCTTGAACATAGAACTGATTAGCTTTCCATAAATAACAAAAAAAATCTTCATATGATATCACCTGTCAAAATTTGGAAAATGCTCTCGCGTTCTTTAGAACAAAATTTATCTGCTTTTTTTAAAATATTTCATACAACATAAGCATTCTTCACTATACTGCATTAATAATTTGTTTATCTTAACATAAAAATATACTATCGGAAGAAAATTTACATTCTTAATAGTAACATTTAGTATGAATAAAAATGTAATTAGATAAATTTCTATGTATGGAAAAGTTCAGTAATTTGATTTCATGTTATAATGTAAAAAGCTTGAACATAGAACTGATTAGCTTTCCATAAACAACAAAAAAAATCTTCATATGATATCACCTGTCAAAATTTGGAAAATGCTCTCGCGTTCTTTAGAACAAAATTTATCTGCTTTTTTTAAAATATTTCATACAACATAAGCATTCTTCACTATACTGCATTAATAGTTTGTTTATCTTAACATAAAAATATACTATCGGAAGAAAATTTACATTCCTGATAGTAACATTTAGTATGAATAAAAATGTAATTAGATAAATTTCTATGTATGGAAAAGTTCAGTAATTTGATTTCATGTTATAATGTAAAGAGCTTGAACATAGAACTGATTAGCTTTCCATAAATAACAAAAAAAATCTTCATATGATATCACCTGTCAAAATTTGGAAAATGCTCTCGCGTTCTTTAGAACAAAATTTATCTGCTTTTTTTAAAATATTTCATACAACATAAGCATTCTTCACTATACTGCATTAATAGTTTGTTTATCTTAACATAAAAATATACTATCGGAAGAAAATTTACATTCCTGATAGTAACATTTAGTATGAATAAAAATGTAATTAGATAAATTTCTATGTATGGAAAAGTTCAGTAATTTGATTTCATGTTATAATGTAAAGAGCTTGAACATAGAACTGATTAGCTTTCCATAAATAACAAAAAAAATCTTCATATGATATCACCTGTCAAAATTTGGAAAATGCTCTCGCGTTCTTTAGAACAAAATTTATCTGCTTTTTTTTAAATATTTCATACAACATAAGCATTCTTCACTATACTGCATTAATAGTTTGTTTATCTTAACATAAAAATATACTATCGGGAGAAAATTTATATTCCTGATAGTAACGTTTAGTATGAATAAAAATGTAATTAGATAAATTTCTATGTATGGAAAAGTTCAGTAATTTGATTTCATGTTATAATGTAAAAAGCTTGAACATAGAACTGATTAGCTTTCCATAAACAACAAAAAAAATCTTCATATGATATCACCTGTCAAAATTTGGAAAATGCTCTCGCGTTCTTTAGAACAAAATTTATCTGCTTTTTTTAAAATATTTCATACAACATAAGCATTCTTCACTATACTGCATTAATAGTTTGTTTATCTTAACATAAAAATATACTATCGGAAGAAAATTTACATTCCTGATAGTAACATTTAGTATGAATAAAAATGTAATTAGATAAATTTCTATGTATGGAAAAGTTCAGTAATTTGATTTCATGTTATAATGTAAAGAGCTTGAACATAGAACTGATTAGCTTTCCATAAATAACAAAAAAAATCTTCATATGATATCACCTGTCAAAATTTGGAAAATGCTCTCGCGTTCTTTAGAACAAAATTTATCTGCTTTTTTTTAAATATTTCATACAACATAAGCATTCTTCACTATACTGCATTAATAGTTTGTTTATCTTAACATAAAAATATACTATCGGAAGAAAATTTATATTCCTGATAGTAACGTTTAGTATGAATAAAAATGTAATTAGATAAATTTCTATGTATGGAAAAGTTCAGTAATTTGATTTCATGTTATAATGTAAAAAGCTTGAACATAGAACTGATTAGCTTTCCATAAACAACAAAAAAAATCTTCATATGATATCACCTGTCAAAATTTGGAAAATGCTCTCGCGTTCTTTAGAACAAAATTTATCTGCTTTTTTTAAAATATTTCATACAACATAAGCATTCTTCACTATACTGCATTAATAGTTTGTTTATCTTAACATAAAAATATACTATCGGAAGAAAATTTACATTCCTGATAGTAACATTTAGTATGAATAAAAATGTAATTAGATAAATTTCTATGTATGGAAAAGTTCAGTAATTTGATTTCATGTTATAATGTAAAGAGCTTGAACATAGATCTGATTAGCTTTCCATAAATAACAAAAAAAATCTTCATATGATATCACCTGTCAAAATTTGGAAAATGCTCTCGCGTTCTTTAGAACAAAATTTATCTGCTTTTTTTTAAATATTTCATACAACATAAGCATTCTTCACTATACTGCATTAATAGTTTGTTTATCTTAACATAAAAATATACTATCGGAAGAAAATTTATATTCCTGATAGTAACATTTAGTATGAATAAAAATGTAATTAGATAAATTTCTATGTATGGAAAAGTTCAGTAATTTGATTTCATGTTATAATGTAAAAAGCTTGAACATAGAACTGATTAGCTTTCCATAAACAACAAAAAAAATCTTCATATGATATCACCTGTCAAAATTTGGAAAATGCTCTCGCGTTCTTTAGAACAAAATTTATCTGCTTTTTTTAAAATATTTCATACAACATAAGCATTCTTCACTATACTGCATTAATAGTTTGTTTATCTTAACATAAAAATATACTATCGGAAGAAAATTTACATTCCTGATAGTAACATTTAGTATGAATAAAAATGTAATTAGATAAATTTCTATGTATGGAAAAGTTCAGTAATTTGATTTCATGTTATAATGTAAAGAGCTTGAACATAGAACTGATTAGCTTTCCATAAATAACAAAAAAAATCTTCATATGATATCACCTGTCAAAATTTGGAAAATGCTCTCGCGTTCTTTAGAACAAAATTTATCTGCTTTTTTTAAAATATTTCATACAACATAAGCATTCTTCACTATACTGCATTAATAGTTTGTTTATCTTAACATAAAAATATACTATCGGAAGAAAATTTATATTCCTGATAGTAACGTTTAGTATGAATAAAAATGTAATTAGATAAATTTCTATGTATGGAAAAGTTCAGTAATTTGATTTCATGTTATAATGTAAAAAGCTTGAACATAGAACTGATTAGCTTTCCATAAACAACAAAAAAAATCTTCATATGATATCACCTGTCAAAATTTGGAAAATGCTCTCGCGTTCTTTAGAACAAAATTTATCTGCTTTTTTTAAAATATTTCATACAACATAAGCATTCTTCACTATACTGCATTAATAGTTTGTTTATCTTAACATAAAAATATACTATCGGAAGAAAATTTACATTCCTGATAGTAACATTTAGTATGAATAAAAATGTAATTAGATAAATTTCTATGTATGGAAAAGTTCAGTAATTTGATTTCATGTTATAATGTAAAGAGCTTGAACATAGAACTGATTAGCTTTCCATAAATAACAAAAAAAATCTTCATATGATATCACCTGTCAAAATTTGGAAAATGCTCTCGCGTTCTTTAGAACAAAATTTATCTGCTTTTTTTTAAATATTTCATACAACATAAGCATTCTTCACTATACTGCATTAATAGTTTGTTTATCTTAACATAAAAATATACTATCGGAAGAAAATTTATATTCCTGATAGTAACATTTAGTATGAATAAAAATGTAATTAGATAAATTTCTATGTATGGAAAAGTTCAGTAATTTGATTTCATGTTATAATGTAAAAAGCTTGAACATAGAACTGATTAGCTTTCCATAAACAACAAAAAAAATCTTCATATGATATCACCTGTCAAAATTTGGAAAATGCTCTCGCGTTCTTTAGAACAAAATTTATCTGCTTTTTTTAAAATATTTCATACAACATAAGCATTCTTCACTATACTGCATTAATAGTTTGTTTATCTTAACATAAAAATATACTATCGGAAGAAAATTTACATTCCTGATAGTAACATTTAGTATGAATAAAAATGTAATTAGATAAATTTCTATGTATGGAAAAGTTCAGTAATTTGATTTCATGTTATAATGTAAAGAGCTTGAACATAGAACTGATTAGCTTTCCATAAATAACAAAAAAAATCTTCATATGATATCACCTGTCAAAATTTGGAAAATACTCTTGCGTTCTTTAAAACAAAATTTATGTGCTTTTTTAAAAATATTTCATACAACATAAGCATTCTTCACTATACTGCATTAATAGTTTGTCTATCTTAACATAAAAATATACTATCGGAAGAAAATTTATATTCCTGATAGTAACATTTAGTATGAATAAAAATGAAATTAGATAAATTTCTATGTATGGAAACGTTTAGTAATTTGATTTCATGTTATAATGTAAAGAGCTTGAACATAGAACTGATTAGCTTTCCATAAATAACAAAAAAAATCTTCATATGATATCACCTGTCAAAATTTGGAAAATGCTCTCGCGTTCTTTAGAACAAAATTTATCTGCTTTTTTTTAAATATTTCATACAACATAAGCATTCTTCACTATACTGCATTAATAGTTTGTTTATCTTAACATAAAAATATACTATCGGAAGAAAATTTATATTCCTGATAGTAACGTTTAGTATGAATAAAAATGTAATTAGATAAATTTCTATGTATGGAAAAGTTCAGTAATTTGATTTCATGTTATAATGTAAAAAGCTTGAACATAGAACTGATTAGCTTTCCATAAACAACAAAAAAAATCTTCATATGATATCACCTGTCAAAATTTGGAAAATGCTCTCGCGTTCTTTAGAACAAAATTTATCTGCTTTTTTTAAAATATTTCATACAACATAAGCATTCTTCACTATACTGCATTAATAGTTTGTTTATCTTAACATAAAAATATACTATCGGAAGAAAATTTACATTCCTGATAGTAACATTTAGTATGAATAAAAATGTAATTAGATAAATTTCTATGTATGGAAAAGTTCAGTAATTTGATTTCATGTTATAATGTAAAGAGCTTGAACATAGAACTGATTAGCTTTCCATAAATAACAAAAAAAATCTTCATATGATATCACCTGTCAAAATTTGGAAAATGCTCTCGCGTTCTTTAGAACAAAATTTATCTGCTTTTTTTAAAAATATTTCATACAACATAAGCATTCTTCACTATACTGCATTAATAGTTTGTTTATCTTAACATAAAAATATACTATCGGAAGAAAATTTACATTCCTGATAGTAACATTTAGTATGAATAAAAATGTAATTAGATAAATTTCTATGTATGGAAAAGTTCAGTAATTTGATTTCATGTTATAATGTAAAGAGCTTGAACATAGAACTGATTAGCTTTCCATAAATAACAAAAAAAATCTTCATATGATATCACCTGTCAAAATTTGGAAAATGCTCTCGCGTTATTTAGAACAAAATTTATCTGCTTTTTTTTAAATATTTCATACAACATAAGCATTCTTCACTATACTGCATTAATAGTTTGTTTATCTTAACATAAAAATATACTATCGGAAGAAAATTTATATTCCTGATAGTAACATTTAGTATGAATAAAAATGTAATTAGATAAATTTCTATGTATGGAAAAGTTCAGTAATTTGATTTCATGTTATAATGTAAAAAGCTTGAACATAGAACTGATTAGCTTTCCATAAACAACAAAAAAAATCTTCATATGATATCACCTGTCAAAATTTGGAAAATGCTCTCGCGTTCTTTAGAACAAAATTTATCTGCTTTTTTTAAAATATTTCATACAACATAAGCATTCTTCACTATACTGCATTAATAGTTTGTTTATCTTAACATAAAAATATACTATCGGAAGAAAATTTACATTCCTGATAGTAACATTTAGTATGAATAAAAATGTAATTAGATAAATTTCTATGTATGGAAAAGTTCAGTAATTTGATTTCATGTTATAATGTAAAGAGCTTGAACATAGAACTGATTAGCTTTCCATAAATAACAAAAAAAATCTTCATATGATATCACCTGTCAAAATTTGGAAAATGCTCTCGCGTTCTTTAGAACAAAATTTATCTGCTTTTTTTAAAATATTTCATACAACATAAGCATTCTTCACTATACTGCATTAATAGTTTGTTTATCTTAACATAAAAATATACTATCGGAAGAAAATTTACATTCCTGATAGTAACATTTAGTATGAATAAAAATGTAATTAGATAAATTTCTATGTATGGAAAAGTTCAGTAATTTGATTTCATGTTATAATGTAAAGAGCTTGAACATAGAACTGATTAGCTTTCCATAAATAACAAAAAAAATCTTCATATGATATCACCTGTCAAAATTTGGAAAATGCTCTCGCGTTCTTTAGAACAAAATTTATCTGCTTTTTTTTAAATATTTCATACAACATAAGCATTCTTCACTATACTGCATTAATAGTTTGTTTATCTTAACATAAAAATATACTATCGGAAGAAAATTTATATTCCTGATAGTAACGTTTAGTATGAATAAAAATGTAATTAGATAAATTTCTATGTATGGAAAAGTTCAGTAATTTGATTTCATGTTATAATGTAAAAAGCTTGAACATAGAACTGATTAGCTTTCCATAAACAACAAAAAAAATCTTCATATGATATCACCTGTCAAAATTTGGAAAATGCTCTCGCGTTCTTTAGAACAAAATTTATCTGCTTTTTTTAAAATATTTCATACAACATAAGCATTCTTCACTATACTGCATTAATAGTTTGTTTATCTTAACATAAAAATATACTATCGGAAGAAAATTTACATTCCTGATAGTAACATTTAGTATGAATAAAAATGTAATTAGATAAATTTCTATGTATGGAAAAGTTCAGTAATTTGATTTCATGTTATAATGTAAAGAGCTTGAACATAGAACTGATTAGCTTTCCATAAATAACAAAAAAAATCTTCATATGATATCACCTGTCAAAATTTGGAAAATGCTCTCGCGTTCTTTAGAACAAAATTTATCTGCTTTTTTTAAAATATTTCATACAACATAAGCATTCTTCACTATACTGCATTAATAGTTTGTTTATCTTAACATAAAAATATACTATCGGAAGAAAATTTACATTCCTGATAGTAACATTTAGTATGAATAAAAATGTAATTAGATAAATTTCTATGTATGGAAAAGTTCAGTAATTTGATTTCATGTTATAATGTAAAGAGCTTGAACATAGAACTGATTAGCTTTCCATAAATAACAAAAAAAATCTTCATATGATATCACCTGTCAAAATTTGGAAAATGCTCTTGCGTTCTTTAAAACAAAATTTATCTGCTTTTTTTAAAATATTTCATACAACATAAGCATTCTACACCATACTGCATTAAAAGTTTGTCTATCTTATCATAAAAATATACTATCGGAAGAAAAATTATATACTAGAAAAAACAGTTTATTATTATTACTCTCCACACTATGGAATAGGGGAGAGTCATGATTTCGCAAAATTTAAGCGTATTTTTTTTACATCAATTTCTCAATGGGTATCATGTAGAGAATGCACACTATGAGTTTCGTCGTGATGTGTTTGTGTGTATGGCGTATACGCTGTACGCCGTACGCCGTACGCCGTACGCCGTAGCATTTATCTTTTTTGTGTCCTCTCTACAGCCCAAACTATAAGTCTGATCGACTTCATATTAACATCATATGTGTAAAGTGCAAAGACCTAGAGCTGATTAGTTTTCCATAGACAACTTTTGATTTCTTCTCTATGAATTCATCATTTACGTTGTTTTTTTTTTGTGTCCTCTCTGCAGCCCAAACTATAAGTCCGATTGACTTCATATTGATATCACATGTGTTAAGTCCATAAACTTAGAGCTGATTAGTTTTCCATAGACAACGGTTCATTTTTTCCCAATGTTTCTTTATGATTTCATCTATTAAAACTGAAAAAATGCTCTCACGACCTGGAAATTAGAGATATTTTAATTTGGTTTCAACTAATAATACAACACCAAGAATCTTCATAAAATTGTATTCAAAGTTGGTCAATGTTAAAAGAAAAATATTCAACGGTTTCAAAAATTATATTTTATTTAATGGATATTTGTATGAAACTTATATGTAACAAGAGAATTTTTTTATATTTGGCAATGTTCAGTTCATTGATTTCATATTGATATAAGAATATTAATAGCTTGAACTTAGAACTGATTAGCTTTTCATAGATATCATAAAATTTCTTCATATGATATCACGTGTCAACATTGTCAAAATGCTCTAACGCTCTTTGAAACAAAATTTATCTGCTTTTTTTAAAATATTTCATACAACATAAGCAGTCTTCACTATACTGCATTAATAGTTTGTCTATCTTAACATAAAAATATACTATCGGAAGAAAATTTATATTCCTGTTAGTAACATTTAGTATGAATAAAAATGTAATTAGATAAATTTCTATTTATGGAAACGTTCAGTAATTTGATTTCATGTTATAATGTAAAGAGCTTGAACATAGAACTGATTAGCTTTCCATAAATAACAAAAAAAATCTTCATATGATATCACCTGTCAAAATTTGGAAAATGCTCTCGCGTTCTTTAGAACAAAATTTATCTGCTTTTTTTAAAATATTTCATACAACATAAGCATTCTTCCCTATACTCCATTAATAGTTTGTCTATCTTAACATAAAAATATACTATCGGAAGAAAATTTATATTCCTGATAGTAACATTTAGTATGAATAAAAATGTAATTAGATAAATTTCTATGTATGGAAAAGTTCAGTAATTTGATTTCATGTTATAATGTAAAGAGCTTGAACATAGAACTGATTAGCTTTCCATAAATAACAAAAAAAATCTTCATATGATATCACCTGTCAAAATTTGGAAAATGCTCTCGCGTTCTTTAGAACAAAATTTATCTGCTTTTTTTTAAATATTTCATACAACATAAGCATTCTTCACTATACTGCATTAATAGTTTGTTTATCTTAACATAAAAATATACTATCGGAAGAAAATTTATATTCCTGATAGTAACATTTAGTATGAATAAAAATGTAATTAGATAAATTTCTATGTATGGAAACGTTCAGTAATTTGATTTCATGTTATAATGTAAAGAACTTGAACATAGAACTGATTAGCTTTCCATAAATCAAAAAAAAATCTTCATATAATATCACGTGTCAAAATTTTGAAAATGCCTTCGCGTTCTTTAAAACAAAATTTATCTGCTTTTTTTAAAATATTTCATACAACATAAGCATTCTTCACTATACTGCATTAATAGTTTGTTTATCTTAACATAAAAATATACTATCGGAAGAAAATTTATATTCCTGATAGTAACATTTAGTATGAATAAAAATGTAATAAGATAAATTTCTATGTATGGAAAAGTTCAGTAATTTGATTTCATGTTATAATGTAAAGAGCTTGAACATAGAACTGATTAGCTTTCCATAAATAACAAAAAAAATCTTCATATGATATCACCTGTCAAAATTTGGAAAATGCTCTCGCGTTCTTTAGAACAAAATTTATCTGCTTTTTTTTAAATATTTCATACAACATAAGCATTCTTCACTATACTGCATTAATAGTTTGTTTATCTTCACATAAAAATATACTATCGGAAGAAAATTTACATTCCTGATAGTAACATTTAGTATGAATAAAAATGTAATTAGATAAATTTCTATGTATGGAAAAGTTCAGTAATTTGATTTCATGTTATAATGTAAAGAGCTTGAACATAGAACTGATTAGCTTTCCATAAATAACAAAAAAATCTTCATATGATATCACGTGTCAAAATTTTGAAAATGCTCTCGCGTTCTTTAAATCAAAATTTATCTGCTTTTTTAAAAATATTTCATACAACATAAGCATTCTTCACTATACTGCATTAATAGTTTGTCTATCTTAACATAAAAATATACTATCGGAAGAAAATTTATATTCCTGATAGTAACATTTAGTATGAATAAAAATGTAATTAGATAAATTTCTATGTATGGAAACGTTCAGTAATTTGATTTCATGTTATTATGTAAAGAGCTTGAACATAGAACTGATTAGCTTTCCATAAATAACAAAAAAATTCTTCATATAATATCACGTGTCAAAATTTTGAAAATGCTCTCGCGTTCTTTAAAACAAAATTTATCTGCTTTTTTTAAAATATTTCATACAACATAAGGATTCTTCACTATACTGCATTAATAGTTTGTTTATCTTAACATAAAAATATACTATCGGAAGAAAATTTATATTCCTGATAGTAACATTTAGTATGAATAAAAATGTAATTAGATAAATTTCTATGTATGGAAACGTTCAGTAATTTGATTTCATGTTATAATGTAAAGAGCTTGAACATTGAACTGATTAGCTTTCCATAAATAACAAAAAAATCTTCATATGATATCACGTGTCAAAATTTTGAAAATGCTCTCGCGTTCTTTAAATCAAAATTTATCTGCTTTTTTAAAAATATTTCATACAACATAAGCATTCTTCACTATACTGCATTAATAGTTTGTTTATCTTAACATAAAAATATACTATCGGAAGAAAATTTATATTCCTGGTAGTAACATTTAGTATGAATAAAAATGTAATTAGATAAATTTCTATGTATGGAAAAGTTCAGTAATTTGATTTCATGTTATAATGTAAAGAGCTTGAACATAGAACTGATTAGCTTTCCATAAATAACAAAAAAATTCTTCATATGATATCACCTCTCCAAATTTGGAAAATGCTCTCGCGTTCTTTAGAACAAAATTTATCTGCTTTTGTTAAAATATTTCATACAACATAAGCATTCTTCCCTATACTGCATTAATAGTTTGTCTATCTTAACATAAAAATATACTATCGGAAGAAAATTTATATTCCTGATAGTAACATTTAGTATGAATAAAAATGTAATTAGATAAATTTCTATGTATGGAAACGTTCAGTAATTTGATTTCATGTTATAATGTAAAGAGCTTGAACATAGAACTGATTAGCTTTCCATAAATAACAAAAAAATTCTTCATATGATATCACCTGTCAAAATTTGGAAAATACTCTTGCGTTCTTTAAAACAAAATTTATCTGCTTTTTTAAAAATATTTCATACAACATAAGCATTCTTCACTATACTGCATTAATAGTTTGTTTATCTTAACATAAAAATATACTATCGGAAGAAAATTTATATTCCTGATAGTAACATTTAGTATGAATAAAAATGTAATTAGATAAATTTCTATGTATGGAAACGTTCAGTAATTTGATTTCATGTTATAATGTAAAGAGCTTGAACATAGAACTGATTAGCTTTCCATAAATAACAAAAAAATCTTCATATGATATCACGTGTCAAAATTTTGAAAATGCTCTCGCGTTCTTTAAATCAAAATTTATCTGCTTTTTTTAAAATATTTCATACAACATAAGCATTCTTCACTATACTGCATTAATAGTTTGTTTATCTTAACATAAAAATATACTATCGGAAGAAAATTTATATTCCTGGTAGTAACATTTAGTATGAATAAAAATGTAATTAGATAAATTTCTATGTATGGAAAAGTTCAGTAATTTGATTTCATGTTATAATGTAAAGAGCTTGAACATAGAACTGATTAGCTTTCCATAAATAACAAAAAAATTCTTCATATGATATCACCTGTCAAAATTTGGAAAATACTCTTGCGTTCTTTAAAACAAAATTTATGTGCTTTTTTAAAAATATTTCATACAACATAAGCATTCTTCACTATACTGCATTAATAGTTTGTCTATCTTAACATAAAAATATACTATCGGAAGAAAATTTATATTCCTGATAGTAACATTTAGTATGAATAAAAATGAAATTAGATAAATTTCTATGTATGGAAACGTTTAGTAATTTGATTTCATGTTATAATGTAAAGAGCTTGAACATAGAACTGATTAGCTTTCCATAAATAACAAAAAAATTCTTCATATGATATCACCTGTCAAAATTTGGAAAATACTCTTGCGTTCTTTAAAACAAAATTTATGTGCTTTTTTAAAAATATTTCATACAACATAAGCATTCTTCACTATACTGCATTAATAGTTTGTCTATCTTAACATAAAAATATACTATCGGAAGAAAATTTATATTCCTGATAGTAACATTTAGTATGAATAAAAATGAAATTAGATAAATTTCTATGTATGGAAACGTTTAGTAATTTGATTTCATGTTATAATGTAAAGAGCTTGAACATAGAACTGATTAGCTTTCCATAAATAACAAAAAAATCTTCATATGATATCACGTGTCAAAATTTTGAAAATGCTCTCGCGTTCTTTAAATCAAAATTTATCTGCTTTTTTTAAAATATTTCATACAACATAAGCATTCTTCACTATACGGCATTAATAGTTTGTCTATCTTAACATGAAAATATACTATCGTTAGAAAATTTATATTCCTGGTAGTAAAATTTAGAATGAATAAAATATTTCATTGTCAATATTTGTGGTGTGGAGAGTTTAGTGTTGGCCACAACCCACTCGTTTTTTATTTGTTTTTATTCTTATATCATAGTAACACATTTAATCCTTCTTCCATCGTTTTTCCTTTTTATTTTCCTCTTCCCTTTATTTCCCGTCACCGGCAAATATGCAATAATTTTTTAATAACATCTTAATTTGTTCTAATAATGTTTTTATATATTTTGATTATGTTCTTTCTTATTTAGTTTTGTAATGTGTGTGCTTGTATATTATGATTGTCATCTGTGGGCAAATATAATTGGTCTGTTTATTTTATTCCTTCTGTATATTTTATAAGACTGTGTTTGTCCCTTAAATAAATAAATAAATAAATAGTACACAGCACATACACAGATATAATATAATAATAATAATGAACACTTCCTTGCACCCTGCGCAAGTGGCGAGTTTATTGCCGTATGGCAATTTCTTCCAACTAACCAGTGTTTCCAGCCCAGAGAAGCAATATTTGCGTGAGAAATAAATTTAAATAAATTTCTCCTCTGCTGGGAATCGAACCCAGGACGCCCGCACAGAAACCGAACGGCTTACCAACTGTGCCACGGCGGTCGGCACATTGATATACATTGTGATGAAACTTTCAGTTGATTATCTGTTATAAAAAAACCTTAAGAATTGCGAATTCAAAGCTCCCCACTGTATACCCTTGGGATAGTGACGAGTAAAAAATATTGTGGGAGGTGTCTAAGGAATTAAGGAGAGGAAGAGTATTTTAATAATTCGTAGTTGTAGACTATATTATTAACTCAACAAATAAAGTTTATATTCAATGAAAACATTTTGTTTATTTAAATTAAGAGTCAAATACTTTTGTCTCGGTCTTACTACTTCCTATGTTAATATTAAGTAACACATTATCCAGACAAAATATTATCTCCTATGAATTATACTGATTATGACGAATGTCTATTGCTTAATACATCATGAAGTTTATGTAAGTATGTACAAAGTATTTAACAGAATCAAGGTTTAGCATAATGTACTGTTCCCATAATTAAGATTACTAATTACCTAACTGTCCAAAATTCTATCCTTGTCTTATACCACATATACTTTACTATCTTATTTATTTTATGATATATGAATGTCATTTATCATTACAGTTTCAATTTTAATTGCATATTTTTTGTTTAAATCTACCAAAAAATATTTAACGATTCATTTCAATTCGTGATTTTTTGTTGAATCTAACTTTATAGTTTCGTTCAATAATTGAGATTAGATTTTTGTAAAATACCTAAACTAGTGATCGTGTCAAAGTAAAAATTCGACCATAATAAATAAAAAAATTAAATTTGAAAAGTCAATGGACATGATATATGATAAAAAACATCATGTATTCGTCATTTTTGTTTTCTACAAAGCGATAATACGCCCAATTATTGAATATGGTAATCACCTCTTGAGTGGCGCCCCACAATATGTAGGTATACCTACTGAATACCCTCGATCCTGTACAAAGGCGTACTGTACGTCTGATTGACGACCCATCGTTGACTGATGGATTGCAATCACTAGACCACAGACGCAAGGTCGGTAGTCTTAGTTTATTCTATAGATACTACCACGGGAGATGCTCAGAAGAACTTGCATCCCGGGTTCCTCTTCCATCCATTCCCAATAGAGTCACTAGTTTTACTCAATCTCAACACCCGTTCACAGTAAACCTTCAATTTACACGAACCAGTCGCTTATCGATCTCTTTTTTTTTTAACACAGCAGCCCGGCTGTGGAACGATCTTCCGAATTCTGTGTTTCCACCTTCTTACAACCCGGGTCTTTTTAAAACCCGAATTAATATTTTCCTGAGCAGATTGCAAACCCTCTCCAACGCTACGTAGTGCGCTTCTTCAGAAGAGTATAATGGACCCAAATTCTAATAACTGGTGTCCCCAACGTAGGCATGTTTTAAAAAAAGGGGATGGAATTTTCTTTTTACATGTTGCAAAGTGTTGGAAGAACACGTTGCAAAGAAATTGCCATATGGCAATAAACTCACAATTTGCGCAGGGTGCAATAAAGTGTTCATTATTATTATTATTAATGTGTAAATTGTTTAAGTACCATTTATGTATTTTTTTTAAAAAGAATGAATATGTCCTTGTATAACAAGTACATATACATCCTTATACATTCCCTAAACTAAGCATAAATGCTTGTACTATAGGTGAATGGAAATCGGTCGTGGCAGGATTCGAACTCGCAACCTCTGGGTTGCTAGCCCAGCGCGCTAACCGCTCTGCCACCACCCATCTCATCGTATATTTATTTATTTATTTGGGAAGCCAACAGCTCATTTACATTTTTTATAATACAAATTTTAACATAGAATTCAGAGCCAATAACAAGCTTTCCATCAATGACAAGAATATTATATTCTTTAGCATGTTCTGTATTTGAATTCGTATAAAATACAGTATGAAAGTAAACAATCTATGGTTTGACGTGAAATATTTTTTTGTTTAATTCAATGTATGTAGGTATATGTACGACATATTATGTAGGTATACCAAATTTTAGTTTTCTGCACTTTCTCCATATAAAATTTTGATACATTTTTATGATAAATTTTTTGGTTAAAACTTAAAACTTCGTATCTACATCTCTACTAATTCGAAATAGTTTTGATAGATAGTCATATTATAAGTTAACAGTAATGTCTATGGCATGGGATTGTCTATCATCTGATTTTATCCAAAATCACTCTTCTGGTTGTGCCTTGTTACTCAGTTTGTTACACAATTTTAATTGTGTTTTCAATCTGGATCTGTGAGACGATAAATATCATAAGTCTCCAGAATGTGGCAACTAGTTATTGGATACCTATTAGTAGCCCGAGAAGCGATATAAAACATTAAAAAAGTCCGATATACACTCAACTTTGAAGTCACGCCACGAAATGCTCTGGGCCTACATGTTTTGTATTTGTATAAATAGATAGTTTTATCATATATTTATCTAAAGAATCTGATTTATACTGCGTGTTTTCCACTTTCATGGGTTGTTTTCTATACCATACCATAAATATGAATGGAAAACAACAAATAAATAAAAAAATACACACACAAAATTATCAAAACGAAATTAACATCACACGTTACACGCCGCGAATTTTAAATCATAACTTTCCACTGTTATATAATACCTAGTGTAGAGTAAAAAATGTCTGATATGAGCAAAGTTAGCGATGAGAATAATCGATTCAATCGATTATCAAAATCATTCGAAACAATCGATTATTTCAAATTCATTCGATTGTTATAATCGATTATAACAATCGAATGATAATCGATTGCATAATCGATTGAATGAATTACATGAAGTTAGCAACAGACTAACCGAATATTTTCAATCGAATGATAATCGTTTGATTCAATCGAATGTATGAATGACATGAATTTAGCAACTTGGAACTATTTACTAACTATTTGAACTATTTTTTACATTCACGTAAATGTAAAAAAATAATAAATTTCAATCACTCATCATATTTTAAACGGAATAGATTTTTTAATATTAGACACCTTACCTTTATTACGCTTTTATTAAATGTCACGATAAGTCGGTAGGTGCACGCATACAATGTAGGGCCGTATTTTTAATTTTTTTTAACCTACCCCCCCCCCCCGCTGCTGTATACTCATTCTTCGATTATAATCATTCGAATGATCATTCGATTATTATAATAATCGATTATCGTTCATTCGATTATCAAATTCAATCGATTATTCCCATCACTAAGCAAAGTGGTAGGCACAAATTTACTAAATACTAATATTAAAAACGTGTCTTTAAAGGCTCTGTACGCGAACAAAAGTCTCATAATATTATGTATGTACATTGAATGTATGGGGTACATATAGTATGAACACAATGGATAAAACAGGCATTTAAAAATGTATGAATTAGTGAGTGTTTGTTGAGTTATATTACGAATATGTAGGTACTATTAGGCCGATAGCTTTAGGCGTTGACATCATTTCTCATGTTGGAATTTGTTTTCTGTTTAGGTATTCTGCTACTATATAAATAATCAATTGCCTCTAGTGCCGCTTTAATTTGAACTTACTTCATCGGCATTCGATCCACATTGATCATAGGTATAATAGTGTCTGTTAAAGTTAGATAGATACTCTTGTTTGAAAACTGTTGTATCCTTCGTCTGATGGAGGTCGTTTAGCTTAAATAGTCCAATCTGGGATAAGGTAATTAACACCAATTTTGCAAAATTAAGCTGTCTCAGAGTCCAATTAAAGAAACGATAGAATTTGACCTGTAATGGAATAATAATTGAGGGACTTCTGTATGTATCACTTGAAAGATCTCAAGTGATAAATACTATTATTTATATGGAATGATGGCAGAAATTAGTGAGAAAAATGTCGGTAATTCCAAGATTCAATCTATAATCAAGATCAAAATTTATCGAATATTTTTTTAATTGCATATACGCAAACATTGGATTTTTTCTCTGCCGGGAGTCAAATGATATTTTTATTGAGAAACATTTTTAACATCTCAATAGAGACGAAGTTGGGATATTATAGAAGAACCAGGAACTCAAGGCACCTACAGGGATATTATTTCATGTTTGGCTTGTTTACAAAAATGAAATAATATTTCTGGCACAGTTCAGGGGTGGCATCTGTGCGAGACACCGTCACCTCATTTAGATATAAGGACTGTTGCTTTCATTGTTTACATATAAACTAATTTCTCAATAGACTGCGTTACAAAAAAAGGTTTCTTCGTTATTTCATAGATGGCAATAGTATAGGTAATTCTTTATTTTCAAGTGAATTGTTACACATTATTCAAATATATAGAACTTCCAAAAATTACATTGATAAGGGAACGCAATAAGAAGGTATAATTGGTGAACGTTGCGCAGGCGCATAAAGTGATCATGTGAACCAGCTGATGACAGGTCGTAAGCTCTGTAGGTGCCTTGAGTTCCTGGTTCTTCTATAATATCCCAACTTCGTCTTTATTGAGATGTTAAAAAAGTTTGTCAATAAAAAATTCAAAATTTATTATATTGGCACTGTCAAAAATATAAACTGCTAGCCCTGAAACACGGTTTCCTTGTTGGGCAGCAGTCATCTACTTGTTATTGTCATTTTAAAATGTATTGTGATAAATAAATAAATAATTGAATTGTGCGTTAATTAACATAAAACCTACCAATGTAAGAATATAAAGATGAATTGTACATAAGAAAAAAGTGTTAGAGCACTGAAAACTAAGGTAAAACTAAGGTAAGTTATCGGCAAAAATAGAAGATACAGATAGCGATAAATAACTTGAGTATGTCACGTTGGCTGCCAGAGCGAAAATGTGTTATTTTGCTTAGTTGGTATACGTGCAAACCGTTTCCCTCTACGACGAAATTTCTCAAGTTATTTGCCTGAAACTATACATACTTATTCTGAACTTGGTGAAACGTGTGAATTTTCACTGAGCAACTAATTTTTTTCAACGATAAACACATTTTAAAATGTATGTACTATTGTACAGTGTAATATTGCTTCCTGTATCGAACTGTTGAATAAAATAAGGGGTCATTAAAGATTTTATTAATATTATGCACACCATCTCCTTATCTTAAATAATCAGAATTATTTGCATTTTCCTAACAATATGAGATATATTGCACGATCTTGTGAAATTAATAACATCACAAAATTGAAATATTTTACATGGTTCGCACTACGCGCTATTGCTCATCTTCTTATTGATCAACTTCAAGATTTTTCAATAATTACCACTAATTATAGAGCGCTGAGTTGTAGCGGTGATGACAGATGAAGGAAATGAACAAGTCGAGAATTATTATTTTGACCTGGTAGGTATGTAGGTCGCAATACTCGCTGATCGCAACTCATAACGAGGCATCAGATGAAAAAAAGTTCATGCTGACTTGGAGCTGAAACGACATTTTATTGCCGTGCTCAAATCACCAGCAAAAGTTAATATGTTTTAATATACATTAATAGTTCCAATTTCAATACATAAAACAGAACTTGGGAGAATATCTTCAGAATGTCCTAAGGCTGTTTTAATTTGGAAAAGGATAAGCCATATCAGTGCTTTACGTGAAAAGGATAATCTTTGCTGCGTAAAAACCGTACGAAGCTAAAGAAATAACATAAAAGCATGTTCATTTTGTGGCGTCAATTCGCCAGGCAAATTTGAAAGTCATACTTATATAATATTATATTTTTTGTGTTTGAAACGTCAAGTAATAAGTATGAAGAATGGATTCACTTTTAAAAACTCATATTGCACATAGTAAACACCTCGTACATAATGGGTACTTGACAGTATGTCATAAAATGGCTAACATTTACCAACAACTGTATAAATTAGGTATGTATGCTTGTGCGATCGTATCTGAAACAAGTATAACAAAATATGTAACAAGAGAGTCATGTACGCTGAAGAATGTTAAGGTATACTTGTTCAGTGCCTATATGCTTTACTGGAGCAATATTATATATAACTTAAGGTAATGCGAAGGCATACTTTAAACGAAGGTACTCCAACACGGTTACATGTACCTAATGATTTTGTCAACAAAGAAACCAGCACTGAATATGAAAATATTCAAAAGATAACAATGGATTATAAGTTTGCTGTTGTTTGAATTTGATTTATATGGAATATATCCAAGTTAGGCACTAGTAAATAATAAATTCATAAAAAAAAAACTTGTCATAAGTACAGGTGAAAGAGATCGGTGCAGAGACGATTTGAACACGGGTCCACTATATAGTTTTTCCAACTTTGATACGAAAATAAGCATCAGGGATAGCTCCTCGACAGTTCTCATTCCTGTCCATTCTGTTATTTATTTTAATTATTCAAGGTTATTTACAGTTTTAAATAAAAATAACATAAACAATCAAAATTAATAACCAACTACAAAACCATAATTTTATTACCAATTACTAAGGTCCGGTCTTACTAATTAAGAAAATAAATAGATGCATACAAGAGAGGAAGTTTAGGAAAGATCAGAGGAAAGTCGCTGTCACCTACCCCAATCCATACGGAACGTCATAGAACTAAGTAGTTCTGTTCATCCCCGAAGCGGCTGCTCGTCGGACGAAACAAGAAACTACTATCATTCATATTTCATACCACTACCACTAAGAGTCCAACCACAATCGTGGAGGCCCGTCAATCATGGCGAGGGTTACCCTCCCAACAGTGCCACGGTACTCTAGACAATCACAGGGAGCTTTCGCCACGCCTGTAGTACCTACTTTCAGTTCTTCGATTTCCACGCCAGGCGCAGCGTCGGCTACACCTGTCTCATCATCATAGAGGGCTACCGCCGAGTGGGTCGTGCCCACCAATCATGCACCGGGGGCTCCTCCCACCCCTTAGTACTCGTGTTGGCGATTACCACACTACGTGAACAGTACATTCAGTTCTTCGATTTCCTTCGCTTAGTGAGTGATGCAGGCTGAATCCTCGCCGCGGTTGACGAGTCACCGTCGAGCGAATCATTAAGGCGTTTGCCCTGCTCTTCCATAGGTAAGAATTGAAGGGGGCACCGACCTGTTGCCCAGAATCCTATGGTGGGGCTGCGGCCACCCCCAACTTTACTGGCTAGGCCCCTATGGCCACAAACTAGTCCCCAAAGTTTAGGACAGGACGATGGATTGGAATGGGATAGTTAAGAAAAAGAAAATCAATCATTGAGAAAGCCTCTACATATTCTTAAAACAGCTCGGTGAGCCAAACATGTCGAGACCTGCGAACTTTTCATCAAACTGTTTACATGCTCTATAAACAAAAACATTCCCGGCATAGTATTTAGTTCGAACAACAAGCACATTGAATAAACTCTCCTTCTTCATCACAGTCTCCTCTCCTTCTTCAGTCACTCCTTGTCAACAGCGCAGGGACTCTAAGGTTCATTTCTCATAATAAATTAGGAGTATCAACGCACGTTATGTTGCGGAGCCAGGATATTTTTTTCCTGTCATCACTTTTTCGACTCTCTATATTGCCCTGGATGATTAGGTAGTACTTTTCTTATTGGGTTTTTACTTAGTTAAGCGCATTCCCTGATTTACTACGGATCCATCATTTTAACAATATTATTCTAGATTTGTAAATAAACAGTTTCAAAGAGACGTTTACGAAAGTAATTGACAAATATGTACGTTGGTGAGTTTATTTGAAAACAAGTCATTGTACCTCAATGACCTGATGTTCTTTCGGCAATTTGCTGTGCCAAAAATCCACATTTGTAAATAATCAAAAGCAGTTGTTTTGTTGTAGATGGAGACATGTCGAGTTGAAGTCATCTTACGGTTGACAGAATAACTATTGCTGGTAGAGCCAAAAGTGTTTGCTGATAATTATGTCACGTAGTTTATTGTAGGTAGAACCTATTCAGATATGACTTCCGCCACAGTTGACGTGATTTTAAAAATGTGACGTGTTTTATTTGAGATACGGGAATTACTTGATCGCTAAAATAATCATAGAAATACTTAAACGCGAGTAAAATGCGATAAAAATATACATTTTTATTTATTTTCTTTGCCAACTTTGTAGCACAATTTTCAAGTAATTAAGTCTAATATTTTATAAGTACACCATGTACAAAAGATGCGCTTATATTTTTTGTAATATTTTTAGAATAACTTGTCTGTTCAATTTGATATATTATTGGCTCAGAGCCAAAAAATGTGATTAGAAAGATATTAATCGTTCATTACAAATACTTGGTAAGTATGCATTATATATACTTATGTTTTGTTTAAAAGTTGGAAACGAAATACATATACGTAAATGTTTATTGTAACGAGCTATATTTTATAAGATTTGGCGGTTATAATTCCTTAAACGTATTTCTCCATAAAATAAAGCGATGAAGGCAGCATATTTGGGTCATTTCTGCGAAGCAAAAACTACAGACTACGTCAGTTGATTATGAATAGAGGGACACCAAAGAATAGGAAGACGTAAGGTGTCACGGTTCCGCAACATTCGTGAGTGGACCGGCATCAGAGACGTCGCGAATTGTTCCAGACTGCGGCAGACAATAAAAAATTTTCACCGTCCGGAAGACCTAATATTATGGCACGAAGAGAAGAAAAAGATTCATGGTATGAAAGTCGATTTACAACTTATAAAAGTAAAACTATTAACATGTTTCTGATTTTGTTATCGGATTGAGAAAAAAATAAAGATCAAGATTTATTGAAGTTATTATATTATAAAATTATATGTACCTATCTATATGTACAAGAATTTTAATCAACGTTAGCGAAACAACTTTCATAAAAAATGTGATAGTCCAGTAGAGAGCACATTCATCAGAAATGATTTCTTACGGAATTACTGAAACTGGCTGGTTGGAGCAGTCGGGATCAACTGCTCTAGAGGAGTTGTACCGACTGCATCTTGATCTTCTACATCATCATCATCTACACAATCAATAAAAATTGTTACAGATTTTATTGTTAACGAGAATTTTGTTTTGGAACTGCAGACCACCGTGCTGCGACAGCTTGAAAGAGTTGAACCCAACTGCTACAAGTCTGTATCTCGGGTCTTAAGAAATAAACTCGCCACTTTTGCATGGGATCAAAGGAAATGATACAGTAAAATTACTTTGTCTATCTGTGACTTTTGTAAATTTAGACTTTAAGGTTTGAATAGTAGACCGCTCAAGCTTCGAAGAATCTTTGACCCATGGTGTTCTGCTAGGACCCATACCCTCGAGTCTCGAGAGCTTCTATCAAAACCTTGTTGACATTTTATAATGTTGCATATTTTATTGAAAATGGATATATTATAAAGATGGACTTATTTCTAAACAACCAGAAGTACCGTAATCTCTTTAGGTACTGTGAAGTTGTTTATCCACATCCAAGTACTGGTGCCATAATGTTGCTGCACGATCGCCTCCCATAAAAGTCCATAGTTGTAACTACTTCAGAGATAACTTGACTATAATAGTGGACACCTGGTTTAGTGCACAAACCAGGATCAACGTACTACTTAACCAAGCCATAAAACTTTATAATGCGGCAGCAATGAAATGCACATTCAACATTACAATATAACTGCATGTTAAACTAATTGTCGGGAAGACATCTTGAACATTTGCAAAGTTAATTTCACTCATATACATAGTAACACAATTTTTCGACTGTGAAGAAACGAATTCATGGTATTGGATTTCGACTTTTATACATAGATAAAAATCATGCGTCTTCCTGATTCCCGGCCGACCTATGCACAGTTAACCGTGGGGATATTTTACCGCACGGACAATTGACCGCGGGAACAGTTGGCCGTTGGGACAATTGATCGTGGAGACAGTACGGACAACTCTCCGATCTTTTTGCCGTATTGACAATTCACCGCACCGTGCGGTAATTTTATTTTAAGCCGCCATATTGGTTTCTAATATTGAAAAAAAACAATAAAGTTTCAATTATTTAGAAATCTACGCCCTTTAATTAGTAGAATTTTATATCCATTTAGAAAAGTCAAAACAACAAAGAACACGAAGAAGCTAAAAAATATACGTTTTCTTAAATAGCAAACTTAAACTTGATAATCGCTTATTTTGTAAAATTACGTTTTAATCATTGCCGCCATCCTGGATTTCTAGTAATATCAAAGACCTTATAATAATAGTATATAAGGTCTTTGAGTAATGTTTTGAAATCCAAAAGAGAAAAGAATCGGTTCGTCGTCATAAAAGAACATTTTTTTTAAATCAAAAACGACTTTTTAAAATAAGCATAAAGACCCATTTTTTAACTAACACGAACAAATAATAGGAATAAGTGCTTTCTGATACTTAAATAGTTTCCGCACGGTGAATTGTCCACACGGTAAATTGTCCCCACAGTCAATTGTCCTCACGGTCAATTGCTCGTGCGGTGAATTGTCCTCAAGGTCAACTGTCTAGGTAAATAATTGGTAAATTGTCCCCACGTCATGTCACGTAAACAACTCAATATTTGCGCCACATCTCTAATTTCTCTATATACTATCATAGCTACTATCTCTTACCGTGTATTGACAAATTTCAACGTACATCGTACCGTATCAGATCTTGTCTTACGATTATTATTATATGGACTCCCAGAGATCTTATTTTGTAATTTTCTTCATGATCTTGCGAAAATCTTTAAAAAAATAACAAGTATTATCATTACTTTGTAGCAGAACAGTCAAGTTTGAATAATATTAGATATCGAATTGTGGAAACATTATAATATATAGCACTTAAGAGGCTACAGTAGGCTATACATTATATTTTGAAAATAATTTCCCTAATACCCTCAAAAGATACGTCTTTGAAATAAGGACCAGTTTGTATGTACATCTTTAATCTATTGCATGTTTTTTTTTAATTTTGAATTTGTTTAATACTTTTTCTTGTAAAATTAGTTTTAGTAAAACCCTTTTTTATTTTTTTACTGTAAGTAACTAAAAAACTACAAGGCCTATGAAGTATATTTTTACTTTATTCGATAGAGAATATGAAAATCTACCGGCTGAATTTTTTATTGTTATAAAATTTCAATAACTCTTCTTGCTACTAAAAAAAAAACTCTAAATTTTACCATTTTCGCACGATAAAATGTTGTATATCACGTATCAGGTGATATACAATATTTTCTCGTGTTTCATACATTAGAAGCTAATTTAGTGTGCATTTTTGCGTACATCCGTATATCCAGGGTATAGTAGGGCCTTAAGAAGACTCGATTTTCGGTCTGTCTGATTAAGTAGTGTGATCTCTTCTTCCCCTCCATAGACAATGTCTTTTAAGTTTTAAGGAATAATGAGCCTATATAGAGTTCTAAGTCCATAATTAATAATCAGTGAGATTGAGACGGTCTTGAGATCAAAGACAATCCCGTATAACTGCACCTTAGCCTCCTTACTTGTATTTCCGATATGGTTATGTCTGCGACATAAATACGTATTGTTATAATTCATTATTCATTAGTTCTCAACTCGAAATCCAATATCTCCACATAAACCACTTTACGACTCTGTATAATACATGGAATTGGAAAGGTGAGGCATTTTAAAATCTCGCTCCTTTGTCCAACGCTACCTTTATCAGTTGTATTGTGAAACTTTGAGTTCATAAAAATACTTATTACTTATACTCATAAAACACCATGCACAATACACAGACCTTAACGTGAGTATATCTCTGTATGGAAAATAGTGATGAGCAAAAGTTTTGCAGGCTTGGTCATGGTTTTGTATACTTTATTAAACGCACTTTTAGACGGACGAGTTTTTCAACACGGTCCGGTTTTCAACGCTTAAAACAGCATCGAAAATACAGGTTACTCCAAACATAGCTTTACACGAGTATTATTTTATTTTATTTTATTCGGAAAACATACAGCATACATACACAATAATAAAAACAAAAATGATACATAGAATTTCATGCCTAAGTAACATGTTTTCACTTATATAAAAAATAGTAATAACTAAACATATTTTATTTATTCGTTATTATTATCTGCTTTATTTGCGACTTCTGTTATTTTAATTACGAAAAAATGAAATATGCCATTTGTGTGAAAAATATCGGGAGTGCAAGACCAACACTCTGGTCATGGTCTTGCATTTGCTCATCCCTATTGGAAAATTCAAATGCATTTGTTTGTCAGTTCTCTTATTACTCAAACGTTTAAGCTATTCTCATTCATGTTCATTTCTTGGATCAACTAATTAACACTTTTAACGTTGTCTTTTTTGCCTTGTATTTCTTTATGAGCGAAGTGTGTTCAATGTACTCGCCGTTAAAATATAGGTACCTACCCACTGAATTGTAAAATAACTTAGTCGTGTTGAAATACAAATAAATTATCATTTTTATATTATAATAGGTATATGTAGATGGTAAATAGAATTGCTGATTGTGTATTTATTGAAATTCCCGATTAATTATCAATAATTTTCTATTCGGTACCAAGAAAAAACGAAAAAAGCGCAAGTAAATTAAAACTATACAGACTACGATTAGTAATGTTTATATATTGTCAAATTGTATTGCTTAAAAACTGGCCTTCGGCCTAAAACCAGAGAAAGAAGCAGGGGAAGAATTAAAATGAAGGTTATTTTTACATGAGTTATACATTTTTTTTTTCTTATTTTTGTTTAATACCTTCTGAATTGAAATAAACCCATATATACGATTTGTATTTATATGAACAAATATACAAATAGATGATAAAAAGATATTAAATGATGATAAGTCTCTACCATGGATGATAAATCCAATATTAACTTTAGCTCGGATAGAAATATTCTAAAAGGTATATTAAAATATATTTCAGTATGTATGTACAATCAATTTGGTGTATGAAATTTAATACCCGCACGTCATATTTTATTTAAATCTACAGATCGATAGGTAAATGTTTTAATGGTATCGACAAATCGAGATTACGAATCGGACATATTACATACAGACATAATATGATTTCTCTTTCCAATGATTGAATCAAGTCGTGTTATCTGCTTTCGTAAACATCAAGGTCATCGTCATACCATCTCGTATCTTCTCGATCCTCCATACTTTGCTTATTATTATTATAGCTGCATCTGATTTCATGTTAATATTATGTGGTTGATCGAAAACGCACTATGCATCTCTGTTAACAAATCTCAATCCGTAGGAAGCACACGCCTATGAAATTGCAACCGTGAATTATTATTGGTTTTGTTTTAAACCGACCGTACCTTCCGGATGTGTCGATTTCATATTGATAAAGAAAGTTGGATCCAATAGGATCACAATTGGTTCTTATGAATTATGAATAAGTTTCTTCTTTCCACGACGAAAAGTCAAAGCTAAATTCTTTAATTTTCACCTAAATTTAAGTGTTTATACCATGCCAAAATACCATAATTCCTATTATACTAGTAAGTATCGTTTCATCAAAATTAATTTTCTACATTTGTATTCGACTAGTAAGGGGCCTTAAAATGACAAAGTAAAGCTTTTAAACCCAATATGACTATTTAAGAAATAAATCGATAAGAATATAAAAAAGATAGAATGGAAGATAACGCACTGATCCATTGTTTATAATGGCGTAGTTACCGATCCTTTATTTGTGATATACATATAACCTTAGATGACTGACGATTTTTTTATCCTCTCTGTTATTAATATGCGTATGATATATACAAATAATATATTTTTATCCTCTCTGTTATTAATATGCGTATGATATATACAAATAATATATTTTTATCCTCTCTGTTATTAATATGCGTATGATATATACAAATAATATATTTTTATCCTCTCTGTTATTAATATGCGTATGATATATACAAATAATATATTTTTATCCTCTCTGTTATTAATATGCGTATGATATATACAAATAATATATTTTTATCCTCTCTGTTATTAATATGCGTATGATATTATACAAATAATATATTTTTCTACTAAACCAATCAATAGTGGAATATTGTATTATAGAGTGGGGTGAACTTACAAAACAAATTAATATTGATCCATTCAGTTGAAGCTCTAAAAATATATGTATATATAATGTCCCTATTCGTATATTCTCTATTGAACTATTCAAAAAAACTATATTCTAGACATACAACAACTGTATGCTAAAAACACTTGCATCTTCATATTATATAAACGCATCTACCAACCCAAACCACACAACAGACTAGACAACTTTTGGTCAAATATATACATGTGTGAATTATGTATGTAATTAAATATTAGGTCATGTAAATAATGTTGTGTGCATCCATAACTGGACATTCAGACACTCATAATAATAAAACGTGTATTATCCCATTTGCACTAAATGATAAATACATCCCAGAAGACCTTAATATTAAAATTCATATTGACAATTCCTGTTTCAACAACTCCATATCTTGTAACTCAGCGTGTATTAAATTATCCACTAAAAATAACATCCGATACCTAGGCATTATTATTGAAAGCAGTATGAAATGGAAACATATAACTACTACTATTGAACGCCTTAAAAAGCTAATTTTTATTTTTCTGAGACTAAGAAATATAGTTCAAACAAACTTGCTAAAAACAATATATTTTTCATTATTTCAATCCATCTTACAATATGGCATTATATGTTGGGGGGGAGCTTTTAAAACCACTTAAGTGCCTTTAGAAGTTTTTCAAAGAATCATTATTAAAATTATATTAAAAAAGAGATTTGATTATCCAACTATTAATTTATTTCAAGAATTTAAAGTTTCAACTGTTGAAAATATCTACAAAAAAATATCATTGTTCCAAATTCATAAAGATATTCTTACAAATTCAAACCAATTGTCATTTTCTTTAAGCAGCAGAATAAATTCACAAGGATGTATTACCATTCCTCTTTTACGTACAACTGCCTCACAACATTTCTATAAGTATAAAGGTACTAAGTGGTTTAATGAACTCCCTTTGAGTCTTAGACTCGAAAAAAATTATAGTATATTAAAAATTAAATTAAAAAATTGTACTGATATTTATTTTTTGTTATTTCATTCTTGTTTTGTGTAGCTTCATATTTTTTAGTAGATGTACAATGTTTTGGTAAATGTAATAATATTAAATAGATACTCCCCTCTTTTAACACGAGATTTTATCTCAATTAAAGAGGCTTATTATGAATTATATGATGGAAATTGTATACCTTTTTAAATTATGATTTATATGTGAACATTGTATTGTTTTTGTTAATAAAAATAATAATAAAAAAAAAATAATAATAACCAATATTATTCTTTTATATGAAGAATTTAAGCTGCATGTATGTTGATGAGATGGGCCGACGATATTGTTGCGGTCGCCGCAAAGAAATGGATTGAAGCGGCACAGAATAGAGGAAAATGGAGACAGATGGAAGAGGCCTTCATCCAGCAGTGGAGGGAAGGCTAGGAAGAAGAAGAAGAAGAAGTATGTCGATACTCCCTTATAAATAAATAAAGACATTTAAAATCCCTTTTATTTTTATTCCATTGGAGTTGAAAAATTCTAAAAACATAAGTACATACAGTAAAATTAAAAATAGATAAAAAGTGCAGACAAAACTTTACTCAATAAATTACTTTATGAAAACTTACAATGACAGACACACGTGCACTAAAATCATACACATTATTATATAAAATCGTAAACTGCTTCAGGACAGGCTCATAACCTACTGAATCAGTTTACGTTCGTATTACGTTCGTATTGATGTACAAATGCTGTAATACATTATTGTATTTTACTATGAAAAGATATGAAATATGCTATAATATTCAACAAAATCCACGTTACTTTCATAGGAAGAAAACCCGTGTGGGTTTAGATTTTCTCACATAGATGGAAACATCTAGAGAATATAAGAACTCAAATATAATAGAAAAACCACATTTTGATTCAAAGTAATTTCTAAAATCTCAGTAATATCTTTCGGTAAGATCTCAATCTAAATTGATACGAGATCTTACCGAAATGATCGTCATTTATGTATGTACGTGCCTCAATTTCCTCGTTTCATGTTTACATAACTTTTATCAGCATCTAAGTTGAGATGTATTTGAAAATCTATATTGAGATTTTCCTTCAAAATTTCAATAATTATAGAGAATCATCATCATCATCATCAGCAATGGCGCTACAGCCCGGTGAGGGCCTCGGACTCCTCAAGAAACTGCCTCCATCCCGCCCTGTCGAAAGCAAGTCTCCTCCAATTTGTCTGTCCGATCGCTCTTATATTGCCCTCGATGTCATCCAGCCATCTCATCCTAGGTCTCTCTCTGCTTCTTCTTCCTTCAGGGCAGGTATCCAATGCATTCTTTGGGACCCGGCTATCTTCCATTCTATAAACGTGTCCGAGCCAACGTAGACGTTGTATTTTGATGTATTGAACAACGTTTGGTTCGCCATATATTATTTCTAGCTCATGGTTAACCCGGATCCTCCAAGATAGGGCCAAACAGGACAGGTAGGGCCAAGTATTTTCCTTTCGAACACCAACAATGCATTTTCGTCCTTCTTGGTCAATGTCCAGTATTATGATGCATATGTCATGACCGGTCGAAGAAAAATTTTGTAAATGAGGGTTTTTGTTTTACGAGAGATGACCTTAAGTGCTTTAGCAGTCAATTATTGAGAATAGAATCAGTTTTATCGTTTCTGTTTATTTGGATTGAACTAAGTTTAGTTTGTCGATCGACAATTCTTGATAGAACTCCATTGTACGTTGATATGTTATAAAAATATAGAAATACTTGGTTATAGTTCTATTGTATTTATTAGATTATTGACGCGTTTCGTGCAAAGCACATCGTCAGAATAATGAATTATAATGAATTATTCTGACGATGTGCTTTGCACGAAACGCGTCAATAATCTAATAAATACAATAGAACTATAACCAAGTATTTTTATATTTTTATAACATATCAACGTATTTGGATTGATATTATTTCTTATTCATGTTATTAGGAAGGTAGGTACTGCATAATGTACCGATCGTCTGCAAAAATACTTCAGCTGTATCAATGCATAATTTCTTGTTTGAATACCCAATCATTGATTACCAATTAATCAGAAATAATTATACACAAAATGATTATGAAATAATATGCTATCCAACAATTACTTCAACTACCATGGTCCATATATTTATCGTTACATTTCTTCTACGCATTCTTGTCTAATGATTTGATCATAGGTTAAATTCGATATAATTTTATCCGATATAATCATATCCGCTTAGATGATGTGTGTAGAGAAATCGAGAGATATCTATTTTAAATATGTACATGTTCAGCATTCAACCGTTTATGTAAAAATTGGATTTATTGATTTATTATTTATAGATATTATCGACACAATAAATTCATTGCGAAGATAAATATTGATATTTAGTTTACTGGGGATTTCTTCATGGGTAAATGAAGATACGATTACCTACGTATACAAATGTATTATTTTCATATTAAACTTTCCAGATAATTTTCTTGATTTCTCCAGATACTTTTGATGCTATCCATTGCGGTTTATTATACCAACTTGTTTGTCTTTCTATTAACTGCTAAAACCGCGGCACTTTGAAGAATATTGAACTCTTTTTATAGCTTGACTCCATTTCTCAAATTATTCAAATGACTATGCCAGAGAATTATAAGGTAGACTATGCATTGTTAAGACCGATCGACAAAACTTTTATTTTAAATGAAATAGAATGAATATTTCACACATTCCCTAAATTAAGCTCACATGCATGTGCTAAAGGTAAACGAAATTGGTCAAATCGTGGAATCGAAATCGCGCGCTAACCGCTCTGCTTAATCTACTACGAAATATGTTATCAACCATGTATACATATTTAAATTTGACATGTCAAATTAAACTAAATATTGTAGTCTTTAAATTTGTCCATAATTAGACTTGATATTATTTTTCTGTTAAATAATATTAGGGATTTATAAAGCGCTGTTTAAAATTACAAGACAGTCAATTGTTGACTTATAGTTTTAATTTGTTATTTATTTATTTTAAGTATTGTGTACTCATGTGCACAACGGCGGGCTTAATAACATATGGCAATATCTTCCAACGAACAATATTCATTTGGTGAGGTTAATTGTGAAGGTTTTGTGAGGTAATTTACAGGTTTCAAGGGCGTGGAAATCGAAGAACTGAAAGTACTGTCTACGTGGTGTGGTTCCTGTAAATCCCCAACACGAGTACTAAGGGGTGGAGGAGCCCCCCGGCATGACTGGTGAGCCATGTCCCGCTCGGCGGTAGACCGCCATGCTGATGAGGTGCAGCCGACGCAATCGAAGAAGTGAAAGTACTGTCTACGTGGTGTGGTTCCTGTAAATCCCCAACACGAGTACTAAGGGGTGGAGGAGCCCCCCGGCATGACTGGTGAGCCATGTCCCGCTCGGCGGTAGACCGCCATGCTGATGAGGTGCAGCCGACGCAATCGAAGAAGTGAAAGTACTGTCTACGTGGTGTGGTTCCTGTAAATCCCCAACACGAGTACTAAGGGGTGGAGGAGCCCCCCGGCATGACTGGTGAGCCATGTCCCGCTCGGCGGTAGACCGCCATGCTGATGAGGTGCAGCCGACGCAATCGAAGAACTGAAAGTACTGTCTACGTGGTGTGGTTCCTGTAAATCCCCAACACGAGTACTAAGGGGTGGAGGAGCCCCCCGGCATGACTGGTGAGCCATGTCCGGCTCGGCGGTAGACCGCCATGCTGATGAGGTGCAGCCGACGCAATCGAAGAACTGAAAGTACTACAATGCGTGGTGAAGGTTCCCTGTCTAGTCACGTGTTATCGTGGCACTGTTGGTTGGGAAACCCTTGCCATGATTGACGGGCCCCCACGTTTGTAGTTGGACTCTTAGTGGTAGTGGTATGAAATATGTTTTTTTTTATTTATTTTATTTTCACAAAAGTTTAACATCATAATAATTGTGATCTCACTAGCCTACAGGCTATCGGTGAATTTCCCATACAAAAAGGTCAAGTACATATTACATTCCTTAAGTTACAGTATTAAAATTATAATATGGGATACATGTTTTTCATTTAATTACTACTTATAAATGAGTCAAATGTTTTTAATTACTTTCTACAATATTTGTTTTTTAAATATAGTTTTAACTGAGTATATTTTATCAAGTTTATCCATACCATGATGGTATCTTGATGGTAGGTTCTTGTTTTGTCCGACGATCTACCGCTCCGGGGAGGAATAAAACGACATGTTCTGAAGCGTTCTCTATGGAGTGGAGTAGAAGACTGTGAAATTCTGTTATTCTGAAGGTTTCAAGATTCTGAGCTACGTGTAGGTAGGCACCATAAAAACACACATTAGGTATTAACGAAAAATAAACAAATAAATATTTTCATTCTCTGTTAGACGTTTTATACAGTAAAATGTAGGTTTATTTAATAAAAGTAAAATAAGGAGGAAATCAAATGGAGGTAAGTGTAAATTACCAATGATATTATGACGGAATTTGTATGCAATTATGATATCCATTAGGCTATCGCTAGTGCCGATGGCGAAACATTATTATCGGACATTAAAACACTACCTACTGACATAACTTCACTACATAAATTGAGAAATTGTGCCATTTTGTAATTGGTAGGTATACTTGCATATTCTCATCTAACAAATACCTAATGCAAAACATCATAAATTCATAACAATATTTTTATTTTTGTCCAACTGTCGATTCGTTCATGAGAATTCAATTCTCTGAATGAATCTACATTATTAAGCCAAGATGCGTGTAATAACACCAACTAGAGGCCTTGCAGCATATATGTTCCCATACATGGATTTACTCAGAATTCGGAGTAGAACATTTTATGTGAGTTTTGTGTGTCTGTGTATGTGTGTGTTTGGTTTATTTTTCCATATATCTCAGAAACCAACACGCTGAAAATTGGTGAGAACATAGACAAATACAAAATCTCAAATCAGTTTTTTCAAATAAATTCCAGAGTTTCTCAAACATTTTTTTTTTTAGAAAAATATTTTTTTTTATGATAAATTTATGTGTTTAACTGCCTATAATTCCAAAGTTTTAAAAAATATCGAAAAAAACCCAAACACCCCAACTAGATAATTTAATTTTCTTTAAAAATATTACATTGTAGTAATATTACAAAAATATTACATTGCAAATTTTTTTAACAATTTTTATAAAAATTGAATTTAGTGTCGACATTCCTTCATATACAATTTGTATGGCAGTCGCCTATACACAATATTTAAGAAGACTTCAATAGTTTGATACTTAATCTCTAAAAATACATACATACCATCATGCTGTTTTCATATTCCGAATAGGAGAAAAGGACTGACCTCCATACTGTCCTATCTTGACATACATACCTACATGTGTTGTATAAAAAACAAAATATCTTAAAATATTCAATAATTTGGATTTATGGGTTTATAGTTTGGTACTTATTTTTCAACTATACATACTATCGCTATCGACACTTGGATCTAATGCGTTACATTCAACTAGTAAATATAAGTAATTTTTATGCTGAATAAGTAACTTAATTAATTTTATTAAGAGGGAATATAACGCTAAATCTAGCGACTGAAAACATGATATATTTAAACTCAAATTAAATATGAAGCTGTGTTAATAAGGTTTGTTCTTAAAACGCATTAAATCTATATATTTTGGAACAAAAAATCAACATAAACTGTTTTTAACGCACCTCATACCCTTACTAACACAACTTCATAATGTAATATATCATATTTTCAGTCAAAAGATTTATATGCCAACTTAAAAAAAACGTCATATGCACCTCTAAAAAAAATTCTGTGCTGCAGTTGTATTTTTCTTTGGTATGATGATTTTGAACTTTGCTCTAGTCTTCCCTTTTCCACGAGAAAAAAATTCAAGATGGTTCTGTCTGTGAGCATAATATATAGTTGAAATCGTGTCTATTATCTGTTTTAGTGTTGGGACCGGGAAGTCTACATAGATATGTTCCGTTGGTTGATCTATAGGTTTGCTTAGTATAATCTTTATAATCAGTCTTTGTGTAACTTCAACTGGCAAAAAATTCGTCCTATAAGTACCATCCCATCCCGAAACACCATACATAAGGACAGAGTGCACAAAAGTAAAATATACAATTTATAAACTATTTTTGCATAATATATTTTTGAGATTCCTGAATATATAAATGGATTTTCTCAAACGGTTAACTATATTTTCTATTTGGCTTTTAAACTTAAGGTTTCTATCTATTTTTATTCCTAAATATTATATTTCGTTAGTCTTATTTATGTCTTCTTAAAATGATAATTTAATGTCTGTATCGGATTGTCTATTGTTTAATGTGAATGGAATGGAATATATTTTATATTAAAGCTTACTCTTATCGAATAATGGCAAACATCTTGATATATTATCTTGAGTGCACGGAACAGATCTGCACATTGCATCAAAACTATTTTCTCAAATTCTATACTAAAGATCTCTTATTGAAAATTCCATTTCGTCTGTAGCGCGTCATTCCTTAGGCGGTTTTCATTGGTAGAAATCATTGTACTCCAAGAACTTCAAATCAGATTAACAATAAATTATTTGAATTTTATTACTATGCAGGTACGTACATTATTAAAGAATGCATTTCAAAAGATTCGTAATCATCGTTTATTTCTCCTTTTTTATCAAGTATGCAAAAATCGGTGAAATGTTGTTTAGAAAGCAAATTATTATTTGCTTTAATTTCATACATTCTTGATTTTAACGATCACATATAACATCTTGGTAGGTAAATGCCACCAATGTCTTGTGTTTAGATATTCATTTTGATTAAAAATGTGATTTCATTTCTTAACTTTCA
Source organism: Molanna angustata (assembly GCA_963576475.1). Classification (NCBI taxonomy): domain Eukaryota; kingdom Metazoa; phylum Arthropoda; class Insecta; order Trichoptera; family Molannidae; genus Molanna; species Molanna angustata. Next base: position 8,239,033 of record OY754982.1, read on the forward strand.
TGTTTTGAATATAAAAAGTCATGCTTTTCAAATAAACGTACGTATAGTGCCGACCGAATTCTTGCATATCTGCACTGGAAAGATTGGTACGTTGAAAGAATCATCCCTTTCACAGAGTGCAAGGAATTGTTTATTAATTGTATAAATTATGTTTCTTCTTTTTTAGTAAACCTGTTGGTCTATAATACAAAAACTTCCTGAGATGACGAAGCCCAACTATCCGTCCATCTGTTGGGTGATATTCCGGGTATATTTATATTGTAAATACTTATTCTTTGATCGAATATTTTTATTATTGCATATGCGCAAACATTGGATTTTTTTTTCCCTGTCGGGAGTCAAAGATATTTTTTAACAGATTTTTAATTATCTCAATAGAGACGAAGTTGGAATATTTATTGTAGGAGAACCGGGAAATCAAGGCACCTACAGGGCTTACGACCTGTCATCGGCTGGTTTACGTGATCAAATGATCACGTAAATTGATCACGTAAACCAGCCGATGACAGGTCGTAAGCCCTGTAGGTGCCTTGATTTCCCGGTTCTCCTACAATAAATATTCCAACTTCGTCTCTATTGAGATAATTAAAAATCTGTTAAAAAAAACTTATTCTTTGTGCAAGTGATGAGTTTATTACCAAATGGAAATTTCTTCCAATCCAAAGAAACATCAGTTCACAATATTTATGTACTATATTCATAGCAAGTACCTACGTTGGTTGATTTTTAAGCTCGGATTGTACAAAGGTCACAATATTTCATAATTATGTATCGTCATACTCACAGTATGCAAACTCTGTTGAGAAAATGATCTAAAGAATATGTTTAAAAAAATGCTAAATCATAACTCTCCACTAGGAGCGGATGCATTGGCCAAACAGGCCGCCCTCCAGGGTAATCTTCCGGACCATTTCGTCGCCCCTGAGTGCGACCTGTTGAGTGTTTTAGAGCGTGATAGGGTGAAAGACTGGTGTTCGCTTTGGCAAAATAGCCCCAAGGGTTACCACTATTAAAAAGTGTAGAGTTCCAATCCCTCGCGGCCTTGGTTCCACCGAAAGAGGTTATCTTAGGCATCATATTGTCTATATTTCTAGACTGCGCTTTGGTCATGTGCGACTGGATAGTCATCTCATCATCTGTTCCGTCTCGGTATGGTGGAGTCCCCGTTCTGCGAATGTGGATGGGATGAGGAAACGCCGGATCTCGTTTTGTTTGGTTGTCCAATCAGGGACGCGCTAGACATTTATTTTAGGTTGGAGAATGTCCAATACCCCATTTCCACAGTTTACCTTCTTGAGCTGAACTCTCCTCAAGGTCATGATTTAGATTTAAATCTTTTGTAAAGAATATGACTTTTATTTAAATTTTGTTTTTTTGTGACTAAATCTGTGTTATTTAATGTTTCTGATTAGTAAGGGCTGCAACATCCTTTTTTGGTGAAAAGACTCCACTGTCACATAATAGTTAGAGAGTCAAAAACATTCGATTAAGCAATTAATATATTGATAGGTGATGAATAAACCAAACCAGACAAATCTTTGATGCGATTTTAATAATAATGTTCATTAGTAGGAAATAGGTACTGTCTGTTTATGATAAAATGCATAAAAAAGCACGTTTAGATCGCGTGCACTGCACGTTTGTCTGCGAGTTATATTTAACAAAACACGAATCAGTATCTTTAAGACATCATATCATACCTTTTTTGACAATAGAAAATACATGCAATACGAACAATGACATGCGTGTCATTTTAAAATTAAAATAACTTTATACTTTCCACTAGAACTAGAGGTTCATAAACCTTGTTGGTTCGTATCACATATACTTTCCACTAAGACTAGAGGTTCATAAACCTTGTTGGTTCGTACCACATTGACCAGTGTTAATCAAAATTAAGTTTTATTTTGCCAATGTTTTATATTTTTACATCCAATTCGGTATTTTTTGAACTAAAATAGGAGCGTTCTAAAATTTTAGAATTAATGTCATTTGAACTAGATTTCGTATTCTGTAACTGACGTTGTTCTTAAAACTAAAATCTACAAAATTAATGCACCGTAGATAATATTTATAAATCAAATAGTTTATGACGCAGACTACGCATGCGTACTGCGTACTGATCGGCCATGTTTATTTATGTTATATCGACGTGATGTCGCCTAACCTATCATTTCAATTGATCTGCACTGATATTCTAAGTTGTTTTATTTTCAACATAACGCAACACGTGTAAATTATGCATTTTTATTTATTACCATACACAATTGATGTTTACAATTTGAATAAAATATACAAAATAACGGATAATGATACCTTCTAAATTTTTGAAAGAACACCAGAAGAATCTAATGAACTCTAAAACCTTCTAGATACTGCACTATAAGTATCAAAGATAATTTAATTTAATTAATCAGTAGAACTGAAACGATTACTACGTATTGTGTTGTTTTATCAATTAAGAATCATTAGTGAAAAAGCTAGAAAGCATTGCAGTTAAATCTACTAAATCTCCGTTAAAAATAAACAAAGTGAATAATTTGTAAGTACATAGCTACCTATTCTTAGTATAAACGTTCTATGCAAATCGTAGATTACGTATTTATAGTTATGAATTACATAGATAATATCATAAGTTTCGCATTATTAAGAAATTTACCGGCAAAGACTAACTTTATGTACAGATTGTCTGCAGATCAGGCGAAATATTTCGTATTTGATTTGATAAGACTAAAGCTGTTCCAATTAGCTGTCAGATCAATCGCAGTGAACCAATTTTTGGTTGTTATGATATGGTAGTGTGATTGTTTCAAGCGGGATCTAAGTTTATTGCAATTGTTATAACATATATTATCATTCATCTAAATAATAGATTAATCTTTCAACGAGGAGGATTATACACAGAGGCGGTTCATGTACTAATATAGATAAAAAAAACAAATAATAAAATATAGCAAAAAGAAATGTCCTAAAAACTGCAGATTTGATGAAAGCTAATGCAGAAGCTGAAGTTCATATCTACGGTTAAAAATATCATTCGAAATGATTACTGCTACTCAATTGGGTGTTCGTACCCATTCTAGGACTAGCAGTGTAAATTTTAAACTATTTGACACAAGAAAGATAACGTTTTACTTAAATAATTAGTTTAAAAGAATAAAGCAGTTGTTTGATTCTACACATATTTATTTTACAGTGGAGATAGCCATTGCTTATGCCTTTGTAATGTCCCCGTAGTGCAATAAAGCTTTCGACACCGTAGATATAATAATTTATGTAGAATCAGAAAAAAATATTTTACACCTTTTACCTTTATTTTAGTCTGCAGTTATTGTGACAATGTAGCTGAAGGTAAATTTATCCAATAATTGTATTAATTGATTATTAAATCTGCAAAAATGATAAACTCGTGGCATTTTCTAATGATTCCACGTCTGATGCAGACCCTGAACAGGTACAAGACGAAAACAGTGTAATACTAATGATACAATAATATGATATTGTATGTGTAACAATAACACCACAAATTCTCACACTAATAATATTGTGATGTCATCTTGTCATCGTGGTAAACAGACTCAGGCACAATTTGTATGTTGTGGAGTATGAATCAAGTTTGGAAGAATATTTGACAGGTTTCTGATAATTAAGTTTTAATAAATTTTTAATTGATCTTTGATTTGTTTCAGGAAGATAATAACATCGTCAAAATATTTAGTAAAAATAAGTTATGTCGAACATTTCATTAGAGGTAAACTTAACAACAGAAAACAGAATAGAATTTAAAAAAAACATTAGCGAACAATTGAAAAACACACTAGGTTATTCATAAAAGAGGATTCATTGAAAAACCTTAACGAATGGTGAACGATGTTCAAATTCATAATGCGATCACACAAACTAGCCTATATCAGTAGGCTGACTCTCATATCTATCTAACATATCTATCATTACAAAGGTAGGTTCTTAGCGATTTTTTTTAAATTGGGATCAGATTTGAAGTCAAGGACGCTGATCGTAAGTATCCCGTAAGTATATAACTGATTTTACAGCATCTTATAATATACTTACATAAAAATATAAATTTAGCTTTGTTTATATTGAGATGTTAAAAATTAAGTAAATTCAGTGAGTTTAAAAAATAATATGTAGGTATATATAGAATAAACGTACAAGTTACTGCTATTATCTATGGACGATCAAAAATGTATCGTTTTAACACGTAGGAAAAAGGTAATGTACGAGTTATTAGCTACTATGAAATACTCGCCACTGCTGTGTTAAGAACTCCAAGGTTTATTGGCATCAAGCCACACATTAAATGAATGTCTCTGATAATAATAATATTTAATATATATGAATAAATCATTGATGATAATCGAAATTCTTGTTTAATAATATAATACTTAATTGAAAATCACCTGTTGGCGCAACTACCAATATGTAGGTACAACTAGTCTTATACAAGTGAATGTTGTGTAGAGTGATCGACCTTTTCAATATGCTAAATTATTATTTCTTATATATATATATAATAATACCCGAAAGCCATTAATGGCTTTGAGCAATCGACAAACTAATTTATGTTATGGTATAATGTAAAAAAATCAATGTTTTTGACACGTATAATAAAAAAGTATGTAAAAAATTGAAGGACTCACTCGAGTAATACGTAGATTCGTTCAAAAGAATTTATATCTCTTAATTATTCGACAGTATTAATCTCAGACCCGAGTGAGAGAATTGTATGCAGTAGTAGAGTTTTTGCACGGTTTTTCAACATTGAAGTAAAAAAACACCAATTTAGAGGCTTTGCAGCATACATATATGTTCCATACATGGATTTACTCAGAATTCGGTGTAGAACATTTAGTTTGCCTGTGTGTGTGTGTGTCCCTCCCCCTCCCCCTTATAAATTTAGATCCGCTTAATTCATAAAGCCTAAAATTTCAGAAAATATATAAAATTTTAGAACTCACAAAACTTTTATACTAAGAAATTTTTGTTTCAATCAGGGGTTATCAACTTTCGAATTTTTACTTTATTTTTCCATAAATCTCAAAAACCATAAAAAGTTTAAAAATAACTAGAGCAATTTCAGAGTTCTGCAATAAATTAAAAAGTTCTAACGTTTGAATATTATGATTTATTATCTGTACTTATTTTAAATAGGTATCTACAAATTTATTTTTTCATTTTATTTTACTAACAGGTACTATGACACATAATTATTTAACACGCACCCAATAACAAGTTGCCACATTCTGGAGACTTTCGATATTAATCGTCTCACAGATCCCGACTGAATACACAATTAAAAACTGTGTCTCCACTGGGAATCGAACCCGGGACCCTTGGATCAGCAGTCAGATACCCAACCAACTGAGCCACGAAGGCCGACTTTTGTATTTATTTTGTATTGCCTCTTGGTCAACAACAGATACAATGTCTAATATTAATTTAACACGAAATAAATAAATGCCAATTTCTGGAGATTTAATTATATTTATTGCCTCACATATCCCGACTGAAAACACAATTTAAAACTCCGGTTTCTCCACCGGGAATCGAACCCGGGAGTCAGATATTCAACCAACTGAGCCACTAATAAAGTTATGAATATTAAATATCAAATAAAACACGATTAAATATCAAATAAATGTATATTTTAGTTTATTCAACATCAAACATTCATAACATCTTGAAATAATTAAATCCGGATAATCTTGTATTTGTTTACAACACAAAAATATATTTTTTTATAAACAAATTGACATTAAAGTATGTATACTTCTATGGTGCAGGATGTAAGCTTTTAAAAATAGCAATTCTTAGTCATCAGTCATTAATTATTTACATTAAACAAAGGAACGATGACAACTATTTTATAAATATTATTATATCATAGACCAGGGCTAGCCAAACTTTTGTAAGAAAGGGATAGATTCAAAAATTCTAAGTTAACGGCGGGCCGCAGAAGTAAAATAATAAGTTCCCTCATTAAGAATCTCAGTAGGGAAATTGTACAAATATAAAGAAATATCTAAATATATTTTCATAAGTTTATGTAGTTCGTTTTCTAAGAATTCATAAAACAAAAAGATACCACAGCGAAAAAAATCCATTGAATAATAAAAAAAATCCGTGCCACGAGAAATTTATATTTTTCTTTTGATTTATCGAGAAATTGATTAAAAAAAATCCTGGCAACGAGAAAACTTCAGTTTTCTTTTGTTTATTTCGAGAAATTAAATATAACAACATCCGCGCAGCAAGAATTTTTCAGTTTTTATTTCCAAAATACCAAACCAAATTAAACAATGTACGCGAAACGAGAAATTATCAATTTTTATTACGATAAACTAAATCAAACATTGTACGCGCAGCGAGAATTTTTCAGTCTTCTTTTTTTTATTGCAATGCAAGCTAATCTAATAGCCAAGTTTGAGGTTTCATTTGCAGAAAAAAAAATCTGATTTTTGACGCATATCACTCGCGGGCCGCACTCAAACACGCGGTGGGCCGCTATTTGCCCAGAGCTGTCATAGACAGGACTGTTCGATGTCAAGATAATGTACCTATAGATAAAATAATATCGAAAAGTCATAATTGAAAGATCTCCAATATTCAAAAAAAAACTCGTCATACAAACTACACTTTATATGATTTTTAGTTTATTTTGAGTGTTAGGGATCTTAGTATGAGCGGATTGTGATATGACTTGTCACAAAAAAATGTGATTCCCCGTAATTTATCAAAGGATTAGATAGGAAAACTTATAGGATTTCATAATTTTTTTGTGACAAGAATACAATTCGCTTATATAAGACCCCTTAATATGATATTTTTTAACTAATCCTAGCATATATTATGTAGCGCATATTTAAAAAACACAATGACATATTATAAACATTCATCTAGTAAACCATTTGTCTGGGGATGTTCTAGATTACGATTTATGTAATTGAAATTAAAAGAAATACTTTTTTTTACCATTATAATTCTTTTGTCTGATTATTTTTAATAGTTGACTGTTCTGCTTTTACATATAGGTAGGTATACTAATTTTTTTTTGGTGGATTTTATATAGGTACCTACCTTAAATAATTTGATGTAGGTATTATTATTGTTAAATCGTTCGTTGTTTATGGAGTTGTATATTTGTAGGATATCAATAATTTAAATTCGTCCTTTTAAAGTTCTTCGGTGGAATTTCAATTTTGTCAACGTGTTTCAACTATTCAATTTTGTCTGCTGGTAAAATATTACAGGTTTTAAAAATTTCATTTGCCTCTGCGTATGAGCGATTACTTTGTGGGTTCGCTACTTTATTAAAAAATATTTAAACAATGTTATCTCTCTCTCTCTCTCTCTGTGTGTGTGTGTGTGTGTGTGTGTGTGTGTGTGTGTGTGTGTGTGTGTGTGTGTGGATTGATTTTCTGTGTATTGAACTCGGTTCTGACTAATTACCCTATAAGGAAAAGGCTTGATGGTACATGATTGGATTCATAATATTGATATTTAAGAGAAAATAAAAATCAAATATTTTTTCATCGACTTACAATGTTATTTGTTACCATTTACATTAAATTAACTAATATGCATAGGTATTAATACAATAAGGTAGGTAGGTATCTGTACGTATATCGGAAACCACTTTATTGATAGACAATATAAATAAAATTATATTAAAAATATACAGAAAAATCAGGTCTAACATACTCAGGTAAATTGGTGTTATAAAAAACCAGTTTGAGGTCAATATTATTATTTTGAATACCAGTCAATAAATTCAATCGACTTACCCAAATAATGTTAACGTTATTGACGAGATATTTCATCAAAATAACAATCACCATATGAAATATATACCTACATTACATGGAGATACTATGCATCCAATAGAGTAATTGTAGTGAAATAGGTACTGCCTTCCTGACTAGCCAGGAAAGCCTAGGATGTACACCGATTTTTTAAACCTAACCTACAAAAGTTTGGTGAAAATAGGTTGGTTAGGTTTGTTTGTAGTTACAATTACGACTGCATTATATACATTTAAAAAAAGTAACTAACATATTAAAATAAAATAACTAAATTTGTGTTGGTCAAATAATTTTTAACCAGCTGGCTGGTCAGGGAGGCAGTATCAGTGAAATATAATAATTTTTCACTAGTACTTGTCAAAAATAATAAATGCAAAGCATAATTTGAATATCAATTTACCGCAAAATGAAATTCCAAAATAAGCATAAAATGCAATTATAATGCAATAAAATAAATACTTACCCAAATAATGTTCACGTTATTGACGAGTTATATCGTCAAATCACCATAAGAAATATATTACGCATCCAATAGATAAATTGTCACATACGAATATGATTTATTTAGTAAAATATTATATTTTTTCACTGACACTTTGTCAAAAAGAATCACTATTCAAATTACAATTTACCGCCAATTTTCAAAATAAGCATACAATATTTTTTTTATCACCAACACAAATCGATTCACAAAACAAAATATTTGAAATTTGAATAACGAACACTATTTATTATATGGCTGTCGGTTTGATGTTGTTCACATGTTATTTTTGAAATAAGAACGTCTTCGGATATATGCGATACTAAAGCGCGCTGCACACACAACCAACGCGAAGTAAATTATCTTTCAAACTGGGTGTTTGGTTTTCGGTTCCTACTATCATGCATGGCGCGGACATCGCTAATTGGAAAAGTTGAAACATGCATAATTCGAATGCAACAGGTTTGTAAGTTAACCTGCAAAATAATGGATGTGAACATAAATATGTAATATGATTAAAAGGATTTTTAGCAACGCATTTTTTAATAATTTATTTATGTTATTTTTGTAACTGATTGTACATACATAATATAATTTGTTATACACTGGCAGGCTTATTTCCAAACGACAATTATTTCTTCCAGCCAACCAAAGTTAATGTTAATATACAATATAATACAATATAGTAATGACATGACAAAATAAAGATTATAAAGTCCACAAAAGAAAAAAAAATGATAAAGATATAAAAAGGTCGAATATAAAACAGCTCATAGCAGCGATAGGAACACAAAAGGATAAGGAGTATCTACCTCAGTTCGTTAATCATTAACTATTATTTTTTATAGTATTCCATTATATTATGTAATAGAATAAAACACAATTTCCAATTCAATACACTTTTTTTCTCACCATCTCAAATAAAATCATAATCAAAAAGAAAATGAATAAAAGGATTATCGTTTCTAAAAAAATAATATCTCAACTCAAGTACGCCGTAAAATTTATCGAATGAAGAATCATTCATTCATTCATTCATACCATCACGGCATATCCCACAATGTGAGGTAACCAGCGAAAGGTGTGCGGGTGTGCATTGTCTTATAAAAGGGAGCACAACACATCTGTGCATACCCACACACCAGTCTCGTCTCACCTAAAAAGGCACTATATTCAGAATGGGTGGTGAACCGCATTGCTGAACTATGTGAGATGTTATAATTGTTGCCTGTTGTATTTTCGATTACCCGGCTCTTACGGGACACTCGAAAACAATAATAGAAAAGAGTGGAAGCACTATTCTAAGCCGGTGCCTCACAGATTACTTAATCTACAAACATACATTAAGCTGTTTTCATTTTCTGGGCAGGAAAAAAAGACTAACCTCCACACCATTCTATCCCGACACACACACTTACATGTTTTGTGTATAAAACAAAACATCTTGAAATGTTTATAAATTTATGTTTAAGTGTTTCGAAATAGACTAGATAAAGAGAATTACTAAAACAATATTACTTATTAGTTTTTATTGATTCTGCAATGACAGACAAAGGTAAGTACGAGTAAATTACCAAAATTGCTCTACTGAATAAATAGGTACCTACCCATACAAAATAAACAATTCATTGTAAAATAGTCCAGAAACAACGCATTGTAAAATTATTAAAAGGAAATAAAGAAACAAGATCAAAATATATTATAAGAATACCTAGATACAATAAATATAATTAATAATATTATGAGTTCGAATTATCCAGGTCAATAAATCAAGACAAGCAAGTTGAAGATGGGCGCGGTATTTGCTTGGAATGGTATTCTAACGGAATAGAAACTCGGCGCCCCTTTACCTACTCAAATAATATTATTTCAAATATAGAATAATTTATTTTATCTATGGCTAGCTCAAGTAAGGAACAGGAAGTAGACATATTGGATTTTATTTCTGGGAGGGAAACAGTGAAAACAACAGATTTCATTGTTTTTATTATTATTGCAGGTTTTATTGTGTTTATAAAACAGAGTCATTGAAGAATTTTTTACTTAAGTGTGTGGCAAGCGGAGCATTTAAAATCAATTACAGAAGTTCCCTCGAGGCAAATAGTAGCAGCTGACTTTTAAGTTGCTGGAAGGACTTAAAAATAACAATTTGGCAGCTGTATGAGTATTTTGAGAGGCGTTGATAGCAATTTAATTTTTAATGGCATAATAAAAGTAATAATATTTATTTATAAAAAATAATAATTTCAGACAATTTCTGTCTGTCGGCCAAAGTAATAAGTATTTTTTTACTACACCATATATATACAATGATTATAACAAGTAGATTACTGCTGCCCAACTAGGAAATCCTGTTTTACGGCTAGTAGTTTACAACTTTTACTGACAAAAAACAATTGTGAAGCAGGTGATAGTCTTCGAGGCACACAATCACAGTATTCTGTACTCACAACCACCACCTCAACATTAGGTATGTAGGTAATAATAATAATAATTAAAAACTTTAATTGTGATAAAACAACGTGGCGGACTTATTGCCCGCAGGCAATTTCTACCACCATATTCAATTAGTTACAGTTACAGGTATAATTAACAAGAGGATACAAAATAAAAAAATATTAAGAAATTAAATATACTTAATAATACACCAGATAGGGACACTATGTTTGTTGGATGAGGGATCTTCTTCTTCTTCTTCCTAGCCTTCCCTCCACCAGAGGCGGCTCGTGACTGAAATTATAGACAGTGCATTTTTACATATGTACCTACATTAATCTACAAATTTATTAGTATATAGTCTATACTAAAGTAGCAAGCGATAGAGATTAACCATTTTTGTGTTAGAATGAAATACATATAAATACATTGAATGTTAAGTACTCACGGTATATCTATTTAAAAATAAAATCCATTCGCCGCTCCTTCATTTGCGCAAATTCTTCTATCACTCGGTTGTTGAAATCTGGGATAGAAGAGATCAGATCTTTGTTTATAGACATCATTGTCAATGCATTCAGACGATCTTGCGACATAGTGTTTCTCAAAAATGTTTTGACACGTTTGAGCGTCGAAAAGCACCGTTCGCACTCCACAGTAGTCATTGGTATTGTACAAATTATTTTAAGAAGTTTCACTGTTTCACTAAAACACTCCACTAAATTGTATTTATAAAAAGTTGTAAAATTGATATTGCTCCATCGGCGTTGACAAAATCATCCCGAGAATAAAGAACACACAATTCACTTTTAAGTTTAACTCTATCCAAAAAGTCATATACGTTTGTAGTTATAGAAAATTCTTCCTCCGGGAAGTTGTTTTTATAAATGGAAAATTTATCAGTATAAAATAATTTGGCAGCTACTAAATGGTGAGTGTATTGGAAACGGTCAGTGATTCCAGCCTTTATAAGATCACAAACTTCTGCGCACAATGCTAAAAAGGGTCGATCCATTCGTCTTCTTTTTGCTTGGGGCTCATTTCTGTCATGTAAAGAATCTCTTATGTTTTGGATGCTCTTTTCATAAGATTCGATAAATGATTTGATTTGGATTGTATCAATCGACCGCCCTTGTAACTGCTTGAAAAGAATGTCGCAGTGGGGTAATACGTCATTAAAAAAAGAAAGCCAAAAGTTGAACTCTTCATCGTTGAGAAATGTAATAACATTTCAGCTTGACTTAAAGTATTAATATCTGTTTCCAATGAATTTGTTATAAGTTCCATACATTGCATCGAAGATCGTTTATGACCGTATACCGTAGCAACAGTTCGAATATTGTAATTCCATCTTGTTTGGGGAACAGATTCTATCTTTTTAGATACTATTTCATTTAGTATAGCTGTTCGTTTTGGAGAGCGAGAGAAAAAATTTGGAAAACTGTGTAAATGAGCGAAAAATTTCTTAACATGAATATTCTGTGAAACTGTTTTTTCAAGAATTAAATTTAGCTGGTGAGCATAACAATGCGTATAATATGCATATGGATATATCTCTCTTACTTTTGCTTGCACTCCATTTAAATGGCCGCTCATGACACTGGCTCCATCATAACTTTGTGCAATAAATTTATGTTGAATGTTATCAATTTGTAATAAATGTATTTCATTCAAAATGACTTGCGATAATCCCGAAGCGCTTTGATCAACAGGTAGTAAGTATTTCCAGAACCGTTCATAGATTACTCCTTTTACTTCGTACCTTAGAATTAATACTAACTGAGTGGAGGTAGATACTTCGGTTGTCTCATCAGCTTGAACTGATAAAAAATCGGTTTCAGAAATTTCTTGTACGATTTTCTCTTGACAAACTTTTAAAATTGCATCTAGTAGATCATTCTGAATTGATTTGGAGACTCCTTTAAAAACAGTTGCCTTTTCAAGGTGTTCTTTCATAGAAGAATCAATTTCAGAAACAAAATCTATTAATCCACGAAAAACTCCCTTATTTTTTGAATTTTCGCTCTCATCGTGTCCCCTTAATGCCAACTCAAACGCACCACAGAATCGAACGCAATTAATAATTCTAGACAAAATCATTCTATTTTGACGGACTTTCTCATTAAACTGTCTGACGGATTCACGAAAACCAACATCAAGTTGCTGTCGAATATCGGTTCTACCCAATAAACTCAATTGCATTACGTTATGTATATGTGATTGAGACAAAGTACATATGTCTCTTTATTTTTTCTGCAAGATGAGCTATATCTTTTACACCATTTTCACTCCACGATTTGTCACCACCAAATATTGTACATGGAAAACAAAAAAAAGAATTTATACGACTACAACCACAAATCCACGATGCTTTATTATATAGATCTTTTTTAGAAACCCGGTTTACATTTTTTGTTTTTGCTTTGCAACTTTGAATTATCTTTAATTGTGGTCTCGGTATCTCACAATTTTTAATAAACAGTTTTTGTTCGAACGATCGTCGATTATTTTTAATAAAATCAATATTAATATCCTTATTCTTCTTATGGCCAGTGATATCTATAATACACGAATAAAAAAAAAGTATTTATAATAAATTATGGACCTTTAAATTCACTCACGAAATATAACGAACCACTACATATAATTTAACGATGAGACAAGCATTTCTAAACACAACACCAAAAAATCAATGTTAATTTGTTATATTTTATATTTTACCATTAAAACGTCTTGACATTTTTTTGTAAAAAAAACTAGGTAGGTATACATCAAAAACACATTATAATTACACAAGCTTGCTGAAGCAACAAATTATAACATAAGAGTCAAAAATACACAAGTATTATTCTTACGCACAAATTAAAAACAGGAACGTGAAAGTAACTTCGTTCTTTGAAAAATAGTAAATCAACGTATTGACAATTGACAACACAGTATAAATACAATATGTCATAATATTTCTTCAGATAACGTTGTACGTCAGTAAATGTAAAATAATCCTTACTAATAATGAGTAAATTATTTTTTATAACGCAAGTTTTATGTTATTCATAATCAGCGTTGACAATTTGTGGGGAATTCCCCAAATTGCGGGGATCTCAACCTCAACTCTCGTTGGCAACGCTGTTCATAATTATGGACAATATGATCTTACTCGTCAATGCGCAAGCGCCGGCAATGCACGGAGACGATATATTTCCATCCTTTTCTAACGCATATATACCAATGAAGGGTTATCCGTATCGCTCAAAACAACGGATTGAGCGAGTTTATATGAGATCTTTGACCAAAATACGTGCAGAATTTATTATGCACACAATCCTTTATACGCATGCGCGGAAACTTTTCGTGGACAGTTCTTACATATAATACTGGCAAATTTAAATATTAAATTATATTATAATGTATGTTTGCAAGTGTTTTAAGTTTTGATTAAGTTTTAGGGATATTTTATTCTTTTAAATTTATCAAGTAGTGCAGTGCACATATGCACACACTAAGGAATCGCCTGTGCCCTCCACTGCTGGATGCAGGCCTCTTCCATCTGTCTTCATTTTTCTCAATTCTCAATGCCGCTTCAATCCATTTCTTTCCGGCGACCACAACAATATCGTCGGCCCATCTCTTCTGTGGCCGACCGACACCCCTTTTGTATTTCCATGGCCTCCACTTTAAGACTGTGGGGGTCCATCTTTGGGGAATTTGGCTCTGGCTACGTGTCCTACCCATCGCCATTTTAATTTTGCGATCCGATCCATGATATCGGCGACTTTTGTTCGGCGTCTGATTTCTGTATTTGTAATTCTATCACTCAGACTTATGCCCAACATTTGCCGCTCCATGGATCTTTGCGCGCATTTTAATTTGTGGACAGTATTTATGGTCAGGGACATTGTTTCCAAACCATATGTCATCACAGGCAAGTGGATGAGGGATAGGAGAGGGAAAAGGATAGAGGGACAAAAGGAAAAAGACGTGAGTTTGTGGTTATGTGGATAAAAAGTGTGACTTGAGACGTTTTTTGAATGCTATCAAACTAAGGGCATCTCTGATACTCTCCGGCAATAGATTCCCTATCCAATAGGTATTGTTTAGAACATATGAAAAGTAGGTTCAGAAAAATACCCACATAAGTGAAAAAAACTAAAGAATAAGATTATACTGTTCTTATTAATAAGGTGTTTTGTGATTTAAAACAGAAATGTATGGTTTCGTACCCCTTGAATTAACAGCCAAAAATAATAATTCTAAAATAATCTTATATGAAAACCACGCTTATAAGTATTTAATATACATTTGGTTAATCGTAAATACAAATACGTTTACCGAATCTTCTTAAAATATTAATAATAGGTATGTTGCCAAAATTTTTAGAAATTGGTTAATCAATATTTCTTGTGCCGGAATAGATTTAGATGTCGCGAGTTCGAATCCTGCCACAACCGATTTCGTTCACCTATAGCACAAGCATTTATGCTTAATTTAGGAAATCTATGACGATGTATATGTACTTGTTTCAAGGACATATTCATTCTTTTTTATGAAAAAAATATTCAATATAAATTCGAAAAAAATCATGACATTCGTGAAAAGAGAGTCGATAAAGATTGCATCAATGTAGTTTAGCCCTTTTATAAGCCCTTTTGCAAGATCTGCAAGACTTCTAAGAATTTGAAATAGTAATAGCTACTAATTTGTGTATTAGACCACACAGAAATGTCAGACACGACCGTAGGGCCGATATCTTGAGAACGGTTGTGTATAAAATTAAATGATCTATGGCATGGGATTATACACATTAAATGATTTGACTGTACACAGAATCTTCCAAATTTGAATGGAGGCAGATATTATAATCTATGATTTAAATATGAATGGGAACCGTAGAGGAAGTGATGATAATTCTTCACAGACGAAATTCTAATAAGACTTTTGTATTAATATGATGTTGAGGAACTCCTATTTAATATTGTATGATTGTAGTATGGACGTAGCGTAGGTTACTCATACAATACGATGTCTTGAATACATTATACAAATCAAAATCCTAAGTAATTCTGTTGGCGTACCTATTCAACCTTTTTATTATATGTAGGTACCTACGTAATTCCATCCATTTTGGAATCTGAAGGTTAGGTACTTAATCGAATTAGTACAGTACAATATATTATTAATATGCCTTTGGATATTGAAAGCAGGGTAAATAAAAGTAAGCAATGAACAATCTACGAATGGAATTGTCTTCGAAAAATATGCACAGGCAGACGATAGTTGGACTAAACGTATCCTGGAGTGGTGACCGAGAACTGATCGCAGTAACCCAGGCAGACAACAAGCAAGATGGTCTGACGACAGAAACGAGTGGTATGAGACCAATGACCAAACTCTTTCCCAGTAATATTTATTATCTCTAAAAGCTTTTTACGGTCGTTGAAACTATCAGCCAGCACTAAGGTATCGTCTGCGTAGTATATCATATAGTATAAAGTAATACTCATCTCATTTTGCTCCTGCTTTTGTGTTATATGTAGCCTGTTTAAATAGTTTGTCAGTATACAGGTTAAATAAAAGTGGTGACAGAATACAGCCTTGACGAACCCCTCGTTGAATTTCAACTAGTTCAGTAATTTTTTGACCCAGCCTCACATTTCCTTTCTGATGCCAATAAAGGTTCTTAAATGAAAAGTTTTTAAATTGCATAAATAGAAGCAATTTGTATCAAATTCATACTACCATTCGGTGAATGTATAAATGCGTTTGTTTTGGTTTTCTTTGTAATATTTTTAATATTTTACAAATAATAAATTAATGTTATGAATGTTGAATAAATACATACGATACATAACATCAATCAAAATAAACCTAATATGTATTTAAAAATATTTGCATATTGGCTAAGTACCTGAGTCTATTTATCATGTTTAATGACACAATGTACCTAATTTTAACGAATTTTCATTTTAACAAAAAACTTGTTATTGTTAATGATATTATACGTTAAATTTTAATGATGTTAATCGTTGAAACATAAATGCCTATATAATTAATCCTTGAGTAAAATATTTCGACTAACATAAATTTATTATAACTCATTTTTCATCGCTTAATAAATTAATGTGTTTAGTAAAATGTAGCACTCACTTCCTCGTATCCCTATACAATGCATTTATTCAGTTAAAATGGTTTATTTATCACTATAATGGCCTCAATTTAATTAAGTGAAATTGCGATATTAGCATCGACCTTGTGATTTCATAATATCCACAAAAATATCAAATGTGATTAAAGTCAAACTTAATACAATTATAAAGAAAATAATTAGCATTACAAACCATGATAACACTAGTGTAGCAAGTACTTTTACTTTTTTTCGGCTTTGTGATTTAGGAATATGGTTTTTAGGAATCTCGTATAATATACATAAATATGTACGTTGCTTTTTTATCCTTTTTAATTGTAATCTGATTAAAATTTTACGCTTGGTAACTAAAATTGATGGTATTAAAATGGCGTTAGATGTGATGTTCACTGTAGAAAGTAAAAGTGTCGAATATTAAAATCTCTGTGAATGTAACAGACAAAATATAAATGAAGTAATCAACCGTTAATCACAACTAATGGACCAAATCTAATCACAGATGATACTTATTATATTATGCTGAATTTATCTAGTTTTAATGATATTAAGCCAGCTATATATTTTTCAATTAATTGTTGAACTATATTCCATCTGCATCCTCAATCTGCAGGAATGGGCGAAGAAAGAGTGCCAAAGAGGATCATGCTCACAAAGCCCTAAGGTAGACGAAACGTTGGTAGACCTAAACTCCGATAGTTGAATGGCGTGCATCGAGATTTTGAGGCTGTTAGTGTAAGGGACTGGAGGAACACGTACCAGGATAGAGGAAGATGGCGAGGAATTCCGGAGGAGGCCAAGGCTCGCACCGGGCTGTGGAGCCACAGATGATGATTTTCCATCTATATCCTCCAATGAACTACGTACTTCTTAGTACATAAACTTAAGTCGGATTTCGTGGGTCATTTTTTTAATTTATTTTTTATTTCCAAATAAAAAAAGTCATAATTACATAACAATATTAATACAGTACAAATAAAATATATATCAGTTTAGGTACTTGGATATATTGTCCCACTAGGCAAAAGCCTGTTCCGAGCTGGCAATGCAGTTGCGACAGTCGCAAATATATCTGGGGCGCCAAATATAACAAAAAAGATACGAAAAATATAAAAAAGAACAAAAATACCTAATCCAACTGTCGATTTGTTTAGGAGAATAAATAATAAATAATAATAAATTTGGATAATTTATATAGCGCCGTTTTTGTGAATATCTCACCTCAAGGGCGCTGAAAAAATGATTACGTTGTATCATTTCGGCTCTGGTAAGATTTGCGAAAAAGGTGCGTTTTGAGTTTTTTTCTGAACGAAGATATATTTTCGGTTTGTCTGAGGGTGTGTGGGAGCTTATTCCATGCATTTGGTCCTGCCACAGCAAATGCACGATCACCGAAATTAGTTGTGTGCACCCTGTTTATTTCAACTAATTTCCCAACCATGGATGAAGAAGCAGAACGAAGTGATGATTGTCTGTCATTTATTGAAAGCGGAATGTACAGTTCGGAGAGGTAAGTAGGAGCCATACCACGAAGTGCTTTAAAGATTATGAGACAAAGCTTATATTCAATTCTTTCGGGGACTTTAAACCAATGTAGATTGCGAAGATGGTGAGAGATGTGAGAAAATTTGGAGGCTCCAGTGATGAGTCTGGCTGCAGCATTCTTTCTGAAATTAATAAAATTCAGTCTTTGTTCTCTTAACATATCGACAATGTTTCAAGCCAAGGTCTACTTTTTTCACGGCTTTTCCAACTTTCGAGTCAAAAAACACCAACTTAGAGGCTTCGCAGCATATATGTTCCATATACGGATTTACTCAGAATTCGGAGTAGAACATTTCGTGTGTCTGTGTGTGTGTGTGTGTGTGTGTGTGTGTGTGTGTGTGTGTGTGTGTGTGTGTGTGTGTGTGTGTGTGTGTGTGTGTGTGTGAGGGTGTGTGTGTGTGTGTGTGTGTGTGTGTGTGTGTATGATAAATTTTTTTATGATAAATTTGTGAGTGTGTATATTTCCATTTTTTTTTTAAATATCGAAAAAAGCCGAAACACCTTGTAGTAACACATCTCAAATTCTTTTACCATTTTTTTTTAAAAATTGAATTTAGTGACGACATCGCTTCATACACTTTGTATGGCAGACGCCTATGCACAATATCTAAGAAGACTTAATAGTTTGATACTTCATCTCCAAACATACATACATACCATCATGCTATCTTCATATTCTGGGTAGGAAAAAAGGACCTACCTCCATACTATCCAATCTTGACATACATACCTACATGTGTTGTATAGAAAACAAAATATCTTAAAATATTCAATAATTTGTATTTATGGGTTTATAGTTTGGTACATATTCTTCAACTATACTATACTATCACTATCGACAGTTGAATCTCATGTGTTACATGCAACTAGTATTAAATAAATACAAGTTGCCACATTCTGGAGTATATTTATATTTGTATTATTTATATTTTCTGTATATTGATTATAAGGACGTATAATTAACGCTATTTATTTGTTTATTATAGATCTTTAATATGGCGTGCCATTTTCCTTGGAAACAAAATGGAAATGTGGTGGGTGCAGATGCGTGAAATGGCGTAGAGTTGGAGGGGCGCCTTGGACTCGATTGTGGTGGGGGGGTGCTTTGGATCTAGTGCACCAGAGGCAATACCTATTTAAAATGAGTAGCTGTGCAAGTATTTAGATATCTGACCAAGGGTCTCGGGTTTGAGTCCCGGCGAAGACACAGTTTTCAATTGTGTTTCAGTCTGGATCTGTGAGACGATTAATATCTTAAGTCACTAGATAGACTAGATATTAATCGTCTTTGTGACAGACGATTAATATCTTAAGTCACAAATTGTTATACGTATTACATACCTGTTAGTTGCCCAAGAAGCAATATAAAATAAAGAAGATACCAATTTTTCATAATTTTGATGTGCATATACACACCGTAACAGAATTAATAGAAATTGATGGTGAATACTTAGGTACATGATAATACCTACATGAGATTTTTTATGAAATAAAAATATTTTCATTGCAAAAATATACATGACTCATCAGTTATATTATTTTGAGAACATAAATACATATACCATCGTCTTTGGTTTCAGTCCTGGGAATTGTTTGGCAGCAAAGCGATGCATCTCTTCATCCACTCCGCTCGATCTTCAGCGACTCTCTTCAACTCTGTGTAGGAGGTATACTTCATGACCTCGTACACCTGTTCTAGATACTTCCAGCGGGGACGCCCTCTGCCAGTCTAAAATACCTATATAGAATAATTTGAATTTAATTCTAATAGTTTGACTGCATTATCTAGGTTCTTGACTTCAGAAGGATCTAGGAAATAACATGTGATATCTTAAAATATTGTATTTTTCTCCAAAACTCGAGGGAATCCTACCATGACGTAGTTTATTATGCATCTTACATAGGTGCGTTGTCCTCTCTGTGGAGAATCTCAACCGTTACTTATTTTCATAAATAAACATAAGAAGATATAACGGATACTTGATAATAATGTTGCTGCTAGATAATTCAGTCGATCATGGTGGAACTATACTGTTCACTGTTGCATACAATTATGTAAGAAGTGTTATAATGCTTAGTCGATTACATTAACACTAACAAAGAATGTATTTATAAATGCCCCCAAGTTCCTGCAAACTATGGTAACCGACGCATTCTTCATTGGCTTGATCGATCCGTTATTCATATCTTCCAGCGACAGATTTTTAATTACATTTCAGCTTGAAAATATTCGATTGCTTCAACTCAATATATATACTTATCATGTCCATTTTTAAAACCTCTTTGTAGTCGAGACATTGCAGTCTCTCATGCCCTGTCTGACCATTAAAATTCGATCTACGCTTGGGTTTGCCTATAAAACTCTAGAGATTGAGACCTGTTACCTGTATTTAGGTGTTCTGTTTAAATGCCTGAACCACCGCAGCCTGCTCATTATTTACTCTTTGATTTTGTCGGTATCCGTTCATGAATAATCTTTACTTTTCACCTTCTTCCATCGTGATGGGTCCTTTGTTTTCAGTGGAAGAATCCTGCAGATCTCCATGTCTTTGTTAGAGACATGTTAGAAGTACTACCGTTTAAAAGTAGCCATATTTTTAGTATCATATAAGCAAGCTTACACATAGCTCTCTTTACAGGGCGAATTGCCTTAAACTAAAAAAAGTACTTGCTTCGGCAGTACATATACTAAAATCATATTCGTTGATTCGGTTCTCAAACCTAAAGACAAATAAAGTATATATATTTGAAAAGTTACAACCATAAAGAGGACAAGAGGATCATAAAAATCAACAGATTCGCTGTATGGATTGGGTTAAATAAGTTTGAAAATTCAGTTCGATTTATTCAACTATAGAGTTTTTCAGATAACGGTAAGCAACGGATATAAAGATACTTTTCAAAAAATTAATAACACAACTGTTACAAGAAGGCATAAGAAAATTAGAATCACAATTTGATTAATTGTTTTGTTTCACAGTAGTTATTGTTCTTGGGTTCATTTGAAATAATTTGATTAACAGAACCACATATTATGAATGTGTGTAATTATAGTTGAAATTCTTTCATGCGTAATGAATGTCTATGGAAACAATTAAAAGTTGTCTGCAACAATAAGAATGAAGCTCGCTGTACCTGGCTGTACTATAAGAAGCTATTATTCGTTAATTTGTTCATACTTAGTATGGAACATCAATCTGTCATGCCGTGTCAGATTCATTTATTAAATCTCTTTATCTGTTCAATGTGAGTGTTTGAAAACGCAAATCCATGTAGGTACCTAAGATATGTATGGAACACACGGAGAGTCTGATAGGGATTACATAGATCCATCTATTTGAGATGATTGAGATTGAAGGCTTTTTTAGTTTTGAGTTTGGGCTTGAAAGAGCGGTGATTGCACAGCGCTAAGGTCGTTGCCTCATATGCGTGAGGTCGACGGTTCGAATCCGGGCGGGGCCTGCACCACTGGATTTTTGAAAAATCTATGTGCGAATTTATATCACTAGCTATGTGTGAATTTATATCACTAGCTATGTGTAGCCATGATCCAATATGTATGGTTCCCCTTTCTAAGAGTTACGAAGGTCAGATGGCAGTCGCTTCAATGTAATAACCAGACTCGCCAATTCCAGGATTATGGTAAGAGCGTACCCCGATAGAAACGGGACAAAAGTGCTTAGGAGAAAGAGAAGAAAGAGTTTGGGCTTGAAAATTTAATCGATGTATTGATGAGGATAGAAGGTACCAGCGAAATCTCTTGGTATCGGACCTTCTATTCACGCAATCAGAATGGACGACGACATCCCTGTAAAACTGGAAGTAGAAATAGTAAGAGTATGAGAGCAAATAAAGTAGAAGACCAATAAAACTAATAAATTTTTTTATTTAATATACAATAAAAAAAATTAAAGAAATAATGATTTGATAATCACAATTTCACTTGAAATTAATGAAATATCGAATATAAAGACGGAACTTTGGTTTTAAATATTTTTTAGTGTATAAACAATAAACACATTCAGGATATGAAAAAGAATATTATGCTATTACCTGGTTATAGAGATCAAAGAATGATTAAGTGGTATATGAAGCAAAGCTGTTTCGTGGAGAAAAAAATCGAAAGGATTTCAACTATTCATACTCAAATAAATTGTTATTGTGAATAAATTATTTCTGTACAAAGATTTTTAAAATCGATTTAAAGTGAAACGTGTTTTAAAGAGAGCAAAAGAAAGATTAACTATTTTTAAATCTTTATTAAAGGATCAATAAACGCAAACTTGGTTGTGCATGAAATGGTATTCGCAAAGAAGATGTTAATAAAATTGCATGTAGTCATACTATTATGTTCTAGGACAATAACAGGATCATTGTCATTGGGTCAACATGGTCTCCGGATCACTGACCCAGTTAGTATGTGAATATGTGATCCCATACAAAACATTCATTATACTCTACCTGCAAATATGGCAGTGACAACTTTTACATCCCACGTACAGAACCTTGCGGTACACCGCACCTCTCGTCTGTGATCCTAATAATAACAGTAATTCCTTGTTGGTCCAATTTATAAAGTTATTGATATACTGTCGCTTAGTTCTGTTGAAGTTTATCCAATTATCCATTCTCTCAATAGTTACTAAATTTCTTGGCTAGTAATTGTTCCTAATTTTAAAGCAGAATCAGCAAGATCGTCATATATTTTTTTCTATGCCAAATACATTTTTTTTCATTTTTTTAGGCTTTACATGCGAGTGTTCACTCACACGGGTACCATAGTGTTGACTAGCGTAGTGCTATAGCCCTAATCACACGCTATGACCGCAGAAAACTGCCATATTATATATAGCCATTTTGCCATAGCGTCTGATTCTACCTTGACAAACAAAGAAAATTTTATTATGTATCTTTAGTAAATAAATAATGCCACGATAAAATGAAATTGAATAAATATCGATATTAGTGACTGGGTCGTATAACTGTAATGCGAACATCTTAAATTCCTGTCATTCAATACACGCACTATATTACCAACACGACTAACTATAAAGCTACACAAATGCCGTGATTCATCTATTACTAAAACAACGTGTTAATGTAAGTACTCAGTAGGTACTCAGGGTTCATATTACCTACCTGCTGTAGTATCCTTCCATATAAAACGAGTGGGTTGAGGCCAACGCTATACTCTTTCACTACCAATTCACTCCACAAAGTATTAAAATTTTGTATGGAAATTTTTCAGCATCTTCATGAAATGAGTTTGTTAAATTATTTTTGATTAATACATTTTACTATGAAAACTTGTTAATTCTTCAATGCCATTTTATGAAAGTGGTGTGACTTTTTAGCTATTTGAAAATAAAAAATACCAAATTTTAATTTTTCTGAGTTTGGGGTCACTGTGAAATATTCGACAGTTGAATTTAAAAAAAACCGGATTAGACATCCTTCAAAATCGAATGGGGTCTAAGCGAGAATTAGATATACTCAAATTTGAAAAGAATCGAATGAGTAGGTTCCTACTTATGTAAGTCTATAATCGATGAAGTACACACACACAGATATTATACATTGTGATGAAACTTTCAGAACACAATCTCAGCATGATAAAAGTTGATAAACTGCAATAAAAAAAATAAAATCAAAACTTGCGAATTCACAACTCCCACTACACCCCCTTGGGGTAGTGAGTAGTAAAAAATCATCCTGTATACTATGACGTATGTCTGGAAGTCGCTGGGTTTTGGCCTAATATGGTTTAATTATTATTATTTTAGTTAAATAACCGAACTGAATACAAAACAGTAATAATTTAATAAATGTTATGCACAGTATTTATATAAATATAAATACTGTGCATACATTTATTAAATTATTTTATTTATTTTATTTTATTGGGGGTATACACAGATGAACAGGTTACATTCATTAAAATATATATACTAATTGATACAATCTATAGCTATCCTCTGTTATTTATAATTAACACAACAGAAGAGAAAAAAATAATGTAAAGAAATAATGACTAAAAGATGTTTAAGGATAGTGGGATAGGAAAGTGACGGGAAATGTCATAGGATAACTAAAAGAGGGAGAGCAAATTAAGCTGTACCTACAGTATTCATACAATAAAATAAAACAAAACATCTATATATTGTTATCTCGGATCATGTCGGATAATTCTTTCATATACCTGTTAGGTATACGGAGTATGAAATATGTCTAAACTATTGAAATTTTTGTTAAATGTTTCGCAGATACGATGAACGGTTATAGAATGTTTTATAATTTGTAATAAAGAAAAGATCAGTTTGTCGGGTTGTCCTAGGAGCCTAGTATGAACGATACGGAATCGATACTTGTCACCTAATAATTGGGAGATCCGTGGGATACCTATTACTTGTCAAAAAAGTTAAAATGGTAGTATGAGCTGAGTGAATTCGTAAGTGAAATTAATTCTGTCCGATAGGAGGCGCGACGGCGCGGTGAAATTATGAAACTAACAACTTTTCAACGTTTCTTAAAAATGGCGCATTTGCATTACGTTTTGGCTTTTTTTATTGACTCGGGAAGAAAATGAAGATAATCCAAATGAATATTACATTCAACAAAACATTATGCCTCGAAGAAATGATTCGTTTATAATACCTAAATGAAACTATAATTTCGAATTGGTTGATATTGGTTTTTACTCGGTTCATTATATTCAATAATATATGAATCAATATTTTATATAAATACAATAAAAGTGCTGTGCAATTAAGACATCTCATAAACAAGAGTTTTAATAAATTAATGTCTTGACCCAATTACATAAGATGAGTAGGAAAAAGTACTTGTATGATGCAAGTTGCATTACCTACGGACGGACAGTATTTCGCGATCTATACAGTATTTTTTAATCACGTTTTAATTTAATATAATAACGGTTAAAAACATCGATCGATGTAGATATATCATAAAAAGATCCAAGATAAACAAAGATCAAATATACTCAAGAAATTGAACACTTCATAATATAAACATACGATAAATAAAAAGTAATTGTGGTTATCTCCATACAAAAAAGTACATGGTGGTCACGTGATTCTTCCGGCATTTGTTGTAGAAAAAATAGATTAGGAATATGCGCCGATTGTGTATTGGTAAATTTCAAATTCAAAACATAATTTTCGGCGCAATAAATTCGGTATAGCGGTATATTCTGTATAGATGATGCTCGGCGTTGAAAATAAACATTCTAATGATGATCGTCTTTAAAAAGTTTGCATCTAACAATGAGTATGACACAATACAATAACAACGTACTCAAGGTGGCCAATTTATAAAAAGGCGTACCTTTAAAACCAGGTCATAATAATCCTTAAGGACGGGAGGCCTTGAAAGGACGTGAGGCGTTAAAAGGACAGGCAGCTCTGGAGGGACCGGAGGTGTTGAAAGAACGGGAGTTTGAAAGGACGGGAGGCTGAAGGAACGAAGGGCACTGAAGGGACGGGAGACTCTGAAGATATGGGAGGCTCTGAAAGGACGGAAGGCGCTGAAAGGAAAGGAGGCACTGAAAGGATGGGAAGCACTGAAAGGACGGGAGGCGTTGTAAGGACGGAAGGCGCTGGAGGGACGGGAGGCGCTGAAAGAACGGGAGGCGCTGAAGGAACGGGAGGCGCTGAAGGGACGGGAGGCGCTGAAGAAACAGAAAGCGCTGAAGGACCGGGAGGTGCTAAAGGGACGGGAGGCATTGAAGGGACGGGAGGTGTATATGACAGGAGGTTGAAAGGACGGAAGGATGAAAGGCACTGAAGGGACGGGTAGCGCAGAAGGTGCGGGAGGCGTTGAAGAAACAGGAAGCTCTGAAGAAATGAGAGACGATGAAGGGAGGGGAAGCATTGAAGAGACGGGAGGCTAATAGAACGGGAAGCTGAAAGGCGCTGAAGGGACGGGAGGCGCTGAAGGAACGGGAGGTGATGAAGGGACGGGAGGCACTGAAGGAACGCGAGGCGTTGAATAGACGGGAGGCACTGAAGGGCCTGATGGGACGAAATGTACTGATGGGCCTGAAGAGACAGGAGATACTGAAGAGCCTGAATAGAGGGGTAACACTAAAAGGACGGAAGGCACTGAAAGGGCGACAGACACTGAAGGAACGGGAGGCGCAGAAAGCACTGTAGGGACGGGAGGTACTGAATGTCTTGAAGGGACGGGAGGCACTGAAGGACGGGATGCATTGAGCGTAAGGGAGGCACTGAGCCGAACAGAGGCACAAAAGGGACGGGTGATACTGAAGGCACTGCAGGGAAGGGAGGTAATGAATGGCCTGATGGGATGGGAGGCTCAGAAGAGACGGGGGCGTGAAGGGACGGGGGGCGCTGAAGGGATGGGAGACGCTCAAGGGATAGGAGACGCTGCAAATACGGGGGTGCTGAAGGAACGGGAGGTGCTGAAGGGACGGGAGGTGCTGAAGGGGCGGGAGGTGCTGAAGAGACGGAAGGCACTGAAGGGACGGGAGGCACTTAAGAGACGGGAAGCGCTGAAGGGATGGAGGCGCTGAAGGGGCGGGAGGCGTTAATGGGACGGGAAGCACTGAAGGGGTGGGAGGTTCTGGGAGGAGATCCTGAAGGGACGGGATGTGCTGAAGGACCTGTTACAACGGGAGGTACTGAAGGGCTGAAGGGACGGGAGGTACTGAATGGCCTGAAGGGACGGGGGATACTGAAGGTCCTGAAGGGACGGGAGCTACTGAAAAGCCTATAGCAACGGAACTGATTGGCCTGAACGGACGGGAAGCCTTCCCTTCAGTACCTCCCGTACCTTTAATGCCGCCAGTCCCTTCAGTACCTCCCGTCCTTTCAGAGCGCATATGTAATATGTATAACCATATAAACATTACGATTTATAAGTATATACCTATGTATAATTTTCGCCAAATATCTTGAAGGATCTCCCGGTTGCGCAGAGAGCGAATTTGTGTCTTTTTGCTTCGTTGGTTTACATGCAAATCACTCACCTTCTCGACTAAAAGTTCAAGATGTTTGTCTACAACTTTTATCGAATTTTTTGGTTTTATCGAATTTTTAATTTTCCCACTGGCAACACTATAGTGCTGTACAAGTACATTTTTTTCATGTGCCCACACCACTATACAAATGACAAATTGAAATATTGGAAATATCGATGTCGCCTCGTCATTTATCAATAATGACAATAATCATTTAATTAACTAATCAAAATGTTTAGTAATACTATACGAAAAGTTTATTATATCCGCGAAAGTGTAAAAAAAGTGTATTCGTAATTGAAAAAGGTTAGTACCTATTTGTTTAATTTAAGAAACACGATATATTTTAAACGATTCCATTAAAATCATATTTTATTTGTAAAAAGTTCAGTTTAGTATTGTAAAAGTATTTACTTTTTAGTGAAATATACAATTTTAACCAACTGAACTTTAATCCTAGGAAATTTAACGATCGTAATATTTATTTTGAGTTAGGTTAGGTTCAAATGACACATTT
Source organism: Molanna angustata (assembly GCA_963576475.1). NCBI lineage: Eukaryota > Metazoa > Arthropoda > Insecta > Trichoptera > Molannidae > Molanna > Molanna angustata. The sequence continues at coordinate 8,266,972 of OY754982.1, forward strand.
ATGTTTTGCAACATTTCCGTGAGGAATGAATTGAAATCAATTTCTCCTTTGCTGGGGATCGAACCTAGGACGCCTGCACATAATTCAAACGGTTTACCAACTGTGCTACTGCTGTCGGCAAGTCATATTTGTTCTTGTTTCAAGGACATACCCATTCCTTGAGTAAAAACAATTCTATGCCAGTCAACAGATATTATGCGTTGGTCATAATTCAGTGCTCAACTGATTTTTCTCTTTCAGAATTTAACCATCTTCAGAGAATGAACTGGGATAAGACGAGTGGAGAATCTATTCTGGGCTGATAATCTAGGGATATCTTCCGGGGAACAACAGGGACATGAAGAAAAGAAAAAGTCTGAGATCTACTCGTCAAATATGTTCAACGACCTATTTTTTTTTTATGTAAGTACCTACATATTATGTTTGTGTCAAAATATTGAACATTGGCATTATTGCCATTTAATAATTCCTTCCAATCAGCCCCCCTAGACAACATGCCATTAAAGCTAAGCGTTATATCGCAAAGCGATAGAAATGTATGAAATTTGTGGCTGTCACGTGTTGTCATAGCGACCAATTTCATACATTTACTATCGCTTAGCGATATAACGCTTAGCTTAAATGACACGTTGTCTAGGCCCCCAGATACAAAGACAACATATTATGTTTTGTAAATTGTTCATATACAATTGTATAAATTAAAATGGTAAAAGAAAATCATCACAAACTAAACGAGTGGGTTGTGACCAACGCTAAACTCCTCACTAACAAGTCATTCTATAAAGTATTCAAATTTTGTATGGAAAATATTTAGCATTTTCAGAAAATAAGTTTGTTTTACTATTTTTTATTTAAATATTTTATTATGAAAACTTGATATTTCTTCAATGCCATTTTATGAAGGTGATGTGCCTTTTTACCAATTTGAAAATAAAAATTTCAAATTTAAAGTTTCCTGAGCTTGGGGTCATGTTGAAATATTTGATAGTAATAAAAATTGAGAAGCACTATTCAGATATCCTTCAAAATCTAATGGGGTGTAATGAGATATACAAATTTGCAAAATTTGAAAAAAATCGAATGAGTACTTTAGTTTATAATCGATATAGTAAAATAAACATGCCGTACATAGCACACACACAGATACATTGTGATGAAACTTTCAGAATCCAATCTCAGCATGATACTAGTTGATAATCTGCAATAAAAAAAAATAGCCTTAAAAATTGTGAAATCATAACTCCCCACTATATCCTCTTGGGTTAGTGAGGAGTAAAAATACATACAAAAAAATATAAATAATGTTTATAATGAAAAAAGCATTTCATTAATAAAAACAAAATTCGCTATACTTCAAAGAGTACCTACCTATGTGTTAACAGATATTTTTTTTTTAGAAAATAAAGAGAAAGGCAATTGTGGTTTCACTTCGTCCACGAATCCAGGGCCACGAGCACAGGCGACCAGAATACCAGCCAGAATAGATGAGCGAAATGGGCTTGCTACCATGTTTGAGGGCTTAAAGGGATCCTTTATGACTTGAGTCACGCTCACCACTCAGCAACCAACCTACGATTGATACTCCACTCCCCTGCGGAACCAAATCAAATCGGACGCGGATAATGCTGCTTTTACCACTCTCTCCAAATTTTCTTTTATTTTACCTCTACGGAGACTTAGGTCCTTAAAATAGGAATTTAAAACTTTGCAGGCAGGCCTCTCGCCCCCACCTCTACAGCATATATATTTGTGTTAAAGCCATTTTGAACTGTTTTATGTACCAGTTCCTTGTACTTGATTAGCTTGTATTGGTGGTCTTTGGAATATTTGTGTCCCATGGAACAGTCAGCTCCACATAAATAGCTCTTTTCAATGAAAGAGAGTATATTGTCAAGTCAGGCCTAAGAGATGATTTGCAGATCTCCTTTGGAAGCCTCTCTCACAATTTCAAGCACCTTATAAATTGCAATTGAAGATGTTATATCCAAACTAAGACTATACCAGATATTCATAGATAATTCATATAAGTTATAATGAATTCAAATATTCATATGCTATAATGAATACAATTTAATATTTAACAAAAAAAATATTTACACTGTTTACAGGTTCAGATGATATGGCCACATTTTAAGATGACCAACAGTCACTGATCTAGCCCAGGATAGGCGAGATTGGCGTAGTTGAATTTAAAGGAGAGGCAATCCCAGCTAAATTGGACCACAGACAAAGCGAAGAAGACAATGCTTAATTGATTTTTTTTTATATTTTTAAATCATTGATAATACTTTCAATATACAATTCTGCTATATAACTAGCATCGTCAGAATTGATTTATCCAACTGTCGATTCGTTCATGAGAATTCAATTCTCTGAATGAATCGACATTATTAAGCCAAAATGCGTGTACGAAGGAACATTTTGTATGGCGTAGTGGACTTTTTGCATGCTAATAACACCAACTAGAGGCCTCGCAGCATATATGTTCCCATACATGGGTTTACTCAGAATTCGGAGAAGAACATTTTATGTGAGTTTTGTGTGTCTGTGTGTGTGTCTGTCCCCCCCCCCCCTATAACTTTTGATCCGCTCAATTTACAGAGCCCAAAATTTCAAAATATATAAACACTTATAAGCATACAAAACTTTTGTACTCAGAATGGTGAATTATTGTTTCAGTCAGGGGTTATCAACTTTTGAATTTTTGGTTTATTTTTCCATATATGTCAGAAACCATAAAAGCTAGAACGCTGAAAATTGGTACAAACATAGACAAATACAAAAACTCAAATTGGTTTTTTCAAAAAAATTCTAGGGTTTGTCAAACAATTTTTTTTAAGAAAAATATTTTTTTTATGAAAAATTTATGAGTTTAACTCCTTATATTTCCAAATAATTTAAAAATATCGAAAAAATCTGAAACACCCCAACTAGATAATTTAATTTTCTATAAAAAATATTAATGTTGTATTAGCACATCTCAATTTTTTTTTAACAATTATTGTAAACATTGAATTTAATGACGACATTGCTTCAATTTATGAGTTTAACTCCTTATATTTCCAAATAATTTAAAAATATCGAAAAAATCTGAAACACCCCAACTAGATAATTTAATTTTCTATAAAAAATATTAATGTTGTATTAGCACATCTCAATTTTTTTTTAACAATTATTGTAAACATTGAATTTAATGACGACATTGCTTCATACAATTTATATGGCAGTCGCTTACACACAATATCTAAGAAGACTTAATTGTTTAATACTAATCTCCAAACATACACCATCATGCTGTTTTCATATTCTGGGTAGGATCAAAGGAATGCCCTCTATACTATCGCTATCTTGACATACATACCTACATGTGTTGTATAGAAAACCAAATATCTTAAAATATTAAATAATTTGTATTTATGGTTTTATAGTTTGGTACTTATTCTTCAACTATACATACTATCGCTATCGACAGTTGGATCATCTCATGTGTTAAATGCTACTAGTATTTGATTTAACATATCAGTCTTTTTTGTATACTGTATTAAAGTATATGTTTCTTAAACAATTAATTATATATTAAAAATGAACCACAAATATAAAAACACGATATTTGATAATATAAATTTATTATATTATTTAAATGAAATTAAAAAAAAGTACTAACATAAGAATCTAATCTCTCAGTTCTTCATTAACATAAGTTCAGTATAATACAGTGTGAGTTTTATAGAGATGAGATAACAAAGTATCATAATATTATGAACTTGCAGATTTATATTTTTCTATTTATTTTTGTTCCCAAAAAACAAATATTGTATTAATACTAAATAATTATAATACAAATAACTGATTGTCTAAAAGTATCTATTAGTCAATTTTTAGATTACAATGTTTCTGTATGAATTCATAAAAAATTCTGTATGGATGTGCATTTATATAAATTGAAATGACTAATAGAAACAGAAACTTTACAAATTTGTGGCATGTTTCAGAACACTTTAATCTGGTGAAGCAAATATCTCTTAATTATAGAATTGGTGTAAATAATAAAATAAAGTGTAGGTATTTTACAATTTTGAATTCTGCATATATTAAATTGTTTTTTGAAGAGTTTCATTTTTTTTCCTGATACATAATGATACCTACATTATTTACTTGTGTATTTTATGTTCATAAAATATATAAATCTCTACCAATCTATTAATTGAGTTTTTATTTTACGTTTGGTATGTCATAAAGAATTTCTTGAAAAGCTGTTCTTGAAATGTCAATCAGCCAATTATAATTCTTTCAATGCTCATCATCAGCAATGGTGCTACAGCCCGGTGAGGGCCTTGGCCTCCTCAAGAAACTGCCTCCATCCCGCCCTGTCGACAGCAAGTACTTTCAATGGTAGGTATGTATAAATTAATGAAGGGTGTCAAATTTGAAATTTTATAAATAGATATAGGTACCTAAGTGCTATGTCATATCACCCCGTGCAAAGTTTCACATGTTTGTACGTTCCAACTTAAGGGAAAGCATTCAAATGGTTATACCATATTTTTATTGAATGACTTTTACTTCTTAACTTCCATTCCTTTTGTTTGACCATATTTATTTGTTAATGACATTTTTATTAGATTCTCATTTGTGAACCTGTCATAGGTTAGAGAACCGAGCATCACATCCTTTATTTTTGCATACATTATTCGCTTCATACATGTATGTCTATAAATTAAACTTCTTTCAGAATATAAAACACAGTCGTGTCAATGTTTTCTTGGAATCCTCTCATGCCTTTATCGGCTCTATTTTATGTCAATTTTTCTTTCATATTACTTAGCGTTTATGTAGTTTCTACTATATCTTTCAAGTTAATAATGGACTTGCAACTTCCAGAGCTCTAAATCACAGGAAAACTGCCTCCAGCTACTCGTCTTATGTTAACGGCTCATCTCATAATATTATATTATCAAACAGTTCAACAACAGATTTTACTATAGCGTCTCAGATGATTATTTTATGTGTCTTCGTTCCTATAACATTATGAGCTTCGATAAGAGACGACGAAACTTAACAGATATCATATTCCTCTACAAAATACTTATTGAACTCTCCAGAGCTAACAGAATCAATCAATTATAGAGACCCACTCGACAATTGAACTTTTCAACTTAAGCAAATGTAAAATTAACACATATAAACTCCTTTATTAATCGCAGTTGCAACTCATACAATCAGAAATACTTAACGATTGATCCATCTTACGTTAATCTTGACTGCTTCAAAAAAAAGTAACTGCTATCCACGTTACAACAGTAAATTTATTATCATACATACACCCTCCCACAAAACCCACATACATACTTCCATATTTTACTTCATCATCCCCATACCGGTCACCGTCCTATTAGGCATAAAAAAATGAAAACTTATTTTCTGTGTTATCTGTTAACCATATTATACCGTTTAACTTTTTTTCCTTGTAATGTTTTCATAAGGTGTGGAGATAGATCACCCGTGCGTTAAAAGTACAGTGACCAAAGGACAAATAATACCTCATCATACTAAATATCAATGTATTGTGGCGATTGTATTGGCACAATTATACTTTATTTATACCTATGTATACTGAATATCTACCTACCAAATTTACTTAACTATTCTCAGCTTTTAAAATAATATAAGACATCTCTATAATTGGCTTTGATATGTGTAATGCTTTTAAGCAATTTGTGAAATAGCTGTTGAGATGAAATAAAATAAAATATTGTGTTATTGCAGTTGTTCTTAACCTGGGTTCGATCGGACCCCAGGGGTTCGGTGGAGGTCAAGAACCCCGACTTATGATTCGTGGTGACACCTTTCTTTATTATAATATAGGTATTATATTCTTGTCTCAACTGTATATTATGTCTATTTATTTATTCATCTTTCTGTACATAATATAAACAAATATATTGTACACTGGCGGGCTTATTGCTATTAGGCAATTTCTTCCAACCAACCAGATAACAAAGTATGACAAAATTGTGTAACAAAAAAAGAATAAGAGTAAAAGTAAACCTTCCTTGTCGGCCTTCGTGGCTCAGATGGTTGGGTATCAGACTACTGATCCAAAGGTCCCGGGTTCGATTCCCGGTGGAACCACAGTTTTGAATTGTGTTTTCAGTCTGAATCTGTGAGACGATTAATATCGTTAGTCTCCAGAATGTGGCAACTTGTTATTGGGTGCGTGTTAAATTAATATTTGACATAGTACCTGTTAGTTGCCCGAGAAGCAATATTAAATAAATAAATAAAAACAAAGAAAATATATATAACACTAAGATACTATTAAACAAAAAATAATAATAATTCATAACAAAAAAAGGATAGGGTAGGGACAAGGAGAGGAAATTGGGATCAGGTGTTCAGGGATAAATATTCCTTCTTTAGTTTTTTCTTGAAAATATAAAGTGAGTTAGACAACACAATTTCCGGACTAAGGCTATTCCATAATCTTTCTGGTTGTACTTCGAACAAAGAGCTGAGAAATTATGGATAGGGATGGATAGTGTTGTACGTTCAGCAGATCAGAGTGGAAGTCCATGATTGGATAAATAAGTGAATTTGCTTTTGAGGTACTGTGGCAGGTTTTGATTCGAGAGAATAATGACAAAATGTGTATATTGCGCCCCTGGCGTATCCTGGACCAACAAAGAAGAAGGTAAGATGATATAATATGATCAAATTTTTTGAACCCAAAGATGAATCTGATACATATATTCTTGTGACGTTCAAGTTTATTGAGATGCACTTCATTAGCATACATCGGCATAATCAAACAATGGAAGAAGAAATGATTGAGCTAGAGTTATTTTACAACGGAATGGAAGAAATATTTAGTACTACTTAAATGCATTGTGTTATTTAGTACTACTAAATGCATTGTGTATGGCAAATTAAGCTTCATTACTGGCATAAGTTCTTTATTAATTTTATTTCCTACTATCATTCTGTTTTTATATTCTCATTGAATAACTATGTAGGTAGATAAACATATTTTTTTAACATATTTATGTAGGTACTTATATTTATTTATTTCATTTCAGTAAACTACAGCTTTGTAAATTTGTGGTTACATATTATATGGTGCTATTAAAATTAGTACAGGCCAATGATGTTTTCTTCTAATTAAAATAATAAAGTAGAAATAATATTTTGAATAACAATAATAAGAGAAAAATATGATTGATATAAAAAAAAACAATACAAAATAAGAATAAAATGAGGAAATAGAGGGATTATTGGTGTAAAGGAAAGAGCTTGTTTGAAGGAGTTAGGGAACTGGTTTTAAAATATCTTTATTTGTTTACGGTAAGTTTCTAAGGAGTCATGGAAAATGTCTGTGTGATTAAATTTTAGATTGTTGTCATGTTGAATTCTGTAAATATTCGAGTTATATCTATTATTAGTATGGCAAGTAGGTAAGTAGATGAAATAAATTTTTCAAACGGGTGTGCCTGTTATAATAATATTATAGAACTAAACAATATTGCTTCACCACCATTTTTAACTCATGTTAGTTCGTCATGAGAGTAAATTTAAATCTAATGCTGTACAAATAGTTTTTTCTTTAAATTAAACATCAGACAATTTTAAAAATCGCTTATTTTGCGGCATTATATTTATATTTGTAAAGATTTTAGTTATTTTCGTTTTCCTCGTAAGTAAATCAATATGAAATACGCCACATTAACCTTGACGAAACGTCAAACAACTGTGATTTGTAGATTCGACCAGCCCTCTACCAGACGAAATTATTCCGTTGACATTGCCTTAAAATCACCTGCGGAATTCGCTCATACTACCACTTTTAAGATTTTAGTGATATTTGTGTGATATGGTATGGAAATTATATACCCGAAACGCTCGTACTACGACATTGTGATTAGTCAAACCGTTTCCGTTGGGGATATGGGAGAAATCTCACTGTATCTCGTACTACGCGCCCTAGAGGGAACACGGTAAGTAATGAGATTATTCAATTCCGGTGAATCGAATTTATTATTAACATATACTTGTCAAGGTCGTTTGTATATATAATTTATAATTTATGTACAATGTACCTACATACCATCACTTGTTATGTATATTTGAAAAATATACAACAAAATATAATTTATTAATGATGTCAATTAGTTCTGGTACGTTCATTTTCTGTGTTTATTTAATATTTAATATTGCTTCTCGGGCAACTAACAGGTGCTATGTCAAATATTAATTTGACACGCACCCAATAACAAGTATCCACATTCTGGAGACTTACGATATTAATCGTCTCACAGATCCAGACTGAAAACACAATTAAAAACTGTGTCTCCACCGGGAATCGAACCCGGGACCTTTGGATCAGCAGTCAGATACCCAACCAACTGAGCCACGGAGGCCGACAAAGGTGTTATTTATTTTAATATAAATTTCCTTCTTCTCAGCCTATTTCTGTTCACTCCTGAACAAGTCCTCCTTCATTTGACTACACGTCGCGACGTCCTCTCTTGTGCAGTGTGCATCCGGGACGTGCCAGCATATCGTTAGGTTTATAATATCATCCCTCCACATCAGCTGCGGTGTCCTCACACTTCTCTTTGTCGTATACTCTTTGGTCTCCAAGTCAGCACACTCTTTGTGTCCACTTATCGTCCGAGTTTTTAGCTACGTGTCCTCCACATTTCCATTTCAGAGTTGCCAAACGGTGGATTATATCAGTTACTTTTGATTTTTCTCTCACAGTTTTATATCTTATTTTATCTCTTAGTGACAGACCCAGCATGTTTCTTTCCATAGGCATTTGAGTGGCTTGTATAGAAAGAGTTACTTTTTCTAGGCCATAATATGAAGCAATCAGTAGAACACACGCTTATGGGTGTCTGCTGCCGGTTTATGGGTGACAGGGCCGCATCCACCATAGGTTCGAGCGGTGCAGTTGCGCCAGGCGCAAATAAATCTGGGGCACCAAATATAACAAAAAAATTCAACAAATATATAAAAAAGACCAAAAATATATACCTAAAAGTCCCGAAATAGAAAAAATATCACAGATGAATTTGAATTCAATTACTACTACTATTATAATTATCTATTAACAATCCAGAGATGTCGATGAAGAGTGTTTTTTAAAAAATAAATACAAAATACGAATGATTATATTAAATTTATACTTAATATTATTATTCGAAGTGGTACACAACGAAAACCGCATTTAAATAATAATAATAATGCTTAAAATATAATAATGCTTAAATACATGGTGTGCTATTTTCCTAAAGCAGACCAGCGTGTAAAATAAGAGAAGAGAATGAATGGCTCGAGCAAGTCGACGAGTATGTATATCTGGGAAGCATGTTTCAACGTAATGGACTACCTGATAAGGATATCGAAAGAAGAGTTATGGCAGGAATGGAGCACTGAGACCAGTTATGAATGATCGCAACATATCAAAGGCTGCCAAAGTTGCCATTCATAACGCTATCTTAGTGCCAACATTGACGTATGCAAGTGAAACCTGGACATGGCAGAAGTCGCACGAAAGCAGAATAAATGCTGTTGAAATGAGATCGCTAAGAAGAATCTGCAATAGAACGATGTAGGACAGGGTAAGAAATGAGAACATTAGGAAAGAATGTAAGATGAAGAAAGATATCATTAATAGAATGAAAGTGAACACACTGAGATGGTTTGGCCACATGGGTAGAATGAATGAGGAACGCCTGACGAAGAAAATATACAATGCGGATAGGAATGGATTGAGAGGCCGGGGCCGCCCAAGAAAGGGATGGCACGACCATGTGAACGATATTCTGAAAGACGGAAATGTTAGAAGCATGTATGAGACGGTGCATGAATGTTGACGAGGCGATGAATGTGTGCCAGGATAGAAAGATATGGCGTTCGGTTCTCTCTGCTTACCCCGTAAGGGACATGGCGTGATGGTATGTATGTATGTATGTATCTTTGCTATTTTACTTGAAAAATAATGGAAATGTGGTTGGTGCCGATAGGGGGGGGGGGGCGCTTTGGAATTAGTGCACCAGGCGCCAAATTGGATAGATCCAGCCCTGATGGGTGTTTTCAAGTTTTTCAAGATATATCCTATTTTATTATCTTATGATAAAAATATTTGCAATATATCTACGTATTAGGTCTTAAATGTATGAATAAATGCTGGAGGGTCTGTATTCGGACCGTAAATCGAACCCGAGACTATTGACTCGGTAGTCAGATATCTACCTTATAAGCCACATATGCCGATTATTCCTGATACAGCATGCATACTTTCATTTTATCGATTAAAAAAAGATGATAGAAATATTGTATTATCAGTATTTTGTTTAAGATAATATATTCTTTATGTTTATTATAAACGTAATCATACATGCCATCATAACACATCCTACAATATAGGGTAACTGGCGAGACGTGTGCGAGTATGCATTACCTTAGAAAAGAAGTGCGACATATGCGTGTCTCCACGCGCCATTCTCACGTCTCTACTAAAAAGGTATAACAGTCAAATTGCGTGGTGAACCTCATTGCTTAACTATATGGGATATAATATTGCCTCTTGTATATTTGATTACGAAAACGAGATGATAGAAGAAAAGATCGGAAGCACTATTCTAAAGCGGTGCATAACTTGCATATATTAGATATATATTTACCTACATTATGACTGCGTGTCCAAATGTTCTCATAAATATTCGTGTTGACCGTAACAAATCAAAGAAATAATTGCTATGCGCATTCCTATATAATTGTTATTGATTTCTACAATATCAATACCTACTATACCGACATATAGAAATCATCAAAAAAACAACATGGCGGTCGAATGACCTTCATTTAACGCTCCTATCGGCGTATCATCATGTAGAACAAGGATACACTTATTTACCGTCATCCTCTTTTCCAAAAGTACCAAAAGGCATTTCAATGCATGAATAATTTTAAGGATCAAGAGTTTTAACACGTGATTCATTAAGATGATCAATTTATAATCATCGCATTTCTTTGGGTTAGTTAAAAATTTCAATATGTGAAATAATCCAAGACACGAACCACATTTGCGAAACTGGTGTCAGCAAAAATTGGGTAAACCAAGCGCCGAGTTATTTTTTTTGTAATATATTAATTTAATTTTTTTATCTTCATAATAAATTAATTATGGACTGTAGATAGAATAACTTTCATTATATTAATGATTTTAGCAATACTCACAAGCAGGCACTGCCTGGTGGGATTATAGGTATATTGAATAAGTTTTTTGTTATGTTTTCTTATTTTTTTAACTGCTATTTATAACGAGCTTTCATCTTGTTAATTAAGAAAAACAAAGTACTAAATTATTTTTTATTTATACATACATACATACATACCATCACGCCATGTCCCTTACGGGGTAGGCAGAGAGAACCGAACGCCACTTACTTCTATCTTGACATACATTCATCGCCTCGACAACATTCATACATCGTCTTATACATGTTCGTCTGTTGTTCACGCTTCTAACATTTCCGTCTTTCAAAATATCATTCACATCTTCACATGGTCGTGCCATCCCTTTCTTGGGCGGCCCCGGCCTCTCAATCCAATCCTATCCGCATTGTATATTTTCTTCGTCAGGCGTTCCTCATTCATTCTACCCATGTGGCCAAACCATCTCAGTGTGTTCACTTTCATTCTATTAATGATATCTTTCTTCATCTTACATTCTTTCCTTATGTTCTCATTTCTTACCCTGGCATACATCGTTCTATTGCAGATTCTTCTTAGCGATCTCATTTCAACAGCATTTATTCTGCTTTCGTGCGACTTCTGCCATGTCCAGGTTTCACTTGCATACGTCAACGTTGGCACTAAGATAGCGTTATGAATGGCAACTTTGGCAACCTTTGATATGTTGCGATCATTCATAACTGGTCTTAGTGCTCCATTCATTCTGTTTCCTGCCATAACTCTTCTTTCGATATCCTTATCAGGTCGTCCATTCCGTTGAAACATGCTTCCCAGATATACATACTCGTCGACTTGCTCGAGCCATTCATTCTCTACTCTTATTTTACACGCTGTTCTGCTTTCACTCTTTTCAAAGATTTGATAATTAATTAAAATTAATTAATGAGTTATATAATTAACTAATTAATTAATTATTTAATTGTATAATTAATAAATAATTTAATTATTTAATTATTTAACTATATAATTATTTAATTGTTTTATTGTTTAATTGTTTAATTGTTTAATTGTTTAATTGTTTAATTGTTTAATTGTTCAATTGTTTTATTGTTCAATTGTTTAATTGTTTAATTGTTTAATTGTTTAATTGTTTAATTGTTTAATTGTTTAATTGTTTAATTGTTTAATTGTTTAATTGTTTAATTGTTTAATTGTTTAATTGTTTAATTGTTTAATTGTTTAATTGTTTTTTGTTTAATTGTTTAATTGTTTTTGTTTAATTATTTATTATTTAATTATTTTATCATTTGTTTATTTATTTGGTTATTTTTTTTATTATTTAATTAGTTAATTATTTAATTATTTCTTCACAATTACACAAGCACACAGCCTCACAATTACATAAACATACAGCCACACAACTTGAGTATGCTCCTTTGTAAAACCAAATAAATTACCAGATCATTACCGAGTACATAGTTTATGTAAAGATAATAATCATAACAATTTCTATAGCGCTATTTAATGAATCAGGATCATTCCAAGGGTATTTGGATAAAACTGATAAGAATTCTTTTATACAGATACCTACATTACAATAGGACCGAATGTTTCCTGCAAAAGATTACTCAGAATACTCAAAAGATTTACCACTATAAACTATACCCAGTATAGTTCTTGACGAACGATCTGTGACATCACCTGGAATTGAGATTACTCTCGAATTACTATTTCGTTGGAATAACTGTAGGACCTATTACGTAACAATGGGCACAACTAACTTTACACATCATTCCCAATTCCCACATTCCCAATTTTTTTCAAACATATTACATGCTATATGATTCATATGTATTTGTACAAATGTGATTGTTCGTGACATCTTACCATAATACAACAATGAGAACAAGAAGAAGGAATCAACGTTGTGAGCAATGATAGCAATTTGTAAAAGTGATAGAAAATAACATTTACATTTTTTTTTATTTGCTCGTGTGTTATTGTGCGTATATAGATATGTAAATCTAAACTATCCACAAATGAATAATTTGAGGTAAGTATTGTAATTCATTTTTTGCTGTTGATAAATAATCTTTGATACGAAAGATAAACCAAACACGAAAACTAATAACGAGAAAAAAATATGAAATGAAAAAAAAATAACACCATTTTTGTTTTTTATAATAATAGTTTATTTCTCGTAGTAAAAATAGATCAAGTAGAAACATAAAAACTACACAGAGATCATACATAATATCACAACAATTCAAAATATAACTAATTAAATTATAATTTATTAAAATTATTTTTGTAAACTTTGTGGAATTCCATATTAATTGATAGGTATTAATAGCAAAATATAAAAGGCTTAATTATTATTATTATTATTATAATAGCAAAATATTAAAGTATTTTTTTTACTAAAAATAAACAAACTTTGTATTTTCCACTTCGCATTTATTTTTCGTTATAGCGTTTTCGAATTTAACAATCCATCTTCAATAACTACTTAAATGTTGTTTTTTTTGGTGTTCTTTGAAAAGATTAAAATAAATAAATAGCTGCAATGAATATAGTTTATGACATTAGGACACTTATGAGGAATTTAAAATAACGAAGGATTTCCGTAGAACGAATGAACACATTGATATGATTGTAGCTACTTGGGAATAATAAATGAAGAACGCCTTACAAAAAAAAATTACATAGCATACCTACAGGAAAAGGAACGACATTCTAGAAGAGTGAAACGTAAGAAGCTTGAACAACAGACGAACATGTATGAGACGATGCATGAATGTACGTTGATTGACTGTGGCGTTCGCGGTTCTCTGCCCCTTGACGGACATGGCGTAAAGATTATGTATGTGTAGAGTAAAGCGTTGGTCAAAATCTTTTTTTTTTTCATTTGACCGTGTGTGACTGTGCGTAGAATAAGTTTTTTTTACATAGTGCCTTCATAGTGAAATCGTAATCATGGACACATACCTACACTATACATGGTAGGTGCATTATAGATACCTAGATATATAAGTATGTAGTTTGTCTATTATATTGGCCTTAGTTATAAGTAGGTACACAGTACATAATATACACAATGTTGATATGAAATCTGTATTCTGTGTGTTACCAAATTGCATAATTAATTAATTGGAATTCCTCACCGTTGATGGAAATGAAAATGAACGGACCAAGCGTGTCGTGACGACAGACGAAGAAATAATAAAAAATGCAATTTTACCTAAACAAATCGCCTGTCTACATAATACATGTGCACGTGGCATGCCATGTTTGACTAAAGTTATGAGTATAAGATGATTTAGTGATGAAATCAAGATGCTCCAGTAATGAGATCTAGATGCTTTAGTGATGAGATTAAGAGACTTAAGTGTTGTTTACATATTCGGGGTAGGAAAAAAGGACTGATCTATCTCCCCACCATCCAATCTTGATTGGTATAGGTATGTTTTGTATAGAACATGAACAAAACAAACTTAAACAAAATATCTTATATCTGCAATCCTCACACATTGCAACACAGATTCTTAGATGCGAATTTTCTACAGGCAGCTACAAATGGGTTCATCTCAATGGAGGTACCCGACTATGTTTACTTGCAACATGTGTATTCGTGAATATATACCTAATGTCGCATAATTGTGTGAAATCGCCAATCTCAAACAGGCATACCTAGTCTTAGTGAGGTTGGGATTGTGTGATAATAGTTAGTAAATATTAAATGACAAGATTAAAAATAAAAAATAATAATAATTTGGATTAAGGGTCTATAGTTTGGTGTGTATTCTTCAACTTTATATACCTACTATCTTTATTGACAGTTGGATCTCATTTGTTACATGGAACTTGTACTTAATAACAAGACGGATGAGATTAAGGGGGTATATCAAGAATATATAAAATTTCCAATCTAAATGAGCCAAAAAACATGTATATTTGATTATTTTTAAAATATTTAAAATCAATATACAAACTATACCCAGGGCCGGATTAACATGTTTTTGCGCCCAGAGCAATATATTTCAAACCGCCCCCCCCCCCCCTCCCAAATGTTTGGAATTTCAATATTATATTATGCAGTATAATTCAATATTATACAGTAAAAATCAATATATTAATATAAACCAAAGAACAAAAATAAATTATAATTCTACCTATTCCTATTCATGTATGTACCGTATCCTGAGAAGTAGGCATTTTAAACTAAAACCTTAGGTCTTACAATTTTTAAAGTATTGGATCATCACATAAACCGTTTTAAGTAAAATATAATTTAAAAGTCCTTTTAACTATCTCAGGTATTATGTAAATAAACTAAACTTAATAACTAATGTTAACACTAAAAATATCATAAAAACTATTTTTAATTAAAAAAAACTCAATATAACTATCAAATTCCAGTAAAAATTTAAAATCACACCAAACTTAAAATAAAAAAAACAAATCGCGATTCTAATTAACACAAAACACTAAATAAGTTCTTGGTATAATAAATACCTACATAAATTAATAGGTATTAATGAAACGAGGTATGCCAATGAATTTTACACAAAACAGCACACGAAATCTCCCATTGATTTCGATACACTTTGCCGACTAGTATTCCATCTAGTTATAGGTATATATTAAAATCTATGGTCTATACTAGACTCGTAAAAAATATGGACACGTGTTAACATTTGACATCAGACAGAAGAGAGAGATAGAAACAATAATATATGAATAATTGAAAGAGTCAGGTGACGAGTCGGCGACCGAGAACAAGGAAATAAGTAAGTATGACGCTAAAGTCGAAAGGGAAAACTTCACTGAAATTATCATAACATTTCTAAAGAACTTCGTTTCCCTTTTTTAGAAATCCTTGCTATTAGTTGCTGACAGGTTCCGCTTATTTAAACGGCTTATGTAGTTTCATTAACAAGCAATAAGAGTTCTTAGTATAATGTATAATTAAAGTTACTGTGGCGTGTAGCATCTGGAATGTTTTCAAACACGCCGCTATCATCTCATATGAAATTCATTATGAAGCGCCCGGGCGACTTCAGACAGGGGGCGCTGGCTTCATTATGTAGATAATTTAACACTTTAGCAAGTAAATTATTACAATGATTATTTTGTGTGTGTGTGTGTGTGTGTGAATCGACTGTCGAGCATTTGTTAGTATTTAGTAGGTATATATATGTTTACGAATAACACGGTAATAGACCGACAAGATATTAACACCGCAGAATTTTATCATACACACCATCACGCCGTGTCCCTTTCGGGGAAGGCAGAGAGAACCGAGTGCCATACCTGGGAAATTTTTGATTTATA
Source organism: Molanna angustata (assembly GCA_963576475.1). Classification (NCBI taxonomy): domain Eukaryota; kingdom Metazoa; phylum Arthropoda; class Insecta; order Trichoptera; family Molannidae; genus Molanna; species Molanna angustata. The sequence continues at coordinate 8,283,505 of OY754982.1, forward strand.
TAATTAACATTTTAGGATTTTAAGCGCCCTTTTTAGACAAGCGCCCTGATTTCTTGTTCCGGGTTGTTCTATGATTTATCCGGCCCTGACTATACCTACTAGAGATGAGTTAAATAGATCAAATTAATGGTCTTGGTATTAGGTACCTACATACTTGATATGTTGACAATTGACAAGACTATGCTATGCATTTCTGTTCTTGGTCAATTGGCTGTGTCTTGTAATTAGGTATATACATAAGTAGGTACCTACTGTAAATTGTAAATTTAATTTAGTAAGTATACCTACCTACTTTTTATTCTGTTGAAGGGAACTTTGTTCCCGTTACATGTGGAGTGATTTTATTCTATTGAATAAGATTAATAACTATGTGGTGTACAAAAAGTTGTTTAATTTTATTTAATAGTTTTTTTTGTGATTTGGATGTTAATTTTTTTATTGAATGTTAATTTTTTTGTATTATATAATTTCCTTTTAAAAATATACATTTTAGTATTTATTGTACAAATCATTTTGATTATAATTTTCAAATAAAGTAGTAGGTATACCTTTATATATAAACTATCAATCGGGATAAAACGTTCGGTTATATTTAGATATTTAATAAAATTTTAACTTACCTATACTCTGTCATTTTGATAAAATAAACAAATCGTTAAAATTATTTAAATATAATAATACAATAAATCGTAAACATAAGCGAAAATAAGTATATTTTTTATTCCATTAGGATTCCATTTGCAACAAATTACAAGCCATTTGGTAATCTATATAGGAAATGAGATATTATTATGAAGACTCGTCGCATATAAATTCTATGAAGAAACCATTTTGTAGTGGAGAACCGAACCAGTTGTGAGTTGTGAGCAACTCGATGGGTCCGAGAGGTTAATAATACCGCCGCTTGCCACGAGGTTGCGCTAGTTTTCCCGCCACTTGTGGATAATAACCAAAATGGCGGATGTCATTTCAGACAGCGCTTCAGGGCGGGGATGTTTTCGCGATCTCCCGTAAATTTCGCTGTCGAACTATAATATCGGCCAAAATAAATTGTCAAATTCTGGTTTGGTTCGTCTATAACATCATTTTTCGTCGCGCGCTGTGTCGAAAAAACGCATTCCGTGAAAACAATGCCAGAGACAGTGTAATGTTTATGATTTCTATACAAGGACAAGTTGTGAAGATATAAAATGTGTTCCAGTTGTGTCTGATTAAATGAAGGTAAACACAATTTTATTTTATTCGTATAATTTAGTGTGATTTATTACGAGTCATATTGTTATTGTTATATTCGTGAAAGTGCACGTTTGTTAGCCGTCATTATTTATTTCCCCAGTCATTGTAAGGTGTAATCTTACTCGAGTGTCTTAAGACTCATACCGTGGTTTATCGTGTTGGAAAATCGATTATTTTTATTAAGAGGTTATTTTTTTGTTTGGCCATAGGACGTAAACAAATATCTGCGGTGATTTTGTGTGATATCTTTCGCGTTGTAATTTACCGTATCATTTTTGTGTTACGGAATCACATGTGTGAAACATACGCTATTTGACGTCCTATGTTAACAGAGTTCTTATCAGAGTGTACATATTGCGCGCAGTGTGTCCCACTCGCACGTTCACCCCTTTTCCCGCTAATGTTGTATATCTCTCCCTGTCTGTCGTGTTCCTCTATGGAGTGTTTGATATCGTATGTGAGCATACACCGACAGTATTACAACCCCCTTTATCTTACATAATAACCTTTGTACAATCTCTGCATTACTTATTGTTATTGCGTTGTCAGGGGAAAGGGATTAATCACCTTACATATACCGTCAGTCAAACAAATCACATGGCTCTCAATAACATCGCGTGATTTTTATCATCAAAACTTTATTATTGATTATCTCTCAAAAATGTCTCTCCCCCTACACACTGTATACCTACCAAGCAGTAATATAGTTAAGCCGCATTATAATGTACAAGAGAAATCAGACCTAATTGTTGCATAGTTATCAATATGATATAGGTAGGTACCTACCTATCTGTGCTGTGCACATTGCATATATTATCTATTGTATTAAAACAAGGCCACAAAATACATCCTAATTCTGTATTTTTTAATGTTTAATTATTTGCACATTTTTTTTTGCATCGAAACATAGGTCAAATACTTACTTCAAAGCAAAGTAGAATACCTAACAGACCCTATATTTTAACTTTATGGAAAAAAAGATACCTACCCAATTATATTATTAAATCAACGTGTATTTAAAAGTATTGTATATTTAACATTAACTCTGGTTGGAAGAAATTGTCATTTGGCAATAAGCCCGCCTGTGTTCAAATTATATTTACCTACAGATATTACAAATAAATACGGTAACAAAGTCAAAGTCGGATATTATTGGTATTTTTTCCGCGTTATTCTATTTTTAAATTTGTCGTGGAGAAGTTTCTGATTATCACTCGGGCGAGCGAGTTGCATTGTAGGTGCCCATTTGTTAATCAATTTTGTGGGCCATACACCTTGAATCAATACCTATACAATAATTTATGGTGATTTTACGAGTCTAGAAAAGGCAATTAAAATTAATTTGCAATTTTTATGACCTATGTTTACAAAATAATATTAGGTATATGGTAAAAGACTACCTATCCCATATACGTAGCGAATCATTAATCAGAATTTTTTTAAAAGTAAAATTATTTTTGCTAACACACAATAAAAGGAATGAAACTACGACAACTTTATCACTTGAATTAAAAACCAAATTAACTTCAGCAATGTGTATGTGAATATGTGTGGTATGTTCAGCAGATAGAAGAGATAGACCATGATTTGAAAAGAAATTGTTGTTGAAAAGGAATTTACCGTTATAACATGAATTCCTCTCTGGATGTCGTGTGGAGTCCTTATCGCCATATTATGTATCGACAAAATGTTCAATATTATCTACTCTCTATCAACCCCAGCTGTCTTCTGATAAGTTGTGTCACATAACCATCTTGAATCACAAGCCGTGTTATCTGCAACGTTGTTTGTGGTCCAACGGAAAATAAATTGACCACGACAGTAAACATGTTAATATTGACAGTCAAATAGCCGAATCTTTCTAAATGAGTTAACTAAAAATAATGCGTACAACGTGTTTGTTTTGTTCAATAATAAACACGTGAAGTAAAAAAGGAAGCGGCTCATTTACTTCAAGTAACACATTGGAGAAGACAGGAGTCGGAAGCCAGGATTGATGGACGTCTGGCCTCGAAAAGAGCTTCAGAGTCATCGAAATGAGTTCCTAGTTCTTCGTCGTCGTTGAACAGCTTCAAATAAAGAAAAAAAGGAAAAAAATATTTATTTGACACTTTCCTATGGCCTCTAATTTCATTCTCCATCTGTCGTATGATTTCCTTTTCTTTTTCGATATTTTTTCCAAATTTAATAACCATCAACAAAAGATATATTATAAATGTACTTTAAATTACACCATAGCAAAATATAGATGATTAGAAGAAATTGATGGTGGTAAATGGCTCAACAGTATTCAAAATACATGCAGTAGGTACAACAACTTTAAAATATTCCAATATCATTCACGATAAGGTCAGTCAGTATTGATGGATTGATAATATTAAGGTAGGTACTTTAAGAATGGTCAGCATCAGCAAATAAGGTGTATGGAACGGATAAAGATAAATCATGCTTGATGATACCAAATATTGCTTTGCAATACGTCAAAAATGTTTAGAAAGGAACTGGATTGCCAAAATTTCCGAGACATATCTCGGAATACCAACCTTACAGAATCGATACAATGTTTTTGTCCGGCGTGTCATAGTTACCGGTCACGTTGTTTTGTTTTGGATGATTTTAATTTGTGAAACGTGTTTGGCGACATTAATGGTATTTTTATGTTTTATTTGCAGCACATTTTATGGTCAATTGTAATCATCAACCTCGCTGGTCTTCCCTTTATGCACAACAAAGTGTTTTTGTCCTCTTTTACTACTTTGCGTGGGTTTTTATTATATCTACCTACGCCTATCTGTTTATTGTTCTGTTACCTTGCAAATTATATAACCATAAAAATATTACATTAAAAAGCAACGACTGTCAACTGAGACTATTCTCGTTGCCGTGTCAGTCATTCTTAGGACTTTTTCTTCGAAGGACTTCGGTAATTTAATATCCTGTAGCGGACTTGACGAGGACACTCCATCGGGTCGTTGAGCGACCTCTGTATCTTCTACACTCCACGATTCCCATTACGACAAGCATCTCAAGATTATCAGGAGCCTTTATTATTCCTCTCAATTAATCTTCAAGTATTTAGATTATTACCAGTTATTTCTACCAGTCAACCACATTATTTATAAGTAAATTTGCAGCAAGGATAAATATTATATGAATGAATGAATAATATATTTCCAACAGTACCTATAAATATTACAGTGGAACAAAATACAATTTAATTTATACCTAATTATAATTTTACAATGTTTTTTTTTCTTCCTCACATATTGGAAATTTTACTGCCTCGCTAGATATAGTCTGTTTTGAGGCAGTACTAGTTTAAAATTGCTTATTTTTAAACTTATTAACATGCACAAGAGAAATAAAAAAAATATAACGATAATGTCCAAAAAAATGGAAAAAGGATAGGATGCGAAAGGAATAAGGATAAAGTAATTATAAGGTATTGCTGTGGCCAAATATACTGAGCCATACGCTGAGAAGGGGAGGGGGGATTTGTACGTGTCAACGAAGCAAAAAGACACAAAAATGCGCTCTGTGTACCCGGAAGCCTGGTTCAAGATATTTGGCGACAACTATAAGTGGATAAGAAGTGTGATTTCAGAAGCTTCTTGAAAATCATCAAGCTAGGAGCTTCTCTTATACCATTGGGTAATTAGTTCTACAGCATAGCTGCGTGAATTGTGAGAGTAAATGTATGAGGGTGTGTGGTGTATTGGTATTGTGTGAGTGTAGGTACTATGGTTTTGAGACCATAAATTTATGCCATGAGAGGAAAAGTTGGCGAATTTCTCCTTTAGGTACTTAGGTGTGAGAGGGTCCTTAAAAGATTGATATAGTAAGGAAAGAACATGGGAATTTCTCCATCAGATTAAGTAAGAGGAATTAAGAAATATATATTATTAAAACGGGTAATAGATAAAGCGGGATGGAGGCAGTTTCTAGAAGAGGCCAAGGCCCACGCCGGGCTGTAGCGCCATTGCTGATGCTGGTGATGAATAGATAAAGCGTTATTTTCTATGATCATCCGCATTTTTATCCCAGGAATCAGGAATGTTTTTTTCTTCTCAATATTTTGACAGATGACACTTATTCATTCGCGTGATACGACGTTTTATTTTAATATTAATGAAGATAAAAAAAGGATTTAAAAGTAGATAAAAAATCCAGATAAAAAATATAACAACACGATCTTTTAATTAGTTAGCTCCATTATACAGAAATGATTCGGGAGGTTAATTAGTTTTACCATTGATAGGGAACCAGATATAATGGGACTAGCTTTAGCAAGATAAATTTGTTCAAATTGGTAAATGGATTAATTCATATAAATAGTTGTACTTACGTCTAGATTCGCTATAGAGGATAATTTTATTAAAACCAGACCATCACTACAATAGGCTGTAAGAACATGAGGACCATTTTGTTATCTGTTTGTACTATCACAACGTTAAGTGTTCCGTACATAATTCATTCTTTGTGAAAGGAAAATTAAATTAGGTGGCTACATTAAACGACAAAGGTTTTTATCTGCGCAAGACGTGAATCTGTATGAGCAGCCATCTTTAGATGAATAACGTGAATGTTATAAATGGCCAAACATAATATGGATACGGACCTTGTAAAACAGTGGGCATGACACGAATCTGCGACCCTCAGTTCACCAGAAATGGCAAAGTGCTGTGCTTAGGGTTGTCAGATGGAAATTTGAAAAAGGTGGACAAATAGAACTAAATGGAGGATTTTCCTTCGAAAAGGAAGGAAATTGCCAAACGAAAAAAACCAACCACCAAATTACACCATACCTAATGACAAAAAAAGATAGGAGCATTTTAGTAGTTCGAAAATGCCTTTTTTTATATAATTTCAATGCAGTACCTGTAAAAATTAGAATCATGTTTTGTCGTTAGGTTCTGAATAAAATAATTAAGTACCTACATACTTATTCGTCACTTTAACTTTAAACGATAAATCAAGATTTTTTTTATATACATACATACATACCATCACGCCATGTCCCTTACGGGGTAAGCAGAGAGAATTGAGCGCCATACTTCTCTATTTTTGCACACATTTCTGGCTTCCTTTACATCCATGCATCGTCTCATACATGCTCGTCGATTGTTCAAACTAAATAATAATTTTTTTATAAATTCACTTTGTGTAATCTATAATCGTAATATTTAATCATCATATTTCGCCCAACTACCAATTTTTGTATGAAATTCATGGTTTTTAACAAGTAGTTAAATATAAAAACTTCACAAAATATGTTTTTTAAATTATATTGGAATTAACACTTAGTCTGTTCCTTTCTTTGCTCCTTTACCTAATGTGTAACAAAAATGAGGACATACAGTAGGTTAGGGAGAATAGGAGGACAATTTATAGAAAAGGAAGAAATGTGCTCCTTTAGGATACCATCTGGCAACCCTAGCTGTTTTCAAAATGAAGATTTTTTCTGTTACTTTTCAGTACAAAGCAAAAACTCAGAAAATTGATCTTGATGATCTGCTGGCGTTTGCCGATGCTCCCGTAGAGAAATCTGTAAATATGTATTGTATTCTAAAGTCGAGCACAAGTTTGATTGGTCAATCACAGTTGCTTCATAGAAGTAGTGAAATTCTGCATCGTATATCTTTTATCACCGGCAGCTATGCTCAAAGTGAATATAAAATTATAGAAAAACAAGTACCAATCATCTAATTTTCAGTCTCTTTGTACACATTGGCGAGATTGTACGGTTGAAAAATGAATTACATTTTCTAGTGTGATATCAATGCACTCATTAGTCGGTATATTTTTGCAACATACGTACAAACTTCCGCGTTGTGTTCGTATTTCGCTCACTCCTTCGACTTGGGCGTATTTATTTACAAACAACACAACGTAATCTCAGCATTTCAAACACATTCAAATGTTATCTTTATTTGTCGGAGAACGGAAATGAGCACCATAGAATATGATCATCAAAGAGGGGCAGACTCTGAGTATGTATATCTGATTAAATGAAAATAGCATATTGATATTTCCTTACTGATACCTGCTTAATAGAAGAATGACATTTTCATTCTTTAAGAATTTCTATTTGAAGTGTCACTAAATTACTCGGTGTCTTTGTATTTTTATCTGGCATTCAGTACACTATTCCTTGGATTGATTATTATCTACCTCAGATATTTTCTTATTGAAAATAAGTAAATATCTGTTCTTCTTCTTTGGTTTCGATCTTGGGGATTGGTTTGCACCAAAGCGATGCATCACTTCCTCCTCGGTCTTCATCGACTCTTTTCAACTCTGAAACCTACACTTTATGTCCTCGCATGCCTGTTCTAGATACTCTCGACGGGGATATGATCTGACTGAAATAGTTACATTTCAAAAGAATGTCTGCGTTACTGAATGTTCTTTAAAACTTCGCTTCCATCGTTTTCTTCAAAGTTGATATTCGAGAAAATGTAGCAATAATTAAACGATGATGTTAAGTATAAAAATAAAAGACACTTATGCTACGTGGTTATGTATGAAAAACAGTGGATAATGCATAAAACAAAAACACAAATGTGGGTATATAATATATATATATATATATCTACATGAGATGAAAAGTGAAATTGTATTATTCATCCTATTACGGCATTGTGCTGTACGATAAGATCGTAAAACATAAATATGAAGAGAAGATGTCTACGGTTTTTATTTTGTTTAGGAAATTTGGAAGTTTCAGCTGAAATGTTTAATATGTATTTTACGAATCCATAAAAGTTTTGAGTGCCTACATAGCCAATAAAAACAGACATTGTATGTTTCCATTAGTATTATAAATGCTTAAATAATAATTTATGATGAAATAGATGTCAATAGATGATAAGTCTAAAGTGTTTTGATTTTTAACACGATTATACGACACTGATTTAAGTTTTGTTTGGTAGCAAGACACCCAGTAAGAGACAACATTAGAAAAGATAATAATATAAAAAAAGGATTTAAAGTCTCGTGATCTTTTTAGTATATGGCTCTTTTCATTCATGGTCGGATATTTTGCTTAAATTTGTCGGCCTTCGTATCTCAGTTGGTTAGGTATCTGACTGCTTATCCAAAGGTCCTGGATTCGATTCCCGTCGGAAACCCAGTATTTAATTGTGTTTTCAGTCTGGATTTGTGTGAAGATTAATATCATAAGTCTTCAGAATGTGGCAACTTGTTATTGGGTGCGTGTTAAGTTTTTATTTGACATACTTTAACGGTAACTGTAACTGGACTACTGTGATTATATCTTCGCAAACCTCCCAAAGCTTGAGCTAAACAGACTTCAATCCGTCTTCAGCGCAGCTGCTAGGCGAATCACCGGAGCCACGAAATTTTTACACATTCTCATCTGCGAAATCTTCACTGGTTTAAAATGCCAGAGAGAGTCCATGGCATGGCTCTCACGTATCTTACAGACTTCTGCATCCCTCTCACCGCAAACGAGCGTCAACAAACACTTCAGTCAGCCACCACATCCATGATTGGCAAGTTAAATGATATAAATAGAGTCAAAAATACATCCTTCGGTGACCGTGCTTTTGCTGTGGCTCTTGTAATAAACCGTCACCTGGGGGGCGAATCTGGACTAACCGGCGAAATAAAAATCCTCACGATTACCCACATCATGGATATAATTATTATATGGAGATCTATAATATATTTAGACGTCATAGAACTCCATATGATAATTATATCCATGATATGGGTAATCACGAGGGTTTTAATTTCGCCTATTTGACCAGACTTACCCCCCTGATATAAAGCGAATCGATAACTTAACCCTGTTCAGGAAACATCACTTCTTCCGCGAGTCTTACAAAAACCTGTAATATATTCAAAGCGCCCTTGAAGTGATGTTTTCACAAAAACGGCGCTATTATAATCATCCCAATTTATTTATATTTATTTATATCTATCCAAAAATATAGAGTAGATATAAGATAAAAAATAATTGAAGGTAATATAAGCATATACCTACATACATAGTAGACATACAAAGTATAGTACCTACCTGTTAGTTACCCGAGAAGCAATATAAAATAAAATTAAAAGGATGAACACCACTAGTGCTTCCACTCTTTTCTATTATCGTTTTCGGGTGTCTCACAAGAGCCGGGTAATTGAAATTGCAACAAACAAAATAATAGGTACTATGACGTAAATCTGACAATCTCGAGCGAGTGTACCTTACTCTTATAATGTGTTTGTCCAGTTGAGTATCGTCTGAAATTTATTCTGGTTCAAATTTTTGGCCGATAATCTACAACTCGGATTCTTCAAAGATGTATATATTTTATTTATCTTCTAATAATAGTACGATAATGATGTACCCCGTGCCATTTTCGATTGTTTCAATTCAATCTGTAATCGAATGCTAATGTTCAACTTAAAGGTTTCTCCGTGTCGTTAACTAACGTCTTGATATTGTTTAGCGTTGTCGAATTAGTTTCTTAATATATAGCGAAAGAATTTTCAATTATTGCAAAATAAATTTAATTTCACCCTCTTGACTGTCCCAAAAGATTTATATCTAATTTTGATTGAATTATAAACAAATCTTACTTAATAGCTAACTAAAAAGTAGGGAAATGATTATCAAAGAGTCTTCATTAAGCTGCTTAAGGAGTGTAAATCTAAACAATTTCCCAAAACCCAATTTTAAATCAATAGATATTCCCAAATATTTTAAACAGTGTTTCCAAAAAAATATCATCCGTATTTGAAACATTTTTCTAATGAATGTTAGTTGCACAATTTCAAAATTCAGCATAAATTCCCCTTAAAAGAATATTTAAAATATAATTATTAATAGCATTTTTTGAAAATTACTCCATAACTATGTGTCTTGGAGAGATAAACCTTTTATGTGCTTAAAGAGTGCATACAATCAAAGAGAATTTCCGTGATATTTTTTTCATTTCAAGGCAGGTTTGTTCTTCAAATGCAAAAAAATCAACAAATTTTGAGTACCCTAATTCAAATCACGTATAAACCCTTTTAAACGCACGCGATAGTTACATTTACTAACACGTAACTTCATAGTGCATTAAGCGTTTTTAATATACCATATTTTAGTCACTAGATTTTGCGGTATATGCCCTCTTAACCTACAAAACCAGTTTGACTTATTCGCTTGCATCCTGGATTCAATCTCCAGCAGAGGATAAATCTGTTAAAAAATAGTTCTCATGCGATTTTTACTTCTCTGGGTCTTTAAACTAAAGGCCATAATAGAAGGTGAACATAGGATAGGATAGGTTGGGTATAGGAGACCCGAGGAATGTCAGTATAGAATCGCATTCATTCTGTTTAAACCACAAATGAGTTGTTTGATACGACTGGTTTAGAAGCGACTGCTTCTTCCTCAGGACTGATGAAAACTATGTATGTACGAGTCTCTAAGCTTCAAATATTGATTTGGGTTACCAGCTCATAATTGGACGAACGACTGAAATTCGCATACATTCCATGATGCGCTGTGTTTGTTCCATGTAACATGGCAACATTGTCATAGATTCATGACAAGCGTATTTCACAAATACTTGGAATTGGAATGAAGTGACGCATTTGAAGTCGAAACTGTGCTAATGAGTAGGTTAGGTACCTACCACTGCATTGCATTGAACACTTTGAACATTATCTGTATGAAGCTTGGATATGAAATAACCCAATATTAACGTGGTTAAAAATAACTTACTGCCTTGCTCTGGTGCAAGTTATACTTGATTGATACAAACATATCAAAATTATTCATTTAACAAAATAACCGTTTAAATGTTGTTTGACTTAACAGAAATCCTTGCTGATATTGAATTACGTAGGTATTTAGGTACATAGTTTTTTTTTCAAGAATATTAAGCTACGTCAAATGAAGTAACGCTCTTGGCTATCAGAATAACTTTTTGTTGGTTAAGTTAAAACACATAATAATGTTATTGTGCGGTTCGAAAAAAACTACATGTATCTGGATCTGGAAAACCAATGTTCTCGGGTATTAATAACCATTTAACGGTATAAAAAACAGGACAATAATGAATCTGTATTTGGTCTAAACAATACAATCTATTTTTTCCCATTCTAAATGAATTTATTATTATTATCATTTCCAGATGTATTCCTGGTTCCTTGATTAAATAATAAACCTTTACAGGTGCGATAGTTAGGAAAACATTTTATCTTGTTTTCGCTTCTCCCATTTTAACTATTGCAAAACTTTCACCTGTTGCCGATCTCTCTCCGCACAAAAATTTGTCCAAAACTTTTTCCACAAAGGTGCTTTATTGCCCTTTGCCATCTGTTTATATGTACCTACCACTTACACCTTCCACCTTGCCTAACTTTTATCTTCCCATTCAACCCAATATTTTCATTAATTTCATTTCATCCTCTCTCTTGTGACAAACACTTTTCTTTGTCGTGGATACCTATACGTTTGTATTCATTGAGTTTTTTTGACAATTCACGTCTATTATCTACGTCCGAGTTAAGTATTCGGATGGGTGAATCATTCCAAAGTGAAGCTAGATCGTAGCGTTATATGCATTTTATTTTACTCTTCTTCTTATAATAGGTTTTGGAAACCTGTTATTTTTTCAGGAAGTGTTCCCCTCCAGCTATCTCTCCATCTCTTAGGTGGTCTACCTCGTGCTCGATTACCAAAATTTATTTGTTGGGAGATAATTTTTGGTAACCTGTTGACTCCCACTCTCGACACGTGGTCCCGCCAGAATCGTCTTCGGCTCCTGCATCATAATATATGACCATATCCCTAACGTTGCTGATCTTTCTTATATCTGTGTTCCGCATTTGATCCATAAGGGTTAATCCGTACGGAGCAGACTATTTGTTCTAAAGGTGTACGCTCTGGCTTTAATCGCATTAGTCATGATTGGTCATGCACATGTCCTATATATTCTTTAACAGATTTTTAATTATCTCAATAGAGACGAAGTTGGAATATTTATTGTAGGAGAACCGGGAAATCAAGGCTCCTACAGGGCTTACGACCTGTCATCGGCTGGTTTACGTGATCACTTTATATATTTTACTCTATTTTTTTAAATTGAAAATGTTTTTGAAACAAATACATAGGTATATTTATTCCCTAAACTAAGCAAATTCTAGTGCTTTATGTGAATAAAATCGGTTCATGCAGGATTTTATCCCAAGTTCAATAGATCACTACAGCAGAAATTTATTTTTTAAAGCTATGTAATTCTATTTCTGATAACATGTAACTATTATTGTGTGTTTTTTTTTCTATTTTTGTGTAGATATTTATAATGTTCAATAAATAATACTTAGAGTTGTAGCCAAACATCTTGAACTTTTATCCGAGAAGGTGGCGATTTACACGTAAACCAACGAAGCCAAAAGACAAATTTGCGCCCTGCGCAACTGAAAGCTCGTTCAAGATGTCTGACGAAAATTATAATAACATGATTGTAATATGTACCTACTGTGTATTTCATGCGATGTAATTTTGTATTTCATATTTGCATTGCATTTGTATCTTTGGAAATATATTCTCCTTTCATTCATAAAATTAAAACGAGATTCTATTTGTTTGATTTTTTTTTCCAAAATGTAACCGTGTGTTCCATTTCAAAATTGATTATCTGTTTAATTTTGTTTTTAATAAGGCACAGCCACCATAGAGGCGGATTTATTTAAATATCTAACTACAACTGAACTTGGTTGATGTTTGGATTACGTAACAAAATTCACAACTGTTGTGTTGAAAATCAAACATGATTTACATTCTACGAGATTTGCTCTTCTAAAAGGACGATCGTAAATAAGACAATTTACCGGGAGGTGAGGGTATTTATATTTTAATACACCTGTATTTTCACTTTTTTCATTGCCTAGTTCGGAAAAATGGAGACAAAGTAGATAAAGAGTATGAGACATTCCCAATATTTTATTTAATTGTTTGTGTTGTGCATAACAAAAAATGTTTATATTAGAAAAAGTCTTATCCGTATCATATTCTGTCATTTATAAAAAATCTGCACCAATAATAGACACACCCCCACAACCTAGAGCACTTATTATAAGTTAGTCTCGAAGAAGAAGCGGTTCAGCTTCGAAAACGTTCGGCTTATACAAATTGCTCAAAACCACCGTGTTGGTACTACAAAGTACCTATTAGCAGTATCGTTCGATGATATTAAAATTTCAACAATATGTTTGAAATTAACACAAATATTTGTGAAATGGACTCTAGTGATAATTTATTATTTATCTGTACGTGCATCTAAAACTCTGTTATCGTTATATTTCAAATGATGTGAATAGATATTAAATATATTGATCACTTTTATGTGTAATTTGTTATTGCCTTGTGCCAAGGTTGGCTATCTGCCATTATTTGTTTCCTGGACCAATAACGGTTGACTTAGAGAGCAATATAGTTGTATACTTACTTATTTTCTCTCCCAATGAAATCTTTTACTGGAAAACTCTTGGTAATTATCCTTGTTTTTGTATCTTTTGCTTTATTTTATTTGGGATACCTTCGTATCAACCATTTTCTTCCAACTTCCTCTTCTAACGAAGGCTGGTTGTCATCGAGACGATTTCCACCTTGTTTACTGTAGATAGCAACAGAATTATCTTGCTTTTGTTTTACAGTTGTCTTGATATTAAATGTGTTTTTTCAGTTTCTAGTAGTTAAAGGCTTTAGTGGTGTTTTCAGTAGCTAGAATATCTTACCTATAATATTTATTTTCTTGGCAAAAAAGGGAAATAGGAAAGTAAATTAATCATTATCCTTATTTTGTGCAAAAAAAAATATGAATTCCGTTTAAAAGTATTAATAATTCTATACTAAAAGTCAACTTTTCCAATAAAAAAATGTAACTCAACCAAGAACTAAACTCCATCAGTAGGTATTTGTGGTTTTACTAACTGAACCACCTATCTACTTTACTAACCAAAACTCATAATTTTATGATAGTATATATCTGTTAATATGTGAACATATCTGTTTAATTCGTTATCCATGATATAGCTATAACATTGGAATTTAGTTATGTCCAAGAATAATACTCAGATACTTAGAAGGAAAGAGGATGTTTTAACAACTGGTGCAATAATAATACAGATTGTACTACTGTTCATTTCCTATTCCTCATTCGTATGGAATGTTGTGAGTGGAGGATTCAAAGAAATTCAGTGTATTATGATAAATATTTTTAGGAATTTAAAATAAAGTGTTTTAATTCATGTTACATTTGGCAGTTTTAATATATCGGGAGATCACGGGTGTGACCTGGGATAAAAAACGCCAGTTAAACTCAAGGAATATTATATAAGAGTGTCATCCGGCCTGTGCTTACATATGGCTCAGAAACCTAAAATACCTCCTTAAGGCATGTTCGTACCGTGCAGACAGATGAAATGAATATGCTGATATGGATATGTGGTGTCACAAGGCACGTACGAAATAGCTAGTATACGAAACTCAAATTCGTGAGAGCCTAGGTGTTGGTGACATCTCTGATAAAATTCAGGAAAGCAGGCTGCGGTGGTATGGACATCTGAGCAGAAGGCCACCGGAGTATGTTGGTAAAAGTACACAGACTCTTAGTTTCCCTGGCAGGAGCTCCCGGGGTAAACCCAAGTACAGGTGGCATGAGGTGGTCAGGAAAGACACGAGGGACAGCAATGTCACATCCAAAGATGCGCACGTTCGAGCGATGTGGCGGCGAATATTTAAGGCAGAAAATAAATATGCCAAGAAGACGAAGAATATATAATGTAATATTTATTTATTAAATTCATGTAAAATAATGTGTACATTGTCGGTTTTATTGCTGTAAGCCAAATTCTTTTTATCAACCAAACCATAAATATTCAACCAACAACGGTTAACAGCAATAGCAGATATTAAAAACTGAAATCTATATTAATATATATTATTTAAATTATATATATTTTTATTACTTTTTTATTTAATTTTTTATAGGTTATGTAGTCTGTTCCATCTATGTTGTTTGAGGTTCCAATGCATTGCTGAAAACTAGCAGCACTTCAGGGAAACCTGGTAGTGTGCAGCTGAGCTTCAAATATACGTTTGTATCGTAGTAATTCAGGACCTTAGAAACAATTCAGGACCTACCTTTATATGGTCATAGACACTGATATATATTTTTGCAGTACAGTACGTTATGCGTATTTTGTCCATGATCAAAGGTAACACACCATGTTAAAAGGTGGTAAGGAACGCATTTGTACATCCATTCGTATTAACATTTCATTGCAGATATAGTTTAAATAAATATGTAGTCGGTAAATAAAGCTATGTAGGTATATATTTAACGAATTACGGAAACATAATAGTCTTCAAACACCACTATTAACAAATTCAGATAACAATAGAAATCATAAATATTTATGACACTATAGAAAATTAATCGCAAATGCCATCCAGCTCAACTGTTTGACCAATTATTAAACGTGTGGTAGGTATTTGTACTTCCCGACGTCAAAACAATCAATATGTTGTACTGACCTTCATTTACCAATTTGTGTATACTCTTCCTCCGTGGGAACTTTACCCAAATAAACTTTTTGTGTAATTTTATTTACAGAACGAGTAGACTATAAACTATGATTGGTGGTTTATAAGGCTCTGTATGACTTAAATCATCCTGCCATACATCCAAGAACTGTGTCATTAGAAAAACTTCGTACATTGAGATCTGGATGATAATGTCAATTCATCGAAGGAATCGGATATAACTAACTATAGGTACGGCTTACTATGCTCGTTGTTTTTAAACTACTTAAGACTACTTCGTTTCGTATCTCAAACAATTAAGCAACAACTATCTTGTATGACAGCTGTATAAATAATTATTGTTATTTTTGAGTTTACAATTTGATAGAACTTATTGAAACCCTATTACGTATTTGCTGTAAGTTTTTGGTTCGAATGATTACTGATTTTATAATATTGAAATAATCTGACAAAAAATGAACACGTCTCCAAGTCATGTATGCACATACATACATACGTATCTATCAAGGTATACAATGTGTTCTTAATCTCTAGCAGAATTTTCAATGGATGTTTCCTATAAGCGGCTTAAATATCGGGAAAATTCAACTTAGTATCCGCCGGTAATAATTCTTTTTCAAGATAGTGACGGAATTCAACTCGGTTCTCGGAGAAAATTCCGTTGAAATATCGATGAGACGTAATTTCATTTCACACGACATACCTACATAGAAGATACGGCCCGTGCATAAATGAAAGTAAAATAATATCGCATAAAGACACTTCGTGGAAATATTCTCCTATCGAAGACAATTCTCTTTTGAATAGTGCCAAGGAATTGAATAGTTTTGTGTATAATTCAAGATAGGTATAGATAGTAATAATAATAATTTTTTTATTCCAGTCTGTGAGCAGGGGGGTGCAATGCTACACAATCCATATTTTTACATACAAAATATACATTAAATGTTACAAAAGAAGAAAATATTTTTCAGAATTATATATATGTACATACAACAAAAGAAAAAAAATGAGAATAAAAAAATTAACAAATGAGTTTATACGAAATATAAGAAAAGAAAAACACTGTAGAAATGATATAATTATCGTCTTTCACTTCTATCATCTAACACTTGTGTCCATCTTTGTGATAGCCTCGGACATTGGTGCCCCTGTACAGCCTTTATGATCGAGTTATGGTTTGTCCATACCCTCTCACGGTATGCGGCGATTCGATTCTATAGGCGTCATTATATTGCACCCGAAGTCGTTCTATTGTCGATCTTCTGTACGATGCCCATATTTCGCACGTGTACAAACTCGTACAGAATGCATTAAACAGACTTCTTTTAACACGGAATGAACACCTATAGAATCTGCGGGCGAGCATGTTTGATATAGCACTTACGCTTCTTCTCGGACGTTCTATGTCATCATCGTCGGACAAATCCTCGTTGATGAGGTGGCCTAGATACTTGACTTGTCCTGTCTTTTTGAGACGAATTCCGTTAATATAAACCGGAAGGACCTTAGCAGGTTCACGATCATGCTGAAATACCATCAGTTGGGACTTTTTTCCATTGTACAACATATTGTTTTCTTTGGCATACTGTTCGCATAAACCCGTTAATATCCTCTACCCGTTTACAGAGGGTGCCAAGAGGACCATGTCATCCGCATAACTAATATGATTGGTACAGGTGCGGCCAATATGGCATCCAATCCCCGATTTCTCGAGTCTTTCAAATAGTTCATCCATGTAAATATTGAATAGCACGGGGGACATGCAGCCGCCCTGTGTCACTCCAGTTCGCAAATACATGGGTTTTGAGTGGTGATCTCCCCATCTGACGATGTTTTCCTGTTGGGAATGCCATACACTTAAAATATTAATAAATTTCGATGGAATTTGTCTGTCATATAGTTTCTTCCATAGTATGTGTTGATAGTGCCTCCGTATTCTTCTTCTTCTAATTGTGTTAGGACTAAACGTTTTGTTGTCCCCGGTTCCTGTTCCTGGAATATGGATGGCCAGCTGTCACTCGATCTCTTTGGTAGTTAGCCTGGTTTTTGTGTTTTAAAAATTTTCCATGTCTTCTTAATTGTCACATTGTTCTTCGAAAATAGATAAAAGAAAAAAACTTAGATTCTATATTTTTTGATAAGATTGTTTAAGAAACTATCAAAACATCTATTATTATAATCTTTCATATAAAAAACCCAAAATTGATGGAAAGTATCAATGTTGTGTTAGAGTGTGTCTTTTGCAGGATCTTTAGTAGAGTGAATATTTGATCAGAGCAAGATTTTCCATGGCGGAAACCACCCCGATAATTTATTGCTGAATACCTACATAGTAAATATTATTTTACCCGTGTATATTTCTATTTCTGAGCTTGAATGTATATACAAATCGTAAAGTACATTTATTTGTTTATTTATTTAGATGGATATTTATATTTTGCAGCGTAGTATTTCTACAAATAATGATGAAAGGTGTTATGATACCATATTGAATGAAATTATTAGTAATAAAGAGGCCTGACTCCTGAACAACGTAACCTCTGTTTTTGTATTGTGTGTCTGTACGTTATCAACGCACCTAAATACCTATAGGCGTAATAAGGGTCGATCCACCATTTCCACCCCCCCCCTTCCCTGTCAAAAACTTTGTGCCGACTTTACAAAAGATCATAATTGCTCCTGAACTCTAGATTCAGGTTCGATTACCGATAAAAAAACAAAAACACTTTTTGCTGTTTTTATATCTTCAATGGCACTAAAGTCGTCCAAATCAAGTCTTGGACCTTTCACTATGTTTATAGAATTTGTGAGACGATAAACACCATATGTTTCTAAAGTATGGGAACTTGTTATTGATTGCATGTTAAATTAATATTAGACGTGCCTCTTGTCTGAGAATCAATGTACCTAATATATGATGTATAGTTATCGTAAAACAAATTAAACCCGTCACGTGGGTACGCAGATCGCAAATTTGCCTTTTTTGCTTGGTTGAAATTTGTGCAAACTGCCTCCCTTCACGGCAAAAGCCTCAAGAAGTTTGGTGGAATCTATATAAATCATTAATTAATTTAGATTTTTTTTAGATTTTGGATTCAAAGCACCTTCGTTAAATATTTCAGCAACAAATCCATGTTCTTTTTTGATGGCTGCTTTTATTTTATTGTATTTAGTTCAGTTAATGTGCTTTGTAAGTACCTAAGTTCATTTGTCATTTATTCATTAGCAATGTATATTTATAAAAATGATATTGCCATTTTCCAGAATTATCCTGTTTTTAATGATTAACTAAGTTTTGCCTACTATGAGTTACTAGATAAGTTTCATCATTGTTTACACACCCTCAAAATATGTCCTCTATTTTGATAAATATATCTTAAATGTTTGTTTGCTTACGTGCTTATTACGGTGTTAACATGTAAGTAATTGATATTAGTGTTATAACGAAAACATATCCAAGTATGTTTGTACAGTGTTCAAATAATAATAATATATTAATTGCCATAATATGTTTTGAAAACATCAAATATGTTTGTTTGTTGTTTCGGTTAATTTTCGTCACCCTTTGTATTGAAAACCGTTTCCGCTTTCTACGTTCACACATGCGACATTATAGTATGTAACTTGTGACATTTCCTCGATAAAGCTGGTTTTTCTACATCAGATGACTGTAAAGCAGCGTTTACTTATCACCAAAAAGACATCACCACTCTCCTGTTTGCTATTCATGTTGATGGTGAGATTTAATCGATAAAGCCTGTTCAAAGGCATTCGATGGACTTGACGTGGCGTTTATTTGTCGCTGGGTGGATGAAGAGATAGATTCCGTTATTTTGCAACATCATTTCCCGCTAATTTCCCGTGTTAACGGCTTAATAAATTAGCACTTCCGGTAATGGCGACCTCAAAGTACACTAAAATTGCATCTCATATTATCATCTCCTATCTCAATATATTACTGTCGCTAAAAAAACATTTTACTGGGACATTGAAAAACATTGTCTACCATAAACCCGGAGTTACTCGACTTGATTTTTGTGATTCATTTGATAATCATCATTGCTGAGGATCGTTTCATTTTTGGACACTTCATGGCAGATTTTGTCCAATTTTCCATTTGTCTCTGTAGTACATAAAATTATTAAGTGTTATAATTGGCCCTAATACTTATAGATACTTAAGTACAGAAGTGCACATGAATGCACCTTTAACATATTATTATTGTTTGCCACACATGATTGACTAGATTATTGTATCTTTTATTGTTTTGTCCATATTCAAAATCTATTTATAATCATACAATTTACTAATGTATGCTAGTGAGACATGGACATGGCAGAAGACGCATGAAAGTAGAATTAACGCGGTTGAAATGAGGTCACTAAGACGAATGTGTGGTAAAACGATGTATGATAGAATAAGAAATGAGGATATTAGACGAGAATGTATGATTGAAAGAAATATCGTAAGTAAGATGAAAATAAATGCCCTAAGGTGGTTCGGCCACATAGAAAGAATGAGTGATGACCGTCTGACAAAAAAAGTATACAAGGCTGATAAAAGAGGAATGAAAAGTAGAGGTCGGCCAAGAAAGAGTTGGCACGATCACATAAATGGGATTTTGAAAGATGGAGATGTTAGAAGTAAGAATAATAGAAGAGCGTGTATGAGACGATGTATGGACGTGAATGAAGCGAAGAATGTATGTCAAGAGAGAGGAGTCTGGCGTTCGGTTCTCTCTGCCTACCCCAAATAGGGAAATGGCGTGATGGTATGGTGGTATTTATAATCTATATTCATTCATTTAATATAATATTGTATTATTTGTGAACATTGAACATAAGTAATAAAAATACGTTATTTCGATGATGTACCTCTATACAAAATAAAACAGAGCGTGTGAAAGTTATTTGAAGTATGGCAACCTCGCCGACGCGTTATTTAGATCGGTAGGTACCTACCTACTTGGTATGCAATTTTATTTTTTCGTCTGCCCAAACGTTTTTTTTTTCTTTGTCGCGTCTGTTAATTTGGCATCCCTGGTTAGCGTAGCACGACACGTGTTGGTTATACGAGTAGAGTATACTCCGCCTGAGGTCGGTAGTGTATAAATTAGTTGCTTTCATGGCTTGTTAAATCTTTAAAGGGCCGTTTTAATTATCATTGTTAAGGCACCACCTCAATGAGTAAACTTAGAACGTTAATTTAGCAGCTCGAGTTTATAGCGCGTTTTAAAAGGCACGTCGCGGATCTTATGGTTAAATCAAAAACTGGTTAATGTTTCACAATCAAAGTCTATCATAAATGTAACTTAGTTTTTCTATTTAAATTTAGATGGCGTCCACGCTTATAGATGATATTGACAAAATATATAAAATCATCGTAATTATAAAGACTTCTTTGCGCTCGGTACCTGTGGAGAATTTATTGTCAAATAGTAATTTATTGTTCTCAGTTGCATCTTTTAAAATATATTGAAAACCTTCGATCTACCCAAGGTCGTCTTACACGAACTATTCGTTCCATTCGTCAAGTGATTAAGCGCAGGTATCATCTAGTCGTGAGGCTAAGTAAGAAGACAATATTCCTCCATATAAGCAATGTGTTAAAACTTATTGTACGACTCTCTTAGATGTAGGTACGTACATTGGAATCATCGTCTTGTGAATATGAAAGTTTTTATCGAGTGGAATATTTATGTATGAACGTGAAAGTATTGAGTGTGATTCTTAGTAAACAACTTCACTTTCAAAATTTTATCTATTTGGATCAATTCAACAGACTAAAATTAATACTTCAATAATACTAAAGATCGTGTTAGAAAAGTTTATAACAAACATTTCTTCTTCTTCTCCCTGGCTTTATCCCAACTCACTGTCTGTACAGACAGTCGGGGTCAGCTCTCCTTGTCATAGGTTTTTCTTTCCTGTGTTGAGGAAGATCCATGTTTATAACTAACATTTGACGAAGAAAATTCAAAATAAATTGGATTGCATATAGAAACCGAGGAGCCACGCCCGGGACGACCGGGACACAGTTCCCAACGACATGAGAACGCAGAGTGAATCACTGGAGAGGACAACTTGGCGCATGCGGACCCCCAAATAATGGAAATTAGGTTAGGAAAAAGACGAAGAATATGTATGTCCTTGTAACAAGTGCATATTCATCCTAATAAATTCTCTAAATCAAGCATAGATGCTTGTGTTATAGGTCAAAGAAATCAGTCGTGGCATGATCGAACTCGCGACCACTGGATCACTAAGCCAGCGCGCTAACCGCTCTGCTTTCACTAGATGTCCACGATGTTATCATATGAGACAGAAAGAAGAAGGTTCCTATTGAAGAGACCTTGCCCTACATGCGAAACCAGAAGGATACCTGGAAGGTCTCCCAAAAGGTGGAAAGACTTTGGAGAAGTAAGGAGATGACTCGGGACCGAAAGAGCCCACCCCAGATGAATAAGGAAGACGCAAAGAGGAAGAGATTAGAATAATAAAAAATGTATAACCCTGAAACTATTAGTCCGTTTTTTCAAAGTTGATTCTTTAATAAGAACTGTTAATCTTCGATCGTTGTTCTTTAAAAGAAGCATTCAATTGGAATGTGTGCCTATATTGTGCATATGATAATGCTTCCCAAAACTGCTAATCATTACAAGCTGGTGAAAATTACGTACGTAAAATTGAAGTCGGGTCCTCATTTATAGCCTCTTTAAAATTCACAACAAAATCTCACTTATATGCGTAAAAGGGTATGCGAAGTTATTAAAACCCTTTAATTTCGTTATTACTTTTTTTAAACGCACACACAAAAACCGCTTGACTTTTCACATTTTTCTACTCAATAAATCTTGGCCGGGATGGCACGACCGAACACGCAAACCCCGTCTCTAATAAGTGTTTCCTCCGTCGCGCCGATTCAAATGGGGTAATTATACCGAAAATCACCCCAGCCCGCTGATGTAAATATCACCATACAACGTATGTACTTACAAGTCAACTTAACTAATATGTTTAGGAAGATTCTTTCTTCTTTCGGGAGTATATAATTTCAACTTAGGTACTTTATCTCCCTTTTACATTTGTAAAGCTACGAACAATATTCAAACATGTCAGTTAGTGTTAATTTATTTAATATTGCTTCTCGGGCAACTAACAGGTACTATGTCAAATATTAATTTAACATGCACCCAATAACAAGTTGCCACATTCTGGAGACTTACGATATTAATCGTCTCACAGATCCAGACTGAAAACACAATTAAAAACTGTGTCTCCACCGGGAATCGAACCCGGGACCTTTGGCTCAGCAGTCAGAGTTCTAACCAACTGAGCCACGAAGGCCGACAAATGTTAATCTAAAACGTTAAGGCCGTCAAATGTTAATCTAAAACGAGTGGGTTGTGGCCAACGCTACTGTACTCCTCATTAACAAGTCACTCCACATAGTATACAAAGTATTTAATCTATTGGGGCGAAATTGAAAATTTATATTTATATTAATGATTATATTTTGTACTGTAAAGATCACTCGTATTATCTAGCCATTATTTTGATTGTATAAAAGCATTTGGGAACTTAACTGGTTTGTATATATATATATATATATATATATATATATATATATATATATATATATATATATATATATATATATATATATATATATATATATATATATATATATATATATATATATATATATATATATATATATATATATATATATATATATATATATATATATATATATATATATATATATATATATATATATATATATATATATATATATATATATATATATATATATATATATATATATATATATATATATATATATATATATATATATATATATATATATATATATATATATATACATTTCTTCTTCTTCTCCCTGGCTTTATCCCAACTCACTGTCTGTACAGACAGTCGGGGTCAGCTCTCCTTGTCATAGGTTTTTCTTTCCTGTGTTGAGGAAGATCCATGTTTATAACTAACATTTGACGAAGAAAATTCAAAATAAATTGGATTGCATATAGAAACCGAGGAGCCACGCCCGGGACGACCGGGACACAGTTCCCAACGACATGAGAACGTATATATATGTATATATATATGTATATATATATGTATATATATGTATATATATATATATATATATATATATATATATATATATATATATATATATATATATATATATATATATATATATATATATATATATATATATATATATATATATATATATATATATATATATATATATATATATATATATATATATATATATATATATATATATATATATATATATATATATATATATATATATATATATATATATATATATATATATATATATTGTTTTTTATTTATCTTTTTATTAACAGTCTGTTCCCAGAATTAAATTAAAATAAAATAAATAAAATAAAAGTTTAATTATTTTTGATTTGACAATTCTTCAATGCCGTTTTATGTATGTGATGTGCCTTTTTAGCAATTTGAAAATAGAAATATCAAATTCTGAGTTTCCTGAGCTTGAGGTCACTGAAATATTAGTTAAAAAAAATGAGAAGCACTGCCCCCCTAGACAACGTGTCATTTATCTAAAGAAAAGAAACATGAAAAGATAACTCAATGTATGGAAGTGACAGTTGCCAGTCACGTGACAACTGTCACTTCCATACATTAAGTTATCTTATCTTGTTTCTTTTCTTGAGCTAAATGACACGTTGTCTAGGGGGGCTGATCAGATATCCTTCAAAATCTAATTGGGTCTAAGCGAGTATTAGATATACAAATCTGCAAATTTGAAAAGAATCGAATTGGTACTTTAGTCTATAATCGATTGTGTAGAATAAACACTAAACACACCGTTGTACATAGCACATATGTATTACACACACATACAGACACATTGTGATGAAATATTCAGAATACAATCTCAGCATGATACTGACTAGTTGATAACGTAAAAAAACGTAACCTAAAATTGCGAATTCATTACTCTTCACTATATCCCTTTGGGGTATTGAGAAGTAAAAATAATTAAAGCTCTGACATATTCTAACTATAAATACAGAGACAGTTGGTCTGCGTTTCATTGAAATCAATTCCTTCGATCGAAATTGCAACACATTGGATGTATGAAATTGGATTGTATAAATAGTGTGTATAAGTTAAGAAAACACATTTCGATGGTATAGACTATGTATTTATAAATATAAAGACTAAAAAAGCTACACACACGCGCACCCTCACACACACACCCTCACACAAAAAACACCCCTCACACACACACACACACACACACACACACACACACACACACACACACACACACACACACACAAACCCTCACACACACATACATATACACACCCTCTCTCTTACATAAGCGGAATAATAATTAAATAAGAAATAATTAAAATACTTTACTACTTACACTACACACACAAACAAAAATGTATTTGACACATGTAATTGACATTAGATTTAGATAATTGATGTATCATATATATTGTTAATCCATGTAATAAACTATTTAATGTTGTTTGTGTTAATTAAAAATAAATAAAATTAAATAAAATCCCCACACAAGCAAGACCTTCACAATGTCATAAACAAGTGGATAAACATAGAAAAAAATTGAGGGAGGAACAGTTGACTGCGGAGATGACTTCCCAATTCATCTGGGGTGCGGAGAGCTCGCTCCAGATGAATTGGGAAGACGCAAAGAGGAAGAGATTAGAAAATGAAAAATTTATAACCCTGAAACTATTAATCCGTTTTTTAAAAGTTGATTCTTTAATAAGAACTGTTAATCTTCGATCGTAGTTCTTTATAAAGAAAGTATTTGTTGATGGCGCTCACTCGCTTATACATATTCTGGACGTTTTATATGACATGTGTATTGGGATTCATTAAACTATTTGGTTGATTAAAAGAATAGACAAATACGTTGTAATTAACGTCTTGCGGCATGAAGAATTTTAAGTTGACTCTTACAGCACTAATAAAATTTGGTGTTAATATCTTTGTTGGTTTATTTTTCGATAATCCCCTCTGACTGCTGGCAACGTTTGTTTCGCTGTTTAGTTTGGCACATGTTCGCTGGAAGTGTATTCCATTATTACTTTGTATATTATGATTTTCCCTTCCGCTTCCGTTTAAAAATTAGTATACATAGTAGTTAATTTTCTCATTATGAACAGCGGGAACATCATACCACATAAATATTTTCTTTATTGTTGATTAACAATTTAAATTTCCTAAATTTTTGGACTGTTGCAAATCTGTTTGAAGATAATTCAGTGCATTTCATGTATTATCAAGTTATACGTTTGCCACAGAATGAGTGTGAATGTTCTGAAAAAGTTTGTAAATAGGTGGTTGCTGAGTATAGGTCGATCGCAATCGGAATATAAGTTAACAAACATACTTATTTAGGTAATGTTTTAGTTCTGCTGTCTTGCCTGCCGTCATTCTTTTCCATAATGCTTTATTTTATATTTTGTTAATGCTATTGTATTTATATTTTGTTAAGGCTTTTATTCTTTATTTTACATTTTATTAATGCAAAAATGTTTTTCTTCTTGTTTCTTATATTGATGTTTATGTTCTTTTTTAATTCAATCGATTGAAATTTCTATCGCATGATGTAAAAGCGTAGTGAAAATACATTGAAATTGTCTGTCTTAAAGCAGGAATTATTCCTAGTTAGATAGACATAGGTAAAGTAATGGAATGATGCCAATCAGGGAGCACCCATGGTTTTTTTTATTATTATTATTTTTTTGGTTATCATGTTTATTGTTTTGTATATTTTTTTGTTTGTTTTTATATAAATACTGAGTGGTCTATTGTTTCTGTAAATTTTCTTTTCTTATGTTAAATAAATATATTATTATTATGTAATATTATCATCGTGTGTTACTGGGAATGGGTTTTAGATACTTTTTAAAAAATTTTCTACTTCACTATCCAACCACAGTCTATTGTCTGCTTTATGCCGCTGCAATTCCATAGTTTTATAAAAGTTGAACCTTGAAATTTTACAACTTTGGACTAACAAGAATTCTTTACATATAATAGCAAAAAAATGTCCTAAGTTTATCTTCAAATGATCCTAAGTTTATCTTCATATTTCCAATATTATAAAACATAGAATTATTTATTTTGTGAATCACTATAATAAATTTTACTTATTTTCGGATAACTTTGTATAAACTACATACGTCTTCAATTCAAATCGTGGTTAATACAAAATTATTAGAAAATAAGTCAAATTCCTCAAATTTCTCTTTTATGAGATATATTGTCCTTTAACTATTCAATTATATTTTATCAGAATCTATCAAGCTTTCATTTTGATAATTTTTTTTCCAAACCCAAAACTCTTGAACTCGTTTAATGTGAATTTCAGTTTTAATAAACTGTATTTTTTTTTGTTTAATAAGGGATGTAATAAATTATCCGTTGGGAATATATCTACGATTGTAATCTCTAGGGTGCAAAAATGTTAGTCCTAAAAAGACTGATATATCTGCGGATGGGGCTGCTTCCGGTATCAATGTCACTAAGGAAGTCTCTCAAGAACCACTGTCTGATTCAATTAAAAAAGAATTAAATAAATTTCATGAGAATATTGTGACCCTAATCGAAGGTAAACATAATAAAATACTCTCACAAAACCAGGAAATTCTTACTTCGCTAGCATTCTTGACAAAAAAATATGACGAACTTGAGACGAAATATAACAACAAAGTGATCGAATTAGAAAACACCCTTATTGATTTCAATAATTTAAAAAAAGACGTGGAAAACTTGAAAACTCAAAATAATGAAAAAATAGTAAACGAAATCACTGGATTAAAAAACACTATCCAATATCAAGATCAGCAACTTCGGCTAAATAATTTGGAGATAACTGGACTCCCCGAGAGAAAGGACGAGTGTCTTCCTGATATCCTCTGTTCATTGGGCAAATTTGTTGGCATTCAACTACTACCTACAGACATTGATTTTGTATCCCGCGTCAGCCCTATATCACCTGTTGCTGGACGTCCAAAAACTATAGTGGCCAGACTCTTCCGCAGAAATTTGAAGGACGACATCCTCTCAGCTGTCAGAAAGAGAAGAGGTCTGTCTTCTACCGATATTCACATACCCGGGGTTCCTGTACCCCTTTATGTTAACGAACAACTTACTCGCGAAAATAGGCAACTGCTGACCACAACCCGAGCCTTCTCCAAATCCCAGGGGTTTCGCTATGTTTGGACACGCGGAGGCCGCATCTATATGAGGAAGAACGACGATTCACCAGCCATTCATATAAAAAGTGTCGCTATGCTCAATTTACGGAATCTGTAGGCTTACCTCATATCACATATCACAAGATATGTCACTCTAAGTTGCAGTATTTTTATTTTTATCTAAACCCTCTATTATATAACAATTTAAAAATTTGCACCGCTTATGTTCCTATTCTGTGCAAAAACTTATCACCACCCAAAATCATTTCACTTTATCATGTGTTAATATCTTTCTCGCTGTGTCTTCTTGTCGCTGTCAAGTTAATCTCACTATCTTCTGCTTCTATGCTATTGTCACTGGAATATATAATTTTGGTTTTAAATATAATTTTCACAAATTTACGCATGAATGACATATCAAACTTATTGCATCACGACTTATTATCTTTACCACGATTTGATTATTTTCTAGCAGCTTCCATTTCTTTACTGTACTTTCAATACATATACATATATATATACTCAATCAATTACAATATCACATATATATTACTTGGCGTAAAGCTCAGCACTTACTATTTCTCTTGCATATTAACATATTTTTATATTCACATCTTATGCCTATGTACATATATGCCTACTGCAATACTACTCATAATCATCATATTCCCCACTCGACAAAATATATATTATCAGCTCTACGGCATAACTCTTTTAATGTATTATTACTCTACCCCAAACTTTACACCCAAGCATTCTGTTATTTTTTGTATTTTCCATATTAACAACTCAGAACTCAATGGCTCTTAGCTTCTATTTACAAAACACCAGGGGACTTCGCACCAAAACTGAAACATTTTATCTCAATGCTACCAATAATAACTTCTCTGTTCTCGCCATAACCGAATCGTGGCTCGACCAAGATATCGCATCCAGCGAACTTCTGGATGAGAGGTACGACACCTGGAGATCAGATCGCGCATCACGCGGAGGTGGTGTACTCCTAGCCACTCTCTCTGAACTTAATGCACAGCCACAACCGGGGTGGACCTGTGAAGCCGAATGCATCTTCATTTCCATACCATTAAATAACTTCTCACTAAAACTTAACGTCGCATGCGTTTATATACCAAAAGGGCCTTCGTACGCCCATCATATGGAAAGCTTCATCAATTTATTAATCCGTCTATTTGAAATGAACCCAAATGATTACTTCGTTATCTTAGGGGATTTTAATATGTCCGATATCCAATGGCACGCATCTGGCAATAATGATCATTTCAGTCCCAACAACTTTTCTGCCCCAACTAGCGGTCACTTTCTTCATACCATGTCGCTGCTTAATCTCTATCAATTCAACGGCATTCCAAACGCACTTGGGCGCACCCTTGATCTAGTCTTATGCAACTTTCCGACGTTATCCCAGGTCACTCGTAGCGAACATCCTTATGTACCTGAAGATTCTCATCACCCAGCCGTTGAATTCACTCTTACCACACAAACTTATAAATCACTTAACAAACCAGCTCGCTCAATTACTTTGTTTAGGAAAGGTGATTACGCGTCCATTAATACATGTCTAGCAGCAACAGATTGGAAGAACGCTCTCAGCGATCATTCGCTAGACAATGCTGTTTCTGATTTCTATAGTGTTATTTATAATACTATGGACCTATTCATTCCTACTAGACAAATAAAGAACAACGCTAACTTTCCCCATTGGTACAGCCCAGCGTTAATAAAAATAAGCAAAGAAAAAATGAAGTTTCACCATAAGTATATTAAAAACAAAAACCCAGCAGACTATGTAATTTTCTCCCAACTTAGACGCCGCCAAAAAGCAACGGCTAATAAGTGCTACGAAGAGTATATTAAATCTATCGAATCCAACTTACCAACAAACCCTAAATGCTTCTGGAACTTCATTAAAACTCGTCGCACGAACAACAATATACCTAATTCAATGAGCCTCAACTCAGATACTTTTCATGGCGGTGAGGATATATGTCGCGCTTTCCTAACACATTTTTCATCTTCGTATGATCGCGATTCTTCCAATCCCATGCTAACAGACCAATTCAACTCTCAACTCGCAGACTCGCCAAGATCAATCAGTAAATGTAATATAACCAATGACGCTGTTCTTAAATATCTAAAAAATGTTGATGTCAACAAAGGAGCAGGCAGTGATATGGTACACCCCTTATACATAAAGAATTGTGCTCATAACCTCTCCACTCCTCTAACAATACTTTTTAATCGCTCTCTTTCTGAAGGTCATTTTCCGAGCAAGTGGAAGGAAGCATTTATAACTCCCATTCACAAATCTGGTTCCAAATCTGACATAAAAAACTATAGGCCCATATCAATTCTTTCCGTTCTCAGTAAAATTTTCGAGCGAATAATATACGACCAAATTTATTATCAAATCAAGCCCCTGCTAAGCGAAAACCAACATGGTTTCTTACGCAATAGATCTGTAACATCCAATCTAATTTCCTTCACTCATCGAATACTCACTAACACACACAACAGACAACAAACAGATACTATATACACTGACTATTCTAAGGCCTTCGACAGAGTTAATCACAACATCCTCCTTAACAAACTATACAGTTTGGGCATACACGGTGATCTTCACCGCTGGTTTAGATCCTATATAACAAATCGCCACCAATCAGTTGTTGTCGGCGGACACAAATCAAACTTTCTAGCCGTTCCCTCAGGTGTACCGCAAGGATCCCACCTTGGACCACTTCTTTTCAATATATATATCTTTGACATCGGTAACTGCTTATTACACACACAATACGAATTATTCGCAGACGATATGAAAATATCTTCTATAATCAGGAATCACAACGACTGCCTCAATATGCAAGCTGATCTTGACAGACTTACGGACTACTGCCTGACAAACAAATTGACTATTAATGCAGACAAATGTTACAAACTAACCTTTACCCGCAAACAATCACCCATAACTTTTTCCTATAACATTAATAAAGTTTCCATAACACCTTGCGACACTGTAAGAGACCTCGGTATAATCATGGATGGGAGCCTTACATTCAGCAACCATATAGATAAAATGATAGACAAGGCTTATAGAACTCTTGGATTCATATTCAGAACCTGCAAATCTTTCAAGAACATAAATACATTAAAATCTATATATTATACCATGGTTCGACCAATACTCGAATACGCATCCCCAATCTGGTCCCCAAGATACACAACATACAAACAACGCATTGAAAGAATACAAAGATTGTTGTAAAGCATACCTCGAGTTCCCCAGCTACGACTGCGCGAGAACCTATTATAAAATCGACAGTCTCGAGAATAGACGCACAGTAAATGATATGATGCTTCTGTACAACATTATAAATAATAATATCGACTGCCCCTCAATACTCAATACCATTTCATTTAATATTCCTACTCGCAGAACTAGACATACACATTTATTCCACCTTCCAATTCACCGCACCAATGACGCACAAAACATGACTATTCATAGAATGTGCGATACATACAATAACAGATTTCAAGAGTTTGACATCTTCCACCTCAGCTCCACAACATTCAAATACTCCATACAAAAGAAGATCAATAACCACCTATTATAGGAAACCTTGACGGCATTTATTCTCTTTTTTCTTTTTTCCTTTTAGTTCAATATTATGTTTTAAATCATTGTTAACTTGAAATGTTGCTCTTACCTACATACCAACCTATGATCATATTTTATTTTTTTATTTTTTGCAAACTTGTATTATTTTATGTCAATCATAACGACAAAATGTAATAGGCCTTAATACTTGATGTTACTATTGTATTGTACTATGTCTTAACGCTGTTTTTTGTCCAACTTTAACATAAATAAATAAATAAATAAATAATCATTCAATTAACCTTATTTTTATCTGTTTTGCGACTTCGGAAGGGAATATTGATTTAATATTATCAAACCGAAATTTATGGGTTATATGTATTTTTTACAATGTATCAAGGTTATAAGAAGCTATCTACAATTTTCCCTTTTTTTCCCTTTATAATTTTTAATCCTACTTTTTTTCTTTCTTCTGTTACACGGGGTCGGGTTTTCCAAAAATGCAGTGCTAACTAAAAGATCTCGCTAAAGAGCTCTCTCTCTAGGAGAATATCGTCAAAAAGGTGACTTACGATAGCTATTTATCGTAGAGCAATTAAAACATTTTTATTATTGAACAATATTAACGATTCAACATCCGATTAATTTAATTACGAACTGTCGACAAATTGAGATTGGAAATTTAGATTTCTAATCGTACGATTTTTTATAACTCCTTAGTAATTAATTACAAAAATTACGCTTTGATATTATATTTTACCTTACATAGTAATAATAATGTGCTAGAACATATTATTATTTAACGCCTGGAGTCATGCAATCTGTATAACTTACATTATAGCTTTTGTATCAAATTTTACTGTCAAGAAAATTAAACTTCCATTTATACAATGTTTAATAGCAAAGTTTGAACAATAAATAATAATAAATACGTATAAGTGTTCTGTGTTTTATTCTCAGTTGTCTCTTTAATGTTATTGAGCCGTTAAATTATCAGTTATTATATGTTAATAATTACTTTGTTGTTGAAAGACTTTTCAAGATGTTCAGTGGGGTGTTGATGGTAATAATATGAATGTGTCAGAAAGTTATGACAGATGGAAACAAATTAACACTCACTTCATCTAAACTTGTTAACTTTCGTATCCGTCTTTTTAGTACGTTTTTATGAATTCATTTACGACTTACATTTTAAATTACGGAATATAAGACATACCTAATACCGCATTCAATTCAAAACACTACTTTTATGAAAAAAAAAAATAAATGAGTGGAGTCAGTTAATGTTTTAGCATGATATATTATGTTATGTAAGTAGCATCTAAGAGTTCATCATCTTAAATTTTTTGCATCCTTTTTGTAAATGTGAATTGTACGTTTGAAAACAAATTAAAATTCTTAGAAAATATTGTTATTTGACCGGTGAAACAGATTGGTGTAAGGGACAAAGGGACTAGGGATAGAATAAGTAAGTTTTTTTATTTTATTTTATATTGCTTCTATTATTATTGAGATAATGGTGGTTATTCTGAAATGACTACCGTTGTATCGACATGAAACCAATCACAATAGTTGTTTTTGTTTGTCAAATCAATCGTCACGCAATAGTACACGTTTTGGTAATTCTGAACATGCAATTGCCTTGTCCATGGTCAAAAACAATCGTAACTAACTTCAGACCACAGATTATGTCTTCAGACACTTCTATTTTATGTGTGCTTCACACTTCAAAACATTTTTTTTTAATGAGGCACAGCCACCAACTTCAAAACATTCGAATTCGAACACATGCGAATACCATTGTTTATGCGCTTCAATCTTTACCTACTATTTTATATAAATATCTACCATCTACTCATTAATAATGTCTAAAATGTCATTAATAATGTCTTAATGTGATAATGTAACTTATTTCTGTTATGTAACGGCTCACTGAAGGTTGTGACATTGATACGTTTATGTCTTGAGCCACTGCCTTTTGTTAAGATCCTTGGCCGTAGAAATTCAAAGTTGTGAGAACCTTTATTTCGACTGGTATATGTAGCTCTTTTGTATTTCCACAGACATGAGGTTTATCAAAATGATGATGTTGATTAAAAGTCTCGCCATATTTTCGGTCAACTCTGTATACTTCAATAAATCTAATTTCAGGAATATCGAATGGGTTTGTCACGTCTCTCAAATTCCTTCTATAAATACTATAATATGCATACCTAGAACAAAACCATATAACAAAATTAAAACATCGATACTTCATTTTTAAAAGTTTTACAAATGTGCTGTTAATGAATAAAAATCCTACTTCCAATCTGTCATTTTCCTCTAAATATTCAACTAAAGCCAAAGCTGCATTTTCTTGTGCCATTTTAAGCGAATATCTAAATATTTGTCGAAGAAAAAGTCAAACCGAGTCAATCTGTAATCTAAACAACAGGCTTTGACCGCTTGTTTCAATATCAACAGTTGTTTATGAAATTCAGTCAATAATTCCAACAATGTGCGTTCAGAATAACCCACTGTCAAAAAAGACGATAGCCGCCATTTTTGTATTGTGATATCCCAGATGTCAATCGGTTTTGTCGTTTCAGAATAACCACCATTATAAGATTTTACCTTCTTCTTCTTCTTCTTCTTCTTCTTTTGAATAGACCTTCAGGTCTGTTTTTTAAGAGGCCTGCTCTTCCTGCGAAGTGGACCCCCAGCTATCCCTCCATCTTTTTGGCGGTCTACCGCGAGGGCGGGTTCCGTGAGGCTGATTGTGAAGCACGATATGAGGAAGTCTGGTGCTGTCCATCCTTTGGACATGACCATACCAGTCCCTCCTCCGCTGCCTGCTCCATCTGATGATATCGTCAACCTCACATAGTTCCCTTATTCTGGAGTTCCTCACTCGGTCTCTCAGGGTTTTGCCTGCAATAGTTCTCAATGTCCTCATTTCTGAAGTCCTCAACATTTGTTTGCTTCTGACTGTGTCTGCTCGTGCCTCTATTCCATATGTCATCACTGGTCTTACGCATGCTTTGTAGATTCTCACTTTGCTTTTAATGGCCATATCCTCATTTTTCCAAATAGTGGATTTTAGGGCGCCCGAGACTGCAGCTGCCTTATTGACTTGGCTCTGAATTTCTTCACAGAGGTCAGCATCTTCTGTTATGTCAATTCCTAGGTATCTAAAGGTATTAACCTGTTCAATTGGGTTGTTGTCTATAGTCAGATTGCATGCTATGTGTGTTTTTGAGAATGTCATACATTTA
This sequence comes from Molanna angustata, assembly GCA_963576475.1. Lineage (NCBI taxonomy): Eukaryota > Metazoa > Arthropoda > Insecta > Trichoptera > Molannidae > Molanna > Molanna angustata. The sequence continues at coordinate 8,318,439 of OY754982.1, forward strand.
GTCTTATTAATTGAAATTGCCATGTTGTATTGTTTGCAGGTGCTATGTAACCTGTTCAGCATTGTCTGTAGGTCATTGTTAGTTTCGGCTACTATAATAGCGTCGTCGGCATAGCAAATTACATTAACAATTTCCTTCCCCATTCTGTACCCAAGCTGGGGCGATTTAATTTCCTTGATTAGTTCATCCATTATTAGATTAAACAGGAATGGGCTTAGACTATCTCCTTGTCGGACACCTGTCATTATAGGGATTGAATTGCTTAATTCATTGTCGTTTCTTATCTTTGTACTGCTTCCCAAATTTATATCTCTTATGATGTTTATTAATTCTGGAGGTACATCCTTAGCTACCAACATATTAATAATATCCTTGAGTTGTACTCTATCGAAGGCCTTCATTAAATCCACAAAGCAGACAAAGGCAGGAGTTTGGTATTCAATTGCCTTCTCTTTTATCTGTCTTACGATAAATATGGCATCTGTAGTGGATCGGTTCCTTCTAAAACCTTGTTGTTCTTCTCTTAGGGTAATATGTGTTTCTAGTCTTGTCTTAATGATTTGTGTGAACAGTTTTAGTGTTGAGCACAATAGGGATATACCTCTATAGTTCTCTGGTTTTGTCTTTTGGCCTTTTTTAAATATTGGTACTGTAATGCTAGTCCTCCACTCCTCTGGGATTTTTGTCGAGTGTATGATTCTATTGAAAAATTGATGCAGTTGTTGTGTTAGGCTGTCACCAGCATATTTAATTAGTTCATTGCTTATGTCGTCTATACCCGGCGTTTTCCTATTTTTTAATTTGGCAATCGCAATACGTATTTCATGTATACTGATTAAAGATTTTACCTGTTTTTTGAAAATTATAATTGTTTTTACTGATTTAATTGAAATTGGAAGATCATTAAATATGATAGGTGCTACATAAAAATAATTTCTCTGACCAAATAATGTAGGTATTCATTCTGTCTGGCCGGAAGTTGAAAGAGACACTGCCTCTAGTCAATTTATTTTGTTGTGATCTCGCAGCTGTATCTATATTTAGGAAAAACTTGCACAACGCTTGCATGATAAACAATTGTCTAGGGCTGAATATATTAATCTTAAACTTAACGATATTGTTAATCGTCTCAGAGATCCAGACGGAAAACACAGTTAAAAACTGTGCCTCCACCGGGAATCGAACCCGGGACCTTTGGATCAGCAGTCAGATACCTAACCAACTGAGCTACTAAGGTCGACAAGGGACTAGGGACCGATTAGAGTAAAAAATATTTTATATATATTCAAGTATTATTTTGCAATATGTATCTGACTAAGGGACTAGGGACCGAATAGAGTAAAAAATATTTTATAATATATTCAAGTATTATTTTGCAATATGTATCTGCGTTAAGAGTATTGAAATAAAAGGATAATATAGCATTTATTTCAAATTTTTATATTAAATTTATGTATTCATAGCACAAAAGCGGGTTTGTTGCCTAAGGTTGTCCCTTTTAGCATTTAGTTCTTAAGAAAAAATACAGTATTAAAAGGTACTGAAAAAAGATAAGGAGCCCATTCAAGGAACCAAATATTGTCCACAGAAACAGTAAAAAGGGGGAAGCCTCGCTGGTAAGAACACGTGCATCGTATGGGAACGGTGACAAGACGCCGAAAAGAATCACCACAGCACGTCCAGAGGTAATGAGAAATGTGGGAAGTCCTAGACAACGATTCGAGAAGGACCTTCAGATAGCCGGGCGGAATTGCAAAGAAAAGACCATGGACAGGGTGCAAAGGTCAGGGCCAATCCTGGGCTTTGAAGCCACTGATGATGATGGAAAAAGATACTGAACATATCAATAGAGAACTATATTTTTATATTACTTTGTTTAAAAAATAACGACTTTTGGGTCGAAAAACTCCTTAATTTGTGAATAAAAACTACATTAAAAATGAATGTTGTAAAGTTGGCAAAAACAGTAAAGTTATTTGTACAGTTTATCGCGAATGACTCAATTAAATTTGTGCAAGTTTGCTCAAAGCGAACGATTCATCAATGAGCGTTTGTTTAACCTTCGTTTTATTATTAAAATAGGTATCATTGGCGCATACATTAATAGTTTTATGTTCGTCTGACGTTTATGAAAACTTTGCATTTACAAATTCCACTTCGTCGTCGTCGTCGTTATACAGAGTGTCTCAAAAGGAAGTTTATATTTAGTGGATCGATTAAAAATAAAGTAAGTCATGTATCGAAAAAATGTTTGAGTATGTATTAATTATTAAAGTACACAATTTGGAAATTTATTTTTAAAACAATATTGTCCAAATGAAGACCCTCGCGTTCGCAGCACTAATTTAATCGAACAGTAAAATTACTTATGACAGCTCGGCAGGTGGACTCAGTGATGGCTATCATTTCGTGACGGATATTTTCTTTCAAATGCTCCAGGGAAGTATGTTTACTGGCGTAAACTTTAGATTTAAGATAACCCCATAGGAAAAAGTCCATAGGGGTTAAATCAGGACTGCGTAGGGGCCAATTTATGTCGCCTCTCCTGGAGATCAATTTGCCTGGGAAAATTTCACGAACTCGTGGCAGAGATGTATTGGACGTGTGTGACGTTGCTCCGTATTGCTGGAACCATGTTCTTTGGTTATAGTCAGGGAAGTTTTGCAGTTCAGGCACCAAGAAGTCGTCTAACATATCCACATAACGCTCTGAATACAAATATAAACTTTCTTTTGAGACACCTTGTATTTGTTTTCATATTGGTTTTACGATTTATTATTAAACCGTCGGATCTCTGTCTATGTGTGTGTGTGTGTGTTGCCATATCGTGAAATTTATCCCCTTTTTTGTTTTATTAGTAGTCACGGTCGTGAAATTCAAATCAAAGTGGATTTTTTTTTAATATGTCAACATTATATTCGTGACCATTATGGCGCCCGACGCCGTGACAAAAATAATTATATTAGGTATTGTATATGTTTACTCGTTTTTTTTCATGTTGTGTTTTCGTTTTATTGAAATGAAGACATTAATGAGTTCCCTGTGGTAAGCCGCAATCAATATTTCATTATTAAAAATATGTTTTTGAAACGCGGCTTTTGCGTTCTGGGCGGAAAAACCATGACTTCAATTGATCAACCAATACTATAGCAGTTTTATAAATTTCTTACTCAACATATTAGTTCTAGGATTGAATGTATTTGTAACATAGTTGCATGTAACACATGAGATCCAACTTTAGAGGTATAGTGTAATAATACGTAAAAATTAATGAAGATAAATAAACGTTTGCATTTATTTTCAGTACTGTAACACATAAATGGTTTATGCCGTATATTGTGTAAATAAATTAATTTCTAGGTATAATAAAGTTAAGTATTTGTTATAATATGTACATAGTTATTTGATTCTTTATCATAACATTGATTTTAAAGATGAAATCCTAATATTGTCTTTTGGTGAAGTCATACAAAAATACTAAAACAATTGGAAGTTGTAACTTACTTGTTGGCTAGACGAATTTCCAATCTTCTGATTACGTTTTTCTTTGGAATTATCTCGTTTTTTGTTTTCTTCGTGGAAATAATGATCTTTTTCTCAGTATATAATATTCTCTCACAGCGTTATTTTTGTATATTTTTCTCATTTCGCCTTAAGTGAAAAATTTATTTTTAAACCGTTTGATACCTACATCAAATCATTTCATTTCATTGGAAATACAAACTAATAATATATAAAATGAATATTATGTGATTCTTCTTCTGCCTGTTTTAAATTATCAGTGTTTTCCGTAGTTCTTTTGTTTATCGGAAATTAAAACGTGAACCAGCCCCCCTAGACAACATGTCATTAAAGCTAAGCGTTATATCGCTAAGCGATAGAAATGTATGAAATTGGTGGCTGTCACGTGATGTCATAGCCACAAATTGCATACATTTACTATCGCTTAGCGATATAACGCTTAGCTTAAATGGCATGTTGTCTAGGGGGGCTGATCATTTATGCTGTATTTTTTGGGTTTTAAATAACGCTTGTAATAAAATGCATCGATAAATTTCAAAATAATTTGTGACAACTAATGAATTTTGATCGTACAAAATTTAAAAAAAAAACTTTTGGCAACGGCCGCAAGACTGCTTCCTGATTTTACACATTTTATATCATTTTTGTTTGCAATATTATGGTATCAATTATTTAGTTTAAACTATGTAATATAAATTAATGATAGCCTTAAGGAATTGCAACTGCTTACTTAACGTTCGACCATCGCAATGTACAACAAAATACGAATGAATGAAAATAATATATCGCGGGCACTGCCCCGTTTTGCTCTAAATCGGCATACATTCAGCGTGTACGGCGAGCTGCGACGGCAGCGGACGGTCGCGTGAATTGTATGGGCTCTCTGGGCACAAGTCGACTGTGCCCGAGGAATGAAATATCTCATAGAATCTTGCTTGCTTTACAAAGCAGGTAGGTTTAAATACTTTCGCTAAATATACTACAGGCGTAAGACGGCAAATATTAATTAGAACAATAATGTATTCTCAAGATTTAATGACATACATATATGGGATTTTTTTGTTTGGGAGGGCTGAGCCCGAGAGCCCTTTAGGAAAAGCCGCCACTGTTCACGTGTAATATTTTGCGATAAGTTCCGCTAATCTTTACGTATCACAGAATGTAAAATGAAAGTTACGTATCGGGAGCTGTCATACTTACTTACTCAGCCTCTTCTTGAGTCCAGTATTGGACAAAGGCCTCCCGCTTGGACTTCCACTGGTCTCTATCCTGTGCCATTCTTCGCCATTCAGAACCTGCCACTTTTTTGATGTCATCGGACCATCTGGTCTGGGGCCTTCCCACGCTTCTGCTTCCCGTTCTTGGCCTCCAGTCCATCACAATTTTTGTCCATCGTCCATCTGACATCCGAGATACATGACCTGCCCAACTGTCATTCATAACTATAATCTGTGAAACGAACGAATGTGTGTATGCGTCGCTTTATGTCTTTACACAAAACTTAACACCACCTCGATATGCCACATAAAACTCTGCGAATACATTCACCTGTCGAATGTCATATTACGTATTTCGCTCCAATCAGAATACCGCGTTACGAACGGCGAACGGAGGTTTTTTCGACATAATGCGCGGAAGTTTACGCGGGCTAGTGTCCGCGGAAAATGATCTGCTATAAGAAACACATGTAGCGTAAAAAGTTATGTATATTGCCGCGATAAAAGAACCGGAATAGGCCCGCTGAATATAAGCTTCCTGCACCCGCTTCACGCCAACCAAACTTGAGCAATATTCATACAAATATATGTTCAATGAGTCCTGTTACAGGATATTTTTTGTAAAATTTACAGACTTTGCAGGTACAATACCATTCATTCTCTTTGAAAATTCTATTTTGCTCGTTTATAATATTTTTTTGTAAGTTATAACATAAACATGGTTAAGTACAAAAATTAAAATTATTTCGTTGATATAAAAATTACGGTTATAAAAATATAAAAATAAATTAATTATTCTGACGATGTGCTTTGCACGAAACGCGTCAATAATCCAATAAATACAATAGAACTATAATCAAGTATTTTTATAACATATCAACGTACAATGGAGTCGATCGACAAACTAAACTTAGTAAAATTATTACAATCGAATATTTTTTATTATTGCATATGCGCAAACATTTGATTTTTTTCCCTGTCGGGAGTCAAAGATATTTTTTAACAGAATTGAATTGATAGGGATCTCATTAAAAAGGCATAATTGGTGAACGTTGCGCAAGCGCGTAAACCAGTCGATGACAGGTCGTAAGCCCTGTAGGTGCCTTGATTTCCCGGTTCTCCTACAATAAATATTCCAACTTCATCTCTATTGTTGTCTCTTCGTATTACAGTTTTTTTTTCAAATAAGTACTGTCCCAATAAAGTTAAAAACTTGTGTTTGGGATATCTACATATTATAAGTAGTTTAAAGTGGTGTGATAGTGAAGGAATCAGACACGACAGAGAAGAAGAATTATTTTCAATAGATTAGAGTGGAGTGACGGGCGACAAACGATATTGAAAACAAGTTCTGACAAGATGTCGTTTTTAATGGCATTTTCATTTGAAAAACAGAATGAACTATGTATCTGCAAATTCGATAGTTTTAATTCCATGACCGTGTAGATCAGTTTTTCCCAAATTTTCTTAAACGATCGACCTGTAAAAGGGAAAAGAAAACTTGCAGATCTTAATTATTGTTTGTTTTTTTACGATGGAGCGATTTGGGACGATACTGTAGACATGACACAAACAAAAAATTTCATTACACACCGCGTTTGGTGGCAATCAATATAACGAATTTGAATATTATCGGAATGGTTCGAATGAAATTTGAAAAGATCACTCAACACAAATATCTAATAGTACATGTTGTTATAAAATGGATTTGAATCTCGAAAAGAAAATACTTTTACTGCTATATAATTGTGTCAGCAATGAGGTTCACCACCCATTCTGAATATAGTGGTGCCTTTTTAGGTGAGACGAGACTGGTATGTGGGTATACATAGATATGTTGTGCTCCCTTTTATAAGGCAGTGCACACCCGCACACCTTTCGCTGGTTACCCGACATTGTGGGATATGCCGTGATGGTATGAATGAATGAATAATTGTGTCATTAATATCAGATTTATATTTAAACAGAATGTACCTAATAAAATGTGTTCAACCTCACTTTATGTAGGTGACAATCTCCTGGCCTAAAGTCGTATCTTATGTCGGCTGTGTATATTTCTTACTTTGTGAATGATCCCCTTTTCGGTGGAGTGGTCAAATAAAGTTAATAACTGAACTGGTTTCTCAGTTGCATAGTCCCTAAGAAAGACAGAGGATAGAAACTATGTTCAAGATGGATAGTACCTAAAATGAATGGATTGAAGAATGATGAGCCATGCAATTTTAACGCTTTCTCAATCGCTAAAATCAAATTTCAATATTTATTTATTTATTCAGATATACGGCTGAAATAACCATTAACAAAAAACAATGTCCAATAAAAAATAAAAAAATAGATTTTTTCATTTATTTTTGGTTTTTTGAGTGTTTTTTGTATTTTTTTTTATTATTATGAATTTTAACTTGCCTATATTTTTTATTTTTTGTTTGTATTATTTTATTTTGGTTTTTTTTACGATTATGGCAATGCACATTGTTTTTTTTTCGTGTTTAACAATTTTTTGTAAATGATACGATGCATGGATGTAAAGGAAGCTAGAAATGTGTGCAAAAATAGAGAAGTATGGCGCTCGGTTCTCTCTGCTTACCCCGTAAGGGACATGGCGTGTTGGTATGTATGTTTATATGTAATGAACGTGTTCTAAAATAAATAAATAAATAAATAACAAACAAATTTTTATAGCGCCGGTAATAGACCATTCCAAGGGCGCTTTTGCTTATTTGTTGGCTCTGCGAAACAGAGAAATCTTAAGGAATTTACTTCAAGGCCCCAAAACTCTGCACTCTACGCTCTTCAGAAGGCAATTTATTCAATTTAATAGTTCCGTTTACACTGAAACCACGATCAAAGTAAGCCGCTTTATTGGCTCTAACCAATTCCTTTAAACAATTGGTATTCCGTGATTCTGACGATCCCAATCTTAAGCGTCTCTCTGATGGTACATTCCTCTGACACAGCTCTCGAATATAGTGCGGAGCAAAGTCATGCAGTGCCTTTGTAATCTATTCGCTCTGGACACCTCAACCACACAGCAGCAACCACACAGAGAGGCGTTATGTTGCAGCTTTTATCCACCCCAAAGATAAACACCTAAGTAGGTAAAATATTACAAAATATAAAAATATTAACATTCATACAATATAGGTATTTATCATTAGTTATGAAGAGGATTACAAGGAACATCAAAAAAATGCAAAATAACCATGTATACAGCAGCTTGTAAAATTTTCCTTAAATTTTTACACGATAATACATATTATATTGTACATTTTATAAAATAAAATAAAAATAATAACATTTAATAAACCAAAAATAGTTGACAAAAAAAATACAAATATCTGTAGTAAAAAATATTGAAAAAAAGGATACCTACTTAATTTATACATACTCAAATAAAACCAGGACATTAAATAATAAAAAAGATACTTAACATTAAATGACATTAAATTAAAAATATATGAAATAGTTTTGTTTAGGCTTTATAATTTGATAGTGCCTACGTTCTACACGTACGTAGCTCATTTATTAAATAGTTTATTAATGATTACGGCCCTTAAGTGAATAAAAATATATGTACAGATTAAATAAACAATAAAAAAGTTCTAAAAAATATACCACTAGCTAGTTGGAAGAAATTGCCATTTGGCAATAATCTCGCCACTTGCGCAGGGTGCAAAAAAGTGTTTATTATTATTATTATCTTTACCTAAGAAAAAATAATTTTACTTATTATATTACAAAAAAAACACTTATTCGTAGAAACTTATTTGAAATACAAAAAATTACTTAAATTAAATTGCAAAAAGTCTCAACGTTACACAGTAGATGATTTAAATAATATTTGTGTGAGTTGTATTCGTAATAGTTATGAAATGTTTACTTGTGAAGAAGATAATATGTCGACCGTTTTCTAGATGTTTCCATTGCATCACGTCAAATCGATTTCAAATGTGCCTGGGTGCACGTGTCCTAACTGTCCCCCTCCAGTCGGCCCCGCTTCAAGGTCACCCGGTGCATGTGCACTCGGTTTGTCTTCTCTAAACATAGTAGATATTAAGTACATATTATTACATAAAGGTTAAATTAATATATTCATGCGTATAAGAAATATCTTTTTTATGGTAAAACAATAAATATATTGGTTGTATTGTATTTATTTTGTCACTGATATTGTATAACTCTATTTTATATAGGGTTTTTAAATCACATATTTTTGTTCTACATTTTTCTTTTTTACAGAATGATCCTTTCGGCTGACTAGGTACTAGGAAATGACTCGGTCAGTTGATAAGGGTTTATATATGTAGATCAAAAATCAATATGTTTGATTTAAAAAGCAAGAGAAACATGAGAATTTTCTATAGTAAATTAGTAAAATTGGCTTTATTTTGCCTGTTTTTTTTTACTACTCGGGCAACCAACAGGTTAACTGGGAGTCCACTTCGAAGGAGGAGCAGATCTCTTAGAAACAGACCCAAGATCTATATAAAAGAAGAATAAAAAGGTCTCTTTATTCACACCAAGAAATGTTTTTATTTACACCTGTCGAGACCTCGGAATATATTTGGACTGCAAACTGAGCTTTAACCAATATATAGAAAAAATAACAACTCTTTGCTGTAAATAAATAGGATTTATATTTAGATAAAGTAAGGATTTTAAAAATCCAAAAACATTTTCAGCAGTTTTCAATCTGTTGATTGACACAGCATCCAAAGTGTAGAATTTCATAATAATTATGATAAATATGAACACATATATTCCACAATCGTTGTGGAATATATGTATTCATATTTATCATAATTATTTTCTTTAGGTAGGTACTGTTGAATTCTTTGATTAGAAGTGCACTGGAGTAAATTTGTGTACACTGGCTGGCTGGCAACCAGTTGAGTTAAATATACATTATTTTCTAAAACAACATTATTAATGTAGGTACCTACTTATAAGGAGAAAATGTACGATGATTACCTACTTAACGTATAATATGATACCACAAAAGTCTTGCTTTAGTTTTTTATGTAACTTTTTTTTTACTTATGTAGGTATCTATTGTTTTCTTAACTTATGTAACTATATTTTTTCTTCTTTTTTTACTTAACTTTTGTAATCTAAGTATCTCTTATTTATGTACCTAACTCTTACTTGTGTAATTTACGCGTGTGATTGAATTTGAGCTCGTGTAATTTTGTGTGCATCCATAATTGGACGTCCAGCACTCACAGTAATAACTAAAAATGTTTTCTTTTTATGAATATTGTAAGCTGGATGTACCCTTTTTTAATGAAATAAAATAAAGTAAGGTTGTTGTGAATACATAGATTTTTTTTGCATTTGATGCATCAAATAATCGGTAAAAAATGTATGAATAGTCGGTACGATTATTAGATCGATATATTATTGCGTCAATTTCATTTCAAGACCACGTCATTTACTGAGGATTTGATCGTTGCGTCAATTACGTTCATACGTCATACAACTTTAACATTACTCGAGTACCCAGTGACAATGTCATAATATTTGTCGTAAACAACTGAATGTAAGTACATAATATTACCTATGGCGAATTGGCTATTGCTTTTATTTTACGTTCTTGTTATTTTAATAATAATATTCATTGTCTCTATTGGGGTAGGCAGAAAATACCAAATGCTGCATTTTTATTAATAGACACTCATCCATCCGCCTCATACATGTCCGTCTATTGTTCAATCTTCTTACATTTCCGTCTTTCAGTATATCTTTCACAGGTTACTATTCATTTTCTCGGACGACCCGACCTCTCATTCCATTCTTGTCTGCTTTGTATATTTAATCGTCAAATTTTTTTCATTTATTCTTTTATTGTGGCCTCTTTGTTTTTACTTTCAATCTATTGATGACATCTTTTCTCGTCTTACACTATTCCTTGTTTTCTCGTATTTTAACTTTTCTCGTCTTACACTATTCCTTGTTTTCTCGTATTTTAACTTTTCTCGTCTTACACTATTCCTTGTTTTCTCGTATTTTAACTTTTCTCGTCTTACACTATTCCTTGTTTTCTCGTATTTTAACTTTTCTCGTCTTACACTATTCCTTATTTTCTCGTATTTTAACTTTTCTCGTCTTACACTATTCCTTGTTTTCTCGTATTTTAACTTTTTTTTATTAAAATACGCATATAGGATTCAGAATTACATACAATATTAAATGTTTTCAAAATAATTAATTATATATAAAAATAATGTTTCTCTTCCTATTTTAAGCTAGAAGCTTGTGTTTAGGAAAGCAGCAGCTTTACTTACACAATAAAAGTACCTTAGGCTATGTATGTAGATAGGAACAGGGTTGTCTATTATAAATGTAATTGTTTATCCTCCTTTTCTTTCATTCACACAAACACCCCATCACTTTTCTCTTTTCTCAAGTATATCATGATGTATCCAGAATTTCTCACCATTAGCAACATAATATAAATGCATTTTACTTTTATCTATTTACCTACCTATTGTATTGTATATTTCTGTATAAAACTAAAGAAAACTGTATAATGCAGAAATGTTGTGTTTTTCAATATTCATGTCGTCTCCAATTCTTAGTACAATATCTCTACGTGTGTCGTTGTTTCTTCTTCTTCTTCCGATGGCTCTACAGCCCATATCGAGCCGTAGGCCCGAATTATAGATTCGTCCTCCAGCTTGATACTGGTCTTGAGAATACGTTCTCAACCAAAATGGTATTAAAGAAACAAATGTCACTGAGCTTGATCTCATGACCGGTCTCGAAATGTATAGAGGAGTTGAAATTGCTTCGAGACAGCTATCCCGCTGTCTTGAGAACGGTCTCAACGAGAGAAAAGGAGACAGCGCTTTACACGAAAAAGAGACGCATATAGACACGGACGAATTTGGCATTGATTACTATTTTGACATTTACATTGTAAGCGATACTAAAATAGATCGAGAATCTTATTTAGAACCTTCCGGGGGTAATTTATATACAATCATTCATAAACTATGTGAATTAAATTTTTTCAGATTTCATAAAATTTCCGGTACATCCAGTAAATATGTTGTTATTCTATACCTACATGTTGTATCATATTTTGAAATGGCTGCTTTTCCTGGAACTATTGACTGTAGGTACACGCATTCCCGTAGTATGCTATATGACAGATAAAAGAAGAAGTATTTATTTTCTTCTTCCGAATAAAATGGTCGACATTTTCACTATTTAATAACGTATCATAATATTATGACGCATAAATTTCTCTACACTTTCGAAGATTACCAAGACAACGAATTGTCAAAATATTTATAAATAGCTATTCCAACTCATTGCTACCAACATAACAACGCTGAAATTATTGCCATTCGCGAGAAAAAGTATTTATTTATAGAGCTGCATTCACATTTTTTTCGAGTACGCTTTCTCGAATGAGACGGCGTACATATTTTACTTTTAATACGGATTTTCGAGCATGATCTCAAGATGGTCTTAAGATGACACATTTGGAGAACGGTCTTGAGAATTATTCTATAATTTGGGCCTTAGTCTCCATCAATCCTCGCCTCCAACTCCTCCTGTCTCCTGCTGCTGTCCTCCAGTCTGCTATACTTGCAGTAATTGTTCTGCATCCTTTTTCACGTCATCCTCCCATCGCAGCCTGGGTCTGCCGACCTTCCTTCTTCCACCTGGATGTCCCTCAGGGATCCTCTTGGGTGCCCGTGATGGCCGTGATGACGGCATTCTCTGTACATGCCCAGCCCATTTGTCGTATATTCAGCCCAGTGTCGTTGTTTCACTGTCATATTATATTCACTGTAATATTGATAAACACAACATTTCTGCATTCTCGACTCAAAAATCGTATTTTTTTACTTATGTCGTTGTTCTCGCAAATGAGCGATACATACGATTATGGCCTTGTAAGCCGAAACGACCGTCGGAAGTCAAATAAATTCGTTGTGGAATATATATGTGTTCATATTTATCATAATTATTATAGAATTTTACGGTTTGGAAGTCGTGTCATTTGACAGATTGAAAACTGCTATTAAATAACTGTTATGACATGTATTGCATATATTTGCTTTCTTGCAATTTCTGCAATTTTTAATTGCTAAAAGATGTAGGTACGTGACGTAAAAGTGGCGAAGAATTATAATTACATACTAGCAAGAATTTTCTGACAGTCAACTACACAGTATAAAATTTTCGTCTGAATTGATTTTTTTAATCAATATCGAAAAGTTTTACAGCCGATTGCTAATTAAATTTGAAGCATCTCAATCGGAATGAATTGACTCTCGAATTTGACGAATTGAATTATTGTTTTGTTTTCTGACCTTAACACTCGAACAGAGTTTAAAGACAGAACTAAACTTTTTGATAAGTCCCAACTTTTGGTAGGTACCCAATTCTCGCCTCCGATATTAATCTCTTCAACTATTTAGACGATAGAAACTTTTTCTTAATCTTCAGTTCATTAATATTCATTTCGAACAATTGTGGATTATAAAATTTAATAGAGTAGGTATTATCACATTCAATTAGTATTTAGTAGTTGTACGAATCAGGTTTTTCAGTCTTTGAGATGAAGATTAGATAATAATTATACATAATTTGTCACTATGAATAGCTTCCCTATAAGAATCTAAGCTATTTTACTAATAATCTGACCAGAATACATTTCTTTTTACAAAGACATCGTAGTTTTTTTAAAGATTGAGAGAGCGTTTAGATTGTAGAACTCAACAGTCGTACTGGTAAAAATCGCTCTACTCTACAGTTTTACCTACCTACTAGTCCACTTTACAGAATACAGAAACGTGGTATTTACTTATGTTTGCATTTGACTCACAATTATTGTTTTTAAAATCGTTCATTCTAAAATACATTGTTTTCGTTTTCATTGTCGTCTTATAATAGATCAGTGATATATGATGCAGGAGTCAGTCAGTCAGTCTTAGGATAATGCCCCCAAGTCAAATTGAAAACGCTGTTCGTTATCGCCAAGCGCTAATTTTTTTTTGTATGGGATTTGACGTTTGTTGTTTGTTATTGTAGAAAAAATTTCTACAACAAACGTCAAATCACATACAAAAAAAAATAGCGCTTGGCGATAACGAACAGCGTTTTCAATTTGACTCAGGGCCAATGATATCCAACTTTTTCTTCATCTCTTTATCGGTCTTCCCGGTGGTCGATCACCTCTGTTATTTCAATTCCACGTATCCCAATATTGGGACGTATTTATTAATCAATCCTCATCTCCCTTCCTACATAATATGTTTTTGATTCCTTCTAAGCTTTTCATTAAATAGGTTCATTATAAATTGTATCGAGTTTTCAATGCATCTTTTTCTTCTTCTGATGCCCTCTCGGGAACTCCCGACGTTGGCGATTACTGTGGCGAATCTTTCTCTGTCCTGTGCTGTCCGGAATGTCTGGTCCACAGTTCTGAAGCCCATCCACTTCCTAGTATTACGTAACCAGGACATCAGTCTCCTTCCAGTTCTCGGCATCCCTCTATCTTGCCCTGGAGTATTAATTGAAGCAAGTGGTATATTTATTATTCAATGCATTACGGAAGAAATAAATTATACTGGACTAGACTAACATAATGCTATATTATCATATACCGACTCGAGTTTGCTGCACTAGAAGATGGCATCCATTCTTAGAGTTCCGGATTTTCGGGATACAGGAAGGAGGACGTAGAAACTAAATCTTATTATCCAATACTCCGGATGTTCTCGCTGACCTAGATCGAGTGTGTAAATTAAATTTCAATATACGTCATTATTATTTTTTTTATTCTATTCATTTATTATATAAACAAAAAGATTTCATTTAAATGATTCTTTGTTCATCAGTCAGTAGTTAGACATTACAATTCAGATTACCGCATGGGCCATGAATCATTTTTGTTGTAACAATATCGAACAGTAGTTGATAAGTAGACGGATCGGGAATTTCCGCATAAATTAAACTATTGATTTCCTCACTGATAGAATCAAAAAGTTAGCTGACTAATAACGCCCGACTATGCGAAAGCCTGTTCTGAGACTGTTATTTTTACACAATTGGATAATTTTATTTATAGCTGAATTTTTTAATTTCACATGTCTGTCTGTAGACTGGAATTTTTCAATCGTTTTAAACTAACTTCCCGACTAGTTTGAAGTCTGAAACTTTCAGGATTTGTGCATTTCCGATGACAACTTAAAACTGCTTGATTCGTGTTATATTTGATAAAATTGAACAATGTTGCATTTCTGAACTTGAATTTAGGCTGTGTATAATGTCAGGCGTTATTTATATTTATTTATTTATTTTATTTTGGGAAACAAAACAGTTGTTACATATTTTACATTAATAAAAAAATAATAATCAGGAAAGTAAGCCAATTACATTGTTCCACAGATTAATATATCGATTTTGAAATTTTGAAAAGGCTTCTACTAAATATTATTTTATAAAAATAATACGGAAAGATTTTTATAAATATTCTCAACTTTTTAATACCTACTTATTTTCTTATTTTCATAATTTATGCTATACATTTTTTTTGTTTGATTCGTTAAATGTGGAAATATGTAATTAATCACAATAGAAAGCGTAATTGGTGAATATTTATTGATTTTACAATTTTTTGTTTACATATAAAAATATTTATTTATTTAGCGTTTGGCCGCATATATCACAACAATTATAAAATAGAGTTAAAATATTAAATTTGCTATTCTTAAGGTATGTAAGTGTGATGGTAGGTGTGCTGATTTTGCCTTTAAAATGTGGATGGCGATAGTCCCCTAGATGTGACTGTGGAGCTGACAGACAGACCATCAAACATAATAATATATAGTAACGGAGTGTGTGAGCAGCCTGTATAGTATAGTATAGTATAGTATAGTATAGTATAGTATAGTATAGTATAGTATAGTATAGTATAGTATAGTATAGTATAGTATAGTATAGTATAGTATAGTATAGTATAGTATAGTATAGTATAGTATAGTATAGTATAGTATAGTATAGTATAGTATAGTATAGTATAGTATAGTATAGTATAGTATAGTATAGTATAGTATAGTATAGTATAGTATAGTATAGTATAGTATAGTATAGTATAGTATAGTATAGTATAGTATAGTATAGTATAGTATAGTATAGTATAGTATAGTATAGTATAGTATAGTATAGTATAGTATAGTATAGTATAGTATAGTATAGTATAGTATAGTATATTATAGTATAGTATAGTATAGTATAGTATAGTATAGTATAGTATAGTATAGTATAGTATAGTGGTGACCAAACAGACTTTTTCGCACTCACCGACGGCGACGAAGCAATATCCCATCTGAAGCCACGAAATCTGTGGTAAGCGCCTTTGTTGTCTCCCGTTTGGATTACTGTATCGGTATATATGCGAATCTACCAAAAAAAAAAATTAATAAAATTCAGTCAGTTTTCAATGCTGCAGCCAGGCTCATCACCGGAGCCTCCAGGTTCTCTCACATCTCTCACCATCTCCGCAATCTCCATTGGCTTAAAGTTCCTGAAATGATTGAATATAAACTCTGTCTCACGATCTTCAAAGCACTTCACGGTATGGCTCCTACTTACCTATCCGAACTTTGCATTCCTCTTTCAATTAACGACAGACAATCATCACTTCGTTCTGCATCTTCATCCATGGTTGGAAAATTATTTGAAATAAACAGGGTGCATACCACTAATTTCGGCGATCGTGCGTTTGCTGTGGCAGGACCAAATGCATGGAATAAGCTCCCAAATACCCTCAGACAAACTGAAAATATATCTACCTTCAGATAAAATCTCAAAACACACCTTTTTCGCAAATCTTACCAAAGCCATAATGATACATCTTAATCAATTTTCAGCGCCCTTGAGGTGAGATATTCACGAAAACGGCGCTATATAAATCATCCAAATTTATTATTATTATAAACATTATAGAATAGCCTAAGTCCGGATATTACGTCGTACTCAATTTGTATTTTCAAGAAAAAAACTAAAGAAGAAATATTTATCTCTGAACACCCGATCCTGATTTCCTCTCCTTGTCTTTGCCCTATCCTTTTTTTGCTATGTAGTATTTTCATTTTTTTCTGTTTTAATTGTTATTTTATTGTAATATATTTTTTATTTGTTCTTTTTTGCTTTCATTCTTTTGTTGATGTATATTCTCAATTTTGTCATACTTTGTAATCTGGTTGGTTGGAAGAAATTGCCTATTGGCAATAAGTCCGCCAGTGTGCAATATATGATTTTATGTTGCGTACAAAAAGATAAATAAATAAATAAAAATAACACTCACAATTCAACAAAGATTTCAATTGAAACCCAAGATCGTTAAAAAAACAGACATAGATAGTTACATAAAAGAAACAATGAGAAGAGTAAATTAGACAAAAACTTTTGAATAATAAAAAAAAATCATTAGTCGTAACAAGATCCTTAGCCTCAACTTGTAAAACAAAAAATTAATAGTTAAAATTAATATATTAAAAGTTATAACTTGGATAGCAAAAGGGTCTCTGCTGATTTGTTAATTTTGAGAAGTATATGATGTAAGTAGAATGTGAACATGAATTAATTATCTTTATTACTTAAAGAACCAAAGCAACCTATTATGCGTCTGTATACATACCTTGTTCAGTTTCGTTTGTAAATGTGTTCATAAAACGAAAAAAAAAAATAAAAGCGCTTAAAATTAATTGAATGTATTATGTAGGTAATCGTAATTCATATATAAATTGTTTAGCTTTTAAATGATACAAAGCACGCAAACTTAATATACCCGACTCAATGTAGATTGTGCACTTAAATGATCATTATTTACAATTGACGTAGTCATATAAAAATATTTCTCGATTTGTTTTTACACCCTTTTCCTTAACTTCACTTGTCTATCTGTAGTGTACCTAATTTTTTAATCGAATTTTAGTCAACTTCCCGACCTGTCCTGAAACTTTCTGAATTTGTGTATTCCCGATGACAATGCATGTTAAAACTGTCACAGCTTGATTCGTTTGATATAATGCTATGCGTTGCCGGCTTGGTTCGATGCAACATTAATATTTTACTGTTTTTAAATGTTACTTTTAATTAAAAATAACAGATAAAATTAAAATACTATACATCCCTAAACATAATTTAACTGTCAACTAAATTAAAATTAAGGAAAATATACATAAATTAAATTTTTAACAGATTTTTTTTAATTATCTCAATAGAGACGTATGTGGAATATTTATTGTAGGAGAACCGGGAAATCAAGGCACCTACAGGGCTTACGACCTGTCATCGGCTGGTTTACGTGATCACTTTATGCGCTTGCGCAACGTTCACCAATTATGCCTTTTTAATGAGATCCCTATCAATTCAATTTTGAAACTTCTATATATTGTAATACTGAAATTCTTTTCGCTTGAAAATAAGGAATTTTTACTACAGCCATCTATGGGTGAAATTATGAACAACAATCTTATTATTTTTTATTTATTTTGTTGTAACGCCATCTATTGAGAGAATTGGTTTTTTGTAAATAATGAAAGCTACAATTCTTATATGTGAGGTGACAATGCATTTTTCGCATAGAAGTCACCCCTGAATTGCGCCAGACTTATAAGGTCATTTTTGTCTTATTTACCTACTTGTACCAATGTGTAAGTAATCGAATATATTTTTATTATTGCATATGCGCAAACATTGGATTTTTTTTCCCTGTCGGGAGTCAAAGATATTTTTTAACAGATTTTTTTTAATTATCTCAATAGAGACGAAGTTGGAATATTTATTGTAGGAGATCCGGGAAATCAAGGCACCTACAGGGCTTACGACCTGTCATCGGCTGGTTTACGTGATCACTTTATGCGCTTGCGCAACGTTCACCAATTATGCCTTTTTAATGAGATCCCTATCAATTCAATTTTGAAACTTCTATATATTGTAATACTGAAATTCTTTTCGCTTGAAAATAAGGAATTTTTACTACAGCCATCTATGGGTGAAATTATGAACAACAATCTTATTATTTTTTATTTATTTTGTTGTAACGCCATCTATTGAGAGAATTGGTTTTTTGTAAATAATGAAAGCTACAATTCTTATATGTGAGGTGACAATGCATTTTTCGCATAGAAGTCACCCCTGAATTGCGCCAGACTTATAAGGTCATTTTTGTCTTATTTACCTACTTGTAACAATGTGTAAGTAATCGAATATATTTTTATTATTGCATATGCGCAAACATTGGATTTTTTTTCCCTGTCGGGAGTCAAAGATATTTTTTAACAGATTTTTTTTTAATTATCTCAATAGAGACGAAGTTGGAATATTTAATGTAGGAGAACCGAGAAATCAAGGCACCTACAGGGCTTACGACCTGTCATCGGCTGGTTTACGTGATCACTTTATGCGCTTGCGCAACGTTCACCAATTATGCCTTTTTAATGAGATCCCTATCAATTCAATTTTGAAACTTCTATATAATACTGAAATTCTTTTCGCTTGAAAATAAGGAATTTTTACTACAGCCATCTTTGGGTGAAATTATGAATATATAAATTAAATTAAATTATTATTTTGAGAATAAAAGTAATGAATTGAGTAATTTAGTGTATGCTAATAAAATCGATTACAAATTTAATATGTGAAGAAAACTTTGAAAAAGGGTGTCCTCTTTTTTTATTTACTTGTTTTATTGTAAAATTTATTTCTAAAGTCAAGGAAGAACGAGCGTCTTCCTGTTGTATTAGAGGAACACCTTTGGAGACACTTGAAATCACTTCGTCAAGTATTTCGTCCTAAAATTACTACAGAATCGGTCAATCTTCGTTTTTTATACCTAATTATTGTTTGCCAACTACTCTCTTACTGGTAGTTTATTGAAGTAAAGGATTATTACATTTCGATACATGTAATAGAAATTTAGTTCAATGTCCTGAAAATAGAGTAATTTCATTATACGCACGACCTCTTTGTGTAGTACACAAAGTGCTGCGTACAAAAATGATACAATGTTTGGTTATTTCAACCTCGGATATGTTCTGTTAGTGTTGCAATAAAATGCTATGATGGACATATACGTGTTTTTACCATCTATTTTATGACCATCCACTTCGTATGACCATAAAGCGAGCCAGGGTTATTTTTTAACTAGCGGATAAATCCGCTAAAGTATACAGCTGTACTCACGCTGTTTTACCGCTGATTTACTAATAATTAAACCACGATGTGTACTTTTTGTTATCAAAGGCTCGTGTTTTTATACAAAGTTGACTCCAGTTTATTTGTACTTCCCAGTTTATGATAGCTCTCTCTCGCCTTTGTATCTAAAATTTACAGAACGCATGTACTTACTCGGTTTTGTTTGATGGAAGTTATTAAATATTTTGTTTCAACTTCAAGGTTTAAATACTTCAATGATCCAAGATCAGCTTACTTACGGACCGAAAAACAGCTCACTACAGTAAAGGTTTTATTCTGAGTAGTCTTGTATAGTGGAATATGATATCTATATCCTGGAGTAAAAACTATTGTATTAAGCAAAACAGAATGATTGTTTTCTAAATTGCTTATTGTTCTTTCAATCTATCCAGTAAAGTTTTTTGAAACCTTTTTCTTCTTATTGTACCTATCTGTATCCAGCTTAGATAGTCCTTTTCTTGGTGATAAGTCGTACATTTTTCACTATTTCTTGAAAACGCTGTTCATTTTATTTCTTACTCTACTAATCAAATGCTTAATCAAAGCTTCTTTTTAACAACGCTGTTCGCTTCCTTTCTGAGATCCGTCTACAAGTGATCTTAATTTACATTAATGAGGTCAATTATCTATCGCTTTTCTACATAATTAGATATCAATTATAATTATTATAAGAAATTATGTGTTGTATAATAATAAATTTATTTCTTAGTGTTGGCTCAACGATGCAATATTATACTCGCAGTCTTAAGTATTTACTTGAATATATCAAAACTTAGAGCTCATCGTATACCAGGGGATAATTTTGATTTCACTTCATTGGCTCATATAGACTCCATTTTTTTAAGAGTTATTGCTGTGTGATCCAGATGCTAATTATATAAGGTCTTTTTTTTTTGTGTCTTAATGATGGCACATTATTTTGACACAGCTCTTGAAAACAGTGAGGAGCTAATTCGTGCAGAGTTTAGTAAATCATTTAGTATACTCGTTCTGGATTAGTAATATAGTTAGTAAAAAAAAGGTCTAATGTCGTCCAAGAAACAGTTAATGGACCAGGTGTCATTAGTGATGTGCGCCGTAGCAGCTACCAAGAAATGAAGAGGCAGGCGGACAATAGATATATGTGAAGATATTGAGTGCTTGGAGTAAACCAATTTAGGATTGTGACCATGAAGAAGATATAATGTAATAATCATAGTAAGATCATCGTAAGAATTTCCTTATTTACAATGGTTGTTTTCTAATAGAGGAGATCGTTCTGTGGAGTATATCCAGAAGAAAACATTGTAGGGACCACGAAGCCAGAATGGACAGTGATAGACTTGCGTACCTATATAGCAGCAAATGAAATCCCTTCTGGTCGCTGGGATTTCTGGATAGTTGGACTTCTTTGTCTCAGGAAGCATAGTTTTTGGATTACATACCAACAGGTCTACTAAACGGTGAAGAAAAAGAAGTTTTCGATTATTTTCGAAAAAAAAAAATTGAATCTATACCTAGTGATTATGTTTCCCACACACTGGCTTCGCTTTTGTGGGATTCTTACATATTTAATATTTTGTCACTTTAATTAATCGTTTTATAACTAATTTAATTAGGATTTTAAAATAAATAAATCATCTGTCCCAGCATAGTCTCATCTCATTTCGGATAGTCAACATAATATATATTTTTTTAGTTTCTCATTATTCTTCTTCTCAGCCTTATCCCGTCCACTCCTGGACGAAGGCCTCCTCCATCTTCTCCCAATCCACTTTATCTTGTGCTCTAAGCAACCAATTGACACCAGCATGACGGCTAATGTCATCCCTCCATCTCATTGGCGGTCTTCCAACCTCTAGTTGTCATTTATTAAAGTATTGTTATGGTATATATTCTTTGCCTATTCGCATAATAATGTGCATAATATTATCCAACTGTCGATGGCGATAGTATGCATAATTGAAAAATACATACATACATACACACCATCACGCCGTATCCCTACTTGGGGTAGGCAGAGAGGACCGAACGCCAGACACCTCTATCTTGACATACATGTTTTGCCTCATTTACATCCATGCATCGAGTCATACATGCTCTCCTATTATTCTGACTTCGTATATTACCATCTCTCAAAATCTCATTTATATGATCATGCCAACTCTTTCTCGGGCGGCCACGACCTCTCATTCCACTCTTTTCAGCCTTGTATACTTTCTTTGTCAGGCGCTCATCATTCATTCTCTCCACATGTCCGAACCATCGTAGTTTATGAAATGAAAAATACGTAACAAACTATAAACACTTAAACAAAAATTAATAAATGTTTTAATATATTTTGTTTTCTATATAAAACATGTAGGTATATATATCAGAATAGGGTACTTTGGAAATATGTATAGGCAGTTAACACAAATTTATAATTAAAAAATGTTTTTCTTAATAAAAAATGTTTGAGTAACTCTGGATTTTTTTTGCAAAAACAAATCAAAGATTTTGTGTTTGTCTATATTTATACCAATTTTCAGGCTTCTAGATTATATTATGGTTTTTTAGATACATGGAAAATAAAGTAAAAATTCAAAAATTTATAACCCCTGACTGAAACAAATATTCAAAATTCTGAGTATAAAGGTTTTGTAGGCCTGTAACTATCCATATATTCTGAAATTTTGTGCTCTGTAAATTTAACGGATTAAAAGTTATAAGGGGGGACACACAGACACTAAATGTTCTACTCCGAATTCTAAGTATTTTTTTATGTAAATGTTTTTTTTTACCGTAAATAAATAAATAAATCCATATATATATATAGAACATTATACACGCATCTTGGCTTAATAATGTCGATTCATTAAGAGAATTGAATTCTCATGAACGAATCGACAGTTGGATAATCATAGAATAATAATAAAAATAATATCATATATAATCTAAGACTATAATGTTGAAAATAGGCAATGTGTTTGTAATATACATATTCCAGTCAACGAATAACTATAGAGTTCATATACAGGGGCAGAATTTTTGACTTCGGGAATGAGTTTGGGGTCCTCATGAAGCAAATATCTCATCTCTTGTTTATAGGCTTTGTGGTTATATTAGATGTAAGAAAATGCATTTATTTTTTAAATACAATAAACACACAAATACAAAAGTAGCTGACCCTGAGAGGTGAGCTGAGGGGAGGGGGGACCCAGAAACCCTTAAAATTTGACTTTATTTGTTTTTTCGCAAGAGAAAAACATATTCAAGTCTACTAGAAAGCAGAATTTTTTTTTGCATTTTTAACTAGTACAAAAAATTCTATCTTCAACGGTTTTAGAGTTATGCGAGGGTGTTTCCCTACTTCATCTAATTTCGCTTTTATCCGCTTGAAAGTATGAAGAATTAGGTATCAAACTATAATAGTCCCCGTAGATATAGTGTATTTTGCCATCCTAACCAATTCCTGAAGTCAAAAATTCTTCCCCTTTTAGAGAATTCGTTGACTGGACTAATACATAAAAATGTGCGTGACTAATTAACATTCCTAATAAATAAATGTCAGATACATAATGAACTTTATTATACTTCAATACGCTTAACCAGTAAACCAGTGTGCCTGTATTCAAATCCTGCATCAACGAATTTATTTCATGTGTCATTGAAACATGTTAAATGGTTTAGATGAGTGGTGGCAGAGCGGTTATCGCGCAACTTGTTGCAAAGACATACTCATTCCTAAAAAAATGGTACAAGTAAACAAGCCAAAAATGACCTTATGATTCTGGCGCGGTTCAGGCGTCTGTGCGAAAAAAATATTACCTCATGTATAAGGACTGTTGCTTTATTTTTTACAATTTTTCAGCATCTAAATACAGACAAATTTGGAATATTATAGAAGAACCAGGAACTGAACGTTGTGCAAGCGCATAAAGAGATCACGAAACGAATCAATTCTTCCATAACATTCCAACTTCGTCTCCATTGAGATGTTGAAAATTTATAAGTTTTTAACTTCATTGGGACAGTGCCTATTGAAAAAAAAAACTGTTTTAATTTAAATGTGTCTGTTCATATTATGTATACTCAATAAAAAAATATGCTGCGAAGCCTCTAAGTTGGTGTTTTTTGACTTCAAAGTTGGAAAAACCGTGAAAATTTAGACCCTGCATACAAATCTCCCTTATCTTGGCTTGATACTTTGTCGATATGTTAAGAGAATAATATTCTCTTGAACATCGACCAATTACCCATCGACAGTTGGATAAACTGGTCGTGCGCTAAATCAACGCAAATATCACTATTTGTGTAAACGCGTCAATTTGTCGAAAATGGCGTGAAAATCTCGTTTGTCTGAATATATATAATATATATTTATATTGAAGGTTGAGGTGGGTTTGAAATAATAAGATGGGGTGTGTAGTGTATGTATGTGCGATTATGAGATGGTGTATTTATGTATGTTATTACCTTGTGGTATGGGATATTCCACATGGTGGGTTCTTCCTGTGACAACCGGTGGAATATCAGTATGCATAATAGATTCACAAATCTGGTTTAATATTATGATTCCCGGTACAATTCGAGAATGAGAAAATCGTCACATTCAATTTGGAGGTTTCGTCTGAGAATTTGTTATTATCGGATGTTTAAATAAGTTATTGTTTATGTTTTGCGGAGATTGCGTGATTTTGTCGTTATTTTTATCTATGTTGTAAACACCTGTTATTGGAGCATTGGAACTACTATGCTGATTCTAACTGTCTATATTATGTTTTATGTGTATTCCTATGTTCTGTTGGTGATACTTATTACATTATGTTGTAAACACCTGTTATTGGAGCATTGGAACTACTATGATGATTCTAACTATCTATATTATGTTTTATGTGTATTCCTATGTTCTGTTGGTGATACTTATTACATTATGTTGTAAACACCTGTTATTGGAGCATTGGAACTACTATGCTGATTCTAACTGTCTATATTATGTTTTATGTGTATTCCTATGTTCTGTTGGTGATACTTATTACATTATGTTGTAAACACCTGTTATTGGAGCATTGGAACTACTATGATGATTCTAACTATCTATATTATGTTTTATGTGTATTCCTATGTTCTGTTGGTGATACTTATTACATTATGTTGTAAACACCTGTTATTGGAGCATTGGAACTACTATGCTGATTCTAACTGTCTATATTATGTTTTATGTGTATTCCTATGTTCTGTTGGTGATACTTATTACATTATGTTGTAAACACCTGTTATTGGAGCATTGGAACTACTATGATGATTCTAACTATCTATATTATGTTTTATGTGTATTCCTATGTTCTGTTGGTGATACTTATTACATTATGTTGTAAACACCTGTTATTGGAGCATTGGAACTACTATGATGATTCTAACTATCTATATTATGTTTTATGTGTATTCCTATGTTCTGTTGGTGATACTTATTACATTATGTTGTAAACACCTGTTATTGGAGCATTGGAACTACTATGCTGATTCTAACTGTCTATATTATGTTTTATGTGTATTCCTATGTTCTGTTGGTGATACTTATTACATTATGTTGTAAACACCTGTTATTGGAGCATTGGAACTACTATGATGATTCTAACTATCTATATTATGTTTTATGTGTATTCCTATGTTCTGTTGGTGATACTTATTACATTATGTTGTAAACACCTGTTATTGGAGCATTGGAACTACTATGCTGATTCTAACTGTCTATATTATGTTTTATGTGTATTCCTATGTTCTGTTGGTGTTTCTTTTAATAAATAAATAAATAAATAGTAACAGCTGCACATAATACCTTCAATTCTGTAACTTTTTGAACAAAATAGGATCGTTCTAAAATTTAGAACTAAGTTCATTTGAACTAAATTTCGTATTCTGTAGCTGACGTTGTTCCTAAAATTATTATCAGAAATGTGAAATTAGGGGGGCAAGTCTGGTCCGATCGGCGAAATCAAAACCCTAGTGATTACCCATATCATGGATATAATTATCATATGGAGTTCTATGACATCTAAAGATATTATAGAGCTCAATATGTTAATTATATCCATGATATGGTTAATCACTAGGGTTTTGATTTCGCCGATCGGACCAGACTTGCCCCCTGAACTATATTTTTTTGCTTTTTATGGCAATTCACCCTATTTAGAGTGCTATATGCCTTGAATTAAAATATAAATAAAAAAAAATAAGGTTAGGAGTAGTTTTAGGAGAACATTAATGAGTTCAAAATTAAGTTACAGTTCAAAATTTACTGTGTGTTTTTAGAAATTTTAACAATGAGATATATTTTTTTGAATTATTAAGAGATAACAGGTGGGAGATATTTTTTGGAGATGTATGAACAGTACCGATCAAGGACTGATAAAACCACTGATAAAAGACCGGTTATTACAATTTGCCCAGAGTCTCCTCCTCTAGACCACACTCACAGATGGGACTGCTAAATACACGTATATTGAACTGGTGAGTTGGCACAATACAGTGACCAATTCTCATTCTCGTTAAACAGGTGTCTTCTGGGAAACCCTCTTCATTGATATCATAGTGATATTAATAATTAAAAAAAAAAGATAAAAAAAGATACAGTATACAGTTTTATTGGAAAAGTGTTATTGCTTTGATCACCCCGGGCACCTGGAGATCATGTATAAGACATTTCATATTGAATCTTTAATTATAGTAAGTTGATCTGTCTAACTTCTTCAGGAAGTAAAGAGGTAGGGAATTACTCTATTATCCAGTTCTTTTCTTTGAAACAGTTCTTGGATTTGCCGTTAGTGTGTCAATTCGCTCTAGACACACATGTATGCAACACAGATGTGTCTCTTACCTCTTTTCGTACTCTTTTGTTTATGGTAATGCTTATTGGAAGAGCAATATTTATGGCGAATCATATCGCTTCTTTTGTAGATGTATTTCACATCAGCTAGTCTCAGCCAAAGGGAGATAGCATTAGGATCCTTATAATATACTAATACCTACCTTTTTAAAGTGAAGTCCGAAGGTGTGTGTATGTTTGGTATTTATATTTTTGATTTAGTTATTGAAATATGGCTTTTGATGACTTCCCCATTTTGCACTTCCTCAAAAGAATAAACATACATATCATTACGTAAATTGTAAGTTATTTAAAAGGTAAAAATAAATAATGTCCTAACTTAATACGGTGTCAAATTATTTTGAATTGTAATTTCTATTTGATTTTTAACTTATTTTCCGACCAGTTAGAGCTCTGAAACTTTTAGAATAAGTGTATTCCCAATGACAATGCACGTTCAAATTGTTTGGCTTAATTCATTTGATATTTTGATAAAATTGAACAAACTTATATTTCTCAACTCGAAGTGTGACTGTAATTGTAACATTTTTATTTGCCTTACTAGATTCATTTCAGTTTTCTTTAACTTTAAATGTTCTTCATTTCAACGTGAAGAAAGCTTTGAAAAGTATGAAACTTTTCTTATAATATGTGAACATTATTATAAAATGTAATGCACGAAAATGATGGGCGGTGGTAGAGAGGTTGGCGCGTTGGGTTTTGTAATCCAACGGTCGCAAGTTCGAATTTTGCCACGACCGATTTCGTACAATCTTTGGTGCAAGCATTTATACTTAGTTTAGGGAATGGATGAGGATGTATAGTAATATGTACTTGTTACAAATACATATTCGTTTTTAAATAAATAATCAATTTCATATGATTTATGAACGACCATCGACAATTTAATAGCTGATTTAGTTAATCCTAAATATTTTATGGCCATTTCTTCCAAGTTATGTGTTTCGAGCCCAGAGAAGCAATATTCTCTCCTGGGAATGGAATCCAGGACGCCTACACAGAAGCCGAACGGCTTACAATCTATGCCATGGCGGTCAGCAATATATATTTATTTATTAAAAGTAGATATCTACAACTAACAAGACTAGTTTATTGCCATAAGGTAATCTTTTCCAACTAGGTCATGCAAATTCGGACCTCAAGTAAATTTACATACTGCCTGTCTGTCGGTGTTCGATGTGACATTGAGGTATATGGTTATTTTGAGCTCATAACTATTTGATTTATATCGTAAGTCTTCGGCTAAAATCTTCAAATAGAATTTCAATTCCGATATAATATGTATTACTGCGTAAATATCTCGAGTTTCCTTCTCTGTCGTCAGATTCGGCTAAGTGTCGTGTTTGTTTTTACATTAAGAGAGAGAAAGAGAAAACTCGGAATTTGTTACGGAGGGAAAAATAATAATCCTCGAATATTCTTAGAATAAGAAATATCTTCAGAGTTTATAATGTTGAAATTTCATTATACGTCGGATTCTCTTTTTACACGGTGGAAATGTGTTAAAAAACCTGTAAAATTACTATTACAGAACAGAGAGTCAATGAAATCCTGTTCTGTGTATAATAAAGAATAATGGTGGATTAATTTCGTCGTGTTATTCTTTCTCCTTTACCACATAATTAAGGATGGTGGCTACATTCAATCACTCGAATAATGGTCCGCCTCCATCCCTTCATGTATGGTTGTCTTGGACAGATCGAAGAACTTCGGTTATTGTAGAACATACAGCGGACTTAACAAGCTTGCGTTATCGGTTCAGTGACCGACATCTGGATCTTTTGTCCTCCACTTCTCCCATTACGACGAGCTTCTCGAAGAGCTTTTAGGGTTGTGTTCAGATTCAACACACGAGGTCGGGTGTCGGATGTACCTGAAGTTGCAGATTATGGCGTTTTTCAAACCAATCTCACCGAAAGCTTTCGAGCGGTGTTTTGATCTGAACGCAGCATTGAGCGTTTTAAATGTCATTTATTATACATGTGTCTTTTTAAGTTATATTTTTAACGAATGACAACAATTGGGTAGTAGAGTAAATAATGCTCTCTGACCTTTTATTGGAAATTTCTGAATGATATTTTTATAAATTAACTTCTTTGTGACTGCATATTGTCATCTTAAATAATGTCAACTGACATAATAGATACCACAGAAACAAATAGAAGTCATCATATATTATCACAGATAAAATAGAAGTCAACAGATACTATAACTGTCAGAGCGTATTTCATCCGATTTTACAGAGCGTTTGGTGCTTATACCTACTCGACGTTCAATTTGAACCCCACAGAGTGTCTTTCGTGCTTCTAGCTGTTTCTTTTCATTATGAACGGCTTAGAGCGTTACTAAGTGCACTTGGCGTTCATTGTGAACGCAGTCCAAGACAGTGCGCCGAAACACTGAAGGCAGATTCTCGACGGGCGATCTTTCATCTGCGTGTAGTACCTATGGACACATTGGTTCTTCTAGCAGTCCAACGCCTCAAAGATATCAATCACATAAGAGAGAATCTTCCTCTTCTGTGGTATCTATCTTCATTCTCTCCGAGTCTTTTAGAATCCGTGTCTCTACAACGCAGAGGGAGGTAGAGAATATTAGAGTTGATTAATGAAAACCAAAAATTCCACTGTCCGTAATAGTTAAATATCTAATTTTTGAATATTTCGAATACAGAAGAGTCAGAGAGAGAATTGACGTTTGTTATAAAATTATATTTTTGTTATTAGGCTAGACTCATCAGGGCTCTGATATTCTCGATGTTCCTACATGGTGTGGAAACATGGACACTGAGGGAGTCGGAGGATTGATGGCTTCGAAACGTGGTGCTGGAGGCGAATGTTGCGCATCCCATGGACAGCCATAAGAACGAATGTGTCAATTCTGGACGAGTTGAAGATTGAGGATCGTCTGTCGACGATATGTTTCAGACGTATTCTTTGGCCACATTGCCAGAAGGGAACCGGACTGCCTCGAGAAGCCTGTTGTGATGGGCAGCGTGGAGGGACGGAGATCTCGTGGTCGCTCACCGACCAGATGGAGCGATCTGGTTAATAAGTCCACAATGGGGTCTTCGGTGACTGGTGCTCTGCTTTCAGCCCAAAACAGATTGGCATGGAGGCGGGCCCTTCGCCTGGCGACGCACTGTAGCCGCTATCCTCAGTCATGAGGAAAAAGACGATTATATAATAAAATTATATTTATACTCAGAAAGAGATCTTTTCTTACTTTCTTGTACATCCTTTATTACACATTACAATTTGACGTATTATGATGATAAATAAATAAAAAAAACTTCATTTTGCACCGTTATTGTGAAACCGTGGAAAAAAAACGCGTAAGAAGGGAATCAGGTGTATGTACCTAAACGTATGTACCAGTTCGTGCATTAATAATTTATTTTGTGTTATGTTAAGGTTTGTATGTAGTTAAATATCTATTGCTTAATGTAATAATTAATTTAATCTAACGGCGGAGTTAGATATCATTACATTACTTTTAGGTTGATAGTATTGACAGCTCAACTGAATAATGTAATCACATATTTAAACTAACAGCTTAGGGATAGGTAGGTGGTACCTACACCTAATATTAAGGATTACATTTCAAGATATATTATAGTAAGTTGATTTATCTAAAAGAAAACAAATTCGATTCTAAAGGTATTATTGAATTAAGTATGTCAAAGTTATTGGAGGAGGCCAGGGCCCACACAGGGCTGTAGCACCAATGATAATGATGATGTCGAAGTTATTGTACATTTTTTCTGACCAAATAAAGTTACCTGATAGCTAATAAAATACACACATTTGGGTAGGTATGATTTAAAAACATGACCTTATATTTGAATAAAGTTGAGGGATGCCATAAATAAATTATAATAATACGAGTAGGTCTTATTTTTTTCGATTTGAGTTTGATACGACACT
The DNA here is from genome assembly GCA_963576475.1 of Molanna angustata. Lineage (NCBI taxonomy): Eukaryota > Metazoa > Arthropoda > Insecta > Trichoptera > Molannidae > Molanna > Molanna angustata. The sequence continues at coordinate 8,349,173 of OY754982.1, forward strand.
TGTCCAGTTTTTTATATGATCGAATCTGCCTAAGGACAGTTCGGACTTTCTAAAAATAAATTGAGTAGGTATTATCAATAGATTGTCTCGAAATATTAGAACAAAATAGATTGTCTCGAAAAAAATCCTTACTAAACTATTCGACTAAACTACTCGAAAATCACTTACTAAACTACTCGAAAATCACTTACTAAACTACTCGACTTAATCACTTGACTAAACTACTGGTCTAAATCACTTGACTAAACTACTCGTCTAAATCACTACTGAACTACTCGACTAAATCACTTAACTAAACTACTCGTCTAAATCACTACTGATCTACTCGACTAAATTTAATCACTTAACTAAACTACTCGTCTAAATCACTACTGAACTACTCGACTAAATCACTTAACTAAACTACTCGTCTAAATCACTACTGATCTACTCGACTAAATTTAATCACTTAACTAAACTACTCGTCTAAATCACTACTGAACTACTCGACTAAATCACTTAACTAAACTACTTGACAAAATTTTTGATCTTCAGACATATTTTTTTATTTTGTTGCTAAATAAATCGCCATTCGACTAAATTCATAGCATAGTTTGAATTAGATTAGCATTTGACTTGGATCAAAATTTGCAAATAGTAAATACTTTCATTCATTCATACCATCACGGCATACATATCCCACAATGCGGGGTAACCAGCGACAAATGTGCGGGTTTGCATTACCTTATAAAAGGGAGCATAAAACATGCGTGTAAACCCACACCCCAGTCTCTTCTCACAAAAAAATGCAATAAGTTCAGAATGTGTGGTGTACCTCATTGCTGAAGTATGTGAGATGTTATTGTTGCCTGTCGTATTTTTGATTACCCGGCTCTTACGGGTCACCCGATAACAGTAATAGGAAAGATTGAAAGCACTATTCTAAGCCGGTGCCTCACACCTAAAGTAGTAAATAAAGACCTACATTTTTGAATTTATCAACCTGCTATATCAATAATTTTATCAAAAATGATGTATCACATGGATCCGGTGTAACTATTCCGGTGAATTGCAATCGGAAACATGGACTGCGATGTTCCTTAAACATTTGAAAGGTATCGCAGCTGCTTCGTCTTTTGTATACCATCTGCCAAATGTATATTATTATATCTTCATAATAATATTATTGTTGTTGGTAGAACTGCGTTTCTTTTTAACACCAGCGCTTTGGTGTGGTACAAAATGGGACGGCAATATTTTTATGCGGTCATGCTTATAGTACACATACACACACACACTACGTACATGAACCACAATGGGACCTTAAGGAAAATTGGAAGAGGGGAGAGTAAGGCAAAAAAAAAATGAGAAAAAAAAGTCTGGAGACGTTGGGTTACATAAAACACCGCACGTAACATTTTATAATTAATTGGCGTCGGTCGGTCTTCATCAACAGTGGAAGATCCCAAAATTCAAAATATAGAAGAATACTGCTGAGAAACGGCCTTGAAGATACCGATACAGAGGACCGAGGTATATTATTATTATTTACTCGGAGTAATTTAACACAGAATTTCGCAGTCTCCTACACCACTCCATAGAGAACGTTTTAGAGCTTGTAGCTCTTTTCATCCTCGGAGCGGCTACTCATCAGACAAAACAAGAAACTACTATCAAACATGTTTCATACCACTACCTCTAAAGCTGGGTTGTTTCAATAGAAGTATCAGTAATAGTAAAGTCAAAATACTAGATATAGTTCAAAATTGAGTAGTTTGTCGGCATTAGATTTCAATGAAACAACCAAAAGTATTGAACATTTTTTTTTACTGCCACTACCACCCGCTCCGCATATGGGGATTGTAAACGACTGTAGAACGCTAAGTAAGCGACAAGAAAAAAATGCACTTCACTAAAAGTTGATCATGGAGCCCTCTAGATTAGCGATCTTGGCACCATAGTGCAAAGAACAAACGACGAATGTGAATGGAAGATTCACACTCGTGGACTGTCATTGATCTTTTTGAATTTAAAATTTTTATGAAATCAAAGTATTTTAACTATACTTTTACTTTAATCTTTGTTCGAGATACACAGGCTAAGAGTCCGATCACAAACGTGGAGGCGCGCCAGTCATGGCGAGAGTCTCCCGTCTCAGCAGTGCTCTGTAACAAGCTACTCTACAGCGAGCCTTCACCACACATTGACGGTACTTTCAGTTCTTCGATTCCCACGCCATTTACTGGGAGTAGGAGCAATTATGTCCCTGTACTGCTACCATACGATAACGCCCGGAATAAGTAGAAAAAGAATTAATCGTGCATTCAATGGATGGAGAAGCAGTTATCATTCGTGCTGAGGAAGAAGAAATATTATTGAAACTAGTTTTATAAAATGTATTTCGTGATTTAAATGTGATTAAAATCAATAAAATCGTCCATTTTTGGTAATAGAATTTTAAATCATGGTTGCCTGGTTCTATAACAAATTTACAAAACAACAATTTGAAGGTTTTCTTGCGTTGAGAGTTGAAGTCCATTGTCCCGTGAACTTTGTAATATTTCAGATTCTCGGCTCAATAATGACTTGAATTGGTTAAATAATTCTCTTACGTGTTACGATTAATAGGATCAATTTTATCACCCGTCTGAGACTCGTTTGCCTTGCCTTTATTCCATTATTCAGATGTTTTTGAATTATATCTCATTTATATTATACGGAGGGAGAGAATTCCACCTTCGATCTGGTTAGGTATATTATTCGTTACTTTAGAAACCTATGGATTAACTGAATTTAACAAATTATATTTATTTTTCTAAGTATTTTTAAGGTCAACGAGAAAATTATATCAACTATTTATATAATTTGACCTGTAAAAATTGCCAATAAGCTGAGATTAACCCAATATTATGCTATGGAGCGAGCGGAGTTAGAGTATAAAATGATTATTTAGGTTAGAGCAGTGTTGGACATTATTGAAAGAGTTGCGACATTGGGTGTACTTACCCAAAATTTTATTTTTTCGGCTGTTCTAAAATAATACATCACTACAAAACCTACAACGACATCCATTGCTCACGGTTGCCGCGTGTAGAATGCCGAATATTGGGTCCGCCTATATAGTAGGTACATGTAGGTTCTTACAAAAAATCTTATCCCGATATCCGACAAGTGGGAATAAAGGCATGACACACGATAAAAAATCGTGTCACGACAAGTGGGAACGGGCTCTTGGAATGTTTATTTTGCCCACAGCTCAGAGGGGCAAGTCCCGTCAAACAGTGAAATCCTTTTTACTATACATATCATGGATATAATTATCAAATAGGGTTATATAATATCTTTAGATATTATAGAACTCTATATGAAAGTTATATCGATGATAAAGGGCTGGTTATTAAAATTGGACAAGTATGGAATGCGCGAATTGAACAAATATGGAGATACTTCAAGACGAATTAGCATGGAGAGGAATAGAGGAGGCCTACTTTCAAGATTGGACGGCAGCAAGTTATGGAAAAAAAACTAAAAAGTTTATAATGATTTAGTTATTCTTGGTGCCTTACTAGGGTATTTTCAGATTCATACATTAAAGATAGTTTTTTGAACGAATTGATAAAGAATATTATTGAGCATACAACGTTTTACTGAGACCTCTATTAAGATACCTATACAAGTATGTTGGTACTTACCTTGATCCTATCTATAACCATAACGTGTCGTTTATTCGACCCATATTCCCTTATATAATACAGATTCTTCTTTTTCTTACGTATTATACAATACATAGTAGGTACCGAGAACACCATCCTGCCTTATTTTTTGTTCCCGTTTTCTGTCCCAAATATATGGGGTTGTCAAACAATATTAATTTCACCCTTACCGTCGGGTACTTACACTTTATACATCATCCCCTGAACACGTGATACTTGCTGGTGTTGTATTGATACAAAAACTCAGCCAATATCGTGTGTCGATTCTTCATTATCTTCGTAAAATCTATAAAGAATCTAAAGATGTTATGAAAATATTTATCTTTTATGAAAATTCTATCGACATTCAACCATATTATGCTCATCTCCCAAAACAAGAAATAAAAAAACTCCAATCTGTATTTAATACCGCTGCTAGAGTTATCACGGGTGCTTCTAAATACTCTCACATCTCTCACCACTTAAAAAATTTTCACTGGCTCAAGTGACCTGAAAAGATAGAGTACAAGATATGCCTAACAACATTCAAGGCAATACACGGTCTGGCTCCGCAATACCTATCCGAAATGTGCACTCCGCTCACCTCAAATAACAGACAGAAATCCCTCCGTTCAGCTCAAAGCTCAGCAATCGGTAAACTAAACGAAGTTAACCGAGTGCACAAATCAAACTTTGGTGATCGTGCGTTCGCTGTTGCTGGTCCATCCTCATGGAATAAACTTCCATACCGACTCAGACAAATAGACAATATAAACACGTTTAAAAAACAACTTAAGACACACCTGTTTAATATTTCACACAATAACACCTAAATTTGAATTTGAATATAATGTAATGAAACCAACTTAATAACACTGTAATTAACTGCTCCATGACACTTCTCAACGTTTCATGGCATTAGATTCAATTAAATAGAATATACTAAGTATTGTATACATCGTTTTTATGTTTATTTTTAATTTAATTTAAGATCAATAACCTAGATTTTAAGCTTTTACTAACATGAAAAACTAATAGCTACAAAGCGCCCTTGAGGTGAGTTTTCACGAAAACGGCGCTATATAAATTATCCAACCATATATATTAATGCCCTTGTCGAGATACGTATTATAATATGTCACTCCGGTACGTATAACTAATATCAGAAAAAAATGTCACAATTCCACGTAGGTATATTATTTGATTCTCACAACACGTTATTTTGAGCCGAGGTTGACATCTTATTCTTATTATTTTAAAGGCTTTTTATCACCGTTACCAGTGTGTGGACATCTTCAATGCAAAATACCTAATGTACAAAGTTCTGAAGATGATACGCTCTTAATCTCCCTCCCTCTTACCATCCTAATCTAATCTACTATCCATCCCATACCTAATTGTGTACCTATGTTTGTGTGTGTTGTTGACTGTATTATTAATTGTACTTATTGATGGAATATTGTTTTTGGCTCTGTCATATCTGAGCTGAAATATCAAAGTGTAAATGAGCTGTTGGCTTCCACAAATAAAAAAAGTCCCTTTCGATCTAATAAATATTTCAGCTCTTTTCGAGTGATGAATAACTTAATTGAAGATACCTGCATATAACCTCGTCTATTTACAATATTAATTTTATGGTCGCATATAATATAAACGCAATCATTTTTTCCTGGCGAGACTCAATTTTATTTTTGACAGTATATGTTAAAAAAAAAATACGAACCAATTTCTCAATAGGTGGCGTTAGAAAAAAATTCGTCGTCATTCCATAGATGACGATGGTTAATTCCCCTTATTTTCAAGCAATGGAAAAATTCCATACAAAATAGGTAAATAGGATTTTCAAAATTTGGATTGATAAGGGAATTCACCTTGTCAAATACGCTTCAGGATCTTCTATCACTGAAACCCTTCGATCTGCCGTAGACCTTTCTACATTCGGCGGGTGAAGGAAACTCAAGCAAGGTTGCGCAAGGGCTTAAAGTGATCACGCAAAACAGGTCGAAAGCCCTGTGGGTGCTTGTTTTCTCGGTTTTCCTATAAATACTTATTTTTTATCAAATGAGTAATTGACCAATAGGTATGTCTTCTGCGTCCAATTATCTCCTTCTTTTCCTCCTTATTGTGATTATCTAATTGTATTTTTTTTTTGTTTCTTATGCTTTGTCTTTTAAAAGACTTATCCTATGTATCAAATTTAATCGAGTTTTCGTTTCTTGGGTTAATTGGACATGGATAAAACCAATTTACATGAAATAAATCGTGCTTTTTTTGGATTGATTTTTACCTACTTTTACTGTGAAATGATGGATGCAGTTATTGGGTTTGTAAATATCTATTTTTTATTGTAAAATATACATTCACAATACCTATACACATTCTGTCAATTCTGTTGTACAGTGTTCTCTCTAATCCAAACCTGCCGCAGTACCTTAAAAAAATTCACTCATTTATCCAATCATGAACTTCCACTCCGATCTGCTGAACGTATAACACTATCCATAACACAGAATTTCTCAGCACGCCGTTCCAAGTACAATCAGTAAGACTATGGAATAACCTAAGTCCAGATTTTGCGTTGTTTATCTCACTTTGAAATGGCCATGGATAGGGTGCAGTGGAGACGATTCCTTGAGGAGGCCAAGGCCCATCATGGGCTGTGGATCCACTGATGATGATAATGATAACTCACTTTGTATTTTCAAGAAAAAAAAAACTAAAGAATGAATATTTATCCCTAAACACCTGATGTCGATTTCCTCTCTTTGTCCTTCCCTTATCCTTTGCTATGTGGCGATTTTTTTTTTGTTTTTTAATCTTTATCTTAGTGTTAATTTTTTTTAATTATGAATATGTCCTTGAAACAAGTACACATACATCCTCATAGATTCCCTAAATAAAGCATGAATGCTTCTGCTATATATAGGTGAAAGAAATCGGTCGTGGCAGAATTCGATCTCGCGACCACTGGATTACTAATCCAGTGCTATAACCGCTCTGCCACCACCCACCTAATCTATCCTTGCATCTTATAATATTCGAAATCCATTTCTTTTTTCACTTTCAATCTTTTGTTGATGCTTAATATATTATTCGTAATCTAATTGAGCGGAAGAAATTGCCTAATTGCCCATCAGTGTGCATTAAACGATAAATAAATAAATCAATAAAGTTAAGCTGTTGTATAAAATAAATTTATTAAAGAAATCTAAAAAAATTATATTTTTTTTAAATATGTAGTTCGTTATTTCTTTTCAAATATATTTTTATTATACTAGTTCGCTGACACTCGCAAGTTGTAACATCCGATATTAGGATGAATGCCTTAAAAATAATTAGTAGACAACGCATCTTCGATATTGAACGAAAAAAAAACTGTCAAATCTACTCTGAACGACCGAAGGGCAATCCTTTATGGTGTTGGCACGTGGCACACATCGTCTGGAGCTGAGCGAGGGTCCGCAGGTATAATAATGAATAACATGTAGGTAGGTATACGAGTATAGACTTGTATGTTGTATCAGTATTGGAAGGTACATGATAACAAGATGTGTGGGTTATAGGAAGCTGTATTATATTTGTACATCTATTATTGTATCACCTTTCATCCTCTCGACGCTATACAATAAGAAGACCGTTGTGCATCTTTATGAAGTATTTATAAGGATATTTTTTTGTAGAATAGTTAAATTTGTTGTTATAGTTACATTATAACTACGAGTTCCTACGATTTATGCAAGAAATTGTTGAAAATCTTCAAACGGTTTTTTCAGCCGTAGTTATGTCATAATCAAAGTTACGGGTGTTGCAAGTATAACAAATGATGCATAATATTCTCGAATCCATGCCTTCAATATTTACATATGGAAACTAATATAGATAGGACCTTAGGTCCTTATATAGAAACAAATATGTAAAGAATATAAATGCAATTAAACAAATATGTAAAGAATATTTCACTAACCAAATTCACCCTATAGACAATCTAAGAATTGGTCCTCGCACAAGTGGAATGATAAAGATCCCAAGAAAAATACATCTTTTGGCCAAAATCATTATTCATATTATGGGGTGAAGTGGTTTAATGATTTACCAGTGGATATGAGAATAGTGGCGCAAAATAATTTTGGTGGGTTCTTGGTATTGCTGAAAGACTTTTTGAAGTAACATTTTTCTTGTGTACCTATTCATTGTGTATTGTTTATTATCAATTTGTGTATTTTTATTTATTCTACAGACCAATTTTGTATTTTTTTTTTCTCTCTATATATAATATTATGTATGTTTGTATCTAAATATGTATGTTATTGTAAATAGATTAGTACCTAGATTAAGATGTATGTATATAATTAGATTAGATAGTTTGAAGGTTTGTGAAATGTGACTCACTTCAAATCACGAGAAAACTCTTTTTGAAGTTTAGTCATAAAAAACAAAATTATAATGTATCTTTTTAAAAAATTTATATATTGTTGTATTGTGTATTTTTCTTTGTTATTTTTAATAAATAAATAAATAAATAATATAAGGACCTAAAGATCGGACGAGATAGACCTAATAAGCCGAAAAAATCGTCTTGTTAAAAAAAGGAAGAAATTATATGTGAAACCTAAGTTAGGGATTTGATTTAGTCCAACCAAGATGAGAGTGCTTCCGTATCAGTATCGTCAACATTTATTTATTTACCTTTTTGTACACACAATTTGTACACTGGCGGGTTTATTGCCCAACGGCAATTTCTTCCAACCAACCAGGGTTGATGATGATGATGATAATATACAATATATTTATTTATTTAATTTAATTTTGCTTCTCGGGCAACTAACAGGTACTATGTCAAATATTAATTTAACACGCACCCAATAACAAGTTGCCACATTCTGGAGACTTACGATATTAATCGTCTCACAGATCCAGACTGAAAACACAATTAAAAACTGTGTCTCCAATTATAATATAATGCGTACTATGGCAATAGTCAATTTTAATAGACAGGTTATGACAATGTTAAAGCCTTTAAGAAGTTCTGATGCATTAATATTGTTAGATTCACATGCAGTAGGTTATTTTTTAACAGAGATCTTTATCATACCCCTGATGTTTCTCATTTAAAAATAAAAAGAAGTCAATGACAGTCCACGAGTGTGAATCTTCCATTCATATTCGTCGATTGTTTTTTTTTTTTGCACTATGGTGCTGAGATTGCTAATCTAGAGGGCTCCACGAGCTACTTTTCGTGCCATGCATTTTTTTCTTGTCGCTCACTTAGCGTTCTGTGAAGGAGCTGACATCTAACTAATTAATTGTACTTGAAAGAACAGCTTAATACTTTTTTAGACTGAATGGTGGTGGCGAGTGTTGTGCGTTCAACAGATGGAAGAAATTTTTGTAGGCACTCTGATGAAGCAATTTGATTGTTTCGATAAATGTTTTTTTTATTTCACAGTACAGTTTTCATTTTATATAATTGCTTATCATATATTGTAATGTACGACGGGATCACATGGCCGCCATTTGGTGGTCTGTTAAATTGGTCATGATTAGTGAGTGAGTGGCAGGTGATGGCTGCCACAACCAACCACCAATTATTATTTACCCTAATTTTCTATTAACCTTTTTTTCTTTCTGAATCGATAACAGGGTAAGGTTATTTCAGATACGCTCAGAGGCTTCACGTATTTCATGGTCTGTTTAACTGTGCCATTTCATAAATAGCGTAACCTTGCTTCAAACATTATATGTATACATATGTAGCAGAGCGAAAGCACTTATAGATTTATCTTGGTGTGTCTAAAAAACAGATAACAATACAGCGTGGATAAAAAAAGCTATTAATTACTTTTTTTCTATAAGGCTTTTCACCCAAAAAGGATGTTGCAGCCGTTACTAATTAGAAACATTAGATTACACAGATTAAGTAACAAAAAAAAAAACAAAATTTAAATAATAGTCCTATTCTTATACATACATACCATCACGATATGTCCCTCGCGGGGTAGGCAGAGAGAATCGAACCCCACTTCTTTCTATCTTGTCATACATTCATCGCCTCGTCGACATTCATACATCGACATTTCCGTCTTTCATAATACCGTTCACATGGACGTGCCATCCCTTCCTTGGGCGGCCCCGACCTCTCATTCCATTCCTGTCCGCAATGTATATTTTCTTCTTCAAGCGTTCCTCATTCATTCTCCCCATGTGGCCAAACCATCCATTCATATTCTTTACAATAGATTTAAATGTTAAAACATGAACCGGAGGAGAGTTCAGTCCAAGAAGGTTAACCGTGGAAATGAGGTATTGGACATTCTCTAACCTAAAATAAGTGTAGTACTTATATGAGGTAAATTTGATAACAATACCGAAAAAGTGCTTAAATACAATAATATTACTTAGAAAAAATATTTTAAAACCAGAATTATGATTCTATCATCAGTGTATTTTTCTGTGTAAATCTAAACGCAATTTCAATTGAATAAGAAGCAAATTTCAATGAAAAGTCCACATCACAATCAAAATGTTTCCGTTACCTAAATTATATCTGCCCCACTCCTATATAAAACTCAAATAGTATAATTTGAATAATTTATACAGCGCCGTTATCGTGAATATCTCACCTCAAGGGCGCTGGAAATTGATTAAGATGTATTATTTTGGCTCAGGTAAAATTTTCGAAAAAGGTGTGTTGAGATTTTTTCTGAACAAAGATATATTTTCTGTTTTTCTGAGGGTGCTTGGGAGCTTATTCCATGCATTTGGTCCAGCCACAGCAAACACACGATTAATAAAAAGAAAAAGCGGTCGCTACGAAACCGGTCGTATCAAATACAATTCATTCATTCATAACATCACGGTATATCTTACGACAAGTGTTCGGGTGTGCATTACCTTATAAAAGGAAGATGAGGTGTGACACGTGCGTGTATCCTCACACACCAGTCTCGTCTTACCTGAAAAGGCACAACATTCAAAATGGGTGGTGAACCTCATTGCTGAACTGTGTGAGATGTTATTTTGCCTCTTGTATTTTCGATTTCCCAGATCTGACGGGACTATCGAAAGAAAATGATAGTATAAATTTGTTTATTTATTTATTTATTTAAGGGACAAACGCAGTATTAAATAAACAAAAAAAAAAACAAACAAAAAACAGACCATTTATGTTTTGTTCACAGATTATGATCATTGAATAATAAATAACATTACAACAAAATATAAATAATAATCTAGTTAATAAGCCGTTCGGTTTATGTGCGGACGTCCTGGGTTCGATTCCCAGCAGAGGAGAAATTTACTTAAACTCATTTCTCACGCAAATATTGCTTCTCTGGGCTCGAAAAACTGCTTAGTTGGAAGAAATTGCCATACGGCAATAAACTCTCCACTTGCGCAGGGTGCAAGGAAGTGTTTATTATTATTTTATTTTATTTATTTTATTTTATTTAATGTAGCTTCTCCGGCAACTAACAGGTGCTATGTCAAATAAACATTTAACACGCACCCAAAAATAAGTTGCCACATTCTGGAGACTTAAGACATTTATCGTCTCACAGATCCAGACTGAAAACACAATTAAAAACTGTGTCTCCACCGGGAATCGAACCCGGGACCCTTGGATCAGCAGTCAGATACCTAACCAACTGAGCCACGAAGGCCGATTATTATTGTATATTGGATGCTAATGAAGTGCATCTCAATAAAATTGATCGTCTTCAAAATATTTGTATCAGATTCATCTTTGGGTTGAAAAAAATTCATATATTAGGTATATAATATCCTCTTACCGCAATATTCTTTGTTGGACCAAGATACGCCAGCGGCGCAATATACACAACATTCTGTCACTGTTGTACATATTCTCCTAATCCAATCCTGTCACAATACCTTAAAAAACTCACTTATTTATCCAATCATGGACTTCCACTCCGATCTGCTGAACGTACGACATTATACATCCCTGTCTATAACAGCATTTTTCAGCTCGTCGTTCGAAGTACAGTCAGCAAGAATATGGAATAGTTTAAGTGATATAGATGGGTGGTGGCAGAGCGGTTAGCGCGCTGGATTAGTAACCCAGAGGTCGCGAGTTCGAATCCTGCCACGACCGATTTCGTTCACCTATAGCACAAGCATTTATTCTTAATTTAGGGAATGTATGAGGATGTATATGCGTTTAAAAAAAGTCCGGATATTGCGTCGTCTCACTTTGTATGTCCAAGAAAAAATTAAAGAAGGAATATTTATCCCTTAGCACCTGATCCTGATTTCCTCTCCTTGTTCCTTAATCTTTCCCAATTCCGTTTTTTTTCTTTCTAAGATCTTTCTTTTTTTTGTTTTTAATATAACGATATTATGTAATTTTCGCTTCCATTCTTTTGTTGATGTACCTACATATAAAATTTTGTCATACTTTGTAATCTGGTTGGTTGGAAGAAATTTCTTAATGTACAAAACATGTACAAAAAGATAAATAAATTTTTTAACAGATTTTTAATTATCTCAATAGAGACGAAGTTGGAATATTTATTGTAGGAGAACCGGGAAATCAAGGCACCTACAGGGCTTACGACCTGTCATCGGCTGGTTTACGTGATCACTTTATGCGCTTGCGCAACGTTCACCAATTATGCCTTTTTAATGAGATCCCTATCAATTCAATTTTGAAAGTTCTATATAGTGTAATACTGAAATTCTTTTCGCTTCAAAATAAGGAATTTTTACTACAGCCATCTATGGGTGAAATTATGAACAACAATCTTATTATTTTTTATTTATTTTGTTGTAACGCCATCTATTGAGAGAATTTTTTTTTTGTAAATAATGAGAGCAACAATTCTTATATCTGAGGTGACAATGCATTTTTTGCATAGAAGTCACCCCTGAATTGCGCCAGACTTATAAGGTCATTTTTGTCTTATTTACCTACTTGTACCAATGTGTAAGTAATCGAATTTTTTTATTATTATTATTGCATATGCGCAAGTTGCGCATATGCAATAATAAAAATATTCCATAAATAAATTTATTTATTTATTTTTTTGTACATAATATAAACAAACATAATGCACACTGGCGGGCGTATTCGGGCAATTTCTTCCGACCAACCAGATAAATATGTAAATAAGTGGAAGCACTTTCTGAGTCGGTTTGACAGTTTGATCAAATATGATATTTCATCAAAAACGTGGTTTAAAAAAAACGATTTTCTTAAACGAAATTGTTTAAAAATACAATTATGGAATGATTATGTTGACTACATATATTGTTGTTGTCAATAATATGTAGTTAGGTACGCTATATTAGGTAGGTACCTACTTAATTATACTGTCAACAACTTTGAAGTTGAAGTGAGACACGTGGAAATATTATTTATTATAAGTAGGTAAGACTGATCGTACCTAAATTAACATTTTATATACATACTAGCCTTTATGTCCCGCCGTTGGCCAAGAATGTAAAACTGTGAAGGAATAAGCAATCGTTTTTATAATATTGTCACCCAATTATTTTGCAATATCGGACTATGAAAAGTGGTTTGAAATTTGATTGAGTTTAAGCATTGTAAAATGTTCAAGTGATGGCCACAACCCATTCTTTTTTATATATTGCTATAAAGTGTGAATGAAGTATAATATACAATTTCTGCACGCATGGACTACGCGAAATGGTTTTAAATATGACAGTTTATCAACGTTGTACACAACCCCCATTTTTAAATATTATCATCGAAAACAAATTGTAATATATACCTATTGAAAATTTAGTAATTTTGGATGTTGGAATGTGGTTTAAATTTGATTAAATAATGTACTGAAAAGATCTAGTGTTGGTCACATCCCATTCGTTTTTATATTTTTTCATCAAGTGTGCATTATATTTTTGCACAATTAGACTGATAGACTTAAAATTGACACAAAAGTCTACATTAACGAAGAAGAAAAAGACTTAAACTATAATTAATAGTTTTTAATTTGAATATAAACGTTGTGAAGAGTTCAGTAATGGCCACAACCCCCATTATTTAAATATCGTCAACGAAATCAAATATGAAGGTGTTGAAAATTATTCAAAATAGGATGATATAAATGGTTTAAATTTGATTAAACAAAAGTATTGAAAATATTCTAGTGCAGGTTACATCGTCACATCCCACATCCCATTCGTTTTTACATATGTATTTTCATCAAGTGTGCATATTGTTAATAATATTTCTGCACAATAGACTATTAGACTTAAAACTAACCCAAAAGTCTAAATAAAAAAGAGAAGAATAAGTATAAGACTATAAGAAATAGTTTGTATAAAAAACTATTTCAATGGTCTACATAAAATAAGAAAAAATACATAAAATAGAAGAATTAGACTATTGGAAATAGATTGCATAAAAACTGACTAAAAGGTCTACATAAAAGAAGAAGAAGATTAATCCATAGGAAATAGTTTTGTATAAAATTCACCAAAGTTCTACATAAAATAAGAAAACGAAGAAAAAGAATTAGACTCCACGAACGGTCGCTTCAGACCCTTCAGTACCTCCCATCCCTTCAATCCATCATTACGTCCCTTCCAATCAGGCCCTTCAGTACCTCCCGTCCCTTTAGGCCCTTTTATACCTCCCATCCCTTCAGGCCCTTTAGTGCATCCCTTCCCTTCATTACATCCCGTCCCTTCAGCCGCTTAAGAAAAGTTTAAATCCAGAAACCATCCTGGAAGAACCGCGAAGAGATGAAAGGACCTTCTTTTCCCAGGATACTCCACCTTCAAAGGTAAAATGACTAAATACACGAAGAAGAAGAAGAAAAAAGTTTAAATCCAGATACCTGCGAAGATATGGAAGGAAAATTGGACCTTCTTTTCCCAGGATACTCCACCTTCAAAGGTAAAATGACTAAATACACGAAGAAGATGAAGAAAAAAGTTTAAATCCAGATACCTGCGAAGATATGGAAGGAAAATTGGACCTTCTTCTCCCAGGATAGTCCACCTAAAATGTCCAGGTAAAATGACCAAATGCACGATGAAGAAGAAAAAAGTTTATATCCAAAAACCGTCTTGGAAGACTTGCGAAGAGTTGGAAGAACAGTTGGACCTTCTTCTCCCAGTATTCTCCAACTTCATAGGTAAAATGACCAAAAATACATGAAGAAGAAGAAGAAGAAGAAAAAAGTTTAAATCCAGAAACCTGCGAAGAGATGGAAGGACAATTGGAACTTCTTCTCCCAGGTTAGTCCACCTTCATAGGTAAAATGACCAAATACACGATGAAGAAGAAGAAGAAAAAAGTTTAAATCCAGGAACCGTCCTGGAAGACCTGCGAAGAAATGGAGAGACAGTCGGACCTTCGTTTCCCAGGATATTCCGCTTTCATTGGTAAAATGACCAAATACACGAAGAAGAAGAAAAATAAGAAAAAAATTTAAATCCAGAAACCATCCCGGGCATACGCTCGACAATTCACCAAAGTTTCACTGTAATCGGACAAACGGTTTAGGAGCACATAGCATACATGCATCCATACATAAATAAATAAATAAAATAATTTTCCTATAGGAAATCAGTATATTGTTGATTTGTAAGTAAATAGTATTAGGTAGGTACCTACCTACAACAATGTTCTAAATAAATTCGATTCATATCAAATTTTATTTGAATATCAGAATCTTTCCGTAACCATAGTAACCATCGAACATATAAAATATTACTATCAAATGGGCTCGATACATTTTTTTGGATATGTAGGTAGGTACCTACATACATTGGTTTGTTCGAAGCCACAAAAACGAAAATTGTCCAAAATATCAAATATTACATACAAATTATGCAATTTTATTATGCCTATATCTTTACTAATAATTAACAGACTTTTACAATATATGTCTTAAAACTTGCTGTAATGTCTTGTGTTTCATTTTATTATTTCATAATCACATTTATTTCAAAGGTATATTATTTTAAAGAACATATTCATTCGGTAGGAAAATTAAATATCGTATGAAAAGATATTAAAATGGCGGGGTTATATGTACATTTGTACAAAACGCTTACTTTAAAAATAAGTTAAACATTATAATTATACAAAATATTCACCATGTTTTTCACTTAAACGCTAAGTTATACTTGAAAATATATTTTCTTCGTGTAAATACGTACTTCTAACTTTTAAACTAACAGATATTTGCGTGCAAAATGTACACTTTTTTGACAGATATGACTTGGAAAATTTTGTATGAAAAAAATAATTATTGAAATATTTTTAAAATTCAGCATTTTTATCGCATTATTTTTAGCGTGACACTGCATCAGGTATACTGGTACACGTTCGCACATAAATTAGATTTTTAGATGCTCTTGGTTTTTCAGAAGGCGTGAGACAAACACACACACACACACATACACACACACATACACTAACATTTTGATTGCTTTATTACTTTAGATGTAGATGCTTTGAATACTGTGAAGTTTTCATAAGCGATGGTGTCACATATTTTTGCCCTGTAGTAGAGTTGACGCGAAAATTGAATATCATGAAAGTTGGTTGGTAATAGGTTGGTACATACATATGTATATATGTAGAAGGATAGGAGAGAATGTCAAAATGAAATGATGATTCAATTCGCGCTCCAATAAACACATCGCTTTCACCATATTTCAAAGGTAAAGATGATAATATTATAATATCCACCTATCTCTTTCTCCCTCTCTCTGTAAGTACCTATATACCTACTATGGCAACACAGAATAACCGTTTTGACAGTTGCCATAATGTTCTGATACATTAAACTTTGTCAAAATTCACTACGTTCAAAATATTCTCGTTCGTGTTGATTCTTGTTGAAATGAAATATTCTCTAAACTACAATATTTTTTTTATTACATATACCAAAAATTACTTTATTTTATATATGTTACATAACAAATAAATTGGGTTGGTTTGGACCACCTCACTAGGCCAGGCCTGTTCCGAGGTTGTGGACTAGTTACATAATATTAATTACTAAGTCATTGTTAGCTGTTATATATAATGATTGTTTAGCCCATGATACACTTATAGAATCCTATGTTAGTAGTTTTGTCGTGTATGTTGATATGAATTGAGAATTTGCCGACAATATTTGATCCCTTTGTTATATAACCATGTTTGTATTGTATGTTTAAGTCCTATATATTTTCTATTAAATGTATGTTTTTTATATATTTTGCAACTAAATTTTGGATCTTTGGAGCCAAGTATTGATAATGTCTTTGTCCGTATGTAGTGTTTGTCTTCCGAGAGAATATTTGGAGGTAAACTTTTGTAAAAAGAAATTGAATATACGATAGTGAATGAATGAATGAATTATATTTTCCAGCAGTACCTATAAATGTTACAAAGGAACAAAATACAATTCAATTTAAACCTTATTACAATTTTACAGTATATTTTTTTTCTTCCTCACATTTGGAAATATTACTGCCTCGCTAGACATAGTCTGTTCTAAGGCAGTACTAGTTTAAAATTGCTATGGCTACTCTGTGATCATATTATTTGTTTTCTCTTTTTCCTCACATATTCCATTCACTTAGAACCAGAATGAAAAGCTCTAAAACCTCTATCTCAAAAAATCTAAGAGTACCGAGGCAGATCCTTCTCTACCAATCTGCTTCAGCCAACTAGTAACGTGGTCTTAATTCATTATTTAATGAATTAAGACCTCGATTAAAAATTAAAATAATAATTTAATTATTTTATGATTCAATAATTTACCTTTAGATGTCTAATCTCTTCCAATCAGCGAAAAAATTTAAAGCTTTAACACTGTATGAAATACAACAAAATGGATATTATGAAACAAGGTAGAATCTTGATAGGTCAAGGAAGGACATATTTTTTTTCTTTTTTTTTATTAAGTATACAGAATATAAGCAGACACATAGTACAAAACATTAATTATTACAGTTTTTTTTTCAATAGGCACTGTCCCAATAAAGTTTAAAAACTTGTGCTTGGGACAGGAAAACAACGTGTGTTCAAAATGCAAAAAAATATATAATGAACTATAGAAAATGTTACTCATATTTGAAAATTGAATGGTTTTTAGGGAGCCCTTAACACTTAACATGTCAAGTATCTGTATGGGAATTTTTCCTTATTGAAGTCAAGTCGAATTCGTAACTGTGATTGTTTATTTATTTATTTTATTTTATTTATTTAACATAATAATTTTACAATAACAAATCAAGATATAATTCACAGGTAATAATATTTTTACAAATTTTTCTTTGCAGTACCTCATCAAAAAGATTGCAATCTTGTGCATGATGAGGGAAATCACTTATAAAAAAAAAATAAAAATATCAAAACAAAGCAATTAAACAAAGTCAACAATAGAGTAATTAAATCAAATCAACATGAATAAAAAATAAAATAAATATTTAAAAAGTTTGAAAATAAATGAAAATGAGAAATATACAAATGAGTACCTAAACATATCTAAATACATATTCAAATAAAACAAAAGGAAATACATGAAAATAAATTGAAAAATGAGCAATATAGACTATTCAAACATACCAAAACACATATTTAGAAATAAAAAAAGAAAATACTGGCAATTGAGACAAATTAAACAAACAAAATCGAAAACTAATATTTTAGAAGTAAGAAGTTAAGTTGTTCCTTTTATATAATTTTTAATTTACAATTATTAACCTGATATTCCTCGTAAGGAATTGCAAAATGTTAAAAAATTAATCTGTAAAAAAATCAGGTCGGAATTTCACAATGTGTAGGTATTTTCCCATAATTTGGCGCATGGATCGTATTTCCATTCGTATAGAGCGGCAAGTGGTCCTATTTTATCAGCGACCGATAAATTTGTTTGTCTGAACTTGTAGAAAGTTTCCACAGATCTCTGGATTGATAATGCCGTCGAGGGCGTTGGTCGGGTCGCTCAAACCTCATTGTCGGCAGCAGAACCGGAACAGACCACCGCCACCGGGAACAGTGAGCGGAGACGGAGACGTAGGGACCCCCAACTTGCGGCAATAAAAAACGGTTTAGGCTTTGCGGTATGTCTAATGGACTTGATTTATGGCGGGAAAATGAGAAACGAAAGAATCTGCGGCTGTAATAATAATAATATAATGCGAAAGTAAAATATTATGAAGCTTTCTATTATGTACCACTTTAGTCGGCGATTTATCCCTTTGTCCTCTCGTTTCGCGTGATTCATGGACTAAGTTTAGTCCTAAAGCCGTGGACCACTGCGGACTCCGCCCTATTGGCCTTTTCAATCAAGGTAACTGGGTCATGACGAACAATCTTGGCATCAGACACCGGATAACAATCGATAAGAAATATCATTAATTATATTATATTAAGTTAGTAAATTAGGAATAATGTATCGACAGACATCTTAATATGCCGTTAGAAATATGTGAAAAAACACGACATTAACAATATTTTTTTAATATCATTTAATGATTCGGCGGATATTTTGTAGAAGTTAATATTAACCATATTTGAATTATAAATTAGCTATAAACCACTTGTTTTTTGAGTCACTTCGCGACACGCCGGTCGATGGAAGAACAGCGCTTCCGAAACATGTCGCGAAGTGACTCAAAAAACAAGTGGTTTATAGCTAATTTATAATTCAAATATGGTTAGTATTTTTTTTTTATTTTGAATATTCAACAGTACAGTAGAATATAATAACGTAGTATGAGATTAAGAACAATGGAAAAAACAACAGTAAATGATAGACTACGGTACATGATTACAGGACATCATATCAAGTGATTTTTAAAGTTTTACATACAATTAAATTTTAACAAATGAGATTAAAAAAAAAATACAAGGAACAGTATACAAAGAAAATTATATTCTTTTTTTTTTAATAAGGCACAGCCACCAATAGAGGCGGATTTGTGAAAAATTATATTTTAGAATCATAAAATGGGATTCTAACGTACTTAAGGCTTAACGAAAAAGGTGTATTTGCAACCTTTAGGGTGACACATATATTAAATTTAAAGATATAACTTTGTATTAACCACGTTTTTTGGTTGAAACGATGCGACCGGTTTCGGAACTAACCGTTCCCTCATCAGGCTAACTTTCAACTGACAAACATTTGAAAATATTGACACATATATGTTTATACTAGAGAGTGGAATTTTGAGTTATGTTATCAGTGCAAAATTGGCACTTTATCGCAATTTTGAACAAGAGTAGAGTTTGAGTATGAAAGAAGTCAATTTTATTGAGCAGGTTGTTGAAATTGGAGGTGGTTTTGATATAATAAGTTTTCATTTTTGATATTGCTTAATATTTTACTTAATTAGTTGTACCTACTAAAAAGAGCCTTAAAAAGTTTTTTATCATAATTTTTAATTTAATATACATTAAAAAAATAGACCAATGATGGCCTTCACATCAAACAACACTGATCTAAACAAAATATTTCATAATTTTGTGGAGTCGTTAAAAAAACGGGAGATACTACTTTTAAGACCCATTATTTCTTCTTCTTTCGTGTCAGCAACGCATTTATACAATCTTCTGCCAGTGCTTAGCAACGTCGGTAGCACAATCATTGCCCACCATAAAATTGTGCATGGTGTAGTTGACTGGACTTGAGGAGCAGCTGCACAGATGTGCGGTGGTTTGCTGCTCTCCACAGTGACATGTCGTTGGTATTCCTTGTTGCAGGAAGCCCCATGTGGACAAGTTATCCAGCGTTCTCCCAACGCCCGTCCTTAGTCTGTTTAGTTGACTTCCACGTACGCCTTTCTACGTTGTGGCACGGGGAAGACTCTCATTATGACAATCATTGATTAAATTGTTATTAATTTATTTTACATACTTATATTTTCACACACATACAACTTTATACAGAACGTGCATAAAATTTTATTCGTTTACATAATTTTATAAGAATTTGCACTTAAAATACTATAATATAAACATATTTTAATCATTCTTCTCACACGTTTATTTGTTTTGTCAATTAGTTAAGTAATTCTTTTGTGGTCATTTCATAACGAATCTTAAGATTAATTAGAGTTGATAATGAGAATTGATAGACGTGTTTATTTTTATCACTAGTATAAAATATGGGTGAAGAATTAACATATTGTTTACCTGGACCTTGAGTCGCTTCCCACTCGGCTAGACAGGTGGGACATAGCACGTACTCACTTAGCCCCAAACGGACACCGTCCTAATTGTTAGGGAAACCTATTACCAACTGGTCTTTTGTGTCTTAATTTATTTTTTGTGTTAAAATACGGTATTTTATGAAACAGTGCAACTTCATAATAGTGTTTTGTTGCGCGTAGTACGTATTTACGTTTGTAAAATATTGATTATTGAACATGACTTGTATTTCCTATTTTATCACTATAATATGATTTATTTACCAAAGTTATTTTGTTTACAGGAATCTTCAGCGGCATGCAAGATATTAAGACGTAATGATGAGAAGTTGAAATACCACTAACAAAAAAAAATAGGCCATGAGACCTCAAACAGGGCACGTCTTAACAAGGCAAAGTCGACTGGGGCCTCGAAAAATGGCTAAGGGAAGCATTAAGACTTCTGAGGGCAATGCTAAGAAACGTAAACTTCTCATCAAAAAAGTTTCCACTGTCAAAAAGGTCATCAAGAAAACACCAGTAATTAAGTCAGAGAAAACCCCAAAACTAAATCCTCCAAACATATCTGATCCTTCTTCAACAATAGTTAAATCTTCAGAAGATAAATCTAGCCCCAGAAGGAAAATCAACAAGACAGCAAACAAAACCACAACCGTTTCGAGTAATTCTAAATTACAAAATCAACCAGACGTGGTAAAGACATATACAGAAGAAAAAAAGGATGTACCACGCGGTGGAATTAAATCTAACTCTCCAGAAAGAAAAAATGAAACTTCAAAGAAAAAGAGTAATTCAACTGAAGATTTACCTAAAAAAAATACTAACAAAAGAGATCCTCAAGGTAGCGCTTCTAAAAAAATTATAACAAAGAAAGTTTTAGTTAAAAGGGTTAAACCAATGATTGCGAAGAATTTACGAGTAATTAAGAAAACAGGTTTACAAAATAAAAATGTTTGCCGAGAAAAGAAATCTAATAAATGTGTTGTTAAAAGTAAACTTTCAAACGAAAAAAAAATAAATAAAGCAGATTTGAGAGAAGATATGGGAGATAAAATTAATAATACCAAAGAATTAGAGTCACAAAAAACAAGTTCACATGTGAAAAATTCTGTTGAAATTAAACCTATTCAAAAAAATACGAAAGAAAGGTCGCGATCTCCAGAAAAAACTAAACGAGTTGGTGCGCTTAGAAGCTCTTCTGCGCCATTACTTCCTACAATTGAAGACAGCAAAGCCGAAAGTACTTCAAAGCCATTGACAAAAAACACTAAATTATCACTTGAAAATATTTCTTCGCCAAAAAAGATAAATGTTGGCAGAAAAGTTACTAAAATGGCCCAAGGAACAAAATGTTCACAAAATAAATCTAAAGAATTAGATCTTAACGTTAATTTTGAAGATAAGACAGTAGTAGCGCTTGATTCTGAGAATAAAGTATCAGATATCCATATAACCAACAAAGACCAAGATGTAGGGTTTTCAATCAAAACGCCCTTTATGGATAGTCAAGCTGTGTCTCCATTGGGACGTAAAAAACTAGTTGGAAAAGTCAAACCGATTGCTAGAGTGAAAGGAACTGTTATTGAAAAGGTCAACACAAATATTAAAAATGCTGATGCGTTAACAACTGAAATTTCAAGGCAAAGGGAAACAGCAATTACCAGAGTAATGGAAATAACAGATGATCTTAAAACTGTCACCGAAAAGAGAAAGATTTTGCCAGTGTCAGCTAAAACCATGGATGACATTAAGAAGATTCAAGTTGAAAAAGATCTGTTGAAAAGCTTAAAGCCAATGAAAAAATCTGATGAATCTAAATTGAATAACGGAAACAAAACGAATAGCTCGGGAGAATTCCCAGTAGATGTTGATAAATCAGAAAAACAGAATAAAAATCAAAAACCTAAAGTAACACTTGTCAGTAAAGCAAAAAAAGGCATAAATATTAAAATGTCTGCAAAGCCCAAAAAGTTTGGCTTAATAAAATCTATTAAAAATATTCGTAATGTTGAAATGATGAAACGAGTGAAACTAGCAAAACGACTTTTAAAAGTTTCTAAATCTATAAGAAGTGATGATTCAACTAGTGAAAGTATATCTAGTAGTGAAGATGTAACTTATAGTTTTCCAGAAAATATTTTGGAAACGGATATTGAGATAAAAAAAGAGGCGATCGAATCGTGTTTACAAAAGACGAGTGCAATATCGAGTAAACCAAAATTAATTAAAAAAATACCAAAGAAAATTAGTATAATTAAGAATAGACAACCGATTGAATCCAGTGTATTGCAGTCTGTTGTAACTCAATCGAAAGTTCTAGATGAAATCGAAGATGAAAGCTCGAAGCTACGGAAAATTCAAAATCAAAAAGATTTCAAATCTGATTCTGAAAATATTATTCAACCGAAAACAAACGAAGCGCCTATCTTAGACATTAATGAATCGAATACAGTTGTGGCTGTGAGTAAAGTTTTATCTAAAGATAAAGAAGAATGTTCACCGAAAAATGTTTCAGTCGCTTCTAACAAGGTATGCGATATAAACAAAAAACCTAATGATGATGAAAAATCACCTGAAAAATCATCTGATATTAAAAATACTCGCATCGAAGAAGAAGAAAGGTATGCTTTTCCTAAAATAAAAACAGAACCCAAAATAAGAGCCTTGTCCCCCAAAGAAAAGCGAAAAAATAGTCCTCCTACATCTCCAGTCAAACCTCTCAAGAAATTCATTACAATACCATCAGCGGAGGATAACAAACGAAGAATGAAATTATTAGGATTTTGGACTGGGCCGAAAAAGCATCGAGAAGCATCACTGAATGCCCTCGCTAAAGTGCAATGCTTGTATGAAAATGAAAGTAGGTCGCACGTTGAACTGGGACTCATGAGGACTGTTGATCGTGTTCCACCGAAATGGAAAGACGTGAAGAAAAAGGCGATCAAAGTTGAAAAAAGGGATTCAGATTCATCAACAGAATCAGAATATGAGAAGAAAATTAAATCTGAGGTCACAAGTTCAGAAGATGATTCTGATCCACCAATAACGAGAACGTTGAGGCACCATCCAGCTGGAGCAGGAAAATATTGGGAGATGAAGTTGTCGTCTAGCGAGGAAAGCGAAGCTGAACATAGAAGACCGGCTGTCGAAAAGAAAAAAATGACAGCGAAACCAAAAGTAGTCACAAAGACGGAGAAAAGTAAAGTCTGTCCTAAAGCTGATATTACCATCAGAGCCAAGAGGCCGGTCAAGAAAAAACGTGTACGTGCAGAAGTAGTCATGGACCTTCGCGATATGGTTGTAAGAAAACGAATGGCGAGTCTGAACGCTTCTGCAATTTTGGCCGCTAGTTATGAAAAGAGGTCTCCCAAGTCCAGCAAAGATGACACGACCACGTCAGATTCTACAAATAGCGAGCAAGAAGACAAGAGGACGAAAAAGACTAAAATTCAAATTTCTAGTGACAGGAATGAATCATCTTCGCAGAAGGATTTCAGTTCTACCGAAGTTAAGGCGTCTAAATCTAAAATGGCAGTGATAGTGAACCAAGAAGCGGACGTGACAATAACTGGAGTGTATTCAACTCACACGGGCTTCTGTACTGTGTCTGAAATGCAGTACAGGATTTCTGCAACCAGTCACACTCAGACCACTTCCACATCCACTAGTGAAAAGGTAAGATATCAATTGAATCATTTATGTATCTGATTTTTTATTCTTCTTAGGTAGGCACTGATACTATTGTACCGAATTTACTAGAGGCCTCGCGTTTCTTGGATTGGTGGGAAAAGATTTCCTATACAAGCGGATCCGAGGATTGTCATTACATTGCATCTTATTTTAAGACAAATAAACTTTAAAATATTTCTCTTTTTTATTAGATTAATTTCAAAGAAGAAAACATGATTTTGTATTTTATTTGATTTGTGACTGAAGTCAAATAATATTGTTATATATTATACTGAGTATATACGTTGGGAAGACCATAGAGCAAATTTTAATGTCAAACTGCTACATAACATAAATGACAACAACGGGTGTGCATATTATGGTAGAAATAATATTGGAATAATAACATATCAAAATTTACTGTAGGTATTAGTAACTATGTAATATTGTAATTTGTTGTGTTGTGATGTCTGGTGTCCGCTCTATGTAACTATGTAAAACAATATTTGACTTGGTAAAATTGTAAACTGCTAGCCCTAGAACAGGGTTACCTAGTTGGGCAGCAGTAATCTTCATAATAGTCTTTGTGATAAAGGTGTCAAAAATAAATAAATAAAAAAAAATGGCAATAATCCCGCATAAGTGTACATTGTTGTACATAAGCCCAAACAAATATTTTACGATTCGTTATCTATTATTTTTTTGTGTTGCATTTGAAATATTGTTTTTATTTTAACGCAGCGCTTCGTGAAAAGCGTTTATAATTTTAAAAGTGTGAAATCTTATTATGACGCCGCCGCTTCGTACAAAATTTTCTCTAAATAATCAAAAATTTGTATGTAGTAACTCACATACCTATAGATGGGTCGGTGGCTGAGCGGCTAGCGCGCTGGGCTAGCAATCCAGTGGTCGCGAGTTCGAATCCTGCCTCGACCGATTTCGTTCACCTAAGCACAAGCATTTATTTGCTTATTTTAGGGAACGTAGGAAGATGTATATGTACTTGTTTAACAAGGGCATATTCATTTTTATTAAAAAAAAAAAAATAAATAAATAAAAAAAAATATATGTAGTAACTAGTTGCCTGTACCACAAGAGATCCAACTGTCGATTTCGATAGTATGTATTTGTAGAATACGTACCATTAATCCAAATTATTGAATAGTTTAAGATATTTTGTTTTCTATATAAAAATGTAGATATGTATGTTAAGATAGGATGGTATGGAAGCCAGTCCTTTTTTTCCAATCCAGAATATTTCAACAAGCATGATGGTATGTATGAATATATGCTTGGAGATTATGTATCAAACTATTGAGAGTCCACATAGATATTGTGTAGTGTATACTGTCATACAAATTGTATTAAACAATGTCGTCACTAAATTCAAATTAAATATATTTTTTTTAAAAAGTTTGAGTAGTACTACCTACTATATAATGCACATATTTAGTATCGAAAATTGAATTATCTGTTTTTGGTGTTTCGGCTTTTTTTCAATTGGCAGTTAAACATATAAATTTATCATAAAAAAAATCTGGAATTGAAACAAAAACGAGTGGGTTGTGGCCAACACTAAACTCTCCAAACCATAGTAACCGTTCATTTTTTCTTCTTGAAAGGTTGACAATCTGAAAATGCATTTTTATTAAGTACATTTCTATTAGATTCTTAAACAAATATAAGATTCCCAGAGGACAAAAGTTTACACAATACACCATACACACAATAACATTGTCACGAAACTCATAGTATGTATTTTCTATATGATACCTGTTGAGAAATTTTAAGTAAAATTGCATTACTAGCAAGATGAGCACGTTTGAGATAGTGTATAAATTTTAACAGATTATACAAATATATACAAATGTTGACATTTAAGCAAAAACGAGTGGGTTGTAGCCAACACAAAACTCTCCACAATATAATAATAGTTCATTTGTTCTTCTTGAAAGATTGAGAATCTCTAAATGCATATTTATGAAGTACATTTCTATTAGATTCTTAAACAAATATAAAATTCCCAGAGGCCAAAAGTTTTCACAATACACCATACACAAAAAAATAATGTCACGGAAATCATCGTATACATTTTCTACATGATACCTGTTGAGAAATTTTAAGTAAAATTGCATTACTAGCAAGATGAGCATGTATGAGACAGTGTATCAATGTTGATGAGGCGATGTATGTGTCAAGATAGAAGAATGCGGTGTTAGGTTCTCGCTGCCAACCCCTTGAAGAAGATAGAAGTGGAGAGTAAAATATACACTTGTGTATAGAGACACATAATGTACAATATCAATATGAAGTTGATCACTCAATTTTACAGACCCATACAGAAGCTACATATTTTACTTCTGGTACTAATATGAAATTTATTTCGCATTGATATCTCACACCTTAGATTATTTTCTTTGAATTTTGACAATCCTTAAATGCATTTTTATGTAGGTATATTTGTTGTATCAAAATTTCATATAGTATAAATATACCTCGATTTTCCAGACCGTGAGAGCATTTTGAAAATTAGGACAGTTGAAATCATAGAGAAGAAATTATCGGATATCTATGGAAAACTAATCAGCTCTAGGTCTATGCACTTGTAGTCGATGGGACTTATAGTTTGGGCTGTAGAGAGGACACAAAAAAGATAATTCCGTACGGCGTACGCCATACATACAAACACATCACGACGAAACTCACAGTGTGCACTCTCTACATGATACCCGTTGAGAAATTGATACGCTTAAATATTGAAAAAATACGCTTAAAAATTGTGAAATCATGAATCTCCACTATTCCATAATGTGGAGAGTAAAAACAAATTTGAGATTTTGTATTTGTCTATATTTATACCAATTTTCAGCGTTCTATCTTTTATGGTTTTTGAGATAAATGGAAAAAAGCAACAATTCGAAAGTTGATGACCCCTGACTAAAGAATATTCGAAAGTCGGAGTGGGTATAACAGTTTTATAGGTTTAAATTTTTTTATGCTTTCTGAAATTTTAGGCTCTGTGACACACACAGACACTAACTTTTCTACTTCGAACTCTGAGTAAATCCATGTATAATATATACCTACATAAAGGCTGATTTACACGATGCAAGTTTCTTGTACATACCAGAGCAATAATTGAATGCAATAAATTTGGCGCAATAATTGACTTTCAAGAATTGTAAGCAAGTGTTTACACGCGCATATTATTTAAAAAATGGAATGCAATTATTGAATGCAAATCTTGACAAGAAATAATTGCAAGTGTGTTTTGTTTACACCAATACAATTATTTCTATGACATTATTGCTTTCCAGTCTTGACTTGTCTAAACACAGACTGTACCATTTACAAACGTGTTGCTTCAAGTATTGCACGTATTTGCGTTGGTGAATTTTTCATTCAAGTATTGAATGTTTTGAAGGGTGATTTTGTTCATTTTTCAGTAAAAAATTAATCAAAAAATATTAAAATTCGGTTTCGCTAATTTAATAAAGTTCATTGAAATTTATCGGAATCATGAGTGTTTATGGGACACTGAAAATGTACAAGCAGCATTTGTACAGAAATTTGGATTTGAAGATTTCGGACCTAAGGAAATCTTCTATTATCTCCTAAACCGTTAACCCAATTGCTATGAAACTTTGGTGAATTGTCGAGCGAATGCCCGGGATGGTTTCTGAATTAAAAAAGTTTACTTCTTCTTCATATGGTATTCGGGTCATTTTACCCATGAAGATGGACTATCCTGGGAGAAAAAGGTCCAATTTTCCTTCCATCTCTTCGCAGGTCTTCCAGGATGGTTTCTGACTTGATTTTTTTTTTAACCAACTGAAGGGAAGGGAGGTACTAAAGTGCCTGAAGGGACGGGAGGGACGGGAGGTACTGAAGAGCCTGAAGGGACGGGAGGTACTGAAGAGCCCGAAGGAACGGGTGGTAATGAAGGGACGGAAGTTACTGAAGGGACGGGAGGTACTGAAGAGCCTGAATGGACAGGAGTGTCTGAAGCGACGGGTGTTAATGAAGAGACGGGAAGTAGTTAAGTTCCTGAAGGGTCGGGAGGTACTAAAGGGCCTGAAGGGACGGGAGGTACTGAAGGGACGAAAGGCACTGAAGGGTCTGAAAGGACGGGAGGTACTGAAGGGAAAGAAGGTACTAAAGGGCCTGAAGGGACGGGAGGTACTGAAGAGCCTGAAGGGACGGGAAGTACTGAAGGGCCTGAAGGGACGGGTGGTAATGAAGGGACGGGAGGTACTGAAGGGTCTCAAGCGACGGGTGTTAATGAAGGACCATTTTTAATTATACAGGCAATTCGAAGTTTGCCGGGGGTTCACTAGTAACTAATAAAATGGAAAATTTAAGGACGCAGTATCACTTGGAAAGGAAAAAATTAAAAGATTCTATGGGTACTGGTTCCGGTACCACACAAAAAGATTTTTAGATGCTCCGGAACCTTTCTTATTGCTATCCATTTTTTGATCCAACACCTTTTTTAGGATGGTTTTTCAATATTTCTTGCAACTCAGAAGAGCAGCAACGATCAACACACCCTCACTCACTGCACTCATGTTTATTACTTGAATACAAGAATTGCATAAGAAATTATTGTATGTGCTGTTTAAACCAAGAACAGTTTTGAATGCAATAATTGCCTAGTACAGCAAGAATGTCACATGTTGTTTAGATGATGCAAGTCATTTATTGCTTCAATATTATTGTATGCAACAGGCAAGAAACTTGCATCGTGTAAATGGGCCTTAATGCTGGAGACTCTAAGTTGGTGTTTTTTGATTTCAAAGTTGAACGAATCTACAGTTCTTTTAGATTTTTAGTTCCTCTTTTTTGTAGACCTCTCATTTCTCGTTTCATTTCATGTCATTCTGTCATTATACTCTCTACTGCAATCATGCACTGTTTTCTTTCATTATCTGGCTTATTTAGTTACATTTTCGATCTGCACTCTACATTCTTAATTATCATAATTTGTATTCTTCATTTTACATTCTACACGTATACTCTTAAGTAAGTACGTTACTTACTTAACATTATGAGTTCTCTTTATTGCCGTTTTTACTCTCCACATTATGGAATAGTGGAGAGTCATGATTTCACAATTTTTAAGCGTATTTTTACATCAATTTCTTAACGGGTATCATGTAGAGAGTGCCCACTATGAGTTTCGTCGTGATGTGTCTGTATGTCTGGAAAATCGAGGTATTTTTATACTGTTTAAAATTTTGATACAATAAAAATACACTCGTCAAAAAAGTATTCAAGGATTGTCAAAATTTAAAGAAAAAAATGTATGGCCTGCCATATCAATGTGAAATAAATTTCATATTTGTATGAAAAATGTATATAACAGAAGTAAAATAGCTTCTGTATGGGAAAATTGAGAGATTAATTTCATATTGATATTGTACTTATGTGTCTCTATAGTCAAGTGTATTTTATACTCAAGGGGTAAGCAGTGACAACCGAACACCGCATTCTTCTATCTTGACACATACATCGCCTCATCAACATTAATACATTGGTACAAGTAGGTAAATAAGACAAAAATGACCTTATAAGTCTGGCGCAATTCAGGGGTGACTTCTATGCGAAAAATGCATTTGTCACGTCACCTCAGGTATAAGAATTGTTGCTCTCATTATTTACAAAAAAACAATTCTCTCAATAGATGGCGTTACAACAAAAATAAATAAAAAATAATAAGAATGTTGTTCATAATTTCACACATAGATGGTTGTAGCAAAAATTCCTTATTTTCAAGCGAAAAGAATTTCAGTATTACAATATATAGAACTTTCAAAATTGAATTGATAGGGATCTCATTAAAAAGGCATAATTGGTGAACGTTGCGCAAGCGCATAAAGTGATCACGTAAACCAGCCGATGACAGGTCGTAAGCCCTGTAGGTGCCTTGATTTCCCGGTTCTCTTACAGTAAATATTCCAACTTCGTCTCTATTGAGATAATTAAAAATCTGTTAAAATTTATACACTATCTCAAACGTGCTCATCTTGCTAGTAATGCAATTTTACTTAAAATTTCTCAACAGGTATCATGTAGAAAATGTATACGATGATTTCCGTGACATTATTTTTTTGTGTATGGTGTATTGTGAAAACTTTTGGCCTCTGGGAATTTTATATTTGTTTAAGAATCTAATAGAAATGTACTTCATAAATATGCATTTAGAGATTCTCAATCTTTCAAGAAGAACAAATGAACTATTATTATATTGTGGAGAGTTTTGTGTTGGCTACAACCCACTCGTTTTTGCTTAAATGTCAACATTTGTATATATTATTGCCTTGCGATATTTTTGTGCCTCCACAAAATACCGCTGTATAATATTAAGTACATATTCTACTCAGCAGCAACAGAATTATAAATTTACTGAATCTTTTTATTGTATAAACATTGATTTAAGTGAAATGGCATTTGCCATTTCATAAAGTGAAAGCTCTCTTGAATATTAAATATGGAATCGAAAATGTCAGGGAATCGTCTTGAATTTTTAATATTTATACTTGTAATATTATCATTTCTTAAAGTAGATAATTTAGGTACTCTTTCGTTAATTTAAGTTGTATATTGTTTTAATTTAAACGTTTATTTGTTTGCTTGAAGTATTGGCCAGCATGCACGAATTTGAAGTTAGCCATGAGTGAGTTGTATGGGATTTGATTTCTCTACATATCCATTTTGGAACGTGATAGGTATAGGTATTATTGTATTGTATTTATGAAAGTAATTAAATATAAAAAAAACTATTTATATTTAATTACTTTCATATAAACCACACAATTTATTAAACTTTAGACAGTTTTTGGAACTAGCCGTATCCTCTTCAGACAAATTTTAACTCACACAGAATGTGAATAGTTCCACAAATTTATTCATTTGATATTTGAGGAAACCAAAAAACTCAATTGAAAGAATTTTGAAATGTTTGATAAAATTCGGGGGCTGAGGGTCATAACTACAAAATCAGAGTGACTCTTTGACCCTATGACCCTTAGCCACCGAATTGATAGTATCCCCACACACCAGTCTCGCCTCACCTAAAAAATCAACATTATGTACCGGTGAAAAATATTTAGGTATATATTTCAAGACGCAGAAATTTTAAAAGTTACCTTCACCAATACAAAATTGCCTCCTCTGCCTCATGCCAGTTCTGACCCAGTACCCAGACCAAACTTCGGAACATATCCTATGGGATTGTTGCCACACAATGGTGTCCTCTTATGAACCCTGAAATCCAAATTATGTAATATTTTAAGATATTTTGTTTTCTATACAAAACATACATGTCAGGATAGGATAGTGTGGGTGGGGGTCAGTCCTTTTTTCCTACACCCAATATGTAAGCAGCTCGATGGTATGTATGGAGATTAAGTATCAAACTATTGAGAGCCCCCGTAGATATTGTGTACCTATCTATGAAGCCACACAAATTGTATGAAATGATGTCGTCACTAAACTCAATTTTTACAAAAATTGTTAAAAAAATTATATGTAGGTATGTACTAACTACTATGATAAATGTATTTTATATAGAAAATTAAATAATCTAGTTGGGGTGTTTAGTAGGGTGGAGCGATCGATGTATGAATTTTTTTTTAGTATTCCGTTTGTGCGTGGTTATTAAAAGTTGCTA
Source organism: Molanna angustata (assembly GCA_963576475.1). NCBI lineage: Eukaryota > Metazoa > Arthropoda > Insecta > Trichoptera > Molannidae > Molanna > Molanna angustata. The sequence continues at coordinate 8,381,330 of OY754982.1, forward strand.
ATAAATATAAGCATTACGTATGTAAAATATTTTCCGAAAACAATCCATTAGAAGTAGATACTGCCCCCAGCTGCTCAAAGTTAAAAAAAAATCGAATATCTGGGTTCGATTCCCAGCAGAGGAGAAATTTATTTAAATTCATTTCTCACGCAAATATTGCTTCTCTGGGTTATTAACACGGGTTAGTTGGAAGAAATTGCCATACGGCAATAAACACGCCACTTGCGCAGGGTGCAAGGAAGTGTTCATTATTATTATTTAGTATTATTATAAAATATCTTGATATATTCATTGGATCCCATTTTGTAAGTACTAATTTTATTATATTTTAAGTTTCTTTTAGTGTCCTTACATCTTATTAACCAGTGAACTGTCTTATTTCAATTAAAAACAGTTTGTGTATTTTTTATGTATCTATTGACCTAATTTTTTCCTTATTTTTTAAAATATCAAGGGTCTTGGGACAGTACATCCACTAATTCAATTTATTTGCCCCCATAGTAAGTATTGACTCTGGCACCGAGGGTCAATATACTTATTACTTTCCCGCAATCCGCCATTTCTAAATTCATAAAAAAATAAAAACGCCCCACCCTAGTACTTAGACGTTCTTTGATATTTAAAAAAAAATGGAAATATAGGCAGTTTTTTTTTTCATTAAAAAAAGTTTGAGACCCTGGAGCTTTTTCATAAAAAAATGAATTGAGATATTATTGTTGTATACAATGCAATGCGCTGTCTCGTTCTTTTAAGTCAAAAGTAATTTTTTCCGCTGTACATATATATTATGGTTTAGTTCAGACTTTACTATGATATGAATTTACAAAATGTACGTTTGGCTTTAGTGAAATTACTATATATTTTCGTTTATAATATCGTTTGAAATACCGTATCGTTGAAGAATCTCCGTCTGTTTTTGACGGTTAGTTAATCACTTGACCGTCCAGTACCCGAATGATAACCCCCGGTTTTCTGGATATTGCATGCACTCACTCATACATACATACATAGAGACATACTTCATACCTAATAAAGATATATAGCAGCTCTTTTATCCTTCTGCATTTTCCATTTGAAATATTCCATGTTGTGGTTTTACGATGTTTTTGACGGACAAAGAGTTTATTTTGCTAATGAAAAAATGTCGTGTATTATTTTAGATTGAATATTTCTTTTTTAATTTATCGTTATGAGGAGGGATATTAGTACCTATATAATACAGTCAATACAGACATCTGCCTGATTATGCTCGACGTTTAAGAATGTTGTACCATGAAGAAAAAACGTAAGCAGAAGATGCACACAACAGATATGAAGATGCTCAGGTGGTCCACAGGTGTTACAAGGGAGGATAGAGTAAGAAACGAATACATCCGATGTAGTTTCGGGGTCGCGTCTTATTCCGGAGAAAGGAGACAAGACTTCGATGGTACGCGCGGAAACATTGCCAGACGAAATGGCGATCATGTGGTTAAACTCGCACTGGATATACCCGGTCAGTCCAGAAGTAGAAGGCCGTCCATAGGCCACCTGGTGGAGAAATATTAAGAGGGTGTTGAGGGTGTGGAACAACTAACCAGAGACATGAAGCAAGATCGAAAGGTCTGGCGATTGCGTACCAGAAGGGCCAACCCCAGATAAACTGGGAAGAGACAAGAAGATTACGAAGAGGGATTCGAAGGACTCAGAAGGAATATCATTCACTGCCGGGTCAAAATAATAATACCTAATGATCATAGCAATAAGGAGGGATTTGAAGGACGCAGAAGGAAAGTCGAAGGAAGGAATAGGAATGCCGACCGCTGTGGCACAATTGGTGAGCCGTTAAGTTTTTGTACGTGCGTCCTGAGTTCGATCCCCAGCAGAGGAGAAATTTGTTTAAATCAATTTCTCACGCTTACTACTATAGATACACGTACAAAATGGGTCGATGACATAGCGGTTATCGCGCTGGGTTAGTAATCCAATGGTCGCAAGTTCGAATCCTGCCTCGACCGATTTCGTTCACCTAAAACACAAGCATTTATGCCTAATTTAGGTAATGTAGGAAGATGTATATGTACTTGTTTAACAAGGACATATTCATTTTTTTATAAATAAAAATATTAATATGCAATTGATTACTCAATTTACCCATACAGAAGCTATTTTACTTCTGTTATATACATTTTTCATATAAATATGCAATATCACACTAAAGCCGGTTACAGACCAAAAGCTAAGCTAATTTAGCTGAGGTAATTTTTCATACTAACTTACTAAATTGCATAAGTTTGTATAAAAATGACCTTAGCTATGCGTGCTGAGCTAACCTAACTTGGCTTAGCTTTTGGTCTGATGAAATCATAGAGAAGAAAATAACGGATAGGTATCTATGTATGGAAAACTAATCAGCTCTAGGTCTATCCACTTTACACATATGATGAAATATAAAGTCGATCGGCCTTATAGTTTGAGCTGTACAGAGGACACAAAATGGATAGGGCGTACGCCTTACAGACAAACACATCATGACAATTTATAGTTTGCACTGTCTACATGATACCCGTTGATAGTTTGATGTAAAAAAATACGTTTAAAAGGTGAAATCATGACTCAACTCTTCCATAGTAGTGGATAGTTAAAAGTAAGATGTGGCCATATTATAAGTAGGTAACCAGTTTTTTCAAGTTATTCATTCACCAGCAGTATAAGCTTTTCCACTTTACTTAATATTGTAGAGATTAAGGTAGAACCATACCTCCATTGTCTCTCTATCATTCTGTTAGAGGTAGGTTATAGTAGTTGTATATGTACCCGGTGGTTTACGGACTTCTCAAGAGAGTTTGTACATTGTTAAACAAGAATAAACAAACTTAACTTACTTCAGAGGGTTTATGTCGTACCCATTCTATATACCTACATGTACAGTACATCTACCTACCTTCCATTACCATATTCTTATACTTGTACACTTATATAACCTCCCCAATCACTTTATACTTCTTTTATATTGAACATTATTTTATTTATTCATCTTCTTTAATATTTTTTTAACAACGAGACCTGCCCCCCTAGACAACGTGTCATTTAGCTCAAGAAAAGAAATAAGAAAAGGTAACCCAATGTATGCAAGTGACAGTTGCCAGTCACGTGACAACTGTCACTTCCATACATTGAGTTACCTTTTCTTGTTTCTTTTCTTGAGCTAAATGATACATTGTCTAGGGATGCCTATTCAGCATGTCAATTTAGTGATGGAAAAGAAAATAATTACGTACTCAATATATGGAAGTGACAGTTGTCACGTGAAAATAATATTTATCAAGTAATATTTTGACTCGCACCCAATAACTAGCTACCACATTCTTGAGACTTTGGATATTTGTCGTCTGACAGATCTAATTAAAAACTGTCTCCAGCGGGAATCGAATCCAGGACCTTTGGTTCAGGAGTCAGATATCTATATAACTGCCATGAAGGTTAAATGTTATTTATTTTATAAATCTACCCACCTTTGTATATTTATATCTCAACTGTTGGTTTTAATTTTCCCTGTTGCTATGTACATACTTGCATGTCATAATATTAGTATGTTCTTATCGCCTTGTACGGTTTTCCCAGTGACCAATTCGTCGAATAGTTACATATATATTATACGTATTGTTGTTTACATTACATCAAATACCATGTCGATATTAAATTATTGTTACCAACTCTACATTTTTTCACTCTCCGCTACTAATATGTATGTAGGTTATAGTGGAGAGTTATAATTTCACTATTTCAGGCGTATTTCAAGATCGTACATACATAATTGAGTCGTTATGTGTGAAGGTGTCTATGTTTAGCTTAGTTTTGGTCAATCCTCCATTGGCTCCCAAATAGAGCACTCAGAGTCCCACAAATAAATAAAGAACAAAGTAAAATAATCCATACATACATCCCATCACGCCATGTCCCTCACGGGGTATTATATTCCATATTTTTTCTCTAACAACTTTATCATACTTACCCCTTTTCTAGGTCTATAAAGGCACAGAGAATTTTCTGGTTTATATCCAAAACTTTTTCTGTGATTGTACGCAGAGAAAAAAATGTTTTATACATCCTCTGCCGCCCACAAACGCTCCTTGGACATCCATACTTTGCTTTATGTAACCTTTCGCAGAATCCTTGCGTACATCTTATGGCTCTATAGTTTTTGCAGTCGAGTTTCCTTTACCTTTATTCAAGGGTACTACGATTACATTTCTCCAGTCCGAAAGAGTGCGTCCTGCTTTCCACGACTACATTTTGAAACGAGAGAGTCACCACTCCAACGTCTGCTTGCCGCCATATTTTATAAGTTCAGCTAATATACTATCATACCCGGCAGCTTTTCCCGCTTTCGCGTGTTTCACTGCTTCAAGCACTTCGTCTTGCGTAATTTCATCATTTTCATATTCGTTTACTTGCCATGCTCTCCGATTCACATCCCCGCTTATACTGCATCATACAGCTCCTTGAAATATTCTTTCCATCGTTCTTTCACTCCTTCACCCATAACTGTTTTTCCATCTTTAATTTTCTTTCGATGCTTTCACAGTTTCACTATTCCTTTTCGCTACGCCTTTCTAGAACATTTTCAAGTTTCCAAGAAAGTCGTTGGCTTTCTCTTTCTTTTATATATTCTACTAATTTCTTGCATACTTTATAAATTAAATAGTTCTAATTATATTTATATTAACACTACCTGTAATATCAGAAGTATATGACTAAATAAAATCAGTTGTATGTTCAATTAAAGATCTACATTTTGTAATTACAAGTTGCATGTAACACATGAGATCCAACTGTCGATAGCGATAGTATGTATAGTTGAAGAATAAGAATCAAACTATAAACCCATAAATCCAAATTATTGAAAATTTTAACACATGGTATGTGTGTCAATATAGGACAGTATGGAGGTCAGTCTTCTTTTCCTACAAGGAATATGAAAACAGCATGATGGTTCTGAATGTATGATTGGAGATTAAGTATCAAACTATTAAGTCTTTTTACATATTGTGTATCATACAATTTGTATGGCAGTCGCCTACATGTGTTGTATAGAGAACAAAATATCTTAAAATATTCAATAATTTGGATTTAAGTGTTTATAGTTTGGTACTTATTCTTCAACTATATATACTATTGCTATCGACAGTTGGATCTCATGTGTTACATGCAACTAGTTTTTCGGAGTATAAAATATGTATCATATTCTTTGAACCCTTTCACAATAAATTTATGCCCGGCATAACCAACCAACAAGAGCGGCCGGAGTTGTTCAGGGTATTTTTATCTTCTCAGTAATACTCTGAATTTACAAATTAACAATACCGTTTAAGTACAATGGATGGTGTGGAATAGTAGGTACCATTGTGCTCCGTCTGGTCATTTGGTTGGAAAATTTCTCCAAACTGGCGAAATATTTAAACGGCCGCTATCATAATATTACCGCTAAGATCTGTTCAACCGTAAAATTTGATTGAATAAATAAGAAGTGTTTTGTCAAATTTTGTGTAAAATATGTAGGTACTTGTCTGTGAGACGAAGAATATCACAATCTTCTTCCTCAGCCCTCCTTCGTCAAGTAATGGACATGGGCCTCCCCCTGAGACCTCCACATCTTATCCAGACCGCATCCAACCGCCTCCAACCACCCGTCTTATGTCGTCAGACCACCTTGTTTGAGGACCACCTTCTTTTACCCGTTCTAGGTCGCCATTCCAGCATTCTTTTAATCCATCTACATAGAGTCTGATTCGGGCGACATTCCTTTGCCCGACTCGAGTTCTGATTGGCAAACCTCTGGACATCGTCGGTGACTTTGGTTTTCCCTCTTATCCACAAATTGGTTTTCCTTTAGTTTATATAGAAATACTCAGTATTCTCCTTTCCATGGCTCTATGTGTGACTGCAAGCTTATTTTTATTTTGATTTATTTTATAACAATAAAATAAAATGCTTATCTAACATTCTGTTAACATCTCCAGAATGTGGCAGCTTGTTATTGAGTGCATTTTAAATTAATATTAACATAGTACTTACATGTATGTAAGTTACCCAAGAAGCAATTAAAAAATATAAATAAACCCGCCAGTATACAAATTTTGTGTACAAGAAGATATAAATTAATAAATACCTACCTATGCCTCGTCCGATTTCGTTCGCCTATAGCACTAGCATTTATTTGCTTATTTTAGGGAACGTAGGAAGATGTATAATATGTACTTGTTTAAGAAGGACATATTCATTTAAAAAAAAAAGACTATTTGACATAGTAGGTACCTGTTATTAAAACCGAACGCCAGACTCCTCTCTCTTGACTTACATTTCTCGTTTCATTCACGTTCAATTAGTCAATTATCAATATTGATTTATTTATTCGATGTATGTAGGTACCAACCAGTGTACAAAGGAGAGTTGTCGCCACAATACGATCTCTTCCAACCACTAAAATAACGTGAAGTCTCACTTAAATTCGGTATAGTAGTTGTATATGGTCAGTAAGAGGAGAAAAAATACCTCAGCAATAGTTGACTAGCAATTATGAAAGGATGGAGATAGTTGAAGGACCCAGAAAGAATACATTTTGTTGAAGATCTATCAGATAAAATAATTTTTTGTTTTTTTAAATACCTTCTACAGATAGAGAAGACGCCACTTCTTGAAATTATTTTTTCGGGTGACTGACATAATATGTAATGTATTTTTTGTTGACAATATTATAATTATGGAAATTATTTCTATATAATAAAATATTGCACGTACGAGTTTTACAATATGAACCCTCCGCCTCTCTCTTTTTGATGGTCAAACCATCATCCATGAGTGCCTCCCGCCGGGCCACAAACTGGATTGGAGCACCTGGAAGTCGCTGACCGATTGACAACGGGCGTCGGCGGATTTAAAGACATGGGGAATCCTAGCGGATGATGAATGTCTCTTGTGTGAATGTGGCGTGCCGCAGACCACAGGCCACCTGCGAAACTGCCCTGCTACCTGCTCATATGAGGACCTGCTGTGCTGTAGCGGGGCAGCGGTCGATGGTGCCAAGTATTGGTCGAAAAGTGTCTGGTTGCTGCTGACACAAGAATAGAAAAAGAAGAAAACCATCATCCTCGGAGGCGATAGTTAAAACTGATACGGATACTATGTTTATTTTATTATCTGTACCTATCTTATAATTTTCACCGTGAACTTCCACTTTTTGAACAAAACAACATTTAACATAAGAATTTTAAAATAAAACTGTCGAAGGCGATAGTATGTATAATTGAAGAATACGTACAAAACTTAAAACACAAATTAATAAATATTTGAAGATTTTTTTTTTTGTTTTCTATATAAAACCTGATAGGTACGTATGTCAGGATATAATAGTATGGAAGGTCAGTCTGTTTATCGTACCCAGAATATGAAAACAGCATAATGATATGTATGCAGTTGTATCGCTGCCACCGCGAAGGGAGGTTGTGTTAGTATGCTCACTCGCCGCCACACTCGCCGTTAAGTGATATTATTGTTCCGTGATTTTCTGGTGTTGGAATCGCTCAAGGGAAGTGATTTTTTCTTTATAATCGTATTGTTGTTTGATGTTTTTCTTTCTCATTTCTATGTAAAATTTATTCTTTTTCAGTTATTCTATACCTATATTACTTATTTATCTTTTGATTTTTATTTTGATTTATTTATTCCGTTCGTGGTAACGAATTTTCGTTTAATTATATACATATATAGGTGCATTCCTATCTTATTTAACTTTGTTATTCTTTTTGTTAGTGAAATTTTTATTTTTGTTTCGATCTTGTCATAATGGAAGAAATCCATAAACCTCCTGACCCTCCTGACGACATAACAATCCAACCGAATTCCTCTGCCGCAAAACCTAAAAGAAGACGCGAAGGAAACGATTTTCCTTCTCCTTCTTCCCCTACTTCCAAGTATCCTGATGTATCTGAAGCTTCTCACGCTAGTCCCTTAAATCTGAAGTACAGCAGTAACTCTCTCCCTCCCTTTTTGGTTTATGTCCAGAATGTGGACAATGATGCTTCTCTGCACCCTATGAAATTCGGCCAAATCCTCTACAAAAACAAAATTGTTAATGTCTCTCGGTGGCGGTGTCAAAGCCGAGGGAAGAAACAAGATTTCCGTCTCCTTCACAAATCCCAATGCTGCTAATTCCTTTGTAGATTCTTCAATTCTTACCTCTAATAACCTTAAAGCATATATTCCATCTTTTAAACTTACAAAAATGGGCTTAGTAAGAGGCATCTCCACCGAACTGTCAAATGATGACATTATAGAAAATGTGTCTGTGCCATCCCAATTTGGAAAAATAATCAAAGCCAGACGTTTGAATTATAAAGATTCCTCGTCTGGATCTATCGAATGGAAACCCTCTCAAACGGTTGTTTTGACCTTTGAAGGTCAGACTCTTCCGAAGAACGTCTACCTCTACTATAACTCTTTGCCAGTTGAGCTATATACATTCCCAACAGTTCTTTGTTTCCGATGTTGCCGTTACGGTCACACTAAATCCCAATGCCGTTCTCAGCCTCGATGCTTCAAATGTGGGGAATCCCATTTGGGGGAAACCTGTGCATCAACAAAACCTGTTTGTATTAATTGTTCCGGTGCTCATCCTGCTTCTAGTCTCTTTTGTCCCGAATTTTCGAGACAAAAAAACATTAAACATTCAATGGCCTCCGAAAACATTTCTTACGTAGAAGCGTCAAAATTATACCCAACAAGTAAAATGAGTTACACAGAAGCTACATCGGCTTCTTCCTCCACGCCTATTTCCATTCCTTCACGTAATCAATCCTTTAAAATGACTCTTAAAAACATTCCGAAAGAACAAAGACCTAAAGTTTCTCCACATTTTGACAAAGCCAGTCATGAAAATCTTCTTTCATACACAAATGGCCAAGCTACAATGCCTAGTGACGGCTGCGCCATGCGTTGCAACCCAGAACCTTTCAACAAATCCAACGACCTGACGTCAATCATCCCCATGATAGCCCAAATCCTAATTTCTTTATTTTCTGACATCGATAACTTACCGTCCTACGCTGCCAACTCTCTTCCATTCCTCAACGATCTAGTGCAATATAATGGCTCCACATCCAAAAACAAAGAATAATAACTCAATCTGCATATTACAATGGAACAGCAGAAGTCTAGTTTCGAATAAAATAGACTTTTGCTATATTTTAAAAACATACAATATTAATATTGCTGCGGTATCAGAGACCTGGCTTAAACCAGGATCCGATTTTTTTATCCCCGGTTACACGATTTTACGAGACGATCGATATGATGCTCATGGAGGAGCTGCGTTAATATTTAAATCTTCATTGCCATATAATGTAATAAATATCCCCTCACATTCTAATATCCAAATAGTTGCTGCTAACATAAATAATATAAGTTATATCTCAACTTACTGTCCACCTAACACTTTTTTTGATCCTAACTACTGGAATTTATTGATATCATTATGTTCCTCTCAAATATTTATATTAGGTGACTTTAATGCCCACTCGCCTTCCTGGGGATGTGTTTCTCAAGACAGTTCAGGCGACTCAATTTTGACGTTTTGCGATGATAATAATATGTGTATCTTGAACAATGGCTCACCAACTAGATTTACTTCACCATCACAAAATCAAAGTGCAGTTGACCTTTCCTTGTGTTCTACCAATCTTGCTACCTCCACTTCCTGGACCGTCATGGATGACACCTTTTCTAGTGACCATTTCCCAATAATTCTAAACTATTCTCCTAGTCCATCGTTTTCAACAACATATACAAAAGTCAGTAAATTCAAATTGAATTTAGCAGATTGGTATAACTTCCATAAAATCTTAGAAGAATCCGTTAGCACTCTTCCACCTCTTATGTTTCCAGCGGATTTAAATACAATTTTCTCTAAACTATTATCAGTTATTAAATCAACTGCCGAGTCTTGCATTCCAAAAACAAAAAAATCGAAAAAATCTAAAACTCTCCCGCCATGGTGGGACGACGAATGCTCAGAACTCATTCTAGAGAGAAAAAAAGCCATGAAAAAATACAGGAAAAATATGTCACTGTCCAATTTTCTTAATGCAAAAAATATTCAAGCATTAACTAAGAAAACTTTAAGAAAAAAAAAACGTCAAGGCTGGTATGACTTCTGTAATTCCCTTTCTCCAGAATCTTCTTCTTCTCAAATCTGGAATAAAATTCATAGATTTCGTGCATCATATTCTCCTACATATACTAACTCCCAGGATGACTGGATAATGTCATTTACCGATAATTTGGCCCCTGCCTACGTTCCAAGCTTTGAAGAGGTATGCAACTCTTCTCATAATTCACAGCCCGCCTCCTGGCTAACCTCTCCATTTAAAATAGAAGAATTATTAATTCAAATTCAGTCATTATGTAATACGGCTCCAGGAGTTGATGGTATTTCAAATATATTTTTTCAAAAATTTCCTGCTAATCTTCTGTCATACCTTTTAGATATGTACAACCTAATTTTACAAATAGGATTCGTACCTTCAGAATGGAAGACCCAGATAGTTATTCCAATTTTGAAACCGGGTAAAGATGCAAAACTTGGTTCTTCCTATAGACCTATTGCACTTTCATCTTGTTTCTTAAAATTATTAGAGCGTATGTTGAAAAAACGATTAGATTGGTATATAGAACATAATAACCTTCTTTCGACTTCACAATTTGGTTTCCGAAAATCAAAATCTTGTCTTGATAACCTGAGTATTTTAACAACTGACATTCGGACTGCTTTCTCTAAACAAGAATCTACTGCAGCAGCCTTTTTAGATATATCTGGCGCATATGATAACGTTCAGCTTCCTGTACTGAAAAATAAATTATCTACAATAGGTATTCCGGATCAACTGTGTCGTCTCATTCATAACATATTTTCCGAACGCACTATTAATATCAATAGAAATAATATAAATATATCAAGAACCATATGGAAAGGATTACCTCAGGGCTCCGTATTAAGTCCTATTTTATTTAATGTCTACTGTTCAGATCTCGAATCGAAACTCCCTGATAAGGTTTCCTTTGTTAATTATGCTGACGATATTAGCATATATGTTTCAAATAAATTTATTGATATATCCGTAAAAGATTTAACTATGGCTATCAAAATAATAAACAAATGGGCTCTTAAAAATGGTCTCCAGGTTTCCCCTCAAAAAAGTAAGGTTGTAATTTTTACTCGTAAACACAAAACTCCCACAGTAAACATAATTATTGACAATATTCAAATTCCTGTGTTAAATCAAGTTAAATTTCTGGGCTTAATTTTAGACAGAAAAATGTCATGGAAACCTCACATTGAGCATGCTATTGCCAAATGCGAAAGAAATTTAAACCCTCTTCGAGCCGTTTCCCGAGTGTGGTGGGGTTCTCACCCATCATGCATGAAAATCCTTTACAATTCTCTGGTTCGTGGTGTCCTTGATTTTGGTAGCTTTCTTTGGGACCCGATCCCTTCATTTCTTCAACTTAAACTTGAAAGAATTCAATCAAAGGGCCTGAGACTGGTTCTCGGCGCTATGCGTTCAACACCCATTAATGCTCTTCAAGTGGAGGCACTAGACATGCCTCTTAATCTTCGTAGAGAATTATTGGCAGTCAAATTTCTCACAAAGCGCATAAATATTAATACACACCCCATCATGCGTAAACTATCATCCTTGCTATCTCTATGTCAATCCACTAGATTCTGGGCCAAAAAACCATATCCTCACTTATGCTTAGCATATTTAAAGCTCCGTGATAGAATAACCGATTCTCCTAACTATTCTTGCCTGCCATACTACCAAACTCCCTTTAAGGTTAATTTCATTATTCCCAATATAATTGAAAATATTGGCATCAACAAATCGACTCAATTACCCCCCCACACCATTAACAAAATCTTCAATAACATAGTAAATTCTAAATGGCCGTCACATCTTAAAATTTATACTGATGGGTCAAAAATGTATCCAAATGGACCATGTGGCTCCGCAGTGTACATTCCTTCCTTAAATACTGAACTTCTCTTTAAGCTTCCCCCTGGGTCATCTGTCTATTCAGCGGAGTGTTTGGCGATAAGAGAAGCATTAAAACTTCTAGACTCTCTTCCCCATTCAAAAATTCTGATCCTTTCTGATTGCTTAAGTTCCCTCAAATCCTTATCCAACGATCTCTCTAAATTTCCAGACAACGAACTTCTTTGCTCTATCAGATATCTCATGTGTAGTCTTATAGAAAAAGACTATGAAATTATACTAGCATGGATCCCTTCCCACGTAGGTATAAATGGGAACGAGATCGCGGATAAATTAGCAAAACAAGCCTCCAGTTCTGATGCCTCTTATTTTAACAATTCCCTTTCCATCCAAGACACAATTCGTTCTCATTGTAACATTGCCAAAAATAAATGGCAAGACCTGTGGAAAATAACTTCTGAAACCAAAGGAACATACTACTATAATATCCAATTAAACATTCCATCTTTTCCATGGTTTCATAAAAAAAAAATGTCCAAAAGAGAGATCTCTAATATCTCGAGAATGAGATTGGGTCATTGCTCAATTGCCTCTCACCTTTATAAAATAAATATAAAAGAAAACCCTTCTTGTGCATGCGGGGCAGAATTGGAATCACTCGATCACGTGTTCTTTGAATGCCCGATGCACTACGAATATGACATCTATCCCAACTTAAAAGTCCCTCTACCAGTCAACATGTCGCATCTCTTATCACTAAACTCTCTTGCTATTTATTCCGCAATATCCAAATTTATCCTTATCAATTGTATTAATCTGTAAATCGTAACATTCAATAACTTATTTTTTATCTTTTCTTCCATTTGGCACAAATCACTCTTATAAGGGTGGGTTGCCTAATATTTAAAAAAAAAAATGATATGTATGTATGTTTGTAGATTAAGTATGTATCAAACTATTGAGTGAGATATTGTGTAGTGTATACTGCCTTACAAATTGTATGAAAACGATGTTGTCACTAAATTAAATTATCTAGTTGGGAATTTTCGCCGATTTTCGATATTTAAAAAAAAATGAAATTTAGGCAGTCAAACGCATAAATTTGTCATACAAAAATGTTTTTTTTTTTAATAAAAAAAGTTTGAGAAAACCTGGATTTTTTTTTCATAAAAATAAATAGGATATTGAGATATTGTATTTGTTTATATTTATACAAATTTTCAGCGTTCTATCTTTTATGGTTTTTGATATATAGGGAAAATTGTGATGTAAATTAAAATGTTGAAAACACCTATCTGGATAAAAATTAAAATTCTAAGTATAAAAGTTTTGTTGGCCTATAATTTTCTATATTTTCTAAAATTTTGGACTCAAAAGTTATAAGGAACACACATACAAACACACTAAATGTTCTACACCGAATTCTGAGTCCATCCATATGCATAACATATGTGCTGCGAAGCCTCTAAAGTTGGTGTTTTTTTTTATTTCAATGTTAATCATGAAAAATGTAGACCTGACCATACCAAATCTCGGGTATATTGCCTTGATGCTTTGTCGTTCTGTTACGAGAGATAAATTCTCTTAAATAAATCGACAGTTGGAATAAATAAAATAGGTATTTTAAAATCAAATAGATTTATAATCCTATTATTTTTTTTCCTTGTATCGGATGATGTTTTTCTTGTAAGGGCCTTTTTATATTATTAACATGGTGGATTAGAAAAATCATTTTCGAATTGATAACCACTTCTCTTTTGATATCAGTTACAAAATATGAGATATATGAGATTTATTTACTAATTTGTTTAATTTAAATTTACAGGAAGGAGTGGGTGGAGGGAGTGGCTCTAGTCCTTCTTATACACCGCTGGGAGCACTGTCTTCCATGCATCCTCCTAGTGGAGCCGCTCCTCATATACATCCAGGTAATTTACCACTATTTAGTGTTGACATACTTATATACAATCATTGATAGAATGAAATAACATATTGTGGTGGTTCACCGCTGGGAGCACTGTCTTCCATGCATCCTCCTAGTGGAGCCGCTCCTCATATACATCCAGGTAATTTACCACTATTTAGTGTTGACATACTTATATACAATCATTAATAGAATGAAATAACATATTGTGGTGGTTCACCGCTGCGAGCACTGTCTTCCATGCATCCTCCTAGTGGAGCCGCTCCTCATATACATCCAGGTAATTTACCACTATTTCGTGTTGACATACTTATATACAATCATTAATAGAATGAAATAACATATTGTGGTGGTTCACCGCTGCGAGCACTGTCTTCCATGCATCCTCCTAGTGGAGCCGCTCCTCATATACATCCAGGTAATTTACCACTATTTAGTGTTGACATACTTATATACAATCATTAATAGAATGAAATAACATATTGTGGTGGTTCACCGCTGGGAGCACTGTCTTCCATGCATCCTCCTAGTGGAGCCGCTCCTCATATACATCCAGGTAATTTACCACTATTTAGTGTTGACATACTTATATACAATCATTAATAGAATGAAATAACATATTGTGGTGGTTCACCGCTGCGAGCACTGTCTTCCATGCATCCTCCTAGTGGAGCCGCTCCTCATATACATCCAGGTAATTTACCACTATTTCGTGTTGACATACTTATATACAATCATTAATAGAATGAAATAACATATTGTGGTGGTTCACCGCTGGGAGCACTGTCTTCCATGCATCCTCCTAGTGGAGCCGCTCCTCATATACATCCAGGTAATTTACCACTATTTCGTGTTGACATACTTATATACAATCATTAATAGAATGAAATAACATATTGTGGTGGTTCACCGCTGCGAGCACTGTCTTCCATGCATCCTCCTAGTGGAGCCGCTCCTCATATACATCCAGGTAATTTACCACTATTTCGTGTTGACATACTTATATACAATCATTAATAGAATGAAATAACATATTGTGGTGGTTCACCGCTGCGAGCACTGTCTTCCATGCATCCTCCTAGTGGAGCCTCTCCTTATATACATCCAGGTAATTTACCACTATTTCGTGTTGACATACTTATATACAATCATTAATAGAATGAAATAACATATTGTGGTGGTTCACCGCTGGGAGCACTGTCTTCCATGCATCCTCCTAGTGGAGCCGCTCCTCATATACATCCAGGTAATTTACCACTATTTCGTGTTGACATACTTATATACAATCATTAATAGAATGAAATAACATATTGTGGTGGTTCACCGCTGGGAGCACTGTCTTCCATGCATCCTCCTAGTGGAGCCGCTCCTCATATACATCCAGGTAATTTACCACTATTTCGTGTTGACATACTTATATACAATCATTAATAGAATGAAATAACATATTGTGGTGGTTCACCGCTGCGAGCACTGTCTTCCATGCATCCTCCTAGAGGAGCCGCTCCTCATATACATCCAGGTAATTTACCACTATTTCGTGTTGACATACTTATATACAATCATTAATAGAATGAAATAACATATTGTGGTGGTTCACCGCTGCGAGCACTGTCTTCCATGCATCCTCCTAGTGGAGCCGCTCCTCATATACATCCAGGTAATTTACCACTATTTCGTGTTGACATACTTATATACAATCATTAATAGAATGAAATAACATATTGTGGTGGTTCACCGCTGCGAGCACTGTCTTCCATGCATCCTCCTAGTGGAGCCGCTCCTCATATACATCCAGGTAATTTACCACTATTTCGTGTTGACATACTTATATACAATCATTAATAGAATGAAATAACATATTGTGGTGGTTCACCGCTGCGAGCACTGTCTTCCATGCATCCTCCTAGTGGAGCCGCTCCTCATATACATCCAGGTAATTTACCACTATTTCGTGTTGACATACTTATATACAATCATTAATAGAATGAAATAACATATTGTGGTGGTTCACCGCTGGGAGCACTGTCTTCCATGCATCCTCCTAGTGGAGCCGCTCCTCATATACATCCAGGTAATTTACCACTATTTAGTGTTGACATACTTATATACAATCATTAATAGAATGAAATAACATATTGTGGTGGTTCACCGCTGCGAGCACTGTCTTCCATGCATCCTCCTAGTGGAGCCGCTCCTCATATACATCCAGGTAATTTACCACTATTTAGTGTTGACATACTTATATACAATCATTAATAGAATGAAATAACATATTGTGGTGGTTCACCGCTGCGAGCACTGTCTTCCATGCATCCTCCTAGTGGAGCCGCTCCTCATATACATCCAGGTAATTTACCACTATTTAGTGTTGACATACTTATATACAATCATTAATAGAATGAAATAACATATTGTGGTGGTTCACCGCTGCGAGCACTGTCTTCCATGCATCCTCCTAGTGGAGCCGCTCCTCATATACATCCAGGTAATTTACCACTATTTCGTGTTGACATACTTATATACAATCATTAATAGAATGAAATAACATATTGTGGTGGTTCACCGCTGCGAGCACTGTCTTCCATGCATCCTCCTAGTGGAGCCGCTCCTCATATACATCCAGGTAATTTACCACTATTTCGTGTTGACATACTTATATACAATCATTAATAGAATGAAATAACATATTGTGGTGGTTCACCGCTGGGAGCACTGTCTTCCATGCATCCTCCTAGTGGAGCCGCTCCTCATATACATCCAGGTAATTTACCACTATTTCGTGTTGACATACTTATATACAATCATTAATAGAATGAAATAACATATTGTGGTGGTTCACCGCTGCGAGCACTGTCTTCCATGCATCCTCCTAGTGGAGCCGCTCCTCATATACATCCAGGTAATTTACCACTATTTAGTGTTGACATACTTATATACAATCATTAATAGAATGAAATAACATATTGTGGTGGTTCACCGCTGCGAGCACTGTCTTCCATGCATCCTCCTAGAGGAGCCGCTCCTCATATACATCCAGGTAATTTACCACTATTTCGTGTTGACATACTTATATACAATCATTAATAGAATGAAATAACATATTGTGGTGGTTCACCGCTGGGAGCACTGTCTTCCATGCATCCTCCTAGTGGAGCCGCTCCTCATATACATCCAGGTAATTTACGACTATTTAGTGTTGACATACTTATATACAATCATTAATAGAATGAAATAACATATTGTGGTGGTTCACCGCTGCGAGCACTGTCTTCCATGCATCCTCCTAGTGGAGCCGCTCCTCATATACATCCAGGTAATTTACCACTATTTCGTGTTGACATACTTATATACAATCATTAATAGAATGAAATAACATATTGTGGTGGTTCACCGCTGCGACCACTGTCTTCCATGCATCCTCCTAGTGGAGCCGCTCCTCATATACATCCAGGTAATTTACCACTATTTAGTGTTGACATACTTATATACAATCATTAATAGAATGAAATAACATATTGTGGTGGTTCACCGCTGCGAGCACTGTCTTCCATGCATCCTCCTAGTGGAGCCGCTCCTCATATACATCCAGGTAATTTACCACTATTTCGTGTTGACATACTTATATACAATCATTAATAGAATGAAATAACATATTGTGGTGGTTCACCGCTGCGAGCACTGTCTTCCATGCATCCTCCTAGTGGAGCCGCTCCTCATATACATCCAGGTAATTTACCACTATTTCGTGTTGACATACTTATATACAATCATTAATAGAATGAAATAACATATTGTGGTGGTTCACCGCTGCGAGCACTGTCTTCCATGCATCCTCCTAGTGGAGCCGCTCCTCATATACATCCAGGTAATTTACCACTATTTCGTGTTGACATACTTATATACAATCATTAATAGAATGAAATAACATATTGTGGTGGTTCACCGCTGCGAGCACTGTCTTCCATGCATCCTCCTAGTGGAGCCGCTCCTCATATACATCCAGGTAATTTACCACTATTTCGTGTTGACATACTTATATACAATCATTAATAGAATGAAATAACATATTGTGGTGGTTCACCGCTGCGAGCACTGTCTTCCATGCATCCTCCTAGTGGAGCCGCTCCTCATATACATCCAGGTAATTTACCACTATTTCGTGTTGACATACTTATATACAATCATTAATAGAATGAAATAACATATTGTGGTGGTTCACCGCTGGGAGCACTGTCTTCCATGCATCCTCCTAGTGGAGCCGCTCCTCATATACATCCAGGTAATTTACCACTATTTAGTGTTGACATACTTATATACAATCATTAATAGAATGAAATAACATATTGTGGTGGTTCACCGCTGCGAGCACTGTCTTCCATGCATCCTCCTAGTGGAGCCGCTCCTCATATACATCCAGGTAATTTACCACTATTTAGTGTTGACATACTTATATACAATCATTAATAGAATGAAATAACATATTGTGGTGGTTCACCGCTGGGAGCACTGTCTTCCATGCATCCTCCTAGTGGAGCCGCTCCTCATATACATCCAGGTAATTTACCACTATTTAGTGTTGACATACTTATATACAATCATTAATAGAATGAAATAACATATTGTGGTGGTTCACCGCTGCGAGCACTGTCTTCCATGCATCCTCCTAGTGGAGCCGCTCCTCATATACATCCAGGTAATTTACCACTATTTAGTGTTGACATACTTATATACAATCATTAATAGAATGAAATAACATATTGTGGTGGTTCACCGCTGGGAGCACTGTCTTCCATGCATCCTCCTAGTGGAGCCGCTCCTCATATACATCCAGGTAATTTACCACTATTTAGTGTTGACATACTTATATACAATCATTAATAGAATGAAATAACATATTGTGGTGGTTCACCGCTGCGAGCACTGTCTTCCATGCATCCTCCTAGTGGAGCCGCTCCTCATATACATCCAGGTAATTTACCACTATTTAGTGTTGACATACTTATATACAATCATTAATAGAATGAAATAACATATTGTGGTGGTTCACCGCTGTGAGCACTGTCTTCCATGCATCCTCCTAGTGGAGCCGCTCCTCATATACATCCAGGTAATTTATCACTATTTCGTGTTGACATACTTATATACAATCATTAATAGAATGAAATAACATATTGTGGTGGTTCACCGCTGGGAGCACTGTCTTCCATGCATAGATATGTATTGTAATACATATATGTCGAAGAACTAAATAGTAAAACAACTAGTTTTTAGAGTTGGTGTAGGCATACATTTTCCAAAAAAAAATTGAAATCGGCATTAAATAATAATATTATAATGTCGTTTATTTACAAATCTTCTTCTTCTTCTGCTTTAGTTAGGACTGTGTCCTGTTATTCTCGGAGCCTGATCTTGTGAGGTGATCAGGCTCGATCAGGCACTCGATCCGAACCCGCTCTCCCCACATGATCTCGCCAGAATCGTCTTCGTGTTCTTCCCCATCGCACAACATCTTCGACATCACAGATTCCTCTTATCTCTGAGTTCATTACTCTATCACGAAGTGTTACGCCTGCGATGGGTCGTAGAGTCTTCATCTCAGTGGTTCTTAGTAGGTTTTTTGTTCTGGCGGTGTCAGCTCTTGTTTCTATGCCATATGTCATGATCGAATTTACAAATCAAATTTTGTAACTAATTTCATACAAAGCGACGCCGACGTCTTTTTTCGATTCATAGCAGAAGTAAATTAATTTAAAATTGTTTGTTACTCAACATTATTTGCTTATCAGTCCGGGATGAAATACCCACAAAAAAGTTTGAACAGGTCGTGTCGTCTATTTATAAGCGATATTTCTTATGAAATTGTTTCACAATATCGCTTGTCGCCCGTCACTAGGAAACTGTCTTAAAAACTTATTTTTCTTCCTTCCCTCTTTCACAGTATATACACCTGTGATCCTGAGTCCTCTTCGCAGTCTGCTGTTTCTTCCCCAATATTTCGTTTTATGTTAGAGCTTCACGTAGCTGACGTAGCCTGTGGAATTTCTCTGGTTCTAGGTTTAATAACATAATCAAACACTAATATTAAATTATGTATGTCTGTTAGATTTGTGTATAAAGTATTATAGCATAAAAGGCTTGAGCTATCGTTAGTTTCCCGGAAAACGGGATCGTTCACCGACAATTAGGGCAATCCCGAATAACTAATATGTAACTCTCTCTACACGAGATGTGGAAACTAGGGAATGTAACTTTGCAAGGAGAGCTCAGACTAAATGGGTACCATACTATACAAATACTCACCTACTTACTACTGTGCATTATTTTATACCTAGTTACACTCTCACGCCACGCAATAATATTTTGTAAAATACCTACTTTTTGTGTTACATCGTAATGTATTTTGTTAAATGAATGCTTTTTAGATATTGCTAATATGATAAATTTGATAAAAGTTATTTGCAAACCGTTCTCAGTGCTTCAGTCAATACTTACTTAACGTGTCCGGACATACATATTAGGCCTTTCCACTCCAATACTTTGCAGCAGCAATTGCCATCTTTGTTACATCCCTGTACCATGTTTCCGCAGACAAGAAGATGTTTATCATGTTGGACCTTCCTGCAGTCGCAAGATACATCTTCTCGTCCTATACCCATAGTCAATACAAGCCCACGGAAGTGTATGGAATCTGTCATTGAGAAAGCTCTTAGTAGGTTTTATAAGTTCGACCTATATGCTATTCTATTTTGTTATTAGGGGTTTGTGTGGACTCAAAAAGGAGACTTGATCTCCTAGAGCGAGTCTGGATGGTGCAGGGGCCATTTATTCCATTTTATCTTTTAAGATTACATATTTTACAAATGTATGTGCTTTTTATATTATTTTTTTGTGACCATATATTGCATATTGCAAGTGTGTTTTTATTTCTACATACCTACATATTTTACAATAGAGTTTCACAAATAATAATTGCCCGTCGACGATTTAATATATTAAATTTTGTTTTATTATCAGGACCTTCAATGGAATCTCGAGGGCCCCTCGGTGGATCTTTAGGACGAAGAGCTGGCTGTTCCAGTGCATTCAGTGCCCCTCCGCATCATCATGCTGATGCAGACCGATCAGGTAGGATGCTTCAATTATTCATCATCGTCTTTACACTGAAAAAAAATGACATTTTAACCAGAATATTTTTTTCAAAATCTTTAGTCTCAATATTTTTAAAGGGGTTCTGGTTAATAAATCATTGTTTTTTCTCGATGTAACTGCCGCGTGTTTAAACAATTTTTTTCATGCCATCTGAACAATTTGTTTATAATGTTTACAAAAGTGTAAAAATTGTATTGAATAGTGTGTGCCTAGGATTATATCCCGTGATGAGAAAGGAAGATACTTTACAAAAAAAATAGTATATTTTACTGCCCATCACGCAATTTCAGATCTCTATGTCGACCGATGTTACACAAACTACTCACAATACAATCAAATTAGACGGAGTTGCTATAACTACATTACATACTTTAAACATTTCGATATAATACACAAATCACAAGCAGATTTCAAAACATACATATTACAACAATTCGATAAATAGTACATACCATAATCGCATTCATCCATTATCTATCACATAAAACATATACCACGTAATACCATATAACACATATACACTTACATTATTTGAATTTTTACAAATGTTATAGTATTATATTTGTCATTATTATGTGAACTTTGTTTTCTTTACTCTTATATGAAAACATATTTATTTATCTAATATTACATGTAAGTAAGTAAGTAAGTAAATTTTATTAATAAGAAAGTATAAAAAGGATACATTTTGACATATTATAAAAAAATATATATATACATCACAAATAAATTTGAAATTCTCCCCGAAAAGAAGGAAACCTTGTGCTTCGGGGAGGAGTTCACAACACTTAAATTTAACAAGATACATAAAATACATAGAAAGAGTTCATAAAAAAATATACATTATTTTAATTTACAAACGTGGAAAAATAAACAAAAAAAAGCTAACAATCAATAAAGATATACTCGCACACACAATACAATACACCAAAATTAATACATTCATATGGCACAATGAGGAGGAAAATTATTTTTTGTCACAATGATAATATATAATAATCGACCTCACTAGGGCTGGCCTGTATTGAGGTCGATAATTTTACATAAATAGTAAAGACAGTTAAAAATAGTATATAACACAACATAAAAGTATAGAAAAAATATAAAACCATAAGAAAATGAAACATAAATTAATAAAATACAAAAAAAAAAAAAAAACAATATACACAATGAATCCAGAGCCATAATATATACTAAGCTACAGTTAAGTACAGTTGGGTACCTGTGACGATAACTGCAACAATAATTATATACATCATAACTCTAGACTCACTATATACCACATTTACAAGTATTTATACAAAGTATTAGTGTGACCATACATTCTGAATAAATTAGTGGGTAAATTATTTGATAATATGAACACTGTTGAATATATTAAGCATATTTACACAATTTGAGATAATATAGGATTTTACCTGTTTTTTGAAAATTATAATTGTTTTTACTGATTTAATTGAAATTGGAAGATCATTAAATATGATAGGTGCTACGTAAAAATAATTTCTCTGACCAAATAATGTATTCATTCTGTCTGGCCGGACACTGCCTCTAGTCAATCTATTTTGTTGTGATCTCGCAGCTGTATCTTTATTTAGGAAAAACTTGCACAACGCTTGCATAAAACAAATTAAATAAAACAAACAAATAATATATATTACATGGGTGGTGGGAGAGCGGTTGGCGTGCTGGGTTAGTTATCCAGTGGTCGCGGGTTCGAATCCTGCCACGATCGATTGTGTTCACCTATGGTACCTACAAGCATTGATACTTAGTTTAGGGAATGTATGAGGATGTTCTTGTTCCAAGAACATGTTCATTCTTTAAAATAAAATACATTAATAAGGTTAACAATAATTAAGATCTACAGTTTACATTTATGTATGGTTACAAACAGTCACAATTACAAAAATACAATTACCCACATAAGGACCAGAATATGTAACACTAATAATACAAAGTTAACAAAAACACGTGAATAATGGTGTATCTGAATCAAAAGGATCTAGGAGAGGAATAAAAGGTAAGATTAACAATATTACTACATCAACTACATGCAACCACGATGAGAACTCGATTTCGCTATAACGATTTATCATAATAACTACATATTGACATACAAACGCATACACACACATACATTAGAAGTAAGTTTATTGAATAGTTATTATTGTTTTGTAAACATCGTTTAAATGCCCCTGAAGATTAAAAAAAATGCCAATATTCCCTATCTATGAGATTTTCTGGCTAAGCACCCACATGGATAAATTTGTATTTCAAACGGTTTATATTTATTACTGTTTTTTTTATATTCATTCATACCATCACGGCATATCCCACAATGTGGGGTAACCAGCGAAAGGTGTGCGGGTGTGCATTGCCTTATAAAAGGGAGCACAACACATATGTGTATACCCACACACCAGTCTCGTCTCACCTAAAAAGGCACTACATTCAGCATGGGTAGTGAACCTCATTGCTGAACTATGTCAGATGTTATTGTTGCCTGTTGTATTTTCGATTACCCGGCTCTTACGGGACACTCGAAAACAGTAATAGAAAAGAGTGGAAGCACTATTCTAAGCCGGTGCCTCACAGCTACTTTTTATTTTATTTTATTAATAATGCGTGTCGTTCCGTTTTCAAATTTTTAACATTTTCATGAAACGAGTTTCTTAATTTATTTTTTATTTCAATATTTTATTATGAAAACTTATTTTTTAATGCCATTTTATGAAAGTTATGTGCCTTTTTAGCAATTTAAAAATAAAAATACAAAATTTTAAGTTTCCCAAGCTTGGGGTCACATTGAAATATTTGACAGTTAAAAAAATTGAGAAACACTGATCAGATATGTTTCAAAATCTAATGGGGTCTAAGCGAGTATTAGATATACAAATTTGAAAAGAATTGAATGAGTACTTTAGTCTATAATCAATAAAGTAAAATGAACACGCCGTACATAGCACATAGTCTCACAGCACTCACACACAGATACATTGTGATGAAACTTTCAGAATACAATCTCACCATGATACTAGTTAATAATCTGCAATAAAAAGAATACCCTTAAAAATTTCAAATTTATAACTCCGCACTATATCACCTTCGGGGGTAGTGGTCTGAAAGAAGGAAACGTAAGATGTTTAAATTACAGACGAATATGTATGAATCGTTGAAGCTCTATTTTCTCTATTTTTAAATTGTTTGCGTTCCACCCGATATTATACCCCAGTAACAGTGATTGTATGTGGGTATTTATGTTAGTGAAAAAACCTCCGCATCATGAGATGTCATCAACAGAATGAATATGAACACTTCTGAGACGGTTTAATTATATGCACAGAATGTAAATGAAGAAGATTACAAATCGGACAGGAATGGAGAGGGCGAGGCCGTCCAAGGACAGGATGACACGACCATGTGAACTACATTCTGAAAGAGAGAATTGTAAGAAGCTTGAACAGCAGACGGACATGTGTATGGATTCGTGCCAGGATAGAAAAATATAGCGTTCGCTTCTCTCTGCCTACACCATTACAAAACCTCCGCAATGTGCTACGATGAGCAATCTGTAAATGTAAGTAGGTAAGTACATAGTATCATCTGTCAATAGCATCCCATAGACATAACGACATCGCTTATTACGTCAATTGATAACGAAATCGATAGTTTTTTTATCGTATTATTTCACACGACTAATGGCGACAGAATACTCCGGCATTATTACTCTGTTAGACAGTGTCTAATAAATATTCACAAGTTATTTTTGTCATTTTCCTTAAAACAAGCACATCCATACATTCGCACGCGTGCATACCTTACATACCCAACACTCGGATATCTATCCAACTGAGTCATGAAGGTAGACTTAGGTATATAATATTATGTTATAAAATCCTTTTAAGGGTCATTTTTTGTAGGTGTAACTAGTTAAAAAATTTCTAGAAAAAAAATATACAAAGAATAAGTTAAACCAAGAAAGAAGCCAAAAAATATCAAGTAGGTATATTATTTAGTCATTTGTATCTCCACGTTGAATATAAAAATATCAAGTAGGTATATTATTTAGTCATTTGTATCTCCACGTTGAATATAAAAATATCAAGTAGGTATATTATTTAGTCATTTGTATCTCCACGTTGAATATAAAAATATCAAGTAGGTATATTATTTAGTCATTTGTATCTCCACGTTAAATATAAAAATATCAAGTAGGTATATTATTTAGTCATTTGTATCTCCAAGTTGAATATAAAAATATCAAGTAGGTATATTATTTAGTCATTTGTATCTCCACGTTGAATATAAAAATATCAAGTAGGTATATTATTTAGTCATTTGTATCTCCACGTTGAATATAAAAATATCAAGTAGGTATATTATTTAGTCATTTGTATCTCCACGTTGAATATAAAAATATCAAGTAGGTATATTATTTAGTCATTTGTATCTCCACGTTGAATATAAAAATATCAAGTAGGTATATTATTTAGTCATTTGTATCTCCACGTTGAATATAAAAATATCAAGTAGGTATATTATTTAGTCATTTGTATCTCCACGTTGAATATAAAAATATCAAGTAGGTATATTATTTAGTCATTTGTATCTCCACGTTGAATATAAAAATATCAAGTAGGTATATTATTTAGTCATTTGTATCTCCACGTTGAATATAAAAATATCAAGTAGGTATATTATTTAGTCATTTGTATCTCCACGTTGAATATAAAAATATCAAGTAGGTATATTATTTAGTCATTTGTATCTCCACGTTGAATATAAAAATATCAAGTAGGTATATTATTTAGTCATTTGTATCTCCACGTTGAATATAAAAATATCAAGTAGGTATATTATTTAGTCATTTGTATCTCCACGTTGAATATAAAAAAATTAATATTCCTGTCACATTTGTGTTGAATTTTTAAATTGTTTCAGCCATTTTTGAACGATATATAAACTATTCAGATGTATTCACAGAGCGACTATTTAATACTGTTGCAATAACTGCTTGCTGTTTGCACAGGATATCCTAGTCTTCACACCATTTTTGTAAACCTAACCTACATAAGTTTGGTAAAAATAGGTTGGTTAGGTTTGTTTGTAGTTATAATTGCGACTGGCGTGAGCAAAAAGTGACTAAAATATTAAAATAAATTACTAAATTGGTATTTTTACCAAACTTTTGTTGGTTATGTTTAAAAAAATGGTGTGAAGACTAGGCTATCTGTTTGCACAGACCAACGCATATATATTTAAAATATTGTTACAAGTATGGACCAATATCTTCATGGAACATGGACCAATGAAAGTGAAGTGTATAAAGATTTACCATGATTTTTTTATTTACACTTTGGTTGGATGATATTGCCATTAGGCAGTAAACCCCACATTATACACCGTTGTGCATTGATTGTGTACATTAAGATTGAAATAAATAAATTGACATCAACAGAAGTGGGGAAGAAAGCGGGTAGCGGAATGTTTATGATTCACTATTTCACAACAATAAAATTACGTTCTACCTACGTATTTGTATTATACTACGAGAAAATCGTCTGTATTTCGTTCGACGCCATACGATACGTTTTCCCGCGCTTTTCACCGCTCCTGCGGCCCGACACGTATTCACCCCACACAGCCGTCTAGAATCTTCTATGGTACGGACATCTACGGACGTGCATAAACGTCTGAACATTCAGTCCCGCCGCGCAACTCTCAGTCTGAGTCTGCCAAGAGGTATTGGCGCTTATAATAATACGCTTTGGCTGATTAGTTCAACCCGGGAAACCACGTCCGACTATCTAGAAAAACCTTTTGAAATGTGAAGTCTCTTTCTTTACTGCGTCACAAGAGTGCGCGCTAATTCGCCCGCTGGTATTTTATATCGGTGTGTGTGTTTGTGTGTGTGTGTGTTGATATTTTCCTACCAGTTCTGTCAGGTTACTGCGTCGTACATTTTGACATTCATTGCGCATGGTGATACTCTCTGTACGTTGTACTGTTGTACATAAAGTTTTGTACGCCGTAGTTCAGTTGTTGGTGTTTCTAGTATTGCTGTTTCGGATGTGCGCGTCTGATTTTTCGACGATCCGAATGATATTGTTGATTTGCAAGTTAGTGTCTGTGAGTGAATTGTTTGCAATGGATTAACTCATTTTAGGATTATTACAGATGCACGACGAGATGTTGCGAAATATAGGTAAATAATTGCAATTATTAAATGATTACAATGAATATAAACTATTTGTTGCATGATAAATATGTTGCAAAATCTGACGCCTATTTACTTTTCACCCAGAATCTTTACGGAATATAATATATCATTGACAAACTTTGGAATATTATAGAAGAGCCAAAACTCAAGGCACCTACGTGGCTTACGACCTGTCATCGACTGGTTTATTTTATGTGGTTGCGCAACGTTCACCAATCATGCCGTCTTATTGAGTTCCCTTATCAATGGAATTTTTGGAAGTTTATATATACCTATTTGAATAATGAGTAACTAATAACCCGAAAATAGGATATTATTACTTTTGCCATCTATGAAGTAACGAAGAAATCGTTTTGTAACGCCATCTATTGAGAAATTGGTTTATTTGTAAACAATGAAAGCAACAGTCCTTATAAATGAGGTGCCGGTGTCTCTCACAGATGTCGCCCCTGAACTGCGCTAGAAATATTATTTTATTTTAGATTGTTTACCTACTTGTACCAATGTGTATGTATCTAATATTTTTTTTAATTGCAAATTGAAAATATTGTGTGTCTCGTCTGTGTGTGTCTGTTTCCCCCCCCCCCCCCTTATAACTTATATCCGCTCAATGCACAGGACCTATTTCAGAAAATATAGAATGTAGCCCTACCTAACTTTTATACTCGGAACTTTTACTTTGCTTTTCCATATATCTCAAAAAACCATAAAAGCTAGAACGCTGAAAGTTTGTTTAAACAAATACAAAACCTCAAAGATTTTTTTTAAGGTTCCAGAGTTTCTCAAACATTTTTTTATTAAGAAAAACATTTTTTATGATTAATTTATGTGTTTAACTCCCTGTATTTCTAAAATATCAAAAGATATCGAAAAAAGCCGAAACACCCCAACTATATAATTTAGTAACAACATCGCTTCATACAATTTGTATGGCAGTGGCCTATACATAATATCTAAGGAGATTTAATAGTTTGATACTTCATCTCCAAACATACATACATACCTACCATCATGCTGTTTTCATATTCTGGGTAGAAAAAAAGACTGACCTCCATACTTATTTATATTGCTACCTGTGTTGTATAGAAAGCAAAACATCTTAAAATATTCAATAATTTGGATTTATAGGTTTATAGTTTGGTACGTATTATTCAACTATACATACTATCGCTATCGACAGTTGGATCTCACGTGTTACATGCAACTAGTAACTAAGCCAAATCTCACACTTCTCCGTGAGCCTAGTTTGCTTAGCAATGTGTCCTTAGTTTTTAATAGATTTTTGTTTATTAATAAACTTATAAACAATTCAATTCAATTAGATAATAATGCATAACAAGATGTTGTATAATATTTCACAATATAATATACCTATTACCTATTTGTTTTTATTTTTTTCGTTTTATTATGACAACCGACCAGCTCGGTGCGGCGTTGTTGGTAAACAAATATTTTTTTTTGTGTTGGATCGTAAACAAAGATTTGTGTCACGTCGCGTCGTACATTTGGGAAAAACAAAAACAGACCAGTCATTATGCATTTTTTTTTAATTTGTTTACGTTTTGTGTTTGTTGTTTTTCGGACGTTATCTGTTTTGTTTTTTGTGCGTTGGTACCTAATTTAAATTTGTTTTGGTTATTTACTAATATCGATTCCTAAACAGTTTGTCTTTTGTTAAGACTGTTTCTTGTTTGTATTTAAATAAAATTCTCATGTCCTCAAATGGCACAAATCATACTTGAATGGTCGTATTGCCTGTATTGAAATAATAATAATATTTTTATTTTAATATAATATTATAAGCCATGGTATTGTTTTCGGCAATTTACTTGTGCAAACCGCTCCCCACGAAGACGTAAATTCTCTCTTGCTGGAAACAAAATTTTATACATACATCCTCGTACTAAGCATAAATGCTTGGTAAAAATGAATAGGTATAAACTTGTTACAAGTACAAATACATACCTTCCCTTAATTAAGCATAAATGCTTGTGCTATAGGTGAACGAAATCGGTCGTGGCAGGATCCGAACTCGCGACTACTGGATTACTAACCCTGCACCCTAACCGCTCTGCCACCACCAATTAAAATGGAATTCCATCAAGTATCTACATTGACAAACTGATTATGTTGAAACCTCTTTTGTTAAACATTTTCTATTTTTCTATTTTGAGCCCCAAGACGACACTTTGCAAAATATTTATACCAAGACAAAAAGCGACACCATTCATTGTCCACCCTTAACATCTGACTTATGAACTTTTATTTTCTTTTCTTCATTTTTTTTATTTCATTTCTCATATTCAATCTAAATTTTTCTGTATTTTTTAAAACTACTTGAATGTAACATTTAACCTCTGTGCACCTTATATATAATAATAATAATAATAAAATTGGCTTATTTATATAGCGCCGTTTTTGTGAAACCACCTCAAGGGCGCTTTACATAGGTATAAACTTAAAATAAAACACAGAAATTTTTCTTAAATAAATGAGTTTTTAACTGTTTTTTAAAACTTATTTCACTATTCACTGCTCTTATGGTTGGTTGTAAATTGTTCCACTGAATCGGTGCCCTTACAGCAAAAGCACGTTCGCCGAATTTAGTGTAGTGCAGTTAAACGTCCAACGGCAGTTGCTGCAGATCTAAGCCGCGTCCTCCGGTTCGTTAACTGCTGTGGTATACATAACTCTGTTATGTATGATGGAGCTTTTCCATTGACCGCTTTATGCACCATCCAACAGTCTTTAACTAAAATACGTTCCGGAACACGTAACCAATGCAGATCTTTCAGTAGTGGAGTGATACTTACTTTACTTTGCGTATGGCATCGGCATCTGCTTGGCTCAAAGTCGAAACTCTGCTGTCAATAGCCAGTCGACCGCCGTTGGGACGAGTCTGTGGATGTCCTCCATCTCTCCCTCGAATCCGTCTAAGGTGCACACCCCCACCAAATGTGCCACCGTCTGAGTGATGTGGAGTGGAGTGATGTGATTCAATTTTGGTGAACACTTGATCAGCCTGGCAGCAGCATTGAAAACTGATTGAAGTCTATCTAGTTGATTCTGGGGTAGACCGGCGTATACAATATTGCAGTAGAATATACAGCATTGCAGTACAATATTGCATTATGTATCCTCTATGTATAAATAATTTTTATACCCTATTGTATACATGTAACAGCCCCAGAACAGGTTTATCCTAGTGGGGCTTTACTTACTTAACCCATATAATATGTACAAATGTTTGTGTATTAACAATAAGTAGGAAAATAAATAAATACTTCAAATAATTTAAAACATCAAACAATTTAAAAAAAAACACCCGAAGTTCTTCGTCCCATCATAATTATTGTATTCGATACTAGAATCATGTCATTTGTACATAATGTAAAAAAAGTGAAAAATCAGAAAACGAATCCTTAAAAAAATGAAAATAATGTTTGCAAATGTTTTTGATGAAGGTTAAATGAGATAAAATCAAAATTCATAAAATATCTAAATTCATAAATGTCTATCACAAATTATTTTATAGAAAATGATGATCAGATATATATCCTAATAATTTTCTATAGAAAATTATTAGCAATTCTGTCTTTCTTTGATAACTTATTGTGTTGTTTTTACAACGAAATACAAACTTAATTTACTAGATTTAATTAGTATTTATACCATCCCATAATGTGGGATCAGCTACGGGTATGCAGGTATTACCTATTGCTTAGTAAAATGAAGCACGGCACACCCGTGTATCCCCAAATAC
Source organism: Molanna angustata (assembly GCA_963576475.1). Classification (NCBI taxonomy): domain Eukaryota; kingdom Metazoa; phylum Arthropoda; class Insecta; order Trichoptera; family Molannidae; genus Molanna; species Molanna angustata. Next base: position 8,412,424 of record OY754982.1, read on the forward strand.
CAGTCGCGTCACACGTTAAAAGACATAATTCTGAATGGGTTATGAACTTCATTGCTGAACTATGTGAGATGTTATTATGCCTCTTGTATTTTCGATTAGGTACCCGCTTCTTACGAGACACCGGAAAAAGATGATTATAGAAAAAGGTTTAAGCACTATTCTAAGTCGGTGCTTCGCAGCAAGCAACAAAATCATATACTTACATATTTGAACATTTAATCATCTACTCAATTAATGGAACATAATATATTTTTCCATGAATCGATCAATAATGTACGTATTACATATAATTTATATGACATGATAAATACGTAGTAATGATTTTTCACCCCCTATCGATATTCTTGCGAACTAACGACGCATTTACTGACGTGTGAATAATATTCAAAATGGCGCTACCGGCGATTACTCATTTATTTAGTACCCGGGATCCATTCGTCGCATCGGCTGACCTCTGCCGTAATGCGAGTCAATCAAGGGCTGTTCAAAGTCACGCCGCTTGTTATTATTATTATTATTAAAATATTATCATCAACCGAACAAACCCCTTATTACACCACCTCTTAAGGGCTAATATCGCCCGCCCCCCCTCTCAAGTAAATAATAATGCGATATTCAAAATCTTTATAATGCAAAACGGGGAATCCCAAGAAAATTCTCTCGGATGAAATTAATCATTTCCAATACAGTTTGACCTTTCCCAACCGACACTTTAATTATAGGTTGTCCGCAAAGTAATTTCCTTTCTTTCTCAATAAAATACTTAAAATTGTATATTTTCTCAGCCAACTTCACACTTAGCCGCATTGCCATTATATGTAGGTATATTTTGACAATTGATCTAGCGAGGCTTACTTGTGAAATACTTTGTTTGGTTCTGCGCAGTTGTTTTAAATGACTTTCCCCCGGAGTCGCTTTCAACAAATTACCCTTCTAAATGTGCAGTCATTTTCGACATATTTAACGTTTTTACTATCGATAAAGTAAAAATGCTGACTGAGCCCTTTTTAATTGAGCCGAAACGGTGGTCATGATACAAGGAAAATATATAAGTAGTGACATAATTAATTTTGTTTCATTTAATTAACCTGGTATAATGCAGTTCTACACCATAAATACCTACCGTCAGTATTGACCATATAAAAACATAAGTTAAAATATACCCGATACGTTTGCATTATTTCATTTCAGCAATTTTGATAAAAAAGAAGCATCACGTTCTGATAATGAAGACAAAATATTAAAAACATTTATCGACACAAATCACCGAATGACAACTCATCATTGAGTTGACCGAGAGATTATATTTTCATTGAGTTCGACTGCCAATGATCGCTCGAAACCCCTTGGCTTAATTTTTAATTTCCACAAAAAAAAAATTGAATGACTCTCCGAGCAACCTAATAATTGGTAAGTATATTTTATTTATCTACCAAAAATTTGTGGGGTAGGTTGGTAGGCGGTGACTCTCCAGTTCTATTTCATTTTATGTAAAATAATGGAAATTAACTGGATAAAAAGCTTACTTTAATAAACTTATTTACGTTACTTTGTCGCTCTTCATAATTTTTTTTTTTTTTTTTAGTCAGTGGACATTTATTGTTTGTAACAACGGCATTTTTTTAATACACAGTCCTTTATATTATTTTCTTAACCTCTCTGCTGAGGGTGGCAGCTTATCGATGATCCTTCTCACTCACTAATCACTTAGCATCTTTGTAAATATTTTTTGAATTTGTAAAATCGATAAAAAACAATTACATGACAATAAAAATGGCGTTAATCGTTTTAATGTTTTATATTATATGTCAATCGACACATCTTATGTTTTCTGAATTGCTTTCTTTTAAATTTTATATTTTTTAATTTCTTTTTGTTTTTGATTTTAACTTATCGTTTAGGCCAAGCCATAGTCTACCTGATTGTGCTTGAAAGGAAGAAATTAAAACTTCTGTAGTGTGAATAGAGATAGCAAGTGTGGTACGTTCAGCAGATTGAAGAGTTAGACCGTGATTTGACAGATTTTATAGTTTCCCCCACATACAGGAGGAATGTTTTCAAGTATTATACAGTTAATTAATATTATCTTTACAGGTTACATACAAAATGATTTATAATTATCGACTTAACTAGAACTGGTTTTTGTTGAGGTTAAAAAATTTACACAAAAAGTAAAGACAATGTCAAGACAACTCTCCCTCATATTCCATTCTCTGAAATTGGTGTGTTTGTGGTTCATTTTTATTTTTAGGTGCTATTTATTGAAAATATTTTTTTTTGTATTGGAACCGTCGATCTCTTCAAGAGTAGGAAAAAAGGATTGACCTCCGTACAATCCTATCTTGACTAACATATCTACATGTTTTGTATAGAAAACAAAATATCTTAAAATACTCAATAATTTGGATTAAAGGGTTTATAATTTGGTACGTATTCTTGAATTTGACATACAATCGCCATCGACAGTTGGATCTTATGTGTTACATGCAACTAGTATAATTTTAATGGTGGTTTTTTCTTGATTTGAAATGTATATTTTTTATTATTTTTCTGTTGCTACTGATGCTGTGTGTGTTATTTATTAGTATTAATAAATTTGTTTTTTTAATTTATATGTTTTGTTCTGTATTTTTTTTGATTTTTTTTAATTACACATTTTTAAGTATTATTATGACAGGTGCTTTCCTAAACACGAACTTCTCGCTTTAATTAGTAGTGAAAACATTAATAATTATTTTCATAACATTTAATATTGTTATGTAATACTAAATTATTTTAAATAAAAATTGCAAGTAAATTTTGAACTATGATGAATTGAATAAATATGTTATAGGTACATAATGTTAGCTGTAGTGACATTTATTTTATCTACGCTGTATTGTACTATACTGAAATGTTTGTATGATAATACATATACTAATATTATATAAGTTCTATGTAGATAAGTGAGTTATGTCTGGCTTAGAATGTTCCAGACTTAAATTTCCCCAATAATGGATATAAAACTCCTGAATTAGGTCATACTGAATTCTTCTCGCCGAACGTCGTAATACTCGTTGTAGATTTTTAATTTTTTTAGATTTTTTTTTTTTAATAAAAAATAATTACAATTTCATTTTTTCGCCAAACTGCAAAGCAGTCTTTTGGCAGGGAAGACTCTCTCTTTCTCATAATAACTAAACTTATGTTAACACAAAAATTAAAGAACAGAAACTAAAAGAAATGAGTGGTTTGTGGCCAACCCTAAACTCTCTACTACACAATGAAGCTTCCCTGCTAATATTACACTCTAATATCAATATGAAATCAAATAACTAAACATTGTCAAAAATAAAAAAAAATCTCTTTTTATATATATTTTTCATACAAAAATCTATTATTATGAACATAATTTTTCAAACGGTTGTATGTTTTTCTTTTAACGTTGACCATCTTTGAATGCAGTTTTTTGAAGATTATTGGTATTGTATAAATAGTTAAAACAATATTAAAATATCTCAAATTTCCAAGTCGTGAGAGCATTTGTTCAGTTTTAACAGATTAAATCATTGAGAAAAAATGAATCGTTGTCTATAGAAAATTATGTCACACAGTATACGGTATCAATATTAAGTTCATCGGTCTTTTGGTTTGACCTGTACAGAGGATCAAAACGAAACTCATAGTATGCACTCTCTACATCATACCCATTGAGAAATTAATGTAATAAAAATAATCTTAAAAATTGTGAAATTATGACTCTCCACTATTCCATAGTAGTGGAGAGTAAAAATACTGGAAAAAAATTAAATAAATCCTACAAATATACATTATATAATCAATCACCATCACTCAACAATAATAATTCAAATACAGATGTTTCAGATTATTTTTTATAGTAACTATTTTCGTTTCGTCAGACTTTAAAATATTTCTTATTCTAATCGGCAACGCGTTAAGAAATAAGTAGGTTTAGTAAAAAAATACATACACACATACATACCATCGTGCCATGCCCCTTACGGAGTAAGCAGAAAGAACCGTGCGCCATATTCCTCTATTTTATCACACAATCCTGGCTTCCTTTACATCCGTGCATCGTCTCATACTTGCACGTCGATTGTTCATTAGGAAAGTCGCAGTCACCTACCCCACTCCATAGGGAACGTTATAGAACTAAGTGTTCTGTTCATCCCCGGAGCGGCTGCTCGTCGGACAAAACAAGAACTACCACCATGCATATTTCATACCACTGCCACTAAGAGTCCAACCACACTCGTGAAGGCCCGTGAATCATAGCAGGGGTTACCCTCCCAGCAGCTCCACGAACAACAGACTGCCACAGGGAGCCTTCGCCACGCCCGTAGTACTTTCAGTTCTTCGATTTCCACACCAGGCGCAGCGTTAGCTGCACCTGTCTCGTCATCAACTCGGGTACCGCCGAGTGGGTCGTGCCGACCAATCATCACGGGGGGCTCCTCCACCCCTTAGTATTTATGTTGACAGTACTTTCAGTGCTTCGATTTCCATCGCCCGATGATGCAGACTTACTCATCGCCACGTTTGATGAGTCACCGCCGAGCGAGGCATTAAGACGTCTGCCCTGCTCTTCCATAGGTAAGAATTGAAGAGGGTACTGACCTGTTACCCAGAATCCTAGGGTGGGGCTGCAGCCACCCTCAACTTTACTGGCTAGGCCCCTATGGCCGCAACCTAGCCCCAAAATCGATACGTCGATTGTTCAATCATCTTATGTTTCATGGCATCCCTTTCTGGGTATACCATGACCATGTGAATAAAGGAATGAAGCTATCTTGTACACGATAGTGGCCAGACACGAATCGGAGCTGCTCTTAATTGAATTAGGTGCACCATGCAACGTAACTCAGAAGTACGGTTCTATTGAAGTTGTTTATTGTGGTTAAGTGAATGGTTATTGATGTATATACAACACGTGACTATTTGTTTCTTGTGCACGTGACTATATTAATGTCGTATGGTATTTGAATATCGCATGAGTCAAACGTTTATTAGGTATATCGCGTTTGTAGCTAGCTCTTAACTTGGCAATGTCATTGGAATGATTTCAATTTTTTTCCCCCTCAATTAGCAATTTTTATTGCAAATAATCAACTAGTCTCATGCTGAGATTGTAATCTGAAAGTTTCATCACAATGTATCTGTGTGTGTGCTGTGTACAGTATGCTATGTAGCTACTATGTAGGACGTGTTTATTCTACTTTTTTCGATTATAGACTTAATGAAGTTCTCATACGATTATTTTCAAATTTTGTAAATTTGTATATCTAATAATGGCTTAGACTTCATTAGATTTTGAAGGATATCTGATCCGTGATTCTCAGTTTTTATTACTGTCAATGTATTATTTTAATGTAACCCCAATTCTCTATTCAACTTTCATAAAATGGCATTGAAGAATAATCAAATTTTCATAGTAAAATATTTAAATAAAAAACAATTTTCCAAACTCATTTCTTGAAAATGCTGAAAATTTTCAATACCAAATATGAATAATTTGTGGAGTGACCAGGGGGGCAAGTCTGGTACGACCGTCGAAATCAAAACCCTCGTGGTTACCCATATCATGGATATAATTATTATATGGAGTTCTACAATATCTTTAGATGTCATAGAACTCCATACGATAATTATATCCATGATATGGGTAATCACTAGGGTTTTGATTTCGCCGGTCGAACCAGACTTGCCCCCTCGTTTTCAATTTACTATTACCGAATTCACCGAGGTGACATGTAAAACCACGTTTTACTTCTCCCACACATTTGGCAACTTTCTAAGTAGTGTTGGATGAGTCTAGTTATATTATTTAGTTTCATTTAGACCTTGATTATGCCGAGTCACCTCAACGAAAGCGTTCGGTCATAGTAAATCGAATTTTGTGGAAAAGTGCATTATAGTATTTTATTCATTTATTTTAAAATGAATTTCCATTATGTTAACGGAAAGCTTTTAGATTTTTTTTATTTGTCAATGATAGTTGAGAGGGTTGCCAGTTGACTTGATGTTTTTTTTTATTTTTCAATGATGGTTGAGAGGGTTGCCAGTTGACTTGATGATTTTTTTTATTTTTCAATTATGGTTGAGAGGGTTGCCGGTTGACTTGATGTTTTTTATTTATTTTTCAATGATGGTTGAGAGGGTTGCCAGTTAACGATGTTTTTATTTTATTTTTCAATGATGGTTGAGAGGGTTGCCAGTTGACTTGATGATTTTTATTATTTTTCAATGATGGTTGAGAGGGTTGCCAGTTGACTTGATGTTTTTTTTTTATTTATCAATGATGGTTGGGAGGGTTGCCAGTGACTTGGATTTTTTTATTTTTCAATGATGATTGGGAGGGTTGCCAATGACTTGGATTTTTTTATTTTTCAATGATGGTTGAGAGGGTTGCCAGTGACTTGGATTTTTTTATTTTTCAATGATGATTGGGAGGGTTGCCAACGACTTGGATTTTTTTATTTTTCAATGATGGTTGGGAGGGTTGCCAGTGACTTGGATTTTTTTATTTTTCAATGATGATTGGGAGGGTTGCCAATGACTTGGATTTTTTTCTTTTTCAATGATGGTTGGGAGGTTTGCCAGTGACATGGATTTTTTTATTTTTCAATGATGGGAGGGTTGCCAGTGACTTGGATTTTTTTATTTTTCAATGATGGTTGGGAGGGTTGCCAGTGACTTGAATTGTACAAAATTTAATGATGATATATCATTCCTTTTATTTCTTTTCTTTTGTTATTTTATGTAACTTAAATATACATTAATATGTACTATGTCAAATATTAATTTATCACGGACCCTGTAACAAGGCACACTTTGGAGACTTAAATGTACTTTTTTAAATACTGTATATAAATCAAAGTAAGTACCAATTACATGTCATTTATTTGTCTTCTATAATTTGTCACCAATGACATGTGACCTATTTGTCACCTTGAGGTCTACATGTGCCTTGTTTGGTGACAAATTGGTAACATGTCGTTATGCAATAAATTATTATAAAATATATTAAGTACCTATGTATGTATATGTAAAAATCTTCGTAAGATTTCACCTATGCAAGTCACGAGTTTATTGCCATGAAGCAATTTTTTCCTACTAACCGGTGTTTCTAGTTCAGAGAAGCACGCTTTACCTTAGAAATAATTTAAAATTAAATTATCCCCTGATGCGAATCGAACTCGGGACGTAGGCACAGAAGTCAAACGAGTTAGCACTGTGCCGATTCCCGGACATTTGACCGTAGCCGATTGACCGTAAAATTGATGTTACAAACTTTTTACCGTATGTCCAGTTGACCGTGAGGACAATTGACCGTGGGGACAATTTACCGTATGGACAGTTGACCGTGAGGACAATTCACCGCACGGACAATTGATCGTGGGGACAGTTGGCCGTGAGGACAATTGACCGTGGGGACAGTTGACCGTACGGACAATTGACCGTGAGGACAATTTACCGAATGGACAATTCACCGTGCGGAAACTATTTTCAATAAAAAAAAACTTTCTTCTTTTACATACCTATGATTTAAATAAATTGTCCGAAAAAAATGTTCGTTTATGGCGACGAACCGATTGCCTTCTTTTTTTATTTCAAAATACTACTAGAAATCTAGCAATATGTCGGCAGTGATTTAAACGAAATTTTACAAAAGAAGCGGTAATTATGTAGTTTTAATTTGCTACATTTCAAAAATTTAGGAACACCAAGAAGACACACATTGTGCCATAGCAGTCGACTAATTGTGTAAGGTTCAGTATCTAAATCGTTTATTTTTTTTTTCTATTTGGTGCGCCATAAAAATAACAATGTATTATTTTGTTATCTTTCTCATCATCATTATCATATTTTTTTTTTGTAAATTATACTTCCCTATTGCCGATGGGATAAGAAAATGTTCCTTTGTGAAAATAAATATGAGGGCATTATCGGTGGCATCACACGGGGGCGTGTTACATCATTTTATCTTCCATAACTCGAGGGCCCCATCGCGCGCCACCCACACGAGGCGCCACAAGGAAGATACATATTAGGTACCTACTTATAATAGTTTATTTGTTGTATAATATGCAGTTTCTAAATTATATTAAGAGAGCATCTTTTGCTTTAGCTTTATTTTCTTTATTTTTTTATATAGGTAATTTTATTTTTACTGTTATTTGTAATAATATATTATGGATGCACTTTTTATGTACGTTAGATATTGTCGTTGATTATTACAGTGTTACTGTCTCGAGATGCATTATCCCCGGCACTAGTAGGTACCTGTTACCACAGAGTTTGCTATCTCTTGTGATGTGGACTTTCAGTTGCCTTTCCAAATTTTAGGAGGTCTTCCAAACATCCTTCTTTACCCTTCGGTTTTTCATATTCGGCAAGGTGTGGTAGTAAAATTTTTCGATCCCCTCTTAGATCAAGGCACGTTGAGAATCAGGTACAACCACGAACTAGAGAGCTTATTCAAGGAACTAAATATCGTCCAAGCGATAAAAATAGGAAGGCTCCGCTGGTTAGAACACGTGCATCGTATGGACGATCACCATACACCCGAAAAGAATCCTCACAACTCGTCGAGAGAGACTTTCAAATAGTCGGTGTGCGGAATTGGAGAGACAAAGCCATGGATAGGGTGCAATGGACACGATTTCTTGAGAAGCACAAGGCCCATCCTGGGCTACGGAGCCACTGATGATGTGGTAGTCTTAGTTTATTTTTTCCACATGTTCTCTCCAATTCCTAATTCTTTGTCACCTGACAACATCTTAAATATCACACTTCTCTCAGATCGCACTGTTCCTTATTCTGTCAAGTGAGTCCTGCCTATATTTTTCTGAGGGTTTTCATCAATGTGATTCTGTAGTGCGAACTGTGTCAGCTCTTGTTTCAATGTCATACGTCGTTATAGGTTTCAATAACACCCATTACATTAAATAACATACTGTTTTAATGGCGAGCTTATTGGCTATCTGTTAAATATTCATTAATTATTTTTGTAAAACAATTTCCCAAATAGTTGATGAAAAATAAGATTTTTGATTTGTGGTGGTGTGGCTTAAGTAAGCATTAAAACAAACAGATATTTTTGGTGACATATTTTTCACATCTCAATAGAAACGAACCTGGAATATTATAGGAGAACCGGGAAACCAAGGCACCTACAGGGCGTACGACCTGTCACCTGTAAAAATATCATTGTCTCCCGGCAAGGAACAAAATCCAATGTTTACGTATTTGTATGCGTGTAGCATACGAGCTATAAAAATATTTATTTATCTATTTATTTTCTTTGGGAAGCTACAGCTCATTTACAGTTTAATGATACAATATTATTTTTACAGTGTTAGAGCCAAAAAAAGCATTCCATCAATATAATATAAAAGCAATAACAGTTTACAAGCCAAAAATATTCATACACACATACATACATACACATATATGCAACAACTAGGGTAGGGAAGAGATAGGAGAGAAGAGAGACTAGGAGGACAGGATAGAGGAATATTGGTTGCGCATCATCTTATTAATTATTCGATATACATTTTTTTTATTCATTAAGTTTTGAAGCGACCGCTTATTCATCAAGACGAATATCAAACACTTAATTCTTGGTTCAAATAGAGTGAATATAAATAAAGAAAATTGAATTCATTTTTCCAAAAGTCCACTATTGCAATCTACGATTTCCGTTTATTATAAAAAGTGTAATTTTTAAACTATTCGAGAAGTAAATTTTGTATATTGTAATTTTTTTTATTAAAAAAACTCGTTTAATGTAAATTTAAATAGGCTTTTATTGTACTTATTTTGTAACACATATTATGACTCAATATATGTCATTTAGTTATATATTCCGGTACCTTTTGTTCTGAAACCTATGGACGGGCTACGGGCCGGTGTAAAGTAGAGCCATCTCTCGGTGAGTGACATTTATTAAGCTGGAAACTAATATTATCCACCAGTTTCTGGCTCAGCTCGTCCTTTACTTGCTCCAGCTAAAGGATGTGGGTGTATAAGATGTCCGTGTACTGCCCACGCGGTTTTATCTCAATGCACGTAACCTCCAGCATCCCTCATACCACTTTTGTATATCCCCTGGGGTGACTTTTCTACAACCACGCAAGATACAAAGTTCGCTAAGAACGAAGTCATAATTATAAATAAAGCATCCAACTAAGTCCACATCCTAAGAGTGAAATATATATATTTTAAATTAAAGTTTTTAAAAACTTTCTCATTATTATCATACTGATTTGATAAGAATGAATACGTTTATCTTTCGGATATATTTTTAATTGCATATACCTACGCAAATATTGGATTTTTTCCCTTTCGGGAGTAAATGATATTTTAACTGACTAACTTTTGAAACATCTAAATAGAGACGAAGTTGGGATATTATACAAGAATCAGGAACTCGAGGCACCTACAGGTCTTACGACCTGTCATCGGCTGGTCTACGTGATAACTTTATGCGCTTGCGCAATGTTCACCAATTTTTTAAGTTCTATATATTTAAATAGTGTGTATCACAATTCACCTTGAAAATAAGGAACTATGAAGTAATTATTAATCTATGAAGTAACGGAAAAGCCTTTTTTTTGTAACGCCATCTATTGAGAAATTAGTTTATTTGTAAACAATGAAAGCAACAGTCCTTATAAATGAGATGACGGTGTCTCGCGCAGATGACGTTTATCTTTTATTATGTCGCGAAGAATGTAGATAGAAATGTGTGTCGCTCGATTCTCGCTGCCTTTCTTTCGTGAAGGACATTCCGTGATTGTGTGCGTGTCTTTTTATCTCCCGTTTCTCCTGTGCCTGTGATCGGACCCAGGACGCCCGCACAGAAATCAAACGGCTTACCAACTGTGCCACGGCGGTCGCCTGTAAGACTGTATATTTATAGAAGCGGTATAGTAGGTATTAATCGTGATTTTTTAAGACTTACATTTAACGTATTCCATAAACTGACATTAGTTTGCTGAATCAACCCCGAAATATATATTTAAGTTTAATAAATTGTCTTTTCCATGTGTGCTATATACATTGCCAATTCACAGCATCCAACAGGCGTAGTGAAATTTACTGTTAGTCGTACTCGGTCAACTTTGAGCGAACGTTAACTCCGAAGGTATTTCTTACTTAAGTCATCTATATTTTACCGTCTGTATTACACGTTTTCCTGTTAAATTATCTTAATATTTTTATTCCATCAATAACTTCCGTATTAAAAATAAAGTTTAAATGTCACAAGTCTTTAAGTACTTAATGCCTCCCCCACTCCCTCACACCGTTCGTTTCGTGAGATACGACGATGGTGTTGGGTGTCCGCAGCCGCCGGCCTCTCTCAGAAATCTGATGGTTTAATAAAAAGAAAATTTAAATAGATAATTTATTTTCACCGCCTCTCTCAGAAAGTTTTAATGAAATTCATGTAAAATTAACCCAACTTACAAAAAATATGAATTCGGAAAGATGGGAATGGACAAATATAGAGATATCATTTTAAACATGATTTATTTGGATCGACCTAAAAACAAAAAAAAACAATGATTTAGAGTGTGGTATTAAAGCAATCGTTTTCTATTCTTATTAGCTTAGGTTATTTTACTCCAGTTTTTCTTTAATTCATTTTTTATTTATGTATTTCCTTATTCAAACAATTTTATACAATATGTTTCAATGGAATTTGTTACCTCATTAGGGGAGAGCCTGTTCTGGGGTAATACTATCAATAATTATGCAATACGTTCTTGCTACATACATTTTTAATGGATTTCAAGGTTTAAGTGTTAGGTTTATGACCCCGTTTCCACTTGTCGTGTGTTAGGTTCGACAAAATGTCGTGTGATCTAGTGGAAATACATTTTAAATGGAGCTGTTCAAACTTGTCGTTATCGTGTAAGTGTGAACAGCTCAATTTAAAATGTATTGTCACTAGATCACCCGACATTTTGTCGGACCTAAAAATACGGTATTTGTGAAGGTTAGGGTGTGTATGCATGTGTAAGAGGGCATGTATAAAAATAATGTATGAAGGCTCAAGAAAGATCTCTTTATAAGTGCAAATTTTATCTGAAAACAAATGTAAAGTCTCTCTCTGACTCTTCTCTTCGTCTCCGAAGAAATACTGGAGAGTTTCATATGGAATAGTGGATGATTTTACAATTTTTAGGCGCATTTTTTAATCAATTTCAGCAAAATAATTTGAGGAAATTCGGAAAAGAGGGAGACGGTTTGCACGGATTCAAACATTTCTCAATTTATTATCCGATAACATATAACTCGTAGAAAGTTCACGATATTATGAGTTTTGACATAATATAATGCACTATGCCGTTTAATGAAATATGTACTTTGTAAAGTTCAAACTTTTAGTTGAATCGACTTCATATAATATTCAATGTAAAATGCATTAACTATGTGATGATAGTTTTATACACATTGATAGACATCCGTCCATTTTTTCTCTATTACAATTTGTTGTAGAAACTATCAAAATGCTCTCACATAAATAATAAGTTTTAAAATTTTTGTGTAAAGATTTTATGTAACTACCTATTTTTAAAATGCTTCGTCAAAATTAATTCAGAAATTGTCAATTTTTTTGTAAAATTTAATTTATATTTTCTTTCCTGTGCTGTATAATTTTGCATGTTAACTAAATTAGATGGGTGACGGCAGAGCGGTTAGCGCGCTGGGTTAGTAATTACATATATTATGTAGGTTAAGTCGCGAGTTCGAATCCTGTCACGGCAGACTTCGTCGAACATCTATGATTAGTTAATGCAATGTATAAGGATGTATTGTGTACTTGTTTCACGATCATATTCTTTCTTTTTATAAAGCGCCCTTGGAATGGTATTTTACCATAAAACGGCGCTGTATAAATTTGATTGTTATTATTAAAACTAAAGCGAATCTCGTCATATCAAACACATAAGATTTAAGAACATTTTTTTAAAGCCAATCGAATGTGACTATCCATTTTTATAATTAATTTGTTGTTATTCTTTGTGAATATCAGCTATATTATCTATGTACATTGTGATTCTTATCACGGTTACAACCATTTTAACCATAAAATTCCAATATTACAGATTAAGCTATCACTTCGCTGAACATTCAACAATACTGTAATATAATCGTATTTTATCATTCTACCAGATAACAAATAATAATGACAATTGGTATCTGTTGAATTTCATTAACAGTCATTGAAAGTATTAAGTATTTGTGAGAAGCAAAAAATATATTCAATTAACTTTTCTCTTATAGTTACTTTTTTTATTAAAAAAAAATCTGTCCTTGTGACAAGTACAAATTAATACATCTTCTTAATTCCCTAAATTAAGCATATTATGCTTGTGCTATCTTAGATGAACGAAATCGGTCATGGCAGGATTCGAATTCGCGACCACTGGATTACTAACCTAGCGCTCTTGGATCAAGTTCTGTTAACCATTCCACCGCCTCCGGTCTCAATTCGTGGATATCCTGGAGGGTTCCGCTAAATTTCCTGAGCTGGCAGTCTTGCACCATGTGCTTTACTGTCTGCTTATCTCCACATTCACAGTCTGGGTTCTCCCTCTTTCCTCATCTCCAGAGCCTTGTTACAGCAGCCTTGTTTCGTTCTTACCCTGCTTTGCTGTACCTACCCATATTTTTCGCGGCAGGTCAAACCACCCATCTTATTACTTAATTACTTATCAGCCATGTTCGATTCACTGCTCTGATCCACTTGCTTCTATCTTGGGTTATTTGCTGCCATCCACGACCTGTATGCCGGACAATGTATCTTTCTACACCTCTTTTGTTGATCCAGGGCTTCCACTTCAGGATTCATCTAGGAGACCATCTGACACTGTCTTTCCTCGCCACGTGCCCTGCCCACTGCCTTGTTGCTCTCTACAATGTCAGCAACCTTTGTTCGACGTGTAATCTCCTCGTTTTTGATTCGATCTTGGAGATGACACCCAACATTTATTAGCCTTTCCATTGTTTGCTGAACGCATTTTATTTTGTGTAAACTTTTGACAGTGAGGGACATAGTTTCTAGGCCGTATGCCAACACTAACAAGACACACTTGACTTATAGCTTTCAAACTTAAGGGCATCTTCCTGTTTCCATGGATATACCTTAACTTGCCGATAGCAGCCCATTTTCGTCCTATTCGCCTTGGTAGTTCCTCGGTTTGATTTTCTTTCCCTAGTTTTATTTTGTGTCCAAGATTGTGATACCTTGGATACGCAATGAGTAATATTTTACAACTTTTTTGTTATCTTTACATACATCCTATCACACCATGTCCGTTACGATAGTGGCTGAGAAAACCGAACGTTAGATTTATCTACAGGGATCAATCGCCTCTTCAATATTCATGCATCGTCTCATACATGATGGTCTGTTGTTATAACTTATTTCATTTCCCTCTGGTCACATGATTGTGCCATCCTTTTCTTGGACGACCCCGACCACTTGTTCTATTTCTATCGTCTTTGTATACCTATTTTCTTCGTCAGGCGATTTTGTTTTCATTAATTTTTCGATGTATTTATAAGATCATCATCTTCGGCCCGTGTTTGCCCACTGCAGAACATAGACCTCAAATCTCTGACTCAACTCCTCCCGTTCCCGTGCGATTCCCCTCCACTGAAGTCTCAACGAATCTTTTGATTTAGTCCGTCCATGTATTAGGAAGCCGCCCTTGTGGTCTCCTATCGTCTAACCGTCTCTACTCCGCCAGACTTTTCGTCCATCTTGCTATATTTCATTCTTGTAATGTGTCCTGCCAATTTCCACTTAGCATTGCTATTTTTTCAACCACATCGGACAATTTGATCTGATTGCGTACACTTTATAGTATATAATATACTGCCCATTTCCATTTAGCATTGGGACTCTCTTAATCACATCGGTAAATTTGGTCTAATTTCGTATACTTCATAGTAAAAATTATATTGTCATTTAATTTTGAATAACAAAATTGGCCATCACGTTGCTTTTGCGTCTGAAGGGAATATTTTTCCTTGTCGCCACGAGACATTCACGTGGCAGACAATTATATAAATAAAGTCATAAAGAAGCCATGTTTCGTATTATTTCATAGGTACAATAATTAACTTCAACATTGTTCAATTCTAAAGTTTAAACGAGTGGGTTGTGGCCAACACTAAACTCTCCACACCACAAATATTGACAATGAAATATTTTATTCATTCTAAATTTTACTACCAGGAATATAAATTTTCTAACGATAGTATATTTTCATGTTAAGATAGACAAACTATTAATGCCGTATAGTGAAGAATGCTTATGTTGTATGAAATATTATAAAAAAAGCAGATAAATTTTGTTTTAAAGAACGCGAGAGCATTTTCAAAATTTTGACACGTGATATCATATGAAGAAATTTATTGTTATTTATGGAAAGCTAATCAGTTCTATGTTCAAGCTCTTTACATTATAACATGAAATCAAATTACTGAACTTTTCTATACATAGAAATTTATCTAATTACATTTTTATTCATACTAAATGTTACTATCAGGAATATAAATTTTCTTCCGATAGTATATTTTTATGTTAAGATAGACAAACTATTAATGCAGTATAGTGAAGAATGCTTATGTTGTATGAAATATTTTTAAAAAAGCAGATAAATTTTGTTTTAAAGAACGCGAGAGCATTTTCCAAATTTTGACAGGTGATATCATATGAAAAATTTTTTTGTTATTTATGGAAAGCTAATCAGTTCTATGTTCAAGCTCTTTACATTATAACATGAAATCAAATTACTGAACTTTTCCATACATAGAAATTTATCTAATTACATTTTTATTCATACTAAATATTACTACCAGGAATATAAATTTTCTTCCGATAGTATATTTTTATATTAAGATAAACAAACTATTAATGCAGTATAGTGAATAATGCTTATGTTGTATGAAATATTTTAAAAAAAGCAGATAAATTTTGTTTTAAAGAACGCGAGAGCATTTTCAAAATTTTGACACGTGATATCATATGAAGATTTTTTTTGTTATTTATGGAAAGCTAATCAGTTCTATGTTCAAGCTCTTTACATTATAACATGAAATCAAATTACTGAACTTTTCCATACATAGAAATTTATCTTATTACATATTTATTCATACTAAATGTTACTATCAGGAATATAAATTTTCTTCCGATAGTATATTTTTATGTTAAGATAGACAAACTATTAATGCAGTATAGTGAAGAATGCTTATGTTGTATGAAATATTTTTAAAAAAGCAGATAAATTTTGTTTTAAAGAACGCAAGAGTATTTTCCAAATTTTGACAGGTGATATCATATGAAGAATTTTTTTGTTATTTATGGAAAGCTAATCAGTTCTATGTTCAAGCTCTTTACATTATAACATGAAATCAAATTACTGAACTTTTCCATACATAGAAATTTATCTAATTACATTTTTATTCATACTAAATGTTACTACCAGGAATATAAATTTTCTTCCGATAGTATATTTTTATGTTAAGATAAAAAAAACTATTAATGCAGTATAGTGAAGAATGCTTATGTTGTATGAAATATTTTAAAAAAAGCAGATAAATTTTGTTTTAAAGAACGCGAGAGCATTTTCCAAATTTTGACAGGTGATATCATATGAAGAATTTTTTTGTTATTTATGGAAAGCTAATCAGTTCTATGTTCAAGCTCTTTACATTATAACATGAAATCAAATCACTGAACTTTTCCATACATAGAAATTTATCTAATTACATTTTTATTCATACTAAATGTTACTATCAGGAATATAAATTTTCTTCCGATAGTATATTTTTATATTAAGATAAACAAACTATTAATGCAGTATAGTGAAGAATGCTTATGTTGTATGAAATATTATAAAAAAAGCAGATAAATTTTGTTTTAAAGAACGCGAGAGCATTTTCAAAATTTTGACACGTGGTATCATATGAAGAAATTTTTTGTTATTTATGGAAAGCTAATCAGTTCTATGTTCAAGCTCTTTACATTATAACATGAAATCAAATTACTGAACGTTTCCATACATAGAAATTTATCTAATTACATTTTTATTCATACTAAATGTTACTATCAGGAATATAAATTTTCTTCCGATAGTATATTTTTATGTTAAGATAGACAAACTATTAATGCAGTATAGTGAAGAATGCTTATGTTGTATGAAATATTTTAAAAAAAGCAGATAAATTTTGTTTTAAAGAACGCAAGAGTATTTTCCAAATTTTGACAGGTGATATCATATGAAGAATTTTTTTGTTATTTATGGAAAGCTAATCAGTTCTATGTTCAAGCTCTTTACATTATAACATGAAATCAAATTACTGAACTTTTCCACACATAGAAATTTATCTAATTACATTTTTATTCATACTAAATGTTACTACCAGGAATATAAATTTTCTTCCGATAGTATATTTTTATGTTAAGATAAAAAAACTATTAATGCAGTATAGTGAAGAATGCTTATGTTGTATGAAATATTTTTAAAAAAGCAGATAAATTTTGATATAAAGAACGCGAGAGCATTTTCAAAATTTTGACACGTGATATCATATGAAGATTTTTTTGTTATTTATGGAAAGCTAATCAGTTCTATGTTCAAGCTCTTTACATTATAACATGAAATCAAATTACTGAACGTTTCCATACATAGAAATTTATCTAATTACATTTTTATTCATACTAAATGTTACTATCAGGAATATAAATTTTCTTCCGATAGTATATTTTTATGTTAAGATAAAAAAACTATTAATGCAGTATAGTGAAGAATGCTTATGTTGTATGAAATATTTTTAAAAAAGCAGATAAATTTTGTTTTAAAGAACGCGAGAGCATTTTCCCAATTTTGACAGGTGATATCATATGAAGAATTTTTTTGTTATTTATGGAAAGCTAATCAGTTCTATGTTCAAGCTCTTTACATTATAACATGAAATCAAATTACTGAACTTTTCCATACATAGAAATTTATCTAATTACATTTTTATTCATACTAAATATTACTACCAGGAATATAAATTTTCTTCCGATAGTATATTTTTATATTAAGATAAACAAACTATTAATGCAGTATAGTGAATAATGCTTATGTTGTATGAAATATTTTAAAAAAAGCTGATAAATTTTGTTTAAGAACGCGAGAGCATTTTCAAAATTTTGACACGTGATATCATATGAAGATTTTTTTTGTTATTTATGGAAAGCTAATCAGTTCTATGTTCAAGCTCTTTACATTATAACATGAAATCAAATTACTGAACTTTTCCATACATAGAAATTTATCTTATTACATTTTTATTCATACTAAATGTTACTATCAGGAATATAAATTTTCTTCCGAAAGTATATTTTTATGTTAAGATAAACAAACTATTAATGCAGTATAGTGAAGAATGCTTATGTTGTATGAAATATTTTAAAAAAAGCAGATAAATTTTGTTTTAAAGAACGCGAGAGCATTTTCAAAATTTTGACACGTGATATCATATGAAGATTTTTTTTGTTATTTATGGAAAGCTAATCAGTTCTATGTTCAAGCTCTTTACATTATAACATGAAATCAAATTACTGAACTTTTCCATACATAGATATTTATCTAATTACATTTTTATTCATACTAAATGTTACTACCAGGAATATAAATTTTCTTCCGATAGTATATTTTTATGTTAAGATAGACAAACTATTAATGCCGTATAGTGAAGAATGCTTATGTTGTATGAAATATTATAAAAAAAGCAGATAAATTTTGTTTTAAAGAACGCGAGAGCATTTTCAAAATTTTGACACGTGGTATCATATGAAGAAATTTTTTGTTATTTATGGAAAGCTAATCAGTTCTATGTTCAAGCTCTTTACATTATAACATGAAATCAAATTACTGAACGTTTCCATACATAGAAATTTATCTAATTACATTTTTATTCATACTAAATGTTACTATCAGGAATATAAATTTTCTTCCGATAGTATATTTTTATGTTAAGATAGACAAACTATTAATGCAGTATAGGGAAGAATGCTTATGTTGTATGAAATATTTTAAAAAAAGCAGATAAATTTTGTTCTAAAGAACGCGAGAGTATTTTCCAAATTTTGACAGGTGATATCATATGAAGATTTTTTTTGTTATTTATGGAAAGCTAATCAGTTCTATGTTCAAGCTCTTTACATTATAACATGAAATCAAATTACTGAACGTTTCCATACATAGAAATTTATCTAATTACATTTTTATTCATACTAAATGTTACTATCAGGAATATAAATTTTCTTCCGATAGTATATTTTTATGTTAAGATAGACAAACTATTAATGCAGTATAGTGAAGACTGCTTATGTTGTATGAAATATTTTAAAAAAAGCAGATAAATTTTGTTTCAAAGAGCGTTAGAGCATTTTGACAATGTTGACACGTGATATCATATGAAGAAATTTTATGATATCTATGAAAAGCTAATCAGTTCTAAGTTCAAGCTATTAATATTCTTATATCAATATGAAATCAATGAACTGAACATTGCCAAATATAAAAAAATTCTCTTGTTACATATAAGTTTCATACAAATATCCATTAAATAAAATATAATTTTTGAAACCGTTGAATATTTTTCTTTTAACATTGACCAACTTTGAATACAATTTTATGAAGATTCTTGGTTTTGTATAAATAGTTGAAACCAAATTAAAATATCTCTAATTTCCAGGTCGTGAGAGCATTTTTTCAGTTTTAATAGATGAAATCATAAAGAAACATTGGGAAAAAATGAACCGTTGTCTATGGAAAACTAATCAGCTCTAAGTTTATGGACTTAACACATGTGATATCAATATGAAGTCAATCGGACTTATAGTTTGGGCTGCAGAGAGGACACAAAAAAAAAACAACGTAAATGATGAATTCATAGAGAAGAAATCAAAAGTTGTCTATGGAAAACTAATCAGCTCTAGGTCTTTGCACTTTACACATATGATGTTAATATGAAGTCGATCAGACTTATAGTTTGGGCTGTAGAGAGGACACAAAAAAGATAAATGCTACGGCGTACGGCGTACGGCGTACAGCGTATACGCCATACACACAAACACATCACGACGAAACTCATAGTGTGCATTCTCTACATGATACCCATTGAGAAATTGATGTAAAAAAAATACGCTTAAATTTTGCGAAATCATGACTCTCCCCTATTCCATAGTGTGGAGAGTAAAAAACATTCAGTTATATAACAATACTGTTATGCGCAGATATATTTGGGCAGTCATGTCTGTGTCTGTGCTCAATTAAATAAAATTAAAATAAACAAGACAACAGTGAGGAGTTATGATATTTCGAAATCGGCAAACAATTTTTACTCTCCATTACATTATGTGTGCAATATTAAGTTATGGTTATGCAATTTATGAGCGTATTTTTTACATCGATTTCTCAACGGGTATCATGTGGAAAGTGTATAATGTGATTTTGTGCCCTCTGTTCAGCCAAAACTATGAATGAATCAATCGATTTATTGATAACAGATGTGTAATTAGAGTTGATAAGTTTTCTATAGCTCATATCTAAGATTTTACATGTCAATTCATTAAAATTCCCTCTCGTTCTGGAAAACTACGTTTTTTTAGTTTTGTTTTAAAATAATGTATATTATTCAACTGTCGATTCGTTCAAGAGAATGAAATTCTATTGAAGGAAGAGGCAGTTAAAATCCAAGATGCGTGTACGAAGGAACATTTTGTATGGCGTAGTGGACTTTTTGCATGCTAATAACGCTAACTAGAGGCCTCGCAGCATATATGTTGTTTGTTTACTGTATGTGTGTGTGTGTATGTTATATGGTTCAGTATATTACGTGAGTATGGAGAGTGCCTGTACATATATGTTAGGAAGTGTATGATCAATTGTGCTGAATCTACTTTAAAATAATGTTGTTTAATTAAATAATTTAAAATAATGTGTGTGTCTGTGTCTGTGTGCCCCCCCCCCTTATAACTTTTGATCCGCTCAATTTACAGAGCCCAAATTTTCAGAATATATAAACAGTTATAGGCCTACAAAACTTTTATACTCAGAATTGTTAATTTTTGTTTCAGTCAGGGGTTATCAACTTTTGAATTTTCGGTTTATTTTTCCATATATCTCAGAAACCATAAAAGCTAGAACGCTGAAAATTGGTACAAACATAGACAAATACAAAATCTCAAATCAGTTTTTTTTTTCAAAAAAATTCAGGGTTTTTCAAACATTTTTTATTAAGAAGAATACTTTTTTATGATAAATTTATGAGTTTTAACTGCCTATATTTCCAATTTTTTTTAAAAAATATCGAAAAAAGCCGAAACAACGCAACTAAATAATTTAATTTTCTATAAAAAATATTAACATTGTATTAGCACATCTCAATTTTTTTTAACAATTTTTATAAAAATTGAATTTAATGACGACATTGCATACAATTTGTATGGCAGTCGCCTACACACAATATCTAAGAAGACTTAATAGTTTGATACTAATCTCCAAACAAACATACATACCATCATGCTGTTATCATATTCTGGGTAGGATCAAAGGACTGACCTCCATACTGTCCTATCTTGACATACATACCTAGGTACATGTGTTGTATAGAAAACCAAATATTATCTTAAAATAATAAATTATTTGTACTTATGGGTTTATAGTTTGGTACTTTTTGTTTTTTTTTTTTAAATGAATATGTCCTTGTAAAACAAGTACCTACATATACATCTTCCTACGTTCCCTAAAATAAGCATAAATGCTTGTGCTATAGGTGAACGAAATGGGTCGAGGCAGGATTCGAACTCGCGACCACTGGATTACTAACCCAGCGTGCTAACCGCTCTGCCATCGACCCATCTGAATTATTCTTCAACTATACGTACTATCGCTATCAACAGTTGGATCTCATGTGTTACATGCAACTAGTATTATATACTTCTTGATTTTATTTTTGAACGTTTAATAGTCTGACATAAAGTAACAATATTGACTGATCAGACTAAAAGAGCTATTGCGGATGGTTCATCACATAGTGGCTCACATTCTTTGCGTCGGTGTCATCTTTTGTACAGCGTACCTACCAACAAACATCCATTTGTACTCCGGTATGGTGCTTGCTAACTGGTAACAGTGGTAATCTTCCACGGACTACGTGCTGCATTTAGTCATGTGTGTTAGTCGTTTTGTTTATGTAACATTTTTATTATAGCTGCGTTTATTCTGCTGTCGTTTGTGAAAGTGTTTATTATTTTGTCAATAGACGAGTCACTCGAGAAACATGGATGTTATGAAGGAGTGGAACATGGATGTTACAAAGGCTTGGTCGCGAAACACATACGGATATTTTACAACCTTCTCGTGTTTAGCCAGATTATAAATCAAAAACTTTTATTTTTATATTTACAAAGGCAGGTCTATTGGAATAAGACAATCTCTTACCAATTATCCCATGAAACGTGTGGAATAAAATAGGTATAGGTATATTAAATCACTGATATACAGACTGAGCACTGAACACAGCAATGAATCGAAGGATGCTGAAGGAATCTCCTTCAAGAATCATTTTATAAACTCAATTTCTTTAGTTGTTTTTGAATAATTGCTCAAATATCGTAAGATCGTCACTTATTATACTATACTTTATAAAGTGTCAAATTGGAAAATGAAACATCATTAATTGACTAAAATCAAATCATCCTTTTCTTTATTGAAATCCCAAAAACATTCAATATGATATCAGCTGACCACGGAGTGTCCATATAAAAATAAGTCTGCTATCAAAACATACGACGTTATTGTCACCTTGACTCCGGGCGTGCATGTACCTTAGTACAAGTACATGTTGTAGTGGACCCATACCGAAACCTTGGGTATCACCTCTTAACATTCCATGTAAGCAATTATCCTGTTATATCAGGGTTAAGTGTCGTCCTAAAGCGAGGGATAAGCATTAATGAAAGCACGACTATGTTAACTCGATGTTCTCAGTAGGTACCTAATTAGGACAAAAATTATTCCAAGAATATGATCATAATTGGAGATAGATATTTGATTTTGGGACTAAAGAAAAAGGAAAATTGATAAACAGATAATAAAACGATCGTTTTCGTTCAATCTGACAGTTAACCATGCGGTCTTTCATTTCTTTTAAATATTTTAATTTTGAGTTTTCCCTTACACCTGCTGGATTGGTTATTGAATACTATTCTTCACCCACCACCACCCGTTCTGCTTATGGGGACTAATAATCTAATAACGGCCCCATGCAAAACTCTGAAAGTACACAAATAACATAAAAAGAGTCCGGAGAACTTTAAAACCTTGCAGACACTGCACTTCAAGTGCAAAAAAGAGAGCTTATTATGTGGATACAGCTGGCTCATTGTTCGCTGAAACTGAAGATAAGAGTGTACCGTATTTTTGACAAAAATTCTTGAAAACCCTGCTTATTAAGCTTATTGAATACTGCAGATTCTTCTAGGGCTACAAAGGGCAAGGAACAAAAACTACATTTTTTTTCCAGAAAAACAACTCTCCACAACGCTTGCTACGCGAGACACAACATTTCTAGGTATAAAGAAACAAAAAGCAAAAATCGTCGTTTTGACTATGATTCTTTGGTATCTCGTCCTGGAAAGCAGAGAGACACTGTTTTCGTCAAGATATACATATGTATTTTTTAGGTTTCAAATGTGTTTGTTTCGAATATACAGCATTTGATGCCTGATATTTACAGAAATTAGAACTTTAAACAATATCAATAATATCAATTTGCTATGAATTTAGTGACAATGTTACATTTTAACAACATGAAGATACCTGACAAACAAATAATAATGGAACTATTTCGATACCAAGCATTATTTTGCTTTTATACCAGTTTACCTAATTTAATTAGGTACATTTGAAATTATCGTATTCAAATTTACAAAGAAGATTTATTATTGTTTATCACAAACTTATCTGTGTTGTTATTTTTATTAACTCTACCCAAACTCATTTCTTTCTGTGTTTAGCTTCGCTGTTATTTATCAAAATTATTGCTTTAATCTATCACCATGTACTTACACGTCTTACCAATATTATCTCTTCAGACATTCATATGAAAGCACGTGTAGCCAGTAATGTTTACATTTTTAAATTTGTTTGTTTATATAACTAATGTCAATGTACTAAAAACCCTTCACATTATTTACGGTTGATCGGTACTCCTACACGTATCTGTTAAAACAATAATAATATATACATCATCTTCGTTTCAAAGCAATGTATTAAAGGTCCTTGATTTCCTTACCTACTTTTACTTACATAAACAAACTTACGTATCCACACGTGTCTTTGATAGCATCCACGTGTAGTTAATATTATTAGTCTTCATTTATTGTCTACAAAATTAAAAGTTCACGCATTCGTCGAAGTCTAGGTGTTACTGATATACATAGTAAGACAGAGGAAAGGCAATTGAGATGGTACGGGCACGTTAAACGCAGACCGTCAGATCACATGGCAAACCAAGTAAATCTCCATGGATCTTCCTCGACTTATCCAGAGGAAGACCATATAATTCCTGGATCACTGCCTTCTGCAAAAACGAAACCAATTGCAGAGACATGGCCTAAGTGACATAGTACAGGACAGGGCCTATAATTAAAGGACGAGGTGAGCTCACCCCAACAGTCGGCAGAGACAAACATTTGGGATATATAGCGAGGGAGAAGAAGATTTTTTATCTAAAATATATTGTTTAAATATTAGAATACATCCACACGTCCCATCCAAATACATATCTACATATTTTAATTTGCTAACTATCGATAATTATTATTTTTAGTTTTTCCTTGAGATAGACCATGTGGATTTGTGTCGAATGGATTCCAAGATGAGCAATCAGTTTCATACAAATCCTGCTTCTCTGGCCTGGAAAATTCTGTTTAGATTAAAATTGCCAATTAACAACAATAATAAACGACAATATTGTATTTATTTATTATTATTTTACTTTATCGTTTTTCCAAGGTACCAAATTAACTTTTAGACGTTGCTCGGGTTTGATGAGATCACCCTGCTGTACGAGTGTAGAAAAAATAAACACATTATTGTTGTATAGGAACTATGTATCAAAAAACTTAAAAATGTTGTCTTAATTTTGTTACAAGAAATGATTGTGGACAAAACATGAAAATCATCATCAGTGGCTGTGTCGTTTTATTTTCTTTGGGCTTATATTTTCATGCTCCAATCACAACAATGACATAATTAACCCGTCTTTATTCCAGACAAACCGACCGCATTGTCAATTTGATGCTTTCAAAATCATTTCAGAGTGGAAACCATTTGGTAAAGCGCTGAGGAAATGTGGGTCTATTGTGACTCAATATTTTGCATTCAATATTGTAGAGTATTATACTTTCAAAGAAGAACAATCTAAAAGTGATCACTACGTTTATTGAAATATAATTAATTATTATACAATGTACAAAAACTATCAAACGTATTGCACGCGAATTTAATTACTATCTTCTTCTTCAGCCTGTTTTTTCCATTCTTGGACATAGGGCTCCCACTTGATCCTCCACAACACCCTGACTTGGGCACACTGCATCCATCTCCCTCCGGCACATTTCTTGATGTCATCATCAGGGTTTTCCGACGCCTCTTCGGCTTGTTCTCGGTCGCCATTCTACGATCTTTTCGGTTCATCGTGAATCCCGGCATCTGGCAATATGCCCAGCCCAGCGAAACTTAAGACTCCTTCCGCTACATCGGCTACTTTGGTTCTTTCTCTTATCATGACATTCTGAATTCTGTCCTTTATTGAAATACCCAGCAACTTTCTCTCCATAGCTCTCTGTGTCACTAACAGCTTGTGCATTATTCGTTTTGTTAGGACCGATCTTTCCATTCCATAAGTTAGCACTGGGAAAATACATGCATCGAATAGCTTCTTTTTCAAATAATGAGACTATTCACGGGATTTCAGAATGTATGATAATTTCTCAAAAGCTGCCCAGACAAAAAGCAATAGTGAGTATGTATAAAAAGAAATGTATAGAAGATGATGTAGGATAGATCTTGAAATAGAAAGGAAAGAGAGATTGCAGATATACAATGATCAGCGACACGGTGTGTCAGCTCCGAGCGTTAAACCTAAAAAGCCGCGCAGTTGCCTACCTACTGCACCCCGTTAGTACTTTTTGCGAAGACAGCCAAGTGTCTTTTGGAATCTGTACTCGTGTATGTCGGTATGAAGTACCGAATTCTTTTACAGAAATGCTTTTTCACGTGTAGTTTAAGGTACACACTAATAATTAAAAAATAATAATTTTTGTTACATAATTAATAATATAAAAGTTTTCAATCTTTATTTATCTACTATTTATTCTCATTTTGCTAAGAAACTTATATATTATTTTGTATTTCTTCTCGGGCAACTAACAGGTACTATGTCAAATGTTTAGCGCACACCCAATAACAAGATGCCCCATTCTGGAAACGTATAATGTTTATGGTCTCACAGATCCAGACTTACTTACTTACTTATCGAGTCCGGAACTCAGACTTTGCCACTCCAATGTATGGCGGCGGAAATCGCCTTGTCGGTTAGTTTAATCAGGTCGTCCGTGTGGCAACCCTCGTCCAATTCTGGGCAGGACAGCAGATGGTCGTCATCCTGCACTGCCCCACAATCACAGAAGTTATCATCCTCCGTCGAGAAGCCCCACCTGTGCAGGTTGCTCTTGCAGCCACTCACACCCACCCTCAGCCTGTTCAGTGTCCTCCATATTGGGAATGGCAGGCAGTGCACTCTATTCGCCTTCTCGCTTGTGTCCATCCATGCAGAGATTGGGTCGTCCATCCACAACTCCTCTCGGCGTTGCTTCTGGGAGGTCTGCTGGTCGGCTGTGGACTTTAGGAAGCTATTCCTTGACTTGAGGCGAGGGTTTGGTGTTTTGTGTTCATAGAGTGGGTGTCTTGGGTCGTGTATCTGCTTATGCCTCTCCGCATCTGCTGCCACTCTTCTTATGATGTTAGAGGGTGCTATGCCTATTATGGGATACAATTTGTTTATGGCTGTGGGTCTAAGACATCCTGATATAATTCGTGCCATTTCATTAACTGCAACATCCACTTGGTTGGCATGAGCTGATCCAAATCATACAGGGCAAGCATATTCGGCGGCAGAGAGGCACAGTCCCAGAGCAGAAGTGCGCACCTTCTGTTTCGTGTTTAAGATCCAGACTGAAAACACAATTAAAAACCGGGAATCAAACCCGGGACCCTAGGCTCAGCAGTCAGATAAATACCAACCAACTGAAGCTGAAGTCGACCATAGTTATAATATTATAATGATATTATAATATAATATATTATATTCGTCAATTTATATCAAAGCTTCGACACGTTTCAATTTATCGAAATGACAACTCAACTGTTGGCAATATCTGCCAGTGAATATACTCGT
This sequence comes from Molanna angustata, assembly GCA_963576475.1. Lineage (NCBI taxonomy): Eukaryota > Metazoa > Arthropoda > Insecta > Trichoptera > Molannidae > Molanna > Molanna angustata. Next base: position 8,439,970 of record OY754982.1, read on the forward strand.
ACTTACCTCAAAATTTTTTTTTTTTATTGAATGTGATACTTCGTTATCAACGAAATAATTTTGTTATCAACGAAATTATTTGAACCAGCCGGGTACCTACGTAGAGTAAGTATTAACAAAATTAATTATTATAGAATAAACATGTTCATTAATGCGAGATTATTTATTTGTTTGATTTCCATTATAAAATATTTTAATTGAAATAAAAACAATATATCTTAATCTTGTTACACCGCCGATGGCTATTTATTTTAGTCTTGTCTAGTCTTGATAATGTCCTAATAATACGAAATAGCTTTCGGCCGGCGTAACAATATTTCAGTACATCAAAGAATCAAAAACATATTGTTTTTATTCAAATTAAAACAAATTAACATGGTGACATGTTGGCCCCGATCTCCTCCCGTCTTTTATGTCGATTTTGTCTCGAAAATATTTAATTCGTCGGCCGCTTAACTGAGCTTTTTTCATATTTCAATGGACCAAAATTGTTATATTATTATTTTTGTTATTATTACGTGGGAACAGAGAGAAATTTGAGATTACATTGAGCGAAAATGACCTCTTTTGAGCAGTGGCTTAAGTGTTGGATTACGTTATATCGGCCGGCTGGCGTTGTTTGTAATCCATTCATTTGGGCATTCTTTGTTGTCGGATCAACTATTTTGGCAATGTCAGTCTTTTATTAATTTGTGACCCCACAGTTGAACGTACCTACATACATACATTCAATATACGTCGAGGGATGACATTTTATTTTAAAACGTTCAAAATATGGAGGGATTATATTAAATATCTACCAGTTTCAAAGACGTCATCGTCAAAAAATTATTTTGTATACCCATTATTACTATTAGGTACTTGTATTATTAATTTGCTTTTAGGCACTGGCTTAGAATAATATTTCCACACTTTTCTATTATTACTTCAATAATTATCGACAGTCACTTAAATATCATAGTTTTGATACGCTTTAATGTAGGAGAGTCTTACATCACCAATCGCTGCTGCATAAAATTTTGAACAATGCCATAGACTCGCCTGAACTTGTCAACCTAGTAGGTATCCATGTTCCAGATAGAATGGTTCGCAGACCTCAATGTCTTCATGTTCCAACAAGTAGAACGAATATCAGGAAAAATTCCACAATTACACGCATATGCAGCCAATATAACAATTCATTCTCAGCTGAGATAGATATATTCAACGCGAAATATTATAGATTAGACATGATATTCTGAAGGTGATGCGCAATCAATATCCCTCTGTCCTGTCCTCCTAGTCTCTCTTCTCTCATTTCTCTTCTCTTCCCCAGTTGTTGTATATACAATGTGTATGTATGTAAAGGTGTGTGATATTGTTGGTATTCCAAATTGCAACAGGTAAAAACGTCTCAAGTATTTCTTGACAATTTTTTAACATCTCAATATAGACGAAGTTGGAATATTATAGGAGAACCAGGAACTCAAGGCACCTACAGGGCTTACGACCTGTCATCGGCTGGTTTACTTGTTCACTTTATGCGCTTTTGCAACGTTCACCAATTATGCCTTCTTATAGAGTTCCCTTATCGATGCAATTTTGAAAGTTCTATTTATTTTAATAATGAAAAACCAATCGTTTGAAAATAAGCTGTTTTACAGTTGCCATCTTTGGAGTACCAAAGAGACATTTTAGTAACGCCAGCTATTGGGAAATTGTTTTTTTTTTGAAATAATGAAATCAACCGTCCTTATACATGAGGTGACAGTGTTATCGCACAGATGTCACCCCTGAACGTATATATGCAACTTTAAAAATATTGGAAAAATATATCTCAAGTTTTGTTTTGCCTTTTAAGGTGAGACGAGATTGGTATATGGGGATACGCGCATGTGTGGTAAAGAGTTATCGTCGAACATACATAAAAAATCATGTCCAATAATTGATAACATCATATTTTTTTGAAGTTGGTTCAAGAAAATTTTACGTTGTAAGTATAATTAGATTCTAAAATTGGATAGATTAAGTATGTATAAGGATGGATATTAGATATGATAAAATTATTTATTCCTCAGTCAGGTATTTATGTCACAGTTTAATATTGCTAAACGGTTATTTCAATGCCCCGGGCGTATTTTAATGAAACTCAAATCGTATTATTTTTCGAAATGGCGTATCGCGCGTTCCAATTAATTTCCCTCCAAAATTCGCCGTTTCAAGATGTGAAAATTTGGTGCTATAAACATACTCTTGTTACGTAGGTTGTATGAAGCTCTCGAAAGTGCTATAGACTAGCATATAAACCATTTATCTTTTCAATTTGTGTACAAGGCGGATTTATTGAAATAAGGTCATAGGCGGATTTATTGAAATAAGGTCATTTTAGTCAGGACAATAGTTTCGATCGATTAGGCCCTTATCAACGGACCTTCCGCCCAGATCAGTTGAACAGTCAAAATTATCTTCCCGTAAAAAGGAAATAAATCTTTTTGAAACATTAATCGGTAAATTTGATTAAAAAGATATCAAGATTTATTAACTAGTTATGTCTACAATGTCAACATTGATACTATGAAAACAACACATTTTAAATTGCAGGAGGTGGCACTGCTTCCAAACGTAGATTCTAGAAATATTTCTTTTAATTCATTTCTAAAAAAAATCCATTGGTAAGTAATTCAACGTTTAACCTTTTGACGTGATCAGAGCATGTCAGTTATATGTCATATGATATGAAAAATTTGGAAACTTGTAATATTCTGTATGCATGATGCATATTATACAGGTCAAAAATGTATGAATATGCTCATTGATATATATGTTAATATTAAGATTTTCGCGGGTGAAAGATGATGGATTATTTTCTAGGGTAACCCGCGTATAGTCTTGAGAAAGACTGTTGTTTAACTCCCAACGTTTCAGCCAGATAGCACTGACCATTTTCAAGGGGGGTTTCGACTTGTATATTGAGTTGTGTTTTGAATTGGCGGCGAGCGCACACCCGTTCAACTCAGAATTCAACATCCAAGTGAGGCCCTGTACGAAGCTAACTGTCAAATTTACTTTGTGTTTGTATCGTTACTGTCTGTGACCTGGTGATTCTTTTGTTAGGGGTAGGGTTTATTTCATTGTTCTCTGTAATGGTTGTATTGATACGTACTTTCACAGAGTCATTACTTGGAATCGGTTTATTTGTTGATATTTTCGGGTATGTTTTACAATCGTTAAGTACATTTTTCCAAGTATTAGGTATTCTTATACCATCGTCCCGGCTATTCATATTATGTTCGTTTTTATGGATTTCAATGGCTTCCCGGTAAATTCGGCACGTTTCGTTATTAATGTTCGCGAGAGTTGTAGCGCTATCAAAATCTATTGTGTGCCCTTCTGTGAGAACATGGTTAACTAAAGATGATGTAAGTTTTTTATTTTTGATATCGACTTTGTGCTCTGATACGCGACAGGATATTTTTCTGTTAGAACGACCTATATATGATTTATCACAGTCCGCGCAAGGTATTTGATAAACGCCGTGAGACTCTAACGGTATGTTGTCTTTGGGGCTTCTAAGTAATGAGTTTATTTTATTGTTGGTTCGGAAAATGGTTTTAATATTATTTTTGCGTAACAAATGACTGATTTTATCGGTTGTGCCTTTGATGTACGGGAGATAAGCTAGAGATTTCGGGGGTTCAGTTGCGTTATTGGTCGATTCGTTGCGTTAACTGAACCCCCGAAATCTCTTTCGCGGGTGAAAGATGATGGATTGTTTTCTAGGGTAACCCGCGTATAGTCTTGGATATTGACTTCTGAGTTGAACGGGTGTGCGCTCGCCGCCAATTCAAAACATAACTCAATATACAAGTCGAAACCCCCCTTGAAAATGGTCAGTGCTATCTGGCTGAAACGTTGGGAGTTAAACAACAGTCTTTCTCAAGACTTTACGCGGGTTACCCTAGAAAATAATCCATCATATATATATATATATATATGTATATATATATATATATATATATATATATATATATATATATATATATATATATATATATATATATATATATATATATATATATATATATATATATATATATATATATATATATATATATATATATATATATATATATATATATATATATATATATATATATATATATATATATATATATATATATATATATATATATATATATATATATATATATATATATATATATATATATATATATATATATATATATATATATATATATATATATATATATATATATATATATATATATATATATATATATATATATATATATATATATATATATATATATATATATATATATATATATATATATATATGTTATATTTGATGTTTTCACGGGTGAAATATGTTATAATATTTTTATCTCGGTTTTCCCGTGTCAGTAGGTCTTGACTAAGACCATTTGTCTTCCGACGTTTCGCCTGAATATCACCAGGCATTTTCAAGGACTAAACGAAAAGCACGCGCGCGAAACACGTCTACTCACACTGAAAGCTCACCGTCAAGTGACTCGTAGCGTACAAGATGGCCGCTTATGTCAAATATTGTTAGCGCGACGTGATTGGCTCCTTGTGACACGCCCACCTGCTGTCGTGTTCGTTGGTAATAATATAACATATTTCACCCGTGAAAACATCAAATATAACATATATATATATATATATATATATATATATATATATATATATATATATATATATATATATATATATATATATATATATATATATATATATATATATATATATATATATATATATATATATATATATATATATATATATATATATATATATATATATATATATATATATATATATATATATATATATATATATATATATATATATATATATATATATATATATATATATATATATATATATATATATATATATATATATATATATATATATATATATATATATATATATATATATACATATATATATATATATATATATATATATATATATATATATATATATATATATATATATATATATATATATATATATATATATATATATATATATATATATATATATATATATATATATATATATATATATATATATATATATATATATATATATATATATATATATATATATATATATATATATATATATATATATATATATGTTATAATATTTTTATCTCGGTTTTCCCGTGTCAGTAGGTCTTGACTAAGACCATTTGTCTTCCGACGTTTCGCCTGAATATCACCAGGCATTTTCAAGGACTTAACGAAAAGCACGCGCGCGACACACGTCTACTCACACTGAAAGCTCACCGTCAAGTGACTCGTAGCGTACAAGATGGCCGCTTATGTCAAATATTGTTAGCGCGACGTGATTGGCTCCTTGTGACACGCCCACCTGCTGTCGTGTTCGTTGGTAATAATATTTTATCATTATTTTTGTGTTGTGATTTATTGTTAATTTTAGTTGTGACATTAATTTTATTATTGTTGTGTTTTGGGGTTATTTTCGCTATGGTATTATTAATATTATTATTGTATTGTTTGTCATATAAAATGTTCTTCCAGGTACTAGGCAAACGAACTCCGTCGTCCCGATTGTTCATTATATCCCTTCTCTTATATATTTCTATAGCTTCCCTGTAAATTCTGAGAGGTTCACTGTTTAAACTTGCTATTATTTTTGAATGGTCAAAATCTATTGTATGTCCTTCTGTGAGCGAGTGTTGTACAAGTGAGGATGTAAGTTTTTTGTTTCTCATGTCGACTCTGTGCTCCGCTATTCGTGCTTCAACTTTTCGATTGGTTCTTCCTACATAAGTCTTATTGCACGATCCGCACGGTATTTCATATACTCCATGAGCTTCAAGTGGAATGATGTCTTTCGGGTTTCTTAGAAAGGTTGATATTTTATTTGTTGTGCTGAAAACGGTACGTATGTTATTTTTGTTTAATAGACGGCTGATTTTATCGGTGACGCCTTTGATATATGGTAGTCGGGCTGTTGATAATGGTGTTTCATTGGATTTTTCTTTCACTGTTTTTGGACTCTTTAATGCTTTGTTTATTATATAGTCTGAGAAACCATTACAACGTAGAGCATTTTTCGTGTATTCTAATTCTTGTTTTTTATGCTCGTGGTCTGCAATTCTTTTTGATCTTGTTATTAGTGTTTTTGCGACTGAGCATATTTGTGCGGGGTGATGATTGGACGTTGCGTGTAGGTATCTATCGGTGTGTGTGGGCTTTCTATATACTGTGTGCCCCAGTTTACCGTTTGCGCTAACAATATTTGACATAAGCGGCCATCTTGTACGCTACGAGTCACTTGACGGTGAGCTTTCAGTGTGAGTAGACGTGTGTCGCGCGCGTGCTTTTCGTTAAGTCCTTGAAAATGCCTGGTGATATTCAGGCGAAACGTCGGAAGACAAATGGTCTTAGTCAAGACCTACTGACACGGGAAAACCGAGATAAAAATATTATAACATATTTCACCCGTGAAAACATCAAATATAACATATATATATATATATATATATATATATATATATATATATATATATATATATATATATATATATATATATATATATATATATATATATATATATATATATATATATATATATATATATATATATATATATATATATATATATATATATATATATATATATATATATATATATATATATATATATATATATATATATATATATATATATATATATATATATATATATATATATATATATATATATATATATATATATATATATATATATATATATATATATATATATATATATATATATATATATATATATATATATATATATATATTAGCAATAGTGATATTGTGTACTGGATAACTTCACACATAAGACGTATTATATTATAAAATGACGTATTTGTCTTTTCTTCTGGATGCTTGTCTCTACCCTGTCGTCTTAATGGACAGGGAAAGATGATAGGGTAGAGAGTTTTTCAATTAAAAAAAACAGATTCGCTGAAAAATAAACATGATAAAATTAACAATTATTACAATAAATATTTATAAATTAAGCATGTTTTCGAGTGTCCCGTAAGAGTCGGGTAATCGAAAATACAACAGGCAACAATAACATCTGACATAGTTCAGCAATGAGGTTCACCACCCATTCTGAATGTAGTGCCTTTTAGGTGAGACGAGACTGGTGTGTGGGTATACACATGTGTTGTGCTCCCTTTTATAATGCAATGCACACCTTTCGCTGGTTACCCCACATTGTGGGATATGCCGTGATGGTATGAATGAATGAATGAATGAGGTCATACCTTCGATCCAACCAGTGCCACGTAATCATCAAAAAATTGTGTAAATAGTGCCTTAAAAGAAAAGAAAATAAAACAGACTGATTGTAACAATGAAGATAAGAGGACGCAGAAGGATTATCGTTCAAGAATTAGATCTTCTTCTTCTTTTTAGCCATCTCCCCACTACTGTACCATCCTCTTATCTTGTCATATTGTTAATTGTACATGGTACTACGAGGACCCTTTTCGTCCTTCTAGCACTGATTTTTTTCTCTAATTTTCACTCTTTAATATGTTTTCTCAGTATTGTGTTGTACCATGCTTTCCTGTAATTTTAATATATTATTTTTTATCGATTAGTTGTGACCATAATATTGTGAACTAATATGTATGTACATTTTCTGTAACGATGAACGCATGAAGCCAAGTGTTCGTTAAAGACACTATGGGGGATAAAATACAATAAACTGTATCTTGGATGTAACTACCTACATATATCGTCGCCCCACGAATTTAAGTGGTAGGTACCTGAAAAATAATTGTTGTAGGTGGTACCAACAGAATTGTATTTTGTGTTTCGCTTTTAGTTTTTGGTTATGAAAATTGGCTTTCGGTTGTTTTAGCAAAATCAGATTTTCGTAATGGTTTTTTTAGAAAATATATAATTGTAATATAAAGAAACACTCTTCTTTTAAATAAAAATAAGAGATATTCCACCATATTTTTTGGTTTCGACCTAGGCACTTTGTCTTCGCAAGGTCTCCATTTATGAATTCGTGGTGCCCATCTGTGAAGAATAAGATAATCATATCTTAAGTTGGCTTACTTAAATTAAGACGTTTTAAACTTCAGCAGAGTGAATCGAAATTGCAAAATTGGTTTCAGAGCACCGTTAACTCTTTTTTTTCTATGTATATCCCTATTCGATCTTTTATTACTCTGGAACATTATGTAAAATGTATATACTTAGTTTCTTGATGTACTTATTCATCTATGTTATTGTTCTAAGTACCTATTTACTCTACAAAATTTGTTTTTATTTCGTTACTTTCAAACAACATCACTTTGGACATTGATACATTAATTTCAGGTCCATTCTGCACACATCCTTTAATATCATTTTAACCAACCTTCAAGTACCATTATTTTATCTTATTTGGAAACTTACCAACTTGTCAATATAAAAAGTCACCCAATTAAACAGTTTTACGGAATAATAAGAATAAGAAACTAAAAATATCAACACTGGTTAGTTGGAAGTTAGATGCATATGACAATGAACTTCTACAGCTTATTGCACAGGGTGCAAGGAAATGTTAATTATTATTATTATAAAGTTGAGCAAACATGTAGAAAATTAAAGGAAGGATAAATTTGGGACACGATAAGGAAATTTTGTAGAATATAATGGGGTGGATAAGAAGGAATATAATTTTTTCAATTATCTTAAATTTTGATATCTATGTATGTGACTATTTATATCACAATAAATACAAATATTGTAAATAGACAATAATTTATATCTCTACAACACCCACAGAACGGGTAATAGATTTATACGTATTTAAATAAATAAATAAATCATCACCTACTTGTAATAAATATACCTAATAATATCAAGTCTTGTCTGTCGTATGTAACTCTGTTGTATGACGGTGTCATACTGTGTACGTACATAGTGTTTGATGGGGAGAGGAATAAAGATTATGGGGGTAAGGTGAGATGTCTAATATATCCCGAGGCAGTGACGTCACCACATGTGGTGGGCGGTGAAAGTTAGGGGTAGTAGAGGGGCAGGGTGTGTTATATTTAATAAATTACCCCTGAGGAACTGATACGATGCCGCCACTGCTATTAGGGGCGTACCTATATTTTAATTTGTCACATATTTATATTGGAGTGGGTAAAGACAAACTAATATTTATTTATTTAACATATTATGTTCCAATACACATAAAAAATTAATTCACTAGTATAGCAATTTTTACAATAGTTTTTTTTTGCAATGTCTCATCAAAAAGATTGTAATCTTGTGCTTGATGAGGGAATCACTTACACTGACAAATAACAAAATATCAAATATAAAGCAATTAAATCATAGTCATACATAAACAAATAATCAAACAAACATTAAAAAAATGAAAGATAAGGAATACAGAATATTGAAACATATCAACAACAAATCGAAAACAACCAATTTAGAATGTTAGATGCACTTTTAATTTTATTTTAACATTTTATTCCCAAATAAATTTAGTTGTTTTGTATTTGCCTTGTATTACATTTGTGTGTAACATGGTATGTATCGTTTTGCATATTTTTCTAAGCGATCTCATTTTTGTGGCCTTTATACTGATTTCATGCTTTCACGCCATGTCTTCCATGTTCCTAAATGCGAAACATAGACATGGCACGAAGGCATTAATCACTGATCTTGATGCTCCATTCATTCACTCCAGCACTTTTATTTCAATATCTTTATCTGGTAATCTCATCGAAACATACTTCTTCTTCATGGTCACAATCCTAGGATTGATTTTCACCAAGCACTCCCATCTTTCCACATAATATATCTGTTGTCCGACAGCCTCTTCATGTCTTGGTAGCTGCCACAGCGCATATCACTTAGGTACCTACCTATCATATTATATCTGCACTGATTTTTTTGTTGTTGTTGATAGTAACAAAATTTTTACGTTAAAATTAACCGAACTATAGTGACTACAAAACATTTGGTTTTGTGCAACTAAATGTTTTGTGCACACAGCCCATACAGTGCAGTCATAAATAGATAAACCTTTATTACTGATAAGAAAGGTTTGGCTAAAACGCAGGCAGCCAGTTCGGTTGTCATAATATTTTTTTCAGTGTGTTTCTAGGGCGACCTCAATAGTTTCTGCCCCCTCGTCATTCCTTCGGCGATAGTAACAAGCAGACCCGGATGCCCAATGTTGTGGCCTATCCATTTGGATCTTTGTGGGGCAACCCTCTATATGAGTTTTCTCTTTTCTCAGACTGCTCTGTAGCACGTCGTTTAGAATGTGGTCGGACCAATGGATCCTAGCCATGCGTCTGTAGCACAACATATGGAAAGCAGCCAGACGTCCATATTATCTCCGGACGATAGCCCACGTTTCGCTGCCGTAAAGCAGCATTCGCTGACAGCATTGATATCAATGTTAGGAGATTGAAATATCATAGATTTTTTGTTGAAGGCATCTCTTGCCTGTTGAACTCTAGTTGAAACGTACCACCCAGATATAAAATATGATTGTTTACTAACGCGAAAATAATCTGTTCTTTAACTAGAAGTATACTTAATCTTCTTATACAGCGTTGAACCGAGTTGAATATAGATGTAGGTACATACTGGAGTTTTGTTGCTGAATCGAAGTATAAAAATAGTAGGTACAGATTGTTTTGAATCTGTTCGGGGGGAAAGATTGTGGATTGAAGGGTTTGTGTGGGTGTCCCCTTCTCGTTGTGATGGTGTTTAGGTAGGTCCATTTACCATACAAGAGGAACGATGAATAACCAGACGTGGGCGAAATTATTATTTTCTTGTATTTTCTATTTTGTTTACTCGTATTTCCGAGAACATTTCAATGGGATGAATGTCGTCTGGAAAATTTACAAATTAAATATTTGCCGGGCTGTTTCTATTTTTTTTGTTATTTCCTCTGTCTGTCCGTTTTTGAATATACAGAGGTGTGATGCCGGTTTTGTTAGAATTTGATGTCAGTGGAATTTATCGATGTTTAAGATTTTTATTGCGTTGTCGTTTTGAATTATTATTGATTTTTAAAATACATAAATACTTAATTAACGAATCGTCAGGTAGTATGTGACAGTTATTATTTATAAGAATAATTATAATTTATGTAGCACAGTTCAGTAGGTAGGTAATACAAGATCACTCCAAGAACGCTATAACTCGTTGTTGGTTCTGAGAAGCAAAGTAGTTTTATTTGTTTATTCAACACTGTTTTGTACATGCTTAGATTATTACATTATACAAATGGCGGACTTAACGCCCGTAGGCAATTTCTACCAGTCAATCACACTATTTAATACAAAAGCAAAAAGTAATTTTTTAATAAAAAAAAATAAAAAACAACAACCATAAAGAAATCAAAATCATTGACAGTTAATATAAAAACCAACGATGGAGTAAATAAGGAATTAAAATTGTAGGTATGTATGTGGATAGGAAGTGGATAGCGTTTATTTATGCCGTTGTTTCAACATTTCAGTAGAATTGTCAAATTTGCCATTAAATTTATTTATTTTATTTATTTAACTTTTTGTACATAATATAAACAAATATAATTCACCCTGGGGGACTTATTGCCATTAGGCAATTTCTTCCAACCAACCAGATTACAGATACAGAATTATATATGTACATCCTTCCTTCTTTAGTAAATATTACGTAGCAAAGGGAAGGAAGGAAAAGGAGAGGGATCAGGTATTTTGGGAGAGATATCCCTGCTTTAGTCTTTTCTTGAAAATGGAAAGCGTGTTTGACGAAGTTATATCAGGACTCAAATTATTCCAGTCTTGCTGAACTTATTTCAAAGGAAGAACTGAAAAATTCAGTGTTATGAATTGGGATATTTAATCTAGCACGTTCAGCAGATCGAAGCGATAGGCCGTGATTAGATAAATAGGTGAATTTGGTTTTAAAGTACTGCTGTGAATTAGGGTTAAAGAGCGTATTGTATAGAAGTGACAAAATATGTATATTTCGCCGTTGTCGTATCTTAGGCCGATGGAGAAGATTACGGTAAGAGGAAATGTGATCGAATTTTCCAAAGAAGTAGCGGATACAAACATTCTGGAGGCGCTCGAGTTTGTTGAGATGCTCCTCGTTCGCATCCAAATAACAAACATCGGCATAGTCAAGGAAAGGACGGAGAAGCGATTGTGCTAGGGTTATTTTGCAACGCAATTTCATGCAAACTATAGTCATTGATATAATACATTGATGGCATAAGTTTTTGCGTCTATGCCATACTATATAACATATATTGAGGAAAACCTCGATGAACGTACAATAGACTCCGAAATGTAAGCATTTCCCACAAACAGAGAACATAACTCATCCTAGCGTTACGGAAAACCCGACCATAAATACGCTAAGATAAGACTCCTTATTGTCTGTTGAACAACTAACTTCATTGTGATTTTCCATTATTGACCGGTTGTGCATAAGTTTTAAATTAATATGTTTTGAATGTGTGATTCGGTATCTAGGGGAAGTAATATTGGCCGGTGTCATTTCATTACACGTGTGGGATTGTGCGGGTCGGAGGATAATTTAATATAACTTAATTATGTAATTATTAAATAACACCAGAGCATTTAAAAAAAATTATGAAGACGACGGTTATTTGATGTCACCTTTCTAGGTCAGGTTTATAAAAATTGTCATAAGATCTGCCTTATGCCGCCGAGTGCTGGGCTCTGAAGAAGAGCCACCATCATAACATTCAGAGAATGCTGAGATGAACGGAGGGTGTGACTATGGTTGGCTGAGTACAGAATGACCATGTCCGAGAAAGCTTTGGCGTTACCTTGATGACCGATTAATTGCTCGAAAGTATAAAAGACTAGAGGACAACATGATACACACAGCGATGGACATCCAAATGCAGGCCAGAAGACCAGGCAGAACGCTGACAACGTGGCACTCCACCATCAGAAAAGAGTTTCGGATGGCTGGCTTACGCGATGGAGATGCACAGGAGAGAAAGACTTGGCGAATGAGGATGAGGAGGGCCGACCCCACATAATGGGAATAAATGGCCAGGGTGAAGAAGAAGAAAACTCTTCTAGATCTTTTCTCTGGATGATTGTTGTTACAGCTTCCGCAGTAGCCATGATCTTTCGGCGTGTTGACCTGACGATTTAAAATCTTCTAGTGTTCCATGTAATGAAGAATAGTCGCTTCATAGAATGGAAAATGTTTTGGGAAAGCCAGGTTTACCTCTGTCCATGCTTTAAAAGTTGTTATTATCGCAATTAATCCGCTGTTTTTGGAACTCAGGACATCGACTTGCCTCTGTGCCACAGCGGTCGGCTTGTTTCTTAGCATGCTCGATCTCAAAACGTGTTTTTATTCAATCTATTAATCCTCCAACCTCTTTATTGTCATAATATATTCTCGGCGAACTATTATGGTCATAGACCATATATATTTTTATACAATGAACACACAATATACAAAGGACATGGTTCTATGACAAGCTCTTGAAGAATAAAGGTATAGCTATGTTTTGTGTTGTTGTTCAGAGATATACATACAGATGCATTTTTAAAATAAGCTATCTATAGTTCATCGGCAGAATATACATAATTGTAGGACTCAATGAACTAAAGATTTGCTTTTGAAATGAACGTATAAAATAATTATGATTTTGATTGAATAATAAATAGACTAGATTGTATATTTGGGATTTTATAATTGATATTAACCCAAGTCTGTGTAAGATTGCAAGATAGAAAGAAATAGCGTTATTTCCTCTTTTCCAGTTTTGCTATAATAGTAAACGGACTATTCAAATTTAGAAAAAAATATACAATTAAAAGATACATTTTCGAAATTTGCAGTCTATCTCTTTATATTCTTGTCTATCTCAATATAAAGAGAAAACGGACTTTGTTCTTATCACAAGATTAGAATTTACAGTATTTTATCTTTGACCTTTACTTTATCTTCTTCAATATAAGGAGAAAACGGACGATTTTGGTTTCCAAGATTAGAATTTACTGTATTATATTTTTGTCTATCCCAGTATAAAGAGGACACAGACAAGTTATGTTTACAAGATAAAAATTTACAGTATTCTTTTACCTTAATATATTCTTTTATATAAGGAGAAAACGGACGATTTTGGTTTCCAAGATTAGAATTTACTGTATTATATTTTTTGGCTAATCTCATTATAAAGAGGACACAGACAAGTTGTGTTTACAAGATAAAAATTTACAGTACCTATTCCTTGTCTATCTCGGTATAAAAATGAAACAGACGAAGATACACAGTATTCTTTTATCTTTGTATATTTCAATATAAAGATGCAACAGACGATTTATGTTTACAAGATAGAAATTAACACTGCCTATATTTCCAAATCTTTTAAAAAAATCGAAAAAAGCCGAAATACCCCAACTAGATAATTTAATTGTCTATAAAAAATATTAACATTGTATTAGCACATCTCAATTTTTTTTTAACAATTTTTGTAAAAATTGAATTTAGTGACGACATTGCTTCATACAATTTGTATGGCATTAGCCTATACACAATATATAAGAAGACTTAATAGTTTGATACTTAATCTCCAAACATACATACAGAACCATCATGCTGTTTTCATATTCCGGGTAGGAAAAGAGGACTGACCTCCATACTGTCCTATCTTGACATACATACCAACATGTGTTAAAATTTTCAATAATTTGGATTTATGGGTTTATAGTTTGATTATTATTCTTCAACTTTACATACTATCGCTATCGACAGTTGGATCTCGTGTGTTACATGCAGCTAGTTCTATTTCAATATCAATATCTCAAAGTAGGAAAGAGACGATTTAAGTTTAAAAAACAGAAATTTACGGCACTCTTTTTTTCTTTGTTTATCCCGTTATAAAGAGGAAACATGCGATTTAAATTTACAAAATAGCGCCTTTTATATGCATATTCCATTATAAAGAGGATAATGGCAATTTAAGTTCACCCGCTTTTTTATTTACCTTTCCCGTTATAGATACCAAGCTATTGACAAAGATCTTGAATCGAGACAAATATACAAGAGACATACAAAAAAATAAAATGAGGCATTTCTCAAAAATGGCGGTTGTTCTTATCACGTAGATTCTCAATTTCAAAAAACGAGAGACCCTCATAAAAAGGAATAACCGTTAACTCTGAAAATAAAGGATGCTTACATTGAATAAATAATCCTTATCCCTTAATCGCGCCACCTTCTCATCCTTTTCGTGTTCTCATCTTCCCCTTCAGGATCGTAAAAATGCAATCATATTCAAGCTTGAGTTTTCTTTATGAATACGAGTTTACGTAAGCTTTTATCGCCTAGCAAAAGTACCACCTAGTCATGAATTTATAACTCGGGGTTCAATGTAAAAAAAAAAACATCTACCGTTCGAGTGGAAACTGCAACGGAATATACATAAGAATCGCTCTTTCTTCTCGATGGTTGCATTTGTTGTTTTACCGAGTTTGCCGCCATTTCTACAGTCGTTATGAATTTTTAAATTCACTCGGAAGTCAAAAAATACTCATCGGAATTACTCTGTGATTTGTTTTAACTTACAGAAAAACGGACCTTTTTGCTCGTTCATCGCTCGACTGTAGATGTAGGTATTCATTTCACGTAGTTGATATGAATGCTAAACTGCCTCAAGGGATGAAATCCGGTGTCTCTTTCTAATGTTTACTCCGCAGTTAAAAAGATTGCGAGTGTACTTGGAAATTATGCATTTTCCATTGTGTTCCCGTCTCTCTCCCTCCCACTCGAGGTGATTTGTGCGGAAGAAGGAAATGAAACGTTCGTTTTATGTAATATGCAATAAGTTTCTCTCCTTCGAACATTTGCGTCATAGTCCGCGGAAAAGGGACGCCATCACGAGCGTGCAAGCGCTGTGCATTTGGACGCGGGATCTCGCCAAAAGTGGCATTATATTCGCATCGATTCTTTCGGGGCTCGAAGCGTTCAGTTGGACGTTTTTTTCTCGGAAGTAGATTTCCTCCTTTAGTTTGTTTCCCTCCTGCAATTTTGTGACGGGTTAATTTTCACCATACGTGTGAAAGGGAGAATTGTTCGTCGTTGTTCTCCCTCCCTCTTTAACCTGGTTCAAGGTCACCTTATTGCGCAGTGAAAGGCTAAATTAATTTCGCTTTGGTCTCTATGTAATTGAAAATGATCACGTGTCTGTGTATGTGTGCATTTGCTCTGTAATAAACAATAAAGGTAGGTGTATTCAATAAAGGCTTGCTTCTGTGTTGGTGCATTTGTTGTGAATCTATTTTATAAGTCCTTTTATTGAGTTGCGGTGGAGACACTACTACATATGTATTAGTTTTGAAGGGGTTGTTTTGGATCAGTCCATATCTGTTTTGTTTCATGCAGTTGCTGTGTTGACTATGTAATTATATAATTGTCCTCGTAATTTTATTATTTCGAATTATGAAATTAATTGCATCCTTCTTTTAGGTATCTACACCGAACGCTGTAAGTGCAATGTAACTGTTTTATCTGCAGTGATGTATTGTTAACATTTCCTTATACAATGTTCAGTTTATTACTGATTGTAAATTTCTTCAGGGGGCAAGTCCCGTCAAACGGTGAAATCAAAACCCTCATGATTACCCATATCATGGATATAATTGTCATATGGAGTTCTATAATATCTTAACATATTATAGAGCTCCATATGATCATTTTTTCCAAGATATGGGTAATCATGATGGTTTTGATTTCGACATTCGATGGGACTAGTTCCCCTGACTTTTTGATGTTTCCACCCCAGGGTTTCAGTTCTCTATTTTTGATACGCATTAAATTTATGTAGAGTTCAATATTATGGGCCAATCGTAGCAACTTCAAAAAAATTGTTGACACTCGGGAAAGTAATAAAATCAGTATTTTTTTACAAATAATTATTTTCTTTGTAGGTTTTAAATTATTATTTACTGTGTAATGTCAAAATGAACGAACGGAAATTTGTATTTTGAAAGTTTAAGCAACGCAAGTTGATTGTTGTTTAAGGATTGTTGAAAATAATTCTCAAATTCTGCTTTGCTAACGAAGCATCTAGATAATATATCGAATATATCGTTTAGGGGTAATCAGGTATCGATTTCCACCCAAATTTCCACCTCTCGATGGCGTCCAAGAAAATTCAAAGAAAACATATTACAAATGTAGGTATACATTGCTTATTTTTTTATGCGTTTAAGTCATAAAGCTGTTTGCTTATTATATTTTTTTATATCCTATACACGTTCACATTTAATTTGTTTCTATACGTACATTTGTTTATATATTCCTAGCGGTAGTTCCAAACTCTTCGTTAATATTATTTATTTTAACTCCTATCTGTAACTTTTTTTTAACTTTTCTACGGACAATTCTTGGTAGAACTCCATTTCAAATAATAAATAAATTTGGAATGGTAAAATAAAACCAAAGTTTTCAGTTTTACTAATTTATCGGTATTCCTATCGGTAATCCTAGATTTATTCATTTACATTATAGGTACTTGTTTATATGTTCCTAGCGGTAGTTCAAAACTCTTCGTTTATATTATAAATTTTAACTCCTATCGGTAGTTCTAGATTATTTGTTACATTATAGGTACTTGTTTATATATTCCTAACGGTAGTTCCAAACTCTTCGTTTATATTATTAATTTAAACTCCTATCGGTAGTTCTAGATTATTCGTTTACATTATAGGTACTTGTATATATATATATTCCTAACGGTAGTTCCAAACTCTTCATTTATATTATTAATTTAAACTCCTATCGGTAGTTCTAGATTATTCATTTACATTATATGTACTTGTTTATATATTCCTAGCGGTAGTTCCAAAATCTTCGTTTATATTATTAATTTTAACTCCTATCGGTAGTTCTAGATTATTCATTTACATTATATGTACTTGTTTATATATTCCTAGCGGTAATCCAAAACTCTTAATTCATATTAATTGTATTTCTATATGTACTTGTTTATATATTCCTAGCGGTAATCCAAAACTCTTAATTCATATTAATTGTATTTCTATATGTACTTGTTTTTATATCTCTAAAACTAATCTACGAGACGTTTGTCATTTAATTTGTTAAATATTGAATTGATACTTTTCATTAACTTTGCGGAGGCGGCTAATTTACCTTAAATGGTGTAAAGTTACCTCTAAGCTTTACGTTCACATATCTGTATATATTTTCTTTACCTCTTATGATTGACCCAGACTCTTTGTTCACGTTTAACTTGTTTCTATTCCTTCAAAACTTTTCAACCCTAGTCTCAGACTCTTATTCACAAGTTATTTAGCTAATCTCAGCCCTTTCGATAACATTTTTCTCATTTCTTAGCCCCAGATAATTAGTTCACATTTTGCTTTTATATCTCTAAGACTAATTCCCCGAGTCGTCGTTTCATTTGGTTTGTAAAATACATAATATTTAATTCTTGGCTATAATGAGCGACGGGGGAATCTAATTCGCTATTATATTATTTGTTTACTACTTTACAACACAGAAAACTTTCTATGTATTTGTCAACGTGCCAAATAAGTGTCGATAATTAATAAATCTTTGAATATTCATGAAATGGCGAGATATTCCTGTTAATTAATTTGGCGTGAAAATGAATAAATATGAACTACGCCGATAGCCAATTCAGCATGCATTAATTGGTTCGGAAAAATTAGCTCTGGTGCTTTTCTTTATCTTTTTTTGCATATTATTATTATTTATTTCATATTTGAAAGCCTCACACTGAGCCAATTTATTTTCTTTTTGATGAAATATTTATCGTCTCAAATATGCCTTATTTTAGTTTAGTTTATCTCTACTAAAGCATATTTTTTTCTCTATTGTTTCAGGTGAGTGTCAACGAGTTTATAATGCGTGCTGATTTGTATTAACTTTCTTCATCGAATTACGATTCGGACTGAAAAAATCTATGTACCTTGATTCAAACTACGAGTATATACCTACTGACAGAATATGGTTTCAACGAAAATTGTAAGTATTTTGTTAGTTCCTTTGATATGCTTTGTATTTTTACTAATTAAGTGTGTTCATTAGGTGGAAGTTCATTTTAAAATTATTAAATCAAATTTTAAAAAAGTATTTCTCCACAGATTCAATATATTACTACCGAACGTTGTCTCTGAGACTAGTTGATATTGAATAATCTCGGCGAAACGTTTGGTCGTAATAAATCGGATCTGATCAGGTATATATTTTTTTATATTACCTATGGTAATTTGCTGTGAATCGAACAATAAAACAATTAAATGATTTATTTTTAAAATTATTCATTATAAGTAATTGCCATACGGTAATAATCTCGCCACTTGCGCAGGGTGCAATGAAGTGTTTGTTATTATTATTATTATTATATATCCTTATCATTAATTTTCTGTTCTCAAAGGTCAACACATTAATACTCAATGTCATAATGTGATATATTTTTAGTATTTTCATCTATATCAATAAAGCAAAGTATTCTGACTGACTGACTGACTGACTGACATACTCACTCATCAACGCACAGCCCAAACAGCTAGCTTATCGTAGAGAAGTGAAATTTGAAAATCAAATAGGTTAATAACAAAACCATCATTTTTTGGGAAATTCCGCTCTTTATGGGGTAAAAATTAGGGTTGAAAGATTTTTAGAATATCTCGAAAACTAGACGTGATATGAACTTGAGATTTGGCATATCGATACTTCTATTAAAAATAGTAATAGGATTAGTAAAGGGATAAAAAGGGCGTATGAAAATAGGGATAATTTTTAATTGCTTATTGATAAGCCAAAAAAACTATTTTTTTCGGAATCTCAAAAACGGTTTTCTTAGAATGGGTCAGAGTGTGTTATTCTGTGCTTTAACAAAGTCAATAAAAAGGTGCAAATGGGTGGGGGGTAGTTATAACTTAAGTTTCATTTCTCAGAAAGTAATTAAGTTAGAAAGCTGTAAATAAATATTTATATTCTTATTTTAAAATAAAAATATACGTATTTCATTGTTTTGTCAAAAATTAAGTTAAAGAGGTGTAAAAAGATCGTAATTATTTTAGTTTTGCATCATACCAGTTGAGTCGTCTCAATAACATTAATTATTTTTGTACTGCGCAATTTTGGTAGGTTTGTGTTCCTTTGTACATACTTGCTTTCAACATCCATCACACTGTGAAATATTTAGATACACAGTCCAATGTAACCATCACCACCAGAACTGCGAAGCCGCAGGTGACAGCTAATCATTATTATATTCGACTTTTCCTCGTATAATGTTTTTCAGTAGAATAATATAATGGATAATAATAATATGTTTTGTCGTAGTTAGGTATGTGGAAACTGGCTTCTTCGATTTTATAAAGATTTCTCAAAGATACTTCAATTTCAGGATAATTTATATGATTTCATAATTGAATTACCAAAATTAGTTTATAAAATATAACTAGACTGCTTTTATTACTTTGTTGAAACAAAGCTTCTTTAGTAGGTATTTTTATTTTCAGTGAATATATCCACAATCTTTGGAGTTGTTCTTTGATCTTTTGTACGTTATTAACAATATTAAGTACCTGGTATATAAGTTTTTTAGGTAGGTCGTAGGTATGTGGTTTTGTTTTAAGTTTTTGGTGTTTTACTTGCTTTATGAATTTAACTTTAGTAATTTTAAGATGCTTTCGTTTACACAAGTCCATGATTATTAATTGTAAAAACAATTATAAATTGAAACACAGTTAAATTCCACAATGAGTATTTAATGGCCTAAGCGCTTTCACCAATCTCAGTTGGCATCCTCAGAGGCACTATTTATACTATGAAGTATGTAAGTGTTTTTACAATTTAGAATTTAACTTTATTTGATAATGGAGAGCTATAACTTCACATACTTCACGCCAAATTTTCATTGGTATATATTATTAAAAAAATAAAATTAGCTAAAATTATTAGGTTAAATGAGCTAAGGAAAAAATCACGGTATCAAATAGGTAAAAAGGGCTAAGGAAAAAATCACGGTATCAAATAGATATCAAATAGGTAAAATGAGCTAAGGAAAAATCACGGTATCAAATAGATATCAAATAGGTAAAAGGAGTTAAAGAAAAATTCATGGTGTCCCATACCTACCTATGAAAAATTCATAGGTATGTGTTAAGTACGATTCTTTTTCTTTCTATTGCACAAGACCAGACACTATGGTATATTATATACTAATGCAGTTTCGATTTGAAGCTATTAGATATTTTAAAGTGTAACGAACAATATTGGTTGTAATCGTAGTGAAACGACCAATTTTGATTGTTATCGTAGTGGAACGACCAATAAAATCCGTTACAATTGTAAAAATTGTTTAAAATTTCATTCAGATTTTTCTTTTGACATTTTATCGAGTTGCATCAGAACGAAATAAGATCGGTAAACGTCTCGTTACATACAATATTCTCCTTGCGCCGAATCTTTTCTCCGTTATGGGAGCAGTGAACGCTTAGTAAGTCGTTAAATTAACTTATTCACGAGGCGAAGTTTCCAGAAAAGAAGGTGAAAACTTCGGGTGGAGTTTGAATTCTTGACAAATTCTCGGTAGAGAGTCGGTCCCGAGGCGGTCCATGTAGGGTCTCCCCATTCCAAACCAACAACAGAACCCCGCGAGTTTTTAAAGGAAACAATTCGTCCGATGGTCTGGAAACAAACTTAATTGTAAACTTTAAATTTGATTCATTGTTTCGTTTTGATTTATCAGAGTTCAACGAAACTGTTTATACAGTTGACATTTTATATTTTTTTGCAATAAAATACTCCATTCTATATTTTATGTTCTCTTATAACATTTCATTTTATATATGTAGCTTGAAAACGGCCAAATAAAAACATTTCTTTTAAATCTGGAAAATACTAAAATAAAGACGTTGCCTGGATACGGCCAGATAAAATCATTTCATTTGAACCTGGAAAAGACCAACATAAAAACGTTTCTCCGCTTAACCGCGATTTGAAAACGCTTCTATATACAGTTGAGGAGGTACACCTTTCTGTTGTACAAGGAATTATTGTATGTGTACTGTGTACAGTATACATCAGGTATAAGAGGCGAACCCATTCAAGCGTCGACACGGCGTTTATTCGAGTGAGGCGAAATGTAAATAAAAATAATCTTATATCTATCCGTCTGATCCTTGGCATGGTCCTTTGTGTGTCGGAATCCTATTTTCCTCCCCAAATGTACACCTATCTATCTACCATAAGCTCCTTAAGTATTGTTAACATTTTCAATTCTTTCATAACTTTGTACATCTCTGCTGTATGCAAACATGCGCATCCTTTTTGCTGTGTTTCATAATTCCAGCGACTGTCTGAGATCGGACTTAGATCGTTTTCTAGTCTGTTGATTTTCACATCGATAAATAATCAACCTTCTGGCGAGGTCGTTTACCAACCCAACCAGCAATCCACGAATACACGAATATGTTTTTGTGAATGTTAAAGCATCTACAGGATAATGACCCAAAATGTGTAGTAAAGTTCTAAAATATTTGATCTTTTAAAGATACCTACTCACTATCAATGAACATACTAAATGTGATAAAATGGCTTGAAGAGAAGCAATGTCTCTTTTCAGCTTAAACTAGCATTTAGTCTCTTATTTGTGAGGCAGTGATTAAGAAATCAATAAAATACCAAGGAAAAAAAAGTCTTTCGCGGTGAATTATGGGAAATATGTAGCAGCCAGCGACATACCATAAACTTCGTCATTGTGATCTTTCAAAAGAATGCGCATGGTCTTCCAAGAGTCCAAACATGAATGAACTGGAATTTTGACATATTTGTTTATCTATACACCATATGTAATGGGCTTTTTAACAGAAGTCCACATATTCAGAAGATTTAAACAAGAGTACAAGACCTCAAACGTAGTCCGTTAATGAAGGAAGGACATTCCGATTCAATTAGCGAAAGTGTGAATTTCTTCCTAGAAACGAGAAGCACAATAGATCGTACACATTGCAAACGGAATTGTACAACTCTCTCCGAGATCCCATTAAATATGCGGATCACGTGGCTAAGATGAGCAATTTAAAAGCATTCATGACGTTTTTCAGCTACTTATTAAATTGTGTCACTCAAAAAAGGGCCAATTAACTCGGAAAGTCATAATCGTGTCCGATCTTGTATGTTTTTTTATACTAACAATTTGTACGAGACAATTCGATTGTATAATGGTAAAGAAGTCAACAGGTAATCGAAAAGATTCAGTTAAATACTTCAGCTTATAATATTACACCGCGAATTAATAACCAGATTAGCGTCAGAAATATTATCGTTAATTGGTAAAGGGTTTATTATTCCTGCCAATAAATCCTTAACTCGTCAAATTTGAATACCGTTAATTACATAACGATTTTATCTGAGAATCCGTTACTTCATTATATCAAAACAATCTGCCAATGAATGTTCTTGTATTTACAGGAGTAGGGATGGTAAAAACTGCCTGATTCGTTAAGATTAATCTAAGAGTCTCGTATTTTTTTTTGTGTTTATAGAAAGTTTATATTATTTGTTTCTTCTTCTTCTTGGCCGTGCTATTCATTCCTGAAGGCCGGGTCCATCTTGGAAAGCCATTTTATTTGTTACGATGATATAATTCAATGTCAGTTTTGGGTTTTTTAAAGTGTTTCTCTCACATTATATAGGTATACTTTGAAACACATTATGAACATATTTCACAATTTTTAAACAACTTCTCAACGAGTATCATGTAGAGAGTGCACACTATGAGTTTTGTCGTGATGTGTATGTATGTATGGCGTACGCCGTATTAGGCATACACCGTATCCTTTTTGTGTCCTCTCTACAGCCCAAACTATAAGTCCGATCGACTTCATATTGACATCATATGTGTAAAATGCATATACCTAGAGCTGATTAGTTTTTCTATAGACAGCTTTTTATTTCTTGTCTATGATTTCGTCATTTACGTTGTGATTTTTTGTGTCCTCTCTGCAGCCCAAACTATAAGTCCGATTGACTTCATATTGATATCATATAATATATGTAAAGTCCATAAACTTGGAGCTGATTAGTTTTCCATAGATATCCGTTAATTTCTTCTCTATTATTTCACCTGTCCAAATTTTGAAAATGCTCTCACTGTCTGGCAAATGGAGGTGTTTTTATATTTTTTGAACTTTTGATACAATAAAAATACACTCTTCAAAAAGGATTCAAGGATTGTCAAAATTTAAAGAAATAATCTATGGTCTGCCATATCAATGTGAAATAAATTTCATATTTGTATGAAAAATGTATGTAACTGAAATAAAATAGATTATGTAGGTATGGTAAAATTGTGTGATCAACTTCATATTGATATTGTATACGTCTCCATAGACAAGTGTATTTTTTACTCTCTACTTCTATATTCCTCATGGGGTAGGCAGTGAGAACCGAACACCGCATTCTTCTATCTTGACACATACATCGCCTCATCAACATTGATACACTATCTCATACATGCTCATCTTGCTAGTAATGCATTTTTATATAAATTTCTCAGCAAGTGTAATGTAGTAAGTACATACTATGAGTTTCGTGACAATTTATTTATGTGTATGGTGTATAGTGAAAACTTTTGTCATCTGGGAATCATATACCTATTTTTTTAAGAATATAATAAAAAGGTACTTCACAAAAATGCAATTAGAGTTTGTCAATCTTTCAAGAAGAAATAATATACAATTACTATATAATGGAGAGTTTAGTGTTGGCTACAACCCACTCGTTTTTATTACAATTCACTTCAGGAGGTCTTCACTTTTGATTAATACGAGTACATATTACAAAGTAAAATTGTCATATTAACTTACAATAAAAAAAATCCGACCCCATAGTTTATTTCAGCGGACACGTCTGAAATAAGTAGCAAGATTTACAATAATGGGGTTTATACAAACCTATAAATAGTTTGTTTTTATTGTTACTTTATTGCATTTATGTTAAAAGGGTTTGGTCTTATATTTGGATAGGAATCTTGTGCAAGACCAATAGTGAACTTGTACATCACTACCTTTAGTCACTTTGGTTAAGTCAATCGATTTAGTGTAATATTATTATGAAACCTATAATCCTCTCCCCATCTGAGGATTCCATCTCTCTTAAATCTTATCGTTATATACATATTATTATTATTGTTCATATCTACATACCTACATATAGGTATATTTGTGTTTGTAATGTCGTGCAAAGTAAAGCCAGATGGGACTTTGGTATGTATACCTACCATTGTACGTAGTACTCAAAATAATCGTAGTATCATACTATGTTTATAACATGTTGGTATCATAATTTTGATTTGATTAGATATTAACGCTATACAAAATTGAAATTAATAAATAAATAACTTTGTATTTTTCCACAATATTTTTTATATTAAAGACCGAACGTTTTCGCCAAGGTGTTTCTACTTCACTCAGAGTAGAAATGCTGAGTGAAGTAGAAATTAGCTTATTTTTGTTTTAGTTTCGTTTGGACCTTGATAATGCCATGTCACCTTGGCGAAAACGTTCGGTCGTTAATATAAAAAATATTGTGGAAAAATACAAAGTTATTTATTTATTCATTTAAAATGGATTATTCGTTTAAAAACTCTAGAATCATCAAAATTGAAATGTTTAATAACTATATTTCAACACAGACTACAGAGTAGTGATAAGCAATAGTCTTGCAAGACTGGTTAAAAAATTTAAAAAAATGGTTAAAAATCCCAGCAGAGGAGAAATTTATTTAAATTTATTTCTCACGCAAAAATTGCTTCTCTGGGCTGGAAACACTGGTTTGTTGGAAGAAATTGCAAGGAAGTGTTTATTATTTATTATGATTAAAACTTTTACAATTATCGGTTTTAGCTTAAACGATATGCATAAAATAAAATAATCATAATTTTGACTAATTATATATTTTGATCGCTCTTACCTATATATTATTATGTCTCAAGTATTTTGTTCACTGATTTATTATTGTTATTTTATATGTTTATTTATCTAGTGAATTTATACTTTAGTATAAGGTACTTAAGCCTTCAATAAGTATCGAAAAAAATAGGATCTCTCCCCGGCATGGCATTGCAATAACGCCCACATAAATATTGATTTTTGTATTACAAAGAACAAATTTTCAAAATAATAATATGCGCCTCCAATCATTGTCTATAAATAACATTGTATTGTATCAAATAAATAAGAGATTATATATACATGAAAGATACAATGTTATTATAATTCAATATTTTGTTTATGGGCGTATAAAATACCTAAGTACAATGAATAAATTCCCCCCTTTTTTATTTCTTTTTATCGTTCGTTTCAATACGGGAACGCCTTACCATTTATATTCATATTCTTTGTCAGTTAAATTCGATATATTTCAATTAAGTTCTTTTTAAATTCAAAATATCGTAGGAGGAAAAATGCAGTAGGCAGGACTCAAGACAAGGAGACATTGTGAAATTAATTTATTTTTTATTTATTTATTTATTTCTTTATCACACCATTTAAAAAATCTTCATTAAAAATAGATAACTGCTGCCCAACTAGGTATACCTGTTCTAGGGCTAGCAGTGTACCTACATATAATATTTCACTGGAGTAACTATTTGCATTTTTAAAAAGTATCTAAGTAAATGGAATTTGAGTCATCATGATATGCATATTATACATAATATTGTAATTTTATTTGTTAATTGCACAAATAATCTGGAATAGTATTTCTTGGGAATACTGAACTGACAGAGCATAGATATGATCCGTCAGTCATTTCTTTATTCAGTCGAGTCTCAGATCAAATCAAGACAGTACAAAATTTATAAAACAATTGGGATTTTTTTTTGCAAAAAAGTAAATAAAAATAACAATTATATTAATTATGTCTTTGTAATATTTCATAGATTTACATTATTTTTATTCTTTTTGTCCTAGCCTTGTCCTGTTAGACGGGATCGGGTGTTCTTAATATTATGTCGCTAGTACACATCGTCCTTTTTAAGGTCCAGCGTCCACGAGTCCCTCCGAACGTTCGTCAACCAGACTCATCTATGCTAAAGTATTTCTGAATAAACAAATAAAAAAAGAATATTAAACAAAGTAGCTTAAGTTTAGCTATTGTCACTATACGGGTTAGCTGTGAGCACATAAACTATATACATGATTAACACGAAATTACAAAAATGTATTAACAAATAATAATCGATGTAAACCAATGATTCCCAAAGTGATCTATATCGATCCACAGGGGTAGACAATGACCCGACAGGGGTCCATGCCAACGAAAATTAAATTGGAGGCCAATAAAATGAAAATGGGAGTCAATGATAGTGGAATAATCCATACTTATAGTAATATAGTTATAATAATAATAAACACTTCCTTGCACACTGTGCAAGTGTTAAGTTAATTGCCATATGCCAATTTCTTCCAACTAACTAAAGTTTCCAGCCCAGAGAAGCATTATTATCTTACCTGTATACTTACATTCTACGTTATAATACAAAGCAGCCCTGGGAGCAAATCAGGGGGGCAAGTCTGGTTCGACCGGCGAAATCAAAACCCCAGTGATTACCCATATCCTGAATATAATTATTAGGTATATGGAGTTCTACAATATCTTTAGATGTCATAGAATTCCATATGATAATTATATCCATGATATGGGTAATCACTGGGGTTTTGATTTCGCCGGTCGAACCAGACTTGCCCCCCAGGTCCAACCGGCGAAATCAAAACCCTCGTGATTACCCATATCATGGATATAATTATCATACGGAGTTCTATGACATCTAAAGATACTATAGAACTCCATATAATAATTATGTCCATGATATGGGTAATCGTGAGAGCTTTGATTCGCCGGTTGGACAAGACTTCCCCCCCTGGTTAGCCGCCCACGTTAAATAAATAAATAAATGAATGTAATTATCTTATGGAGTTATATAATATCTTTAGATATCCATGAAATGTATGGGCAAACATGGATGCTTTTGATTCCGCCCGTTTACCAGACTTGCCCCCCTGGACAAATCGCGGACCACCGAGTGTTATTTAAAATATTATTGAAGTTGGAAGACTGAATTTTTCTCGCTACTCAGACCTCGTTTAATTTGTTTTGTCGAAATAAACATCAATATCAAGTAAACAGGGGATCTATCCGAAACCTAAAAATATGGCCAGTGGTCTATGAGACAAAGAAGCTTGAGGACTTCTGGAGTAGACTTTTATTTTAAGTATAAAAAAAAAAGTTAATTTAATGATAAAATTGTTTCATTTAATGTATTTTTTAAACTTCATCATAAAGATTATTCTGCGAACGAAACATTATAAACAAAGAAAAGAAATATACCTACTATATAATTTTTATATTCTGGTATAAAAATACCCCTTGTTTATCTCAATAGCTGTTTGATTCAAATACAGATGTCTGAAGTATGTATTTAGTTTGTTCAAAGTTAGGTGTGGAATGTGATCCCCGTACCTTATTGAGAGATACTGAACCGGGGAGGAACTCAGAGAGGTTTGATTCTCTAGCCTTTCTGATTTAAAATCTGGCAAAGTTTAGAGATATCCGCATTATTTCCCTTGATAACTTGGAATTCACGTTTCGATGGGTCCAACGTTGTTCTGTTTCGGTTAATTTGTTCACGAATTTTTCTTGTCTGTCATTTGTTGACGATTGATTGGTTTTACTCTTGTTTTAGTTTCAATAAATACATCTGAAATCCGTCATATTTCTTTCTTTGCCATCTTTAGGTTAGACATTATAAATCAAATATATTTCCTATTTATAGACTGTTTGTTTGTCCTGGTTCAACTCAGCTGCGATCAGTTTGTGGATATAGTGAATACGATTATTCCTATCTGGAATACCTGTATTCAATTTTGTCTTAAAAGGATGATGGGTTATGATAATATTGAATTATTTTGCAATACTAGTAGACTTTCAGACAGTTTCAGAAAAAAATAATGATTCAAAATTAGAATTGCATTTAGAACATTCATGATTTTTTAAAGGGGGCCTATTTTTTATATCAATATTTATTTCTTCATTAACATGGAGACGAAAGGCAATTCCTGTAATCCTTGTGTATTTTCTTCGCTCATTTTTCCAAAGTGGCAAAACCATTTTAACGTATATATTTAACTATGTAATCTTATTAAATTATATTATTTACTCGTTCTCCGCAGACATCGACCTCCGCATTCGAGGGTAGTTTTAGATATGCTTCCTCAAAGTACTGGAATGAGTTGCCGCAGAACATATGTGCGATGAACTCTTTGCAGAGTTTTAAGAAACACTGCAAGATATGGTTATTGAACCAACAAGGGTGCCAGCAGTAAAAAAAGAGAAGGAAGAAATACATTTTATTTTTAATTACTATTAAATTTTTATAGGTTATGACATGTGGTCTGTCCTCAATGTTTTGTGTTGTCCCAAGGCTTTGCTGAAAACCAGCAGCACTCCAGGGATACCTGGTAGTGCGCAGCTGAGCAATATCCTTTTTGTTGTCAATTGTAGTTCAAAATTTTGTATATATATTTTTTTTTTGTTTGATGTAACAATAATGGCAACAAATAAACGGTTTATTATTATTATATGTTTTTTTTTCATCAGCAGTGCTTCTGTCGATTTCCACAATTCCAATATTATCCTTGATAAACTTGAAATATATTTGTGTTCAATACGTATAGGTTATATGTATTGTGTATCGTGGTCATTGGCATTGCAAATTAACTAGCGATTCTTCCACCCTACCTCACCCTACCCCGTGGGTTGTGAAACCCTCGTCGTGTGGAGTGCAAATATTTAATTACCATCCCTCCCCTCTCCCCTTCCATGTTAAACATTTAATAAATAACCTTTTATCTCCACGGCTTCAGGTAAAACTATGGAGTGTTGCCACATGCCACAGTTTATCTACAGCAGGTCCACCTCCCTATTCTGGGACAGCTTGTGTCCGGAGATTCTTCGATGGATCTCATAGGCGTCGAGTTGATCGATTAAAAGTTCCGCAAAGATATATTGTCTGACAGGACGATATATACTGAGATTTATCGTCAAATGCAATTATCTTGCATCTTTGGTCCCTCTTCCACCCATTCGCAATAGAGTCACTCGCTTTACTCGTCGCAACACCCATTCGCTGTAAGCCTTCAACATACACGAACCAGTCGCTTCTCGCACAGCAGCCCGACTGTGGAACTATCTTCCGAATTCTGTGATTTCACCTTTTTTCAACCTTATATAATATTCCTTAGCAAATTGCAAACCCTCCCTGACGTAGTACGCTTTTTCGGAAGAGTAGAACGGACCCAATTCCTATTAGCTGGTGTTCCCTACGCAGACATGTTAAAATAAAACTAAAACCGTTTATCCATGTTTATCAATTCATATGCGAATAACTAACCGAAACGGCCGTCTTGTCACGGAAATATTTGTGTTGTAAGTAATTTGAACAAATGAAACCCTAAGTTGGAGTTGGAAAACCCTATAATATCAGTACCATTAACAACGATAAATTAAAAGTACTCGGTTGAAATCGTGTATTGGACCAAACTTATCAACTGCACAGGATGCAAGGAAGTGTTAAATAAATAAATAAATAGGTAGATATATCAATTTATCCAGTGAAGTTGATATCCTTAATGTTTGTATGAAGACTTCATAATTTTATTATGTTTAGTTTTTAATTAAATATTTTTGTAATAATTTGTTAATGCTATTCCGTGTTAGGTTTCCCAGTAAACGTCTGACATTTCTATAACCCAGAAATAAATATCCTCATTTCTTAGCCCTTGTGTATATTTATAAAAAATAACTCGTATAATAATAATAATATTTGTCAGTCTTTTCGCGGAGTAACCGGTAAAAATAAACCAAACAACGGAGGAATTCTCAAGTCGTTTAGTATCTAATTATGTATGTAATTTATTTATGATGATAATAAAAAATAAATTTATGTAATTGTTTAAACTGGTACCTGTAAGAATTTCCTGACTATCGTACATGTGTTGATTATTACAGTTTTTTGTATGTTGCTGATGACGTATGGAAGTAGCTTTAGTATGACTATATTTTTTTGGAATGTTTTTGGTATGGTGCCTGTAGATGAGTTTTCTCGTTTCCATTGTGATTTTATTTGTTCTGCTAACGGTATGTATTTATTATTTATCGATTTTTTAAATTTGATGTTTTTGGTATTGATATTTCTATAAGATATGCGTGTCTGTATTTTGTCAATAATTATTATTTTTTTGTTATTATTATTATATTATGTCTCGCATATATTTTCTTCTGTTTCACGTGTATTTTGAGAATGGTAACGTTGACTCTCGGATAGTTGCCACGATGAAAGATTTATAGCAACTATGGGCCGGTATTTCAGTCGGCCCTTAGGAATTTAACTCCAGTTTTACAAAAATATTGCGTATTTCAGTACCTAATCTTCCCTTAAATACGTCACTAAACGACAAATATTTAACTCAACGTATCTGGCGGATCGCGTGTCTTAATTGTGAGTTAAGTATTGTTTTTTGTCTTTTTTCGCCAGGTGGCGTAATAATCGCCGCACGCTTTAATGTTTTATTTAATTTATACTACAAATAACTATACATAATAATTATAATCATGATTTATTTTTGTTGTTAAAATAAAAGACTTGATATAGAAGTGGTTCATGTATTTAATATTTATTTTCTTTTTTACATAATTATAATGTATTGCCTGACAACAAACGAAATAAACTGTCAGCCATAATGAAACGTCAGGCACGCATTTTAAAACTATTTTAACGATGTTTTTTCATCCCACTTTTTAAATTGATCCATCCTGTTTCTATATTAATGTGTATTCTTAAATTTTCTACATTAGACATTATTTTACCATTATCACTTAGTACCATATACATACATTTTGCATTGAAATATATGTACTACGTACGTTGTACATATTCAATGACATTTTGTCACTACAATGATTGATTTTAATATTTTATTTTATTTATTCAAGGTTACAGACAGTTTCTTTAAATATATATATAAATTCAAATTTAATTACTAAACATAAAAACCAAAATAGTAACACCAATAATAATAAAATAATATTTAGTCACAGCTTCGCGTCACGTATGATTTAAGGTTATTGACAATTTGACAGATGCGCTATAGACAATAACCATAGAAAACGTAAAATATAGGTATCTATAGTTGAAGATTACGTAACTGACGTTTCATTTTGCACTGAAATACGCGAATGAAATTTAATCTTCCCTAAACTTTTAACTTGGATTACTAAATCCAACGATTTAAGGGCCAACTGATATCTCGGTCCTATGAATCGCTTCTTAGGTAAATTTTAGCAATCAACCTTCCTTGTTTTGAACGCTCAGTTTCCCAAGCAGTGTTTGTTTCACGAGTTAAATAGTAAACATTTAAATTTACACCAAATTTTCAACTAATGGAGGATGGTCAATTAATGTAGGTACGTTCTCTATTATGTTTGTATTTATTTACTTACGTTTGTTGTTGTTTCATTGGTATAATTAAAAAGGCATTGTAAAGTCAAACACAAGTCACTTAATCGTCCATTTTAATACAAGGTTTACTTTGTGATTTTTTTCCTTAATCACACCACAGCGGCGCGGCACGGCGATCTATTACAGTAAGTGTATTATTTTATTTAAGTTGATGACTTTCGCTGTTGCTTCTTAAAACTCATCGGGTAAGGCATCAACTTAATCAGATAAATCGATAATTTAATCAGTTACAGCATTGCATATTATGAAAAATAGTGTTAACGTTAAGTGTACATAGCGAAATGACTATGACGTATGTTTTATGGTCATTAGGCCCTAGATGACTCGACTCTACACTACATTCATGAACTGTGTCAATAAATGTACGTTCGGTAAGATATTTCCATTGAAATCATCTGGATTTCTTAGTACCAGTAACAAATTTGGCACATATTGGACTTATTTTGATCGCACTTTCAGAGTCAATTGAGTCTTTTTAAGTGGAAGCTATTGTTTCTGACATACGTGGAGCTCAAAGCACTGGCACTTTCAATAAATGACCAAGACTCTTTAGAACCAAAAATGAAGCCTACAATAGCGCCCTTATAGTGATCTTGTATCATTTAATGTAGCTTTTATAATTATTTACTACTAGCTGAGAAGCTTCGCTTCGTTCAGCTTCTAAGCTAGGGCTTGCAGCCGGCTTTTACCGCTGCGCGGTAAATGACCGCCTCCGGCGGTCCATGGCACTGAGGGGTCTGAAGGTACTGAACGGTCTGAAGGTACTGAACGATCTGAAGGTACTGAGGGGTCTGAAGTTACTGTCTGAAGGGATGAAAGATTCGGGAGGAAATGAAGAGGGGTATGAGGCATTGACGGAACGGGAGGTACAGAAGGACCTGAAGGGACGGGAGACACTGAAGAGACGGGTGGCACTGAGGGACAGGAGACATTAAAAGGACAGGAGGCACCGAAGGGACGGGAGACACTGAGGGACCATTTTTAATTATACAGGCAATACGAAGATTGCTGAGTTAAAACTAAATCAAACGCATATAATCCGCAAAGTGGTTAAAAAGGTTGCAAACCCTATTGTAGAAGTCAAACGAAACTTCTCTTTTAGTTTCTTAATTTGCGTTTCACAAACCATGACACGGAGCAAGCTTTATTTTTCGCTGCTGTGTTTGTCGCCTCCGCACAAAGACGTTATTCTTATAAAATATTAATTTACAAAATAATAAATTGTTTTATTTTAGAAAGATTGATATTTTAAACTCCTTGTAAATAAACATGTAATAAATATTAATATTTTTTCATGCAACTCTCCAATAATAATTAGTACTTTAAATCCTGGCAACACCGTGGTTGACATTTGACTTGACGTTTGACAAATGACCGATAAATTATGTTTGCAAACTCAACATGTAGTCTAAATCTAAACTAAATGATATTACTTAAATGATCACCTATTGTGTGTTATGTGTATTTAGATTGTATAATTTTTTATGCTTAAATAAGGATATTCGCCTTTTCAGTTAATTAAGCAAGCATTCGCAGACTCTTATTTTAACTGCAGACATTAAAGCGGTACTATAGTTTGGTTATTGACATTTTATATTTAATTCACCAGAATTTGATGTATTTCAGATTAGCATTACAGTAGCGAGATGTATTCTAAGTGCAATTTTTTTAATACTATAATTTATTTTGCCAACTGTAACCACTAAAATATAAAATCATGTATGTTCTCTTCGGTGATAATTTTTTTTTCTTGTTTATGTTTACCTCCGTTTCACGATGAAACTTTATCTGTTACAGAAACATATTATATTATTATGTTATATTTTTCAACTTGCAACTGACAGTATAGCCAATCAGCGGAGACTTCTAATTGGCTGTTAAATTATTATATTAGATGTAATATATATGCTGTTAATCTTCCAAAAATTTACAAACAAATAAATATAATAATTTTAGTCTAAATTTAATACTTAAACTTTGTCGTATGTCTGTTGAATAACAAATGAGAACGTATGAGGCCGACTTAAAAATTATTTACCAGTTAAGACTAAAATCACTCTAACGCGACGTCTTACGTAGGCGATTCAAGGCGAACGCGAAGCGGCGCGAAAATAACAATCAGTCGGTAACTATTGAAGTGTCCTGCGTTACCGACCGCGAGTAGGGTACGGTGTGACATGGTACGATGCGAAGCGAACGCGATCAATTTGTTTGATATTTTCGCGCGAATTGGAAGCGGTGCCATAGTTTTTTTTGGTAAAGTATAATGTCAGAAGCACGATTCGCGTGCCCGTAGGACAGAGCCGCAGCGTCGCACCGCATCACTTTGAATTCGCATGTATCCGTTCGGATCGCTTCGCATTCGCGTTCGCTTTGAATCGCCTACGTAGGATGTCGCATAACTCAACAACACATGCTACCATTACTTGACTACGCTGACGTTGCCTACGCTGAGATTCAACTGAAGATCAACTTAACAAACTCGAACGGTTACAAAATGTCTGCATTCTATACGTGTTTGGACTCAGGAAGTTCGACCACGTATCCGAGAGCAGGCAACGACTGAACTGGTTAAAGATCCGTCACCGAAGAGATTCCCGTGTTCTTTCCCTTTATATATTTTGTATTTTTAATACTATAAAAGTCTTTAATTATTATTATTATTAGGTGAAGTATGTATGTCGAGTATCGAGACGACAATGCGTATATGTCAGAATAGGAAAATGTGTTCGATTCAATATGGTTATATAGTTTTTATAGTTCGATTCAAGTTTTTTCAATTAAGTTTTTGACAAAGATATACATTGTTAAAGATATTGAGAAAACTTACCACGTTAATAAGTTTTGTTGAATTTGATAGTAATATATTTTTATCGGATACCTACCTGGATATTAACAAAACACGATGAAAACAGAGTGGATGCCTTTGAAAGAAAAATCTTATGCAGAATATACCTATGTACCTATTAACGACTGTCAAACATGGCGTAAAAGATATATATCACCGAGCTTTATGATCTTTACCAGGACCTCAGCATAGTCATGAGCCATGGGGCAGCAGAACTGGAAGGTGGCAGCCAACGATAGAACAGTATGGAGAAGATTCTTGGACACAGATAGGACCCATCAAGAGTTGTGACGCTAAGAATAATGATGATGATATTTTTATGTGAATAAATTAATTGATTGTTGGCAATTATTTAATTTTATTTTCTTAAATTTATCTTCATAAATTTGAAAGTAAAATAATTTGTTAATTAAATGAAACATACAGAAATGTTTTGAAAATATAGATTTCTTCTTCCTTGCCTCTTCCCAGTTCATCTGGAGCGGCCCTTCTGGTACGACCTTTCCTTTCTTGCCCTTCGGAGATCTTTCCATCTTGCGTCATTTCTCTGGTTAGTTGCTCCTCCCTCAACTCCTTAATATTTGTCCACCAGGTGGCCTATGTACGGCCTCTATTTCTGGACTGAGTGCGTATATCCTGTGTGAGTTTAACTATATGAACCTCATTTCGTCTGGTAATGTGTCCGTACCATCGGTGTCTGGCCTTTAGTTTCTCCGGAATAGAGGCGACTCCAAAACTACCTCGGACGTATTCATTTCTAATTTGATCCTCCTTTGTAACACATCTAACTCTATCACTCATAATAATAACTCATAATTCTTTAGTTTATTCCTAAAAATTTCATTTGAAAGCCAGCATTACATACATACCATCACGCCATGTCCCTCGCGGGGTAGGCA
Organism: Molanna angustata; assembly: GCA_963576475.1. Classification (NCBI taxonomy): domain Eukaryota; kingdom Metazoa; phylum Arthropoda; class Insecta; order Trichoptera; family Molannidae; genus Molanna; species Molanna angustata. The sequence continues at coordinate 8,476,373 of OY754982.1, forward strand.
GCTAGAGAGAACCAAACGCTACTTATTTCTATCTTGACACACATTCATCGACATTCATACATTGTCCTATACATATTCATTTGTTGTTCATGCTTCTGACATCTCCGCCTTTCAAAATAGCGTTCCCATGGATATGCCATCCCTTACTTGGGCGGCCCCGACCTCTCATTCAATTCCTGTCCGCAATGTATATTTTCTTCGTCAGGCGTTCCTAATTCATTCTGCCCATGTGTCTAAACCATCTCAATGTGTTCACTTAAATTCTATTAATGACATCTCTCTTTATCTTACATTCTTTCCTTATGTCCTCATTTCTGACCCTCTCATACATCGTCCTATTATATCTTCTAACATGACTTTTAAAATACTTAATTCTATAATGGCATGCATTTATAGAATTACCTGTTAATAATGTATAAAGAGGCTCTGGAGGATATCTATTGCAGGTATGTGTACTATTCCATTGTTACAACACATTCCTGGGTTTTCTCCCTTCCATTTCAAATCACCACAATATGTACAAATTATAGACATTCTACCAAAAGTTGATACTGGCTCAGAAATAAATTGCAACTATAGGTTAATATCTATATTGCAACTATAGGAAAAAGCAGAATTGTCTCCATGATTCATGTTTCAATGCCACATCTGTTATTTTACATACAAAAAAAATAGTGTTTGGCGATATTGTTAAGCGTTTTCAATTTGACTCCTCAAGGGCCTTATGACTTGAAGACTTAGAGGCTGTTTTATACTTTTAATGCTGCTAAGATGGCGCATTCAAGTGCAGTAATTTCTATTACTTCAACGTCTTGCATATTCATCTGATCTATTATCATTAAATTATCACGACTCCCTACCTCTATCCAATTACTTGAAGACTGAAAATCTGTATTTCTTCTTTCTTGCTGCAGAAATTGTAATACCCTATACGCCGTCATTCGTAATCTACTGGCTTCACATCTCTTTTCTTGCTGTTCTTTAGATTCGTTTGCCCTAAGTGCAACCATTCGCAACATGTTATTTTCATGTGCCATTCCTTCTGCACTTATTAACCTACTCCTAGAAGAATGACATAACCTGTACACCGAAATACAATAATCACCAACTCATTTATGAAAATATCTTTAAACAAATACCTACGTTCTTTCCATATGTGAATGTTGATTTAAAATTTACCTAAATTCATCGAGAATTGAAATTTCAACTTACATTTTTTTGTAACTATATAGGCTAAAATTTGATTCTGAAAGAAAATAAAATATAAAGTTAATAAATATTGGAAAATAAACTAAATCAATACATATTAATTACGATAAAAATATAAAGTAGGTAACTTTCGAATATTTGACAGCTGAAAGAATGGTGGAACAACGCGAGGAAAGCAAATCTGACCCACAATGCAAAAGGGACCATTTGTTCAACGTGAATTGCTCACTCTCCCTGTGTCGGATTTTATTACTTCGTGCCATTTGAGGTCTAATTACGATAGGGACGCATATATCAGAATGTTGGTATTTTTGTCATCTTCAGGGTAAATTCACATATATCAATTTTGGCGACTCGGCGAGTAAAGCATAAAAGCATTCTTTAATTCTTATTATATAACATTTAAACTAACTTTCTTTTGAAAATAATAAAAAAAACATATCAGCTTGTGAGGCTTTGTGTTTTTATACTGTTTCAAATGTAATATTATTAAAATTTAATATTGTAAGTTTTTTACTCTACTGTAAAATTGCCGATATCCACATAGAAAGATTTCAAACGAATGTAAGAACAGGCAGCCTTGGGCAGACTGACATGAATATAGTCGTGCACAAACATTCGCAAATCCAGAACGACAATCTTACCAGGTCTACTTTATTTATATGCAGATTAAAAACAAGATTAAGGTATTTTTTTAATTGTGAAGCATAAAAAAAACGAAGAGTCGTACAAAATGTATAAAGCCCCAAGCATCTTAACCCATATAAGACTATTTAGGTTTACATATATACTGGACATATACAAAGGATGCCAAACACGCGACTGCCCTAAAAATTCATGCTGATCGATCACCCACGAGGTAGTCCAGGATTGATATGGGAGGACGACATACGGAGAGATGCAGCACAGCTCCTGCAAGTCGCTTGGTGAAAGAATTAAAGTTGGAGTTTTATATCATTGATTAATAATCATAAGTTCTTACGTAACCGAAAAATAGGTCTTTAGAGGTTTTCGAAAGACCTCTCGGCCAAAACGGTACAAAAAGGTCCTTTTCAGGACCAAACCAATGACCGCAATAGTGGTATAAGTTCTTACTAGTGTGGGAATCATGAATTGTATAATATTTCTATTCAATATACTTCATGTACGATTTGAATCAATTCGTTGTGTGTGAATTCCTCGGTGCATTTCATTATCTCTATCATTTGTATGTGGTTCCTGGAATTCCATTTGTAGTTTCTACATACCTTCATTACATACATACCTACCTATCATACATTCTCTCTGTGGGTAGCACTCTGAACCAGATAAAAGTCAAACAGTTGAGAAATGCTAAATCTTAGAGGAGACAATAGGGTATGCTCATATTTCATATGCCAAAGCATATGTAGTTCAGTAACAATCAAAAAACTTCATATCTATCTCTATTCTCGATATGAATCATCTCTTCGTACCTACCGGTACAATTTTCTTGCAAATTTCCAGATAGACAAAAATAAAGTTGATGGTTTCTATTGCAAGTTTTGATGCATTCAAATGTGAGTAAAATTAATAAAAAAGAACGATGAAGAGTTTTTCTTGGTGTTGTTTAAAAGTCTATTTATCGGATAATTTAAATTCAAATTGATTTTATTGAATACGCCATAAATAGGGTTTTACATATTTATAAAATTAATGCATAGGTATATATTTGAACCTAATACACAAATAAAATAAAAAAAATATCAAGAAAAATGTAACAAAGAATAGCAAAAAATTTAAAACATAAATCATGAAATAAAAAAATTTGAAATAAAAGATAAACCCAGAATATATTTGACCATTAGAAGTCTCTTCTATATTCGTATATTGAACAGCAAAATGAACATGAAATGACAATTCTAGTTTTAAGAAAACACTACATGGCAATTTCACAATTGTACAAATACCTGACGATGATCTTTTGATTAGCATCATTAGAAGGTATCACTTAAAGGTCATTTGAAGTAATATAGATAATACTAGGATTTGAACCTTATGTTTTTCTTATTGTTGACTTCTACACAGTAACAGCAAAATACATAATTCGATATTTTATATATAGGTGTCCCAAAAAGTAGGTACAGTCAAGCGGAAGTAGGTATAGAGGTGAGCAATTCGTTAAAAAATGAAAACTATTTCTTTTATATGTCGATAACAGCGCCATCTACCGGGTCCAAAATCATCCTATCTTTCAATCCGGAACCAACAATACAAATTTAGAAAATGACATGGAAATAATTTTTATATATTAAAAAAAAAATCGAACATTTAATATTTTCAAACGAAAATCTTCGTGTAGAGTATTTTGATTTTTTCCTCCTAAAATTATGTTAAATATGTCTGCAAGTTACTTACATAGTTTGTAAGTAATATTTTGTTACAATGTAAGGCAAGCTCGTTTATAATGCAGATAAAGATATCTACTGCATGAACGTTCTGCAGTGTTAGGTACATAATATTTTGCTGAAGCTGAAAAAGTAATACAGTGGACGTGATATTATGAACGTAGATTATTTAGTAAAATACACACAAACATAACGTATATGTATTTATTTAGATATTTGCCTAAAAAGATTCGATGTGAATTAAGGTATTTATAAATACCCTTCTTATTGATGTTTCTGTTTATTAGATAATGTAGTAATGGTTCTCTTTTGACTGTAGAATTGGGACCTTAGGACCTTAATCAAATAGAATTAAATGATATAATAGCTTCCGAATAAGCCAGCTGTATGTAGGTAGGTACCTACAGTTCATAAGTTGAAAAAATCAAGCCTTTGGCTAAATTGTAATGTATAGTTCAATTTACTTCCTACTTCAAGGATACCTACATGTACCCCTTCTTTCCATTGTTAAGTTCAATTTGATATTTAATGTAATAGACAAAATCTATATCTTGACATGTACCAATTGATTGGACTTCACAAGGCGAAACGGTCGTCCTGATTGAAAAAAAAATGTAGAAGTTAAAAATTATTTGGTTCGATTCAGTCGACAGCTATAATGCATTTTAATCGGCCCATTGATACACAAATCTTCGATACCTGACAATTTTAGTCTCTGAACGACAACCGCAGAACAAAAAATCTGCTAGTTTTAACCCAGTAGCTTTGTTAGTATTCATTCTTTCTTTTGAAAAACGGAAAATACTAATTGTTAATCAAAATAGTATAAATTACATCTCAAATGTAAATATTAGCCAAAACTCGAGAACTTATTGTAAATCAACACACGATATTTGTGAAGAATAATGATAATCTTTGACGAATATCTCATCTTAATTCAACTTAATTCAATCATTTTTCAGTGAAACATGTCTAATTTGACGAGTATTATACTTTATTTAATCATTTTTTAATGTGACATATAATATTTGGCGACAATTATACTTTATTTAATATTTTTTTAAATATATTGTGTCAAATTTGAGAAATATTAATATTTTTATGTATGAAATGTCAAATTTGACAGATGTCGAATACAAAATGTCCGTATTGGCACCTGTTACTCGATTAAATTTAAACTAGTACATTGCTATTGGCAACCAACTTCATTTTAATATTATTAAATTGTCAGATAATAACCAAGTGCAACTTAACTATTTTTAATCATGTACATATAGGTTAATAACTCCCAATATAACGTATAGGCACCTGTTACTCGATTAAATTTAAACTAGTACATTGCTATTGGTAACCAACTACTGCATTTTAACAGTATTCAATTGTTAGATAATAGCCAAGTGCAACTTTGTTATTTTTAATCATATATTGGTTAATAACTACCAATATGACTTTAACCGAGCCAAAAAGGTACTTTGCTAACTTTAGATTTTTTCAGTGATGCTAGCTGAGGTCGTCGCTACGAGTGCTGCGGAGATTTCATATATGGCGGAGCAATTATTAAACATTAAATTCGTTTAGGAGGTGAAGAAATATCCATGTTTGTCTAATTATAAGCTGATGGAATATTACTTAACAAGCTTGGACTGCAGTAGGAATGGCCGTTCATTTAACAGATTAATATTTTTTAAAATGTTTAATATTGTAACTAATGTAAATAGTAACGAAGTAACAGTATTTATGGTAGCACTTTCTGGCAAATAGGTACTTTTTTTTTGCTATAATAGTTTTGCTATAATTTAGCAAAACAATTTTTTGCACTCAATGAATCTCCGCTACGCCTATAGTGGCCGAATATAGACTATGACTCTCGTCTTGCGATTAAATGCCGTGTGTATGGACCGTGCAGTATTCGCGACGTAAGTACGCAACATTAGTAGGTATTGAAGATTTGCGTATAGCCTTGTGTGCGAAGGGCCCTAGAGTTTGAGGAAAAATTGTATTTAAAGGTTAAATTATTATTTTTTTTAGTCGTTTTCCTGATGCAAAGCGGTTCTACGTTGAGTTTGTTTTATTTTTTGCATTATTATTTAAACGTGTATGTTTTTTGCGTTGTTTATTATGTTATAAGTTAAACACGGGAAACCAGTTGACATTGGATTTATTTTATTTTAATTTTTGATGTCGTGTGATTTGTATTAAGCATGTATCCGCATTGTCAAATATGTGGTGGTATTTCAATGGATGTATCCATACAATTTTTTGTGGTGTGTTTATATCTACATAGATACATACATACACACGAATGTCATTTCATTTTTGTTTGAGACCAATGTGACCTTGAATGTACCTGCTAAATCGGTCATACATATTCGTTGTTGTTTATTTACTGAGAAAACGTTTTGTTTCTGTCCATGTCTGATACGTACCTGTAATTTTAGAATTAATTTAACACGAGACTTGACATGGCTGAGTAGATACACTTGAAATGAGATCACGTAAAAATTTTGTGTATAATTTGTGAGAAATACTTTTATTAATAGATACCTACATATTAAAGATGAGAGATAAAATTAGTCTCTGTATACAATGTTATTGTAATGCCTACCTTGACGTATGCAAGTAAGACATGGAGAACATGGAAGGAGTTGCACAAAAACAGAATGAATGCAGTTGAAATGAGATCCCAAAAAGAATTTATTTTATATAATACAACAGCAATCTAGAAAAATTTATACAAAAATACAACGATAATTTTTATATTGCCAATAATTGTTGGCTTTGTTGGCCCAGGATACGCCAGCGGCGCAATATACACATTTTGTCACTATTGTACAATATTCTCTCGAACCCAAACCTGCCACAGTACCTCAAAAGCAAATTCACTTATTTATCCAGTCATGGACTTCCACTCCGATCTGCTGAATATACAACACTTTCCATACCTATTCATAATACAGAATTTCTCAGCTCTTCGTTCGAAGTACAATCAGCAAGATTATGGAATAGCCTTAGTCCGGATATTGCGTCGTCTAACTCACTTAGTATTTTCAAGAAAAAACTAAAGAAGGAATATTTATCCTTGAACACCTGATCCCGATTTCCTCTCCTGTCCTTACCATATCCTTTTTCTTGCTATGAATTATAATTTTTTTTTTGTTTTAATAGTATTTAAGTGTTATACGTATTTTCTTTGATTTCTTTTACTCTTTTTTATTTGCTGTTGTACATACACAATTTTGTCATACTTTGTAATCTGGTTGGTTGGAAGAAATTGCCTAATGGCAATAAGCCCGCCAGTGTACAATTATATTTGTTTATATTATGTACAAAAAGATGTATAAATAAATAAATAAATAAACAATAATTATCAATCAATCAGTGGCGCTACAACTTATCATGGGTCCTGGCCAACTCCAGAAGCTCCCTCCACCCCTCCTTGACCATCACTCCCTGCCGCCAATTCACAACGCCCATCGTCCGCAAGTCCCTCTCTGCTCTATCTAACCATCTCAGCTTTGGCCTGCCGACACTTCTTCTGCCCATTGGTCTTGTAGCGAATATCCTTTTTAGTGGACAGGTTTCGTTCGTTCTCGCTACGTGACCAAGCCATCGGAGCCGGCATATTTTGATGTACTGAGTACAACTGGTACAGTTCGTGGTTGTACCTGATACGCCAGGCTCCATTTTCGCATACGGAGCCATAAATGCGTCTCAATATTTTTCTTTCAAAGGTATTTATTTTGCTAATTATAGTATACTAAAATATAATATTATGTGTTAGAAGATGTTAACAATTTTTAAAACATGATGGGAACGGAGAAAGGTAGGGAGAAGGGGAGTGAGGGGAAGCATCAACCACTGATAACTAATATTACAATTTATACATCACGTGTCTCAATGTATGAATTATACTGAATTAAATTTAATAAAATTAAATTAAAGGAGCACAATTAAAAAGGTAAAGATGCGCACAACAAAACAGATCATAGATTAAATATCCTTCAAATTCACTTTTTTTTTTAAATAGATATAAACCCGAAGCAAACATCATATCCAACTCGGGATCACTCAAACAATATAATATGTTGTACGCAGTACAAGCTGTATTAACTAGTTGCATGTAACACATGAGATCCAACTGTCGATAGCGATAGTATGTATAGTTGAAGAATATGTACCAAACTATAAACCCATAAATACAAATTATTGAATATTTTCAGATATTTTGTTTTCTATACAACATATATTATGTAGGTATGTATGTCAAGATAGGATAGTATGGAGGAAGTTCCTTTTTTCCTACCCAGAATATGAAAATACCATGATGGTATGTATGTTTGGAGATGAAGTATCAAACTATTAAGTCTTCTTACATATTGTGTATAGGCGACTGCCATACAAAATGTATGAAGCGATGTCGTCACTAAATTCAATTTTTTAAAAAATTGTTAAAAAAAATTGAGATCTTCTACTACAATGTTAATATTTTTTATAGAAAATTAAATTATCTAGTTGGGGTGTTTCGGCTTTTTTCGATAATTGTATAAGTTTTGGAAATATAGGCAGTTAAACTCATAAATTTATCATAAAAAAAATATTTTTCTTAATAAAAATGTTTGAGAAACCCTGGAATTTTTTTGAAAAAATCAATTTGAGATTTTTTATTTTTCTATGTTTGTACCAATTTTCAGCGTTCTAGCTTTTATGGTTTCTGAGATATATGGAAAAATAAAATAAAAATTCAAAAGTTGATAACCCCTGACTGAAACAAAAATTCAAAATTCTGAGTATAAAAGTTTTGTAGGCCTATAACTGTTTATATATTCTGAAATTTTGGGCTCTGTAAATTGAGCGGATCAAAAGTTATAAGGGGGGGACGGACACACACACAGACACACACACACACACAGACACACGAAATGTTCTACTCCGAATTCTGAGTAAATCCGTGTGTGGAACATATATGCTGCGAAGCCTCTATGTTGGTGTTTTTTGACTTCAAAGTTGGAAAAGCCGTGAAAAAAGTAGACCTCTCCATACAATTCTCGCGTATTCTGGCTTGATACATTGTCGATATGTTAAGAGAACAAAGTTCTCCTGAACAAATCGACAGTTGGATTATGAGTACTATGCTGCACGACATAAGAATCAGCTGTATTGCAAAGAAACGGAAAGCTGGGTGATTCGACACAGTCAATGGACTAGTGAATCATCCAGGTGTCATCAATAAGAAAAACATACCAGTTACTACTATTATTTTTAAGATTTTACCATTATTATATTCTAGAAACTTATGTACCATTTTTGTTTTTGATTATATTGTTATTTTTTGTTTATATTTTTATTTATATTTTTTTGTTTATTCATTTTCTTCTTACTTTTTGTTTTCTTTACTTTTTGTTATTACTTTTATTATTTTTGTCTCTTTTGTCGTGGTAACTTTTTTTGATATTGTTTATATTTTTTTTATTTTTCTTGTTTATATTTCTTTTTCATATGTTTGTATAAAAATGTATTAGTAAGCCAGTTAATAAGTAAATAAATAAATATTTTTAAATATTAATTAATGTATGAAACAAGGAAAGAAACGAGGACATTAGCAAAGAATTCTATACCTAGATCTTTTATAGTACCTATTATGTTGAAGAAACATCATATTATTTTTAGTGGTAAAACAATTTTATAGACCCGTTTCATGATTCGAGATCATTCTACGATACACATGAAAAAATAATACGATGTTTCTTTAACATACATACATACCATAATAAAATCCATAAACTCGGTTCACATAGATACCCACATATTTTAAATAACACGTAATAAATGTGAAGATATTTTTTAATACTTACTTGAGTATAAAAGATAGATAGGCTGGTATAGTTTGCTTTTCCGACGAGATATATCCAGATCATTATTCGTGTTTAAACTCCGTAAATTTAATGGTTCTTCTTTTCCCTGGCGAGCTTCAGACCCATACATACATACATTGACACGACAATGGGAAAAGTTAAATACCTAGGAAACCACCTTATACAGAATGTATTATCTACTAGCTTACTTTCCTTTCCTTGTTAGTTAATGTTTAGCAATTCTCACGAAACCTCCCTATTTCCTCAATAGTTTCTTTGTCTGTCTTGACCAAGGCTATTGCTATTATTTTGGACGTGGATCTTAATCTTCTATGATCTCTTGAAACCAATTTTATATTTGTGAATCTGTTTTATGACATTTTTTATATTTTTATATTTCAAACCTTCATTTTAATGTCAATTTTTATCCGTATTATATTCTCACACTGCCTTCGTTACTCAGTTAGTTAGATTATATTCTCACACTGCCTTCGTTACTCAGTTAGTTAGATTATATTCTCACACTGCCTTCGTTACTCAGTTAGTTAGATTTCTGACTCCTGAGCGTATTTATCCCGATTTCGGGATCATTTCTCGACGGCGACACAGTTTGAGTTTGTGAGACGATTTATGTCATAAGTTTCCAGAATGTGGCAACTTATCATTGGGTTCGTGTTAAAATATTATTTGGAATAAGTAGTAGGTAGTAGTATCTGTTAGTTGTCCGAATATTATTTCTGACGTTTTTCTTTGTAGAAGTATATTCATTTTGTCATCGCTTTTAGTACCTATTGACAAAACGAAATAAAATTAATCTAAAGAGCCTGGCATTCCATTGATGATGATGTCAGTAATAACTACTTATATAATTCCCCAATAAGAAGATTCCATGGATTGGGAAATAAATATGCTAATATAACAGACATTTTTCAGATTCCCTAGCTATGTAGGTACAAGCGAGTAGGTATTGTCGGACAATCATTTTTGTGATGACTAATTGTATTGTTACTTTAGAATGTTAGGTATACCCGATATGTGTTTTTATTGTTTTGTTGATTTATATTTTCTGTATTAATTTACTTGTGTCCTAATTGTAATTTGTGTTCATATTGAATTGTGTACCTACGTACTAAAAGAAAAAAAATGTTCGGGAGTTGTTGATTGTTTGTTGTGTAATATTTACGTGTTTTTATGCGTGTATTTGTATAATGGCGTGAAGCCGTATACGTTAAAAAAAAAAATAACGCATTCGGATTATACTCCTTGTGGAATAGATCAATTTTGATGTTAATCTCAACATTCTGACGATGTTACAATGAAATCAATTCATGTTGGCTCCTCTCGTAAGTTGTCCATTCTGACGATGCTTTTCACGTAATTAATCCATTCTGACGATGTTTCTAATGAAAACAATTCATTTTGACAATAAATCGCACGTTAAAAACTCCGAGCTTCTTTATTTCGTATTGACTGTTATTAAATTCTGTATAAATTTCATATAAACTATCGTCAATTTACGTACATTTTTATTAAATAAATTTTCGTGTGTCAGAGGAGAGCTATTCATGAGATTTCCCGCGAAAGTATTGATCTCGATAAAACCATGGGGTGTCGTTGATGGAAAATCCACACAACAGGTAATTCCGTTCTGTTATTCGGGGATATATAAATCCACACAGTTTATACACAGCCTTATTTTTCTTCGAGGTGTCCTCTCTTGTCACAGTAAAAGGTTACCCTCAATCTGTCAATTTATCAAGTAATTTCAGTCTGAAAATATCCTTTGAATTATTAAATAACCAATAATGTGTGTTTCAACTAATTGTGTACCTAATGTGTGTCGAACAGACATTGTGTTTTGAAATGTGTTAATTTTGTTTTATTTGTCATATTATTGAACGTGTGAGAATCCGCAAATAGGTATGCACTAATATGTTTTGGGTTAATAATGTCATAATCGACTCGATTATTGTGCGAGATATTATTATCATCAAATTTGTGGTTATCTAAAACCGATATTGTAGATCGTGTTTTTGCTAAAGCGTTTCTAATCTATTAATAATTTTGTTCCTTTTTCTCTCCACTACTATGGAGTCATGATTTCATAATTTTTAAACATGATTTTTATACCAATTTCTCAACGAGTATCATTTAGAGAGTGCATACTTTGTGTTTGGTCCCGATATTTTTGTGTAAATTTGTGTATTCTGTCCTACTTAAAGTCCAATTTAGCCCAAGTCCGATCGAATTCATGTTGATATCATAATATAGCACAACGCATTAGTGTATCCCCATACAAATTTTTAGACCCACTTCATGATTCGAGATCATTCTACGATAGGTACACATGAAAAAAATAATACGATGTTCCTTTAACATACATACATACCATCATACTATGGTATGTATGTATGAACATTAGATACATCTAGTTTGGTCTCTATACTTTTGTGTAAATTTGTGTATTCTGTCCTACTTATAGCCCAAGTCCGATAGACTTCATGTTGATATTATAATATAGCACAACGCATGCGTGTATCCCCATACACCAGTCTCTGCTTAAAATGGCACAACATTCAGAATGGGCGGTGAAACTCATTCATGAACTATGTGAGATGTTATTTTACCTGTTGTATTTTCGATTACCCGGCTCATACGTGATACCCGAAAACAATGATAATAGAAAATAATGGAAGCACTATTCTAAGCCGGTGCCTCATAACCAAAGTTTCTATATACATTTTAGTTTTCTATGTGCTTTTTAGACTGTATGTTTTTGTCAATATTTTAGACTTTAGAGCATGCAGCAGGTATTCTAAATTGGACATTGACATATTATTGCTTATATATATTTATGTTTTTTTATTTTATTTTTTTAAATACTTTTCATGCAACTAACAGGTACTATGTCAATGTACCCAATAACAAGTTGCCACATTCTGGAGACTTAACTAAAAAATGTGTCTCCACCGGCAATCGAACTTATATGTAGGTAATGTATTGTATATCGTCAAAATCTCTGCGAACATCTCGTAAATAAATTAATTAATCAAGTAATTAAATAAATAAATAAATGAAAATGATATCTAAAATCTTCGTGCTGGAAAACCTAGCTTGCTCATCTAAGTATATTTTATCAAACTTTTTAATATGGTTGGTTGGAAGAAATTGCCTTATTTATTTTAAAACTTTGTGCACAAAAGCGGGTTTATTACCCGACAAGCCCGATAATGCATTATATTTGTTTATATTATATACAAAAGATAAATAAGTATCTGAGCCTCGAAGGTTGTTATTATGAAATAAGTATCTGAGCCTCGAAGGTTGTTATTATGAAATAAGTATCTGAGCCTCGAAGGTTGTTATTATGAAATAAGTATCTGAGCCTCGATGGTTGTTATTATGAAATAAGTATCTGAGCCTCGAAGGTTGTTATTATGAAATAAGTATCTGAGCCTCGAAGGTTGTTATTATGAAATAAGTATCTGAGCCTCGAAGGTTGTTATTATGAAATGCTGTTGAGTTGCAGTTGTTCTAGTTTTAGGATGAGAATTGTATTTTTATGTAAATGGTATTAATCTTTACCTCAAATCAGTTTTATACATTGTGGTACGTAGTACCTATGTTCACTAGAAAATATTTTTTATTTCTTTTATTTTATTTGTTGGTAAATTCATATAATATATTACATAACATTGTTCACATAATCTTTAAAATATAAATGTATTCCAATTACGTATTTACACGTCAAATATTACAAAATTAATGCTTGTTACAAAAAGTATTAACAAATAAATTAAACAAAACTATATTGATAGAGGAAGTAACAATAACAATAAATTAATTTACAATAAAGTAACCGAAAAGAAATAAATACAATAAATTATACGGAAAACAAATCATAACAAATTAAGTAAGTAAAATAAATAGAAATATCAAAAAAAATATTCAAGATCCACTATCTCTCAACACTTATTTCATCGTCTTTAAAAGATATGAAAGAGAAAAAATAAATATAAGTTAATATCCATTTTTTTTATTTTCTACTTGAAGGAGATATTACATCCTCCAAATCGATATGTTTTCCTATATTTAGTGAAAAATGCATAATATTTATTTTCTTAATCTACTGTAGAAATACTGCATATATGAGACGATGCATGGATGTAAAGGAAGCTAAGAATGTATGCAAAAATAGAGGAGTATGGCGCTCGGTTCTCTCTGCTTACCCCGTAAGGGATATGGCGTGATGGTATGTATGCATGTACTGTAGAAATTTGCAGTAAAAAATATTACTTCACAGTAGAGTTCCAGTTTTAACAAATAACCGTATAATTTCGTAGAGTACCTCTCCTCAATTCTGAAGAAAGGAAATGGTTTCTCTTGGGAACTGTATCGGATTCCCATTGCAACCTTTGCCGTAGAATAAATCTGGAACAATGGCCTATAGCCCTATAGTCTCTCCCAAAACACAGTCCAATCGCTTTCTCGATATGGCTTCTTTATGCTCTGCTTTGCTTTATGGTCAACCCTTTTCTATTTTATTTCATTATACCTATTTTAACTTCAACCACCGCAGTGATTCGCAGGAAAGAAGCTACATTTACCGTGAGAGAACAGTTTGATGCTGGGACAGAGTTGGATCGTACTTTTTATAGTTTATCTATCAACAAGTCGCTGCTATCAAGATTTCTATTTTTATTTTATTTTAAAAAGACAGCACACAGTACCTACATGCATACAATTATTAATGGGAAATAATCAAAAATACAAATAAGACATGTACCTCTTACGTACTATACCTAATATCAAAAGAAGACAATAAAAAGTGTGAATTAGTGTGGGTGCGCGCATGAGAGAGATTAACAATATGTATGTGTGTGTGAAAGAGATATCTAGAAAGAGTGTGAGTGTGTGATGGGTGGGTGTGCATGTTCGTGTGTGTTTGTGGGAGTGGGTGTGCATGTGTGTGTGTACATGAAAGACGCTCATATATTGACAGATTCATAAGTTGAGAAGATAAAGAAAATATATTGCTGAAGGTGGTTTGGAAAAATAAAATTAATCAGTACCTAGTTGTTTATTGTTATAATGTCACGATGTTAGATATAAGTTTGCTTTTGAATGTCATATTATGTGAATCAAAAAATATGTCTAAGTCGGCATTTTTTTTCATAAGAGTTGAATACCTAAGTTTATCATTCTGTAAATCGGAGCGTTTATGGAAGCATTTGTTTTACATATTATATTGGAGAAGAAAAGTTATGTATGTCTTGTCCCGCGAGTAGATGTATTAAATGTAATATTGGTCAGAATTTCACGGCATTCTATGTTTCCATTTAGTATGCTATGTAGGAACACAAGGAAAATAATGAATAACTAATGGGAATTTCAAAATTGAAAATGCTCATGAATTGTTCCTATTCCTATTATGTTAAATGGTTTTGTTTTGACGTAGCAACAATCTTCTCTCAATTATTATTTACGTGACATAAAAAACTGTGAGGCACCGGCCTCGAATAGTGCTTAGTGTATCCCGTAAGAGCCGGGCTATCGAAAATACAATAGGTAACAATAACATCTCACATAGTTCAGCAATGGGATTCACCACCTATTCTGAATGTAGTGCATTTGTAAGCGAGGCGAGCCCGGTGTGTGAGTATTCATCGTGCAAGTCGTGTTTCCTTTTATAAGGTTATGCACCCCCGCATACCTGTCGCTAGTCACCCCACATTATAGGCTTTGGTGTAAATAAATCCAACTGTCGATTCGTTCAAGAGAATGAAATTCTATTGATGGAAGAGGCAGTTAAATCCAAGATGCGTGTACGAAGGAACATTTTGTATGGCGTAGTGGACTTTTTGCATGCTAATAACACTAACTAGAGGCCTCGCAGCATATATGTTCCTATACATGGATTTACTCAGAATTTGGAGTAGAACATTTTACGTGAGTTTTGTGTGTGTGTCTGTGTGTCCCCCCCCCACCCTTATAACATTTGATCCGCTCAATTTACAGAGCCCAAAATTTCAGAATGTATAAACAGTTATAGGCCGACAAAACTTTTATGCTCAGAATTGTGAATTTTTATTTCAGTCAGGGGTTATCAATTTTTGAAATTTTGGTTTATTTATCCATATATCTCAGAAACTATAAAAGCTAAAATGCTGAAAATTAGTATAAACATAGACAAATACAAAATCTCAAATTTGTTTTTTCAAAAAAATTCCAGGGTTTCTCAAACATTTTTTATAAGAAAAATATTTTTTTTTGATAAATTTATGAGTTTAACTGCCTACATTTCCAATTTTTTATAACTAATTGCATGTAACACATGAGATCCAACTGTCGATAGCGATAGTATGTATAATGTATAGTTGAAGAATAATTACCAAACTATAAACACCAAATTATTGAATATTTTAAGATATTTTGTTTTTTATGCAACATATGTAGGTATGTATGTCAAGATAGGACAGTATGGAGGTCAGTCCTATTCTCCCAGCCGGAATATGAAAACAGCATGATGATATGTATGTATGTTTGGAGATTTAAGTATCAAACTATTAAGTTTTCTTACATATATTATTGTGTATAGGTGACTGCCATACAATTTGTATGAAGCAATGTCGTCACTAAATTCAATTTTTATAAAAATTGTTAAAAAAGTTTTTAGATATACTACTACAATGTTAATATTTTTTATAGAAAATTAAATTATCTTGTTGAGGTGTTTCGGCTTATTTCGATATTTTTAAAAACTTTCGAAATATAGGTAGTTAAACACAGAAATTTATCATAAAAAAAAATTTTTCTTAATAAAAAATGTTTGAGAAACTCTGGAATTTTTTTGAAAAAAATCAATTTGAGATTTTGTATTTGTGTATGTTCCTACCAATTTTCAGCGTTCTAGCTTTTATGGTTTCTGAGATATATGGAAAAATAAAGTAAAACTTCAAAAGTTGATAACCCCTGACTGAAACAAAAATTCAAAATTCTGAGTATAAAGGTTTTGTAGGCCTATAAATATTTATATATTCTGAAATTTTGGGTTCTGTAAATTGAGCGGATCAAAAGTTATAAGGGACACACACACACACAGACACAAACAGACACAAACAGACACACACAGACACACACAGACACAGACGCACGCACGCACACGCACACACACACACCCTCACACACACACACACACACACACACACACACACAGACACACGAAATGTTCTACTCCGAATTCTGAGTAAATCCGTATATGGAACTTATATGCTGCGAAGCCTCTAAGTTGGTGTTTTTTGACTTGAAAGTTGGAGAAGCCGTGAATAAAGTAGACCTCTGCATGCAATTCTCGCGTATCCTGGCTTGAAACATTGTCGATATGTTAAGAGAACAAAGTTCTCCTGAACAAATCGACAGTTGGAATATCGAAAAAAGCCGAAACACCCCAACTATATAATTTAATTTTCTATAAAAAAATTTGTAGATGTACATCTCAATTTTTTTTAACAATTTTTATAAGAATTGAATTTAGTGACGATATCGCTTCATACAATTTGTATGGCAGTCGTCTATACACAATATGTAAAAAGACTTAATAGTTTGATACTTAATCTCCACACAAACATACAGAACCATCATGTTGTTTTCATATTCCGGGTAGGAAAAGAGGACTGACCTCCATACTGTCCTATCTTGACATACATACCAACATGACATGTGTTAAAATTTTCAATAATTTGGATTTATAGGTTTATAGTTTGATTATTATTCTTCAACTTTACATACTATCGCTATCGACAGTTGGATCTCATGTGTTACATGCAACTAGTGTATGTATATTTTATTTAGATGTAAAAAATAAATGCATTTTCTTACATCTGGTATAACCAATAAGCATATTTACAAGTTGAAAAAATAAAATAGTTTTCACAGTATGAAATATATAAAAAACAAAAAACAAGAAAATATTCAAATTTACAAAAAAAAACAATATCTTAAAATAACTTTTCCTTTATGTATTCAACACTTAGGCGACGAAAAGCGATCCCAACGGAGGAAAAGATTATTTAAAATAATTTCTTTATACGCAAATTATTATTATAAAAGTTGCAAAAGATTAAAAAAAAAAATTACCTCTATTTTATTATAAGGATTTTTTTTCTTAATTTTGATCTTGACAGGTGGAAAATATCTAGTATTACACCAATTGATCATTCAACGTTTCATTCATCAACGTTATGGACTAAATTGAATATATGTAGTTGACGTGAAACATTAATTTTTGGTCTATTATGTGGTTTGAACAATTGTAATTTTGTATTTTTGGTATCAATAATAAAAAAAAAAAAAAAAAAAATATGTAATACCAATGTTGATTGTACAAGTATTTGTTTTACATTATTGACGGAAATTTTTTTCTACATCTTAATTTTCATTCAATCACCTACCAATATTATCATTTATCTAATAGCTCTACTCTGATATAATCGAACTAATAAGTATTGCATTTTATATAGCCTCAAACTATTTTTCATAAAAAAATCTCTGTTAATATATTTTCAAAAAACCTCCATGAATAAAATGGTGTTATTGTTCTCACTACCATGTACCATTATTAACATATTATAAATTTGTGATGATGTATGTATGTTATTAATATGGTCTACACGATAACGAACGAATATTTCTTGAGATCAGGTGTAAATTCAAATATTCGATCATGCCATGTATCTAATGAGATTGACATAGAGAACCGAGCGCTACACACTTAAATTATTACAGGCACCCATATTCATAAACATTCGATCTGTAGGGTTTCTTTTGATTGAAAATATCTTCTATATGGTCTGTTATAATTCTGATTTGGCAACTCTTGTAATCGTATATTACCATCATTGTGTCAGCCACTGGCATTATTCAAAAATCGTTTAGCCGTAATTTATAAATTTTAGATTAAACGAAAAAAATAACTGACTCGGCCTGGGCGCCGAAAAAAATCCTTGCGCCGAACGGATATTTTGACAGTCCATAATAATATTTTAATTTCCTAATATCTGTTTACAGGGCTGTCGCGCGCCTCTAATGAACGTCGTTTAATACCGGACCGTTTTCGAGCATAGGAATTGTATTGTGTCATTTTGTCGTAGGAATCTAGCCCATACGCCCGAGGACAGAAGGGACAGTCTCGCCCAACAGACGGACCTAGTCACATATTTGAATTGCAAATTAGACAGGGACGAGGCGCCAGCTAATTGTTATAGGTTCTGTGCGCAGGGCTGCGCCATTGCGGGAAATTTAATTAACACTTTAGATTGTTTAACGCGCGACAACCCGCGGTGTTTGTGTTGAATTGTTGTTTTTTTTTTTTTTGTGAAGAATAATTATCGAAAGTATTTGCAACAGATCGTTGTTTTTTTGGTCGCGGTTGAATCGAATGTAACTTTTGGGATACGAAAACAAGTTTTCGATTATACAACGTCAATTTAATTATAAGTTTATTGAATAATATTTTTTTTAAATTATCTGTAAAAGATTGGCTCGTAATCATAGCATTGTATAAAAAACATTTTTTTTTTTAAATAATTGCGAATTAATGAAAATAATGTGTGCATTTTATATTTTTTTTTTGTTTTAGTGTGATGTATTATTATTTGTTTTATTTTACTTATTATGAATTTCAAATTATAATTAATCCAACAATGTTTTCTTCAAATGAAATAAAAATTAAATTCGTATATATTTTGGTGAGCAGTATAAAAAAACAGCGATTGATAAAACAAATTGGGAAAAAGGACTGATTATTTGTGCGAACAAAGGAGATTGTTCGAGAGATTTATGGGATGGGGTTTTAAAATATCTCCTGATTGGTTTCAACGGAGTTATGGAAAATTCGTTTACAATTATTTAAAACATTTGTTAAATTTAGAATTTGTTAATAAACCGACATTAACTATTATTTTGTTTTTTGAAAAAAAATCTTCATCCTGTTTTTGATAGTGTAGGTAAAAAAAATATCCGCTTTGTCTTTTCTAATACACTTATACGTACATATTTACACATTAATAATATCAATTGTCAAGAATATGAATTTAATTATCGTATGGATTATATATTTTGTTAATAGCTGTACGAAAAATGCTTTTATTTTCAGAATATATTTGACTATGCTCCATTATGGAATAGAAATATCAAAGAGTACAATATGTAGATCTACTTGTTGGAGGCAGGAGTAATATCCTGATTGGAGAGTATGCTTGATAATTCGTTTTGGTATATTCGCTGTGTCATTCGTATGTCACAGCATAAAAATAAACCCATTTTTTTATTGTATCATACAAATAAGTAAAATTGTATTTGAAGAGTATTATACATTTCTATCAAACAATACTCGGCTTCGTTTAAAATTTGACAATATTCTTAAAACGTAAATAATGATCGTTCGAACATTGTCGTGGCTTCGTTTTCAAATTTTATCTGAAATTAAAATTGATTGTCAAATTAATATGGATCTTATGGAAGTACCTATACGTAACGATATGGAAAATAAAACCATTTTTTTAATCATTCGAAATTTTAAAAAAGCAGACGATTTTTATCAAAACATAAAAAAAATATATAAACAAGTTATTCTAATTTATCAAAAATTAGTCTTAAAATACTATAGATTATGGATAATTTTAAATATTACGATTTTCTTGGTTAAATAAACGCATTGAAGAATTAAATCGATGGATATGTATAAAATACAGGTGAAATCGCGATATTACTCAGAAATCAGACGATGCACGACTATGCCAAGGTTATCTAATATTTTTTTTTCAGTCGTGGACAGAAAATTAATTTTACCTCTCAAATTAATGTAAATATTACAATTAACAATCGCACAGCCCTGTATGACGTTTTAAATAAGTGAAACGATTTAGTTCATCCCTGTTAAATCTCATAGCTTTCTGTCATTGTGTTGGAATATTTAATTATAATCTATCCGACAGAGTTAATGACGGCGCGCATTGTCTTTTCTATTCTACCTGACACCGATCCTGTCATGTCACACACACACACACACACACTGCCGAAATCGATACGCACGGGATATCGTCAATTCCCATACTATGATTGGTGTAATCTACCAGATATCGATGGACACATCACGATGTCACTATTTTTACAACCTAAATCGTCCCAACGGAGTGATTCGTTATAAAAGATGACATATTTTTTATAATAGTACCTATTTGTAAGCAAAGAACATATTCATTGGTTGGATCATAGAAAAAAAATCAGTTACTTCTTGGTTTATTAATTTTTTCAGTTAAGTACTTCTTGGTTTAGTCATTTTTTCAGTTACTTGTTGGTTTAGTCATTTTTTCAGTTACTCTTTGGTGTAATCATTTTTTTTCAGTTACTTCTTAGTTTAGTCATTTTTTGAGTTACTCTTTGGTATAATCATTTTTTTCAATTACTTCTTAGTTTAGTCATTTTTTGAGTTACTTGTTGGTTTTGTTGTTTTTTCAGTTTCTCTTTGGTATAATCATTTTTTTCAGTTAACTTATTTGTTTAGTCATTTTTCAGTTACTTGTTGGTTTAGACCTTTTTTGGGTTACTTTTTGGTGTAATCATTTTTTCAGTTACTTCTTAGATAAGTATTTTTTTCAGTTTCTTGTTGGTTTTAGTAATTTTTTTAGTTACTCTTTGGTGTAATCATTTTTTTTTCATTTATTTTTAATTTAGTAATTTTTTCAGTTACTTGTTGGTTTAGACATTTTTTCAGTTACTTCTTAGTTTAGTACCTATTCATTTCAGTTACTTTTTGGTTTACCCAGAGAACGTATTGAGTACACATCTTTACATAATGTGGCGGACTTACCTATTTACCATTATGCAATCTCTACCAGTCAACCACACTAGTAAGTACACTAGAAATACAAGTTTAAATGCAAAATAAAACTGTCCAAAAACGGAAAAATGTATGAGATGCGAAGGGAAGAAGGATAAATGAACTTTAAAGTTAGTTTAGATTAACTCGCATAGCTGAGGTCGTTTTTCATACAAGTGTGCAGACTGCAAAATATGTGAGCTAGTATGAAAAATGACCTCAGCTATGCGAGCTAAACTAAACTAACTTAGCTTAGCTTTTGGTCTGCAACCGGCTTTAGGGTGTGGATAAGAAGTATATAATTATCTAAAAGTGAATTATGGAACGAACGCCATACTTTCACTCTTGGAAAAATAGTGATATTTTTTTAGTGAATATAAGTCAATTATTATTTCGTCAATTTTTGAATTATCAATAGACAATAACAATAACCATATTAATTATGTACCTATTTGTGTATGGTCGGGAAATGTTCACCGCACATTCACTACTTACATACATAATAGTTATATGTAGGTGTACATATAACTATTCAATATTAGGTGTACCGCTGACCGCAATATGTATTTATAGTTATATACATATAGGTAGGTAGGTACCTCCCACATGTCAACCATGAATATTGGAAAACCTTATTGGTGAAAATATATTATATTGTCATCGTTGTTCGGAAAGTTATTTCGTTTTCTTTTTAAAATAAATACTGCCGTGCCGTGGCTCCGGTGCTTCTATGGTGGCATCTAAAGTTTGAATCCCGGCAGAAGAGAAATTGGTTTAAAAAGATTTCTTTGGTTGCGTCATGCAAAGAAGAAAATCTCTCGGTAATATCACAAGTTGTCATTCGGCTGTCTGCATCAATCGATGCCTCAATTTGGTCTTCATCAACTTCAACCGGACTTCCAGAACGTGCACTGAAAAAAAATAGTTAATAGTAACAAAATTTCTTGTTAAAATTAACCGAACTATAGTGACATTTGGTATTGTGCAACTACATGTTTTGTGCACACAGCCAAACAGTAGAGTCATAAAAGGATAAACCTTTATTACTGATGTGTGAACGGGCCTTTAAAATGGAATAAATTGCCTCTTGCCATACGTGGAGCTCAGAACATTGACACCTTCGGTAAACTTCTTAAGACTGCCTTGTTTCGTAGAGCCAACAAATATAAGCTACAGCGCCCTTGGAGTGATCTTGTATCACTAAACGGCGCTTTATAAATTTTTATTATTATTATTAACAACGGTTTCGCTAAAACGCAGGTAGCCAGTTCGATTCAGTGTGGTAAATAATATTTGACATAAAAATTGCAAGTTAAGGCACTTACGTTCTATCAATAATTTGAATTTATTGATTTATATTTTGTTACATATTTATTTTTTATTACAATATCCAGTAGAGTTCAAAACATTTGTTATGTAGGTACGACAGTTTGAAAAACATGTAAATATATAAAATGCTGATAAGACATTGGGGTCATATAAAGATTTATGTTATTTATATTTTTTCAATACATTTTCTTTATATCTATGGAGTAGGTACTTTCTTGTCTGATAATAATTTTACCTTCTCTATAGTAAAAAATGACAAAAATACTGCTTTGCACTTTTTTATTTTATAGGACACCAAACAAATTCTTGTTGAAAGTAGATATTAATGATGACCCATGATAAAAATAAAACCCAAGCAAATATATATGTCCATTGCAAACCATATTATGACGAGTGAATGAAAAATGAATATCGGGTACCTACTAGTTTCGGGAGAGCACTCCTCCCATCTACGGTTGTAATAATATATCAATGATAATGCATTTTTTTTCTTAACTTTTTTCGATCGACAATACTTGATGGAATTCCATTAAAAAATATTTAAATAAAATACGGAATTATATTTTTTTTCCACTTGTTTTAATGGACTAACTAGTTTCGCTCTAGACGAGCATCTTCAGAGTGGGCTATGACTAATTATATATCAGTAATTTACTTTAACATATTATTATGACAATGCAGCTTAATTGTGAAGTTCATTCATTCATACCACCACGGCATTTCGCTTCATAATGTGGGGTGACCGAATTGAGTTGGTTGTGAAAAAAATGCAATATAGTCATCTATTGTAAACACGCGAAATGACTTTCCGAACAACCTAACATATATATTTAAGTATTATCTGTTTGTAAAACATTGAACGAATCGTACAATAGCGATTTATTCGGAAACAGTACACAAACGATGTCCACACATTCAAATTATTATCACGTTTTAAATAAATATATAACAATGTGATTAAATAAATAATATCATTCATTCTTTGTAATCAATTTAATAATGTTGTCATTTGAACATATCAACACACTGGTTTAGATCGGTTATGTTGGTACCTACATATTGAAATATTTATGCAATTTATATGAATCATATATTTATTTTGTATAATTGAGTGTTATGTATCCAGGCTTGTGTACCTACTATTAGGGAATGGACGGGCTTCAAAACTATGGACAGCACAGGACAAAAAGTGATCTCCTAAGTCGGGGGTTCTTTAAAGGGCATCAGAAGAAGAATAGTAAGAAGTCTAATATGGCGGATTTGTTGCTAAGAAGCAATCACTTTCGCGATCATCGGCCCCAATATGCCTATAAAATAATAAGAAGTGTAATATGGTGGAATCTTTGCTAAGAGGCAATCACTTTCGCGATCATCGGCCCCAAAATGCCTATAAAATAATAAGAATGGTAATATGGCGGATTCGTTGCTAAGAGGCAATCACTTTCGCGATCATCGGCCCCAAAATGCCTATAAAATAATAAGAGTAATATGGCGGATTTGTTGCTAAGAGGCAATCACTTTTGCGATCATCGGCCCCAAAATGCATATAAAATTAACAGGCAACGTTTTCCTAACAATTGTCAGATCCGCAATTATTTATGGCTCCGAATGCTGGACAATGTACCATTTCTACGCAAGACATCTCGAGACCTCGGAAATGCGAATGCTTTAGTGGTCGGTAATAGGAGTATCATTAGATGATTTAATAATGAGTTCATGCATTCGTGGTAGCATGGGAATCACTAACATAAACAGCAAGCTATTAATTTTTTTTTTCAGTGAAACGGCTTACATGAATGCGATGCCTAGAACCGCAGGGTAGGTTTACAGCCTGAGGACGAGAAAAGCCGACCCCGATAGCCAATAGGTATAGGCAGTAAGTTGGAACAGTGCCAGGGAGAAGAAGACTTTCGCGATCATCGGCAAAATAATACAGATCTCGAGATAATAGGCTTGTGCGCTAAGTTATTTATCATGTGGGTTCAAATCCTGCCACGTGCATCCAATTACCTATATATTTGCACTGAAAAAAATATGTTAAAATTAACCAAAAAACTATAGTGACTACAAAACACTTCATTTTGTGCGCTTAACCAAACTCCTTTATTAATACAGCAGCCCGACTGTGGAACGATCTTCCGAATTCTGTGTTTCCACCTTCGTACAACCCGGGTCTTTTTAAAATCCGAATTAATAAACTCTTTTTTTAGATTGCAAACCCCTCCCAACGCTACGTAGTGCGCTTCTTCGGAAGAGTACAATGGACCCAAATCCTAATAGCTGGTGTCCCCTACGTAGACATGTTAAAAAAAAACAGTACAGTCCGCGATACTTCAGGCCATGGCAACTGGATAACAAAGGTTTGGCTAAAAACGCAGGCAGCCAGCTCGATGGCTGCTGTGTCTCCACTTCGAATCGAACCCGATTTATTTTATATATTTGGCTCAGGAGTAGGATATCTACATAACTGAGCCACGAATGCTGACATGTTTGCTCAGTTTATGAAATTTATAATAATAATAAACTACTATTTGCACACTGAGCGCTTATTACCAAATGCCAATTTATTCCAACTAATATTTCCAGTACAGAGAATCAAAAATTACGATAGAAATAATTTCAAATAAACTTCTCTTCTGCTGGGGATTGGACATACGACGCCTGCACAGAAACCAAACGACTTACCACTATGTCTTAATTCCGTACCTCTCCCGAATGGTTTCAGTATTTCAAATTACGGAAAAACTTTGACCTTACAGATGGGTGAAAAAAAGTCGAACAATGACATAATAACGAGGTCAACTACCCCGAGTTTCATACCCCTTCTCGACTCTCCCTTTCCACAATCGTCTGCTTAAGCACAGTATGGGGTGACATTGGGATAGAAAGAGAGAGAGAGAGATACTTGGAGAGTCAGAGAGTCACCCGGTCACCTGTTGTGGAGTCTGTACAGATAGGTAGGTCTGAGTGTGAGTATATTATGGTAGTAAAGTCTCTCTGGAATAATATGGTCTCACAGTGAATTATCGTCCTGTGGAATATGTCGACATGTCGAATGATAATGTTAATAAAATGTATAAATGTCAAATGGTACCGGGGTCGATGATTTCCTCAACCCAAACTACGTTTTAACCCATATATCATTGAATTTATGATTTGATTTGTTATTTTTTTATAATTTAGCCCATCAATATTCCATAATGTGGGGTAACTAGCCACTGTTGTGCGGGTGTGCCTTTCCAAAGGAAGCATGTCGCATTCGTATATCCCAAGTTCCCACAAATCAGTCTCGTCAAACCTAGACAGGCAAATTTCAAAATGGATAGTGAAAACTTCATTGCTTAACATTGAGAGATGTTTTTTTGACAAAAATTTTCAACATCTCAATAAAGATGAATTTGTAATATTATAGAAGAACCAGGAACTTATAGGGAGATGGTTATTTAATTATTATATTGATTATGATTAATTAGTTTTAAAGAATATTTATTAGAATGACTATTTGCGTGTTCAAAAAAGTATTGTTAAAACTTATCTCTCTATATTAGATATACTACAGACAATTGGGGCAATTGATTATTCACATAATAAAAAATAGTGCTCACTCTGATGCTTATTTATTTCGATTACGTTTTTACACTGTAGTTTTTTAATAATTATAATATTTAATCTACACGTAATAAGAATGTCAAGGAGAATCCGCGATACTTCAGGCCACGGCGACTTAAGATATTCCGAATGAATTGCAAAGGTGGGGGATAAATATTTATAATCTCCGCTTTTGTTGGTAGCAATGACATGTTAGTAGTAATGTGGGGACATCATAGGGATGTTTCGCCACAATCTAGGCTTACGACCTGTCATCGGATGGTTTACGTGATCACTTTATGCGCTTGCGCAACGTTCACCAATTTTGCCTTCTTATTGAGTTCCCTTATCAATAAAAAAATCCAATATTTGCGTATTTGCAATTAAAAATTATTCGATTTTTGAGCTGTTATTTTGCGTCTTGTATTTTCGATTACCCACGACGATAATAGAAATGTGGAAGCACTGTTCTAAGCCGGCCCGGCCCGGTGCCTGTGATAGAATTATACTCAATTTAATATTTTATCTTTTTATATCTGTGGGCCTCCATCTCTCACTGCAGGATGCAGGATATAAGTCATTTGTCACTCATTTACATCTTATCCCCCACGCATCCAAGTTCTTCCAGCCAGCTGGAAAATGTAGTCAGGCAATCATTTGTTCTTTAAAAAGCTCTATTTAATTAATTTGTTCACTCTGGGATGAACCCATCGTTCATTTGTGTATACCAATCCACATATTCATTCATTTAAAAAAAATAAAAAATCTTTCACGAAATTACATCGCTACTACCACCACCACCCGCTCCGCATATGGGGACTGTCAACGGCCCCTTCGCAGAAAGCTAGAATGAACAACAAAAAAAAAAACAATGCATGGAACGAAAAGTATTAGCTCATGGAGCCCTGTAGATTAGCAATCTCGGCACCATGGTGCAAAAGTATTAGCTCATGGAGCCCTGTAGATTAGCAATCTCTGCACCATGGTGCAAAAGTATTAGCTCATGGAGCCCTGTAGATTAGCAATCTCGGCACCATGGTGCAAAAGTATTAACTCATGGAGCCCTGTAGATTAGCAATCTCGGCACCATGGTGCAAAAGTATTAGCTCATGGAGCCCTGTAGATTAGCAATCTCTGCACCATGGTGCAAAAGTATTAGCTCATGGAGCCCTGTAGATTAGCAATCTCGGCACCATGGTGCAAAAGTATTAGCTCATGGACCCCTGTAGATTAGCAATCTCGGCACCATGGTGCAAAAGTATTAGCTCATGGAGCCCTGTAGATTAGCAATCTCGGCACCATGGTGCAAAAGTAACACAAATCACTAGAATTGAAAGAGTACAACATAAATTCATTAACTACCTAAATCATAAATTTCATTTAAATTTTACTGACTATAGGGAATCATTAAAATATCACAGACTTGACACTCTCGAATCTAGAAGAGTCTTGCACGACCAATCGCTGCTGCATAAAATTCTGAACGGTGCCATCGACTCACCTGAGCTTGTTAACCTAGTGGGTATCCATGTTCCAGGTAGAATGGTTCGCCGATCTGAACTTTTACATGTTTCGGTATGTAGAACAAATATCAGAAAGAATGCTACAATTCCACGCGTATGTGATTCTCATAACACGTTGTTCTCAGCCGGGGCGGGGTGGACATCTTCAATGTGAAATATGATAAGTTTCGTCGCGAGCTATTGAAGGTGATACGCTCCTAATTTTCCTCCCTCGTACCCTCCTATCCATCCCAAACAAATTGTATATGTGCATGTGTGTGTGTGTAACATGAGTTGTTTACAGTATTTTCTTGTTATTGATGGAAAGCTTGTTATTGGCTCTGAAATCTATGTTAAAATTTGTATTATAAAAAATGTAATTGAGCTGTTGGCTTCCCAAATAAATAAATAAATAAAAGGAACAATCAGCAAGTGCGAATTGAGATTCACTCACACCTACGGACTGTCAGCGACTTATGATCCATATAATATATAGGGCATCAGAGAATAATAATAATAAGGACAATTTATAATGCGCCGTTTAGTTACAACCGTGGTCACCTCAAGGGCGCTTTCAGTTTGCAAAAAAATAAGTTAAAATTAAGTTAAAAATAGTCATATAGCTAACACATTGAAAATGGTGAAACATAAAACTTAAAAAAATACAATAAGTTAAAATTAGTCTTGTATATAGCTAACACATTGAAAATGGTGAAACATTAAACTTTAAAAAATACGTAGAAATCACAAATTAATCTAGTTATATACATATTAGATGGGTCGATGGCGGAGCGGTTAGCGCGCTGGGCTAGTAATCCAGTGATCGCGAATTCGAATCCTGCCTCGACCGATTTCGTTCACCTATAGCACAAGCATCTATTTTCTTATTTTAGGGAACGTAGGAAGATGTATATGTACTTGTTTAACAAGGACATATTCATTTTTATAAGTTCCATTCTATATTACATAATCCAGATGAAATTAATTATAAAAAATAGTCGATTCAAAGTAAACTGGCATAATATTTAGTAAACATAATATTATTGAACGGATGAAGGACAATCTGGATACGATTTGCGGAAAAGATGAGTTTTTAATTTCTTCTTGAATTCATTGATATTTTCGGCACATCTTATATCCATTGGAAGATTGTTCCATGACTTTGGTCCAGAAACGCCAAAAGATTGATATAGGTATTTTGGCTTATTTGTGAGATTGGTTTCTACTAGTTTTTTATTGGATTGGGTCATTGATCTTAGCGTACTTTGTTTGTTTATTGTTAGGTGAAAATGGAACACAAAGTTCCGATATATATTCCGGGGCCATGCTATTGAGTGCTTTAAAGACAAGGAGACATGTTTTAAATTCTATACGTTCTGGACTCTTCAGCCAATGAAGTTTGTGAAGTGTTGGTGAGATATGTGAGAAACGATCAATCTGGTAAATATAACGGGCTGCTGCATTGAGGATGAGTTGTATTCTATGGATTTGGTATTGCGGTAGGTGTGCTAATATGGCGTTACAATAATCTACACGGGAAACTATTAAAGAATTTATAAGAACCTTAGCAGCATTTGTCGAGAGACACCTTCGAATAGGTCTAAGTTGTCTGAGAAAGTAACAACTTTGTCTGACTATGGAAGAAATGTGTTTATCCATAGAGAGTGCACTGTCGACATGTATACCAAGAAATTTTTCGCAGTTAGAAGGAGAAGTGACCAAGATCTCTGGAAACAGACAATTCAGTCACATATGAACTACATATGTAGTTACAACCCATGACATATTCATGAAAGTAAAAATATATACATTAATATATTTAAACGAGTGGGTTGTGGCCAACGCTAAACTCCTCACTAACAATTCATTCTATAAAGTATTCAAATTTTGTATGGATAATATTAATGATCAGCATTTTCATGAAATGAGTTTGTTAAATTATTTTTTTATTATGAAAACTTGATAACTCTTCAATGCCATTTTATGAAAGTGATGTGCCTTTTTACCAATTTGAAAATAAAAATTTTAAGTTTCCTGAGCTTGGGGTTACTTTGAAATATTTGACAGTTAAAAAAATTGAGAAGCACTATTCAGATATTATCCTCTAAAATCTAATGGGGTCTAAGCGAGTATTAGATATACTTATTTGCAAAATTTGAAAAGAATCGAATGAGTACTTTAGTCTATAATCGATAAAGTAAAATAAACACGCCGTACACAGCACACACACAGATACATTTTGATGAAACTTTCAGAATACAATCTCAGCATGATACTAGTTGATAATCTGAAATAAAAAATACCCTTAAATATTGCGAAATCATAACTCCCCACTATATCCCCATGGGTTAGTGAGGAGTAAAAATGTTTTTCTTTTTATGGAAATTAAAATTCTTAATTGAATAACAAATAATATATAAGATCAAAAAACAAAAAAGTTACAAGACAAAAAAGTAACAAAAAAATATGTCAACCCATCACATAGCAACTTTTTGAGCAATGAGCCCGCCATTGTGCACTTATTTATGAGTCAAATTATTAAGTTAAAAAAATTAAATAAAAATACTTTATATCACGATGATATATTTGGTTTTTTGGTACTCAATAATTCAGTAATGAAATATTTTTTTCAATTAAGTCTATGAAAATAACTAATTATTCTTCTATCACACTGTATCGTTCAGAATCTCTTTTCGTTTGTCTTTTTTTTCTTTTTGTCAATGTCCGTCGTGTTGCCTATTTATATTATGATGTAGGTACTTTTCAATCAATAGCTCCTTATAGCGAGCAGAGCCAGCGAGTTATTTATAAAATCAACATACGTTTATCGGTATCTATAATGCAATAAAAAGTACCTATGTTTTATCACCACACATGTGATAAGACACACAATATGTAAAAGTAAACCCAACCCACACATATTCGTATGTAGAGATAGGATGGTGTGGCGTCTGTTGCTGTTCCAGCACACCGAATGAATGATTATTGTAATATTATTATGTGCGATCGTCTATTTTCATCAACCGAATATGCTTCCGTTTATACCTAACTTCCTACACACGAACATCCCACGCCATACCGTTCCATCGCCTCCATTCTCCCTCCACCTTCAAGCAAACACCCTTACAACCCTCCACCCAGTGGCGCAATGTCGCCCCA
Source organism: Molanna angustata (assembly GCA_963576475.1). Lineage (NCBI taxonomy): Eukaryota > Metazoa > Arthropoda > Insecta > Trichoptera > Molannidae > Molanna > Molanna angustata. The sequence goes on from OY754982.1 coordinate 8,507,256, forward strand.
TATTATGGGAAATACCCTTCCAGAGTGGTGTGATGGTGGTCCTATAGACAGACACACTGCGCCGATTCAAACAGAACTCACTACATCCGATGACGTCATAGTTGAGTTGGCAACCAAATACTCGACACCCATCCAAGCCAAGCTTATTTCGTAAAGTTTAAACAGAACTCATTACATCATATAACGTCATTGTTGAGTTAGCAGCCAAATACTCGACACCCATCCAAGCCAAGCTTATTTCGTAAAAGTTTAAACAAAACTCACTACATCAGATGACGTCATAGTTGAGTTAGCAACCAAATACTCGACACCCATCCAAGCCAAGCTTATTTCGTTAAGTTTAAACAGAACTCACTACATCAGATGACGTCATAGTTGAGTTAGCAACCAAATACTCGACACCCATCCAAGCCAAGCTTATTTCGTTAAGTTTAAACAGAACTCACTACATCAGATGACGTCATAGTTGAGTAAGCAACCAAATACTCGACACCCATCCAAGCCAAGCTTATTTTGTTAAGTTTAAACAGAACTCACTACATCAGATGACGTTATATTTAATTTAGCAACAAATACTTGACACCCATCCAAGCGTAGCTAATTTCGTAAAGTTAAAAAATTGAACCTTTTTAGCAATATTGTCAACAGTTCAGTATAAGGGAAATAAAATATTCACATTGGACGTAAGCTATCAGAAACAGGAATAGTTTTTTTTTCTAATTGCTTCTCGGGCAACTAACAGGATCTATCTCGAATATTAATTTAACGCGCACCCAATATCAAGTTACCACATTCTCGTGACTTAATTTATTTATCGAATCGAACCCGGGACATTTGGCTCAGGTGTCAGGTATCTAACCAACTAAGCCACGAAGGCCGACTGTTTCTAGTTAGACAGACAAAGATAAGTTATGTTTCGAATTTTAGTTAAACACTGGTAGGCACATTGTACCGAGAAATTGTTATCATTATGTACCATTATTTGTTTGTTAAAATCTTTTTTTAGAAATTGTGATTTGTGTTCCTTTGTGTATTATTTTCTTCTTCTCTTCTTCTTCTTCTCAGCTTAATCCTGTCCACTCCTGGACGAAGGCCTCATCCATCTCCTTCCAAGCCACTCTATCTTGTGCTCTAAGCATCCAATTGACACCAGCGTGACGGCTGATGTAGTCCCTCCATCTCATTGACGGCAAATAAATTATAATTTATTATATATATTTCCTATGTTTGTATTTGAATGTAAGCCAATACTTTATTTCCATAATTATTTCAACAGCTTAATAGTCTTTGTGTATTGAGTTATTTGATCGCATAGGATATCATACATTATGAACGACGGCCTGTTTGCCACTACAGTAGGCTTAGCAGCTTGGTTTACGGATTCATCAAAATTTATTGTTACCTAAGTCTTCTGTTTGCATTTCTATTATTTCATCATCTTTATGTTATATGATCGGTGATTGAAGCTATTTCTGAATGCATTCAAACTGGTTATATACTTCATTGAATTTGACAAATCTCTCATCAATATGCAGTGAGCTGTATCTAAGATGTATGGGTGCGTGTGGATTATTTTTACTTTTGTCCATTCACTTTACTATACCCAGTTACTTGGAAGTGCTGTTTAGATATCAACTAACATCCAAGAATCTTGTCTGTGGAACTCATATTATCTTCATATTTTTGCGGCTATGGCAGATTTATTAATGATACTAATACGTAATCATAATCAATTATTGTTACTACCATTATGCACTTCCTCAAAAGAATTAGCAGATCAATGCGTCATTTTTAAATTATTTCATAGGTATAACAAAATTAAATAAAACAAACACACCGATCAAGCTTTCAATTGGGAATAATTCACCCATCCATAGGTATACTTAACATATCAAAGGATTAATTAGGCTCTGAGGAGGTCCCTATACTACCTATCAACTAAATATTTTAGTTTGAAAAATCTTTAACTATTCTACGTGTATTCATTATAACCGATTTTTGCATTTTTATCCTATATTTATTTTCGATAAATCTAAAATGACTAAATTACGGCTAAACGATTTTGGAGTCTTTCTATCTCCTTACCTAAATCAGTGTATTTGGAATAGCCACTTCGCAAATATATGCTATTTTTTAATATTATCATGTATATATTTTTTTATATCGAGTCTGTTTTGTTGAATTGATCGGTCAGGTTTTATAGTATATAATAAATTGAAATAATATATTTGTATGTTTTAATATATTATTATTGTTTTACACTCCATGGATAGTCGGGTAGAATATGAATGTTTTTTTAATGTTGATTTAAGATTTTAAATTAATTAATTATTATTGCAAATACCAATATGTTAATTACGTTTTAAACGATGATCGTATCAACCTAACTATTTAGTATTGACTGTGTGGCAGACACCTGTTATTTTAGCATTGGAGATTTTATGTGTTTGTATAATGTTTTGAATTGGGTTTCTATATGTCAGTGTACTGTTGGTGTCTTAAACAAATAATACATATATCTAATGCCTAACTATATCAGACATTCATCGTTATGATAACACCGTTATGAATTGAATAGTCAAAACAAAAAAAGGTTATGAACTGATTCACAATCGCAGAATTATCAGTGCACGGATGATTGACTAGGAAAAGTTGGACAATGTATTGCAATGCACGCTTCACACGATATTATGTTATCGTTTGAATGTACATATATATACCTAATGACAATCAAGATTGTCATTAGGTACATATATATACCTAATGACAATCAAGATTGTCATACGATTGTCATATGATTGATGTCCTTATAACTAGACAGGAAACTGAAATATATAATAAAATTCATGACATTTTTCAGTGTTAATTATAAATGTATGATAAATCGCGCTACTTATTTTCTTAGTTTATATTGTTTTGCTTCTCGGGTTTGTTAAGGGTAGGTACCTACGACAAATTACAAAATGTGAGGTAGCTAGGCACAGATGTGTGGGTATACACATGCGTGTTTCCTCACAATGGGTGATGGCAAAGCGGTTAGTGGCGCTGGGTAAGTAATTCAGTGGTCGCGAGTTCAAATCCTGCCACGACCTGTTTCGTTCATCTATAGCAGGGGTCGGCAACCTTTTGTTGTAAAAGGGCCAAATATTTTTGGTGGGGATTAGTGCGGGCCGCACCTGGGTCATATCGCGGGAGCGGGGCCATCGTGCGGGCGCTATATTCAAATATTTTTATTTATTTATTTGTTGTATTCCATTATTCCTTTGTATATTGTTCCTTATAATGCTTGAATAACATATATTTTTTTCCGTTATTCAAGCATAGTCGCTACTCGCCGTGTATAACTATTGGTCGATTTGTATAATATCGTCCGTCACGTGCATTGCGACGAGAATCTTGTGGGCCGCTGGTTGCCGACCGCTGATCTATAGCATTAACATTTAAGCTAAGTTTACGGAATGTATGAGGATATACATATATGTTCCTGTTACAGAGGTGATTAGATGTATTATTTTGCCTGTTGTATTTTCTATAAACTGGCTCTTATAGGACGGACATCGGAAAACGATGATAATAGAAAAGAGTGGAAGCACTATTCTAAGCCGGTGCCTCACAACGTGGTACTATGTTAAATATTATTTGATCTCGATGCCAATAATAATTATAAGTAAAACACAGTAATACCTAGATTGTACCTTTACCGGAAATCGAATTCGGGACCTTTGTCTTTAGGAGTTAGATATCTATCCAACTGAGCTACGAAGGTTGACAAATGATTTAATATTACTAAATAATAATATAGTAAACACCTCGTTGCACCCTGAGCAAATGGCGAATTTATTGCCATACGGAAATTTATTCAAACTATCCAGAGTTTCCGGCCCAGAGAAGCAATATTTGCATGATAAATGAATTGTAATAAATCTCTTCTCTGCTGGGGATCGAACCCAGGTCGCCCGCGCATAAACGAAACTGCTTTCCAACTGTGCCACGGTGTTCGGCATATTTATTTATTTATACAGTAAAAATGCAAGTACAAAAAAGAAAGAAAAGAAACTAAAAAGTCAACAAAACATAATACATAATAAATTCCTCCTCTCTCTTTTTATTCATCATAACCTCACCTAAACGGCTACGCCTGTCTTAAGGTGAGGCTATTTAGTAAAATACAATAATATACATTATACATATATACATGCATATATATGTATATTAATATTATATATGTATATTAATTAAAGTAGGTTATTTTGATTAATACATTTTTATATCCTGATACATATTTTATCGCAGAATTATCTATGTCAAGTACAGCAGACTCTAACTAATAAGATAGGAACATTCAGGATTCAGCTTTGATTTATGATACCCTGATAATTATAATTGTACAATTGTATTCGTGTCAAGAACGAAATACAAGCATTATTAAAGAATAATTACGTTTTAAATAAAATCATTTTTGAAAGGTCGGCTTTCACTGCTCAACTAATAAGATAACCTATCTGACCTCCTGAGCCAAAGATTCCGGGTTGAATTCTCGTTGGAGACATTGTTTTTCACTGTGTTTTTATTCTTGGTAGGTTCAATATCATTAAACTCCAAAATGTGACAACTTGTTTTTGGGTGCATGTAAGTTTATTAATATTTCACAAAGTAGTAGGGGAGAGGGTGGAGGGTTTGAACAATTTTTGTTTGTATTAAAATATTTTTTATTCTGGAAGCACTGTATATCTTATTTTTATTGCAAACAATAAAAAGAGGTTTAGTAAGTACTTTGAAGTATATTTGGAAAACTAACTGTTTATATAAAATTATATTTAGAGCTCTTATCGAGAAGTCCATTTTTGTTCAATTCTACCCCAGGCTGGGGTAGAATTGAACAGAATGGGGTAGGCTTTGAACGGCTATTAAAATGGCACATTTTTTCAAATAAAAAACAATAAACTGAAGAAAAAACAATTTATTATTATAGATACCTATACAGACATGTATCTGGAATGTATAAAATTATAAAAATAAAATAACCAAAATGAAAAAAATAATAAAAAAAAGAACATTGTACGAATTAAAATCAGGAAATTTTGATTATCTTCTTTGCACGGATTGTACCCCCGCTGACAATGAGCTGAGGTAGTTTCAAAAGAATATCATCAAATGAAACCATAGAAACATCATCAGTTTCCGGAAAATAAAAACTGTTATAAAGGTCTTTGAGACAAAGTCTCAAAGACCTTTAAAAAAAATTGTGATGTCATCCATCCGCTTTCGGGACTGTTCGGAAAACCTATACTTCCACTTGGTGCTCCATTCATCAATGTATCGACCATTCGTGCACGCGGGAAAACAAACACTGGTGGTATAGGGTTTCCGTTAGCGCAAATTATGCAACACATAGTTACAAGTTTCCCTCGTTCTCCTGAAACTGTCTGACCAACTTGTTTTATTCCTCAGGCAGCAATGATATTGGGAGCTTGAACAACTGTCATGACACCAGTTTCGTCTAAATTAAAGACTCGATCTTCCGAAAAATTAAATTTTTCCATTACACTACAGTAATTATCAAAAAATACACATACATTAGTAGGATTGAAGCTCGTTGCACGTGAAAGGCTCGTATTTTCTGGTTTTCTTAAACTGAGTGTTCGATGACGGAGCATAAACCCCTTCATCCACTCTATGCCATCTAATCCATCACGCTGCCATGAACATGGAATTGTCTTCCCCAATTTTTGTGCATATTCAAATGCTAATTTTCTGGTGGTTTCATATGTTAACCCATAATTAATTCGGGAATTATTTAAAAGGTATTTTTCAAGCATTTCTTCTTCGCTCCTGTTAAAAATTTGTTTCGTGTTGTATTTTTGAGAATAATCTTTACCCATGTGATTATTTTTTAGTCTGTAGAATAAAGCAGTGTGCTTTACGTTATTGCGCTCAGCGGCGATTCGGAGAGAAAGTTTTCGTTCTAAAACATCTGCAATGGCTTTTTGCATGTCCTCTTCTGAAAACTCCTGTCTAGTGCCTTTCTTTTTATATATTCTTGGAATTATATTCCAAATGATCTTAAAAATATTAGTATTTAAACTCCTGTCTAGTGCCTTTCTTTTTATATATTCTTGGCATTATATTCCAAATGATCTTAAAAATATTAGTATTTATATCAATGTAAATATAAAAAGGGGATGTTTTGAACATGTAGGGGAGGTTTTGAACAGTGTTCAAAGGCTCCCCATCCACACTGTTCAAAACCTCCCTGGGTAGCCATTTTTCATATTCATGAAAATATAAATGTTTTAAAATAAGTACTGAATCAAATTACTTACGTGTTCAGCTAGGCTAAATATGTGTTTTTATAATTATCTCACAGTGTTCGAATAAATATTTAATATATTGCAAAAAAAATGGCCAGATATAACAACCTTTTATTTTATTAAAATGCACGAAAGACAACAAACCACTACAGCAAGTTAACGAAACAAAAAATGGTTTATGTTTTGACTGACAGCTCTAAAGATCTGTATTACCGATAGGAAAAAATAATTCATAAATGGGAAAAAAATCTAATTCCTCAAATATTTTGTCTGTTCAAAGGCACCTCGTGTTCAAAACCTCCACCTTCTCCCCTAGGGGAGGGTGTCCATGAATCGGACATTTTTGAGAAATGTCTAAGAACTCATTTATTTTTTACACCCCGTGAATAATATTTGTATATTCTCAAATTACGTAGTTTTAAGCCTTGGTATGCACCAGAGAATAAATTACCAAAATATTTTTTGATGTATATAAATGTAATTTAAAAATATATAAAATCTGTCCGTTTCATGGAATCGTTTCCATGAAACGGACATAGGGTTCCATGAAGCGGACATAGTAATGATAACACTGTTTGTTGTATGAAAAAAATATGTTTAGTTAAAAAAGTTTGCAATGAAACATTTTAATAATCGTTAATGAGATGTACCTACATTACAAATATATATTAAGATTAATAACATAATATAAGTGGTAGAGTGAACAATAGAAATAAAAATATAAAAAAATAACAGCAAAAACAAACATATAATAAACGATATAAGTATTTAGTAAAAAAAAAACGTTTTTTAGAAACACTTTTTACAAAAGAAGTTTAGTGCTCCTTTTACACCACATGTTTCATGTGCCCATATTTGACAGACTTTGCACTTCAACCAATCTTCTTGGCTGGCCGCATATGTTTTATTACACAAAGGACATGTGCTATTTTCTTCCGTTGATACTTCATTTTTTCTTTTTTTTATGTTCTTTGGTAACATTTCAAATAACTTATCAGAATCTATTGAGTCTTCACTGTTATCTGAATTATGTATTGACATATAAGATTCTTCTGAAGTAGTAGAACAGTTTGATGGAATTCGAATGTACTTACGTTTGGAATTTTTTTTTGGTTCAACAGCCTTTTTTTTAGCCTTTGATTGTTTACTAACGCTTTTCTCTACCAGTTTATCTTTCTCCGGAGTATCTGTTATAATTGACGATACGCATTTTTAACGATTTTTTTGTACATTTTTTCTTTTTTCTGCCTTAGGTAATGGTCTTATTGTTTCAGGTGTAATTACCACATTCAAATTATTGGTTTTCTCTTGTAGTATTTCTGAACATAGTTCAACTGGTTGTGAAGTATGTTCTTCTAATGTACTAGGATCAATTGTTATCCTTTCTGATGATGATGTGCTGGGGATTGGTGATGTCACACAAGTAGTTGTATTATTTTCTGTTTCGTCGATTCTATCTGTTACAAATGATGGCAAAAAATCATCATCGGTAAATACATTTTTGTTGATTGGATGAATTCCAGTTTTGTGAAAACCATTTACGATATTACTTAGTGTAAATCCCGTCAAGAAGGCTTCATTCGCAAATTCTGCGACCTCATATATTGAAACCGTTTTACCTGAATTAGACAGCATCCAGTTATACATGGCAACCTTATATCTGGCCTTAAATGGTCCATACACGCTAACATCTAACGGTTGTAAACGGTGACTGCAATGAGGTGGTAGGGTCAAAATTGAAATATTATTTTCTCTAGCCATCATAACCACTCCCAATGACAGATGAGATGAATGATTATCCATGATTATCAAACATGGCGATTCCTCCGTGGGTTTGACGAATTTCAAAAAGTGCTTCATAGCTTCGATAAACAATTCTTCCGTTATCCAGCCACTGGGGTTTGCTAAACCAAGAGATTCTTTTGGTCCCTTTGACAGCATGACCTCTTTGAAGTAAACCCTCGGGAAGACAAAAGCCGGTGGTATGGTCCCACCTGAGGCATTAACAAACCCAACCACAGTGATTAAATTACCCCTTTCGGCGGATGTAATTTGACCAACCTGTTTTGATCCACGGGTTGCAATTATTTTAGGTGGATTTGTTACAGTGCTGCATCCGGTTTCGTCTATATTCCAAATCATATGAGGTTGGAATTTCTTGTTTTGATATAAATGCTCCAATTTATCAAAAAACATTGATATGTTGTGGCGGTTAAACGAAGTAGCCCTGGACAATGAAGTATTCTCTGGCTTTCGAATCGAAAGTTCTTTATGTCGACATAAATCCACGTAGCCAATGCTTTGAAGCCGTCTTCTGTGGTTCCCATTTCGACACATCAATGTTGTTTGACCGAGCAAACTGATATGCCAGGTCTCTTGCCTGGATAGTCGTCAAACCATGACACATTTTCGATGTTGTCTTTAAATAATTTTCCAGCATATATTCTAGGTCTACTGAAAATATCTTCCTGTTTCCAATTTTTGGTGCATGAGTATAATTTTCACAATTACCTTTAGCCTTTTTTATTATATCTGCCAGATATGACTTAGATATCTGAAAGGACTTAGCCGTGGCTCTGATCGAATTTTTTTTCTCCAAGACTTCTCGTACGGCTTCTTCAATTACCACGTTGGAAGGTCTTAATCTTTTCTTGGGGGTAGACATCATTTTCAGCTGTAGATAATTAAAAAACGCATAAGTTAGAGAAAAAATATAATAATAATAATAATACAATTACAAAAGCACAATGTGAATAAAATAATAAACCAAATTATAATTTTTGTCACCCAAATTTCCCAAAAATTATTGTTATTATATTTTTAAAATAATAATAAAATTTACATCCACCAGAAAAATAATCAAATTGAAAAAGTGTGTACCCATGAAAAGGACACTAAAATGACCCATGAAACGGACGTCCGTTTCATGGGTCATTTTGGTGTCCACTTCATGGACCTCAATGAAATTTCAAATAAATGTGTATAAGTTTATTAATTAACATAATATTCAAACTACTGCTATATTTTTATTAACCTTAATGTATAAATAATCGAAATATTTAAACAAAAATTTAATTAAATAACAAACTTACGTTTTACAGAGATGGAACACTGGAAGAAAAATTTACTTTTGCTACACGAAAAACTCGAACACGTCTAATAAGATCAAATTCAGGCGCACGACTGACATGTTTCTGTGGAGTGATGTGGTACTAAGCGTGTTCTAGAAATATCGAATAATAGTATTCTAGTTCTAACCGGAACCGAATACTAGCTTATGTCCGTTTCATGGGACGTCCGTTTCATGGGCGTTCTCCCCTATATATTACTGCCCGTCCCCACTTGTCATGTGTTAGGTCCGACAAAATGTCGGGTGATCTAGTGGCAGTTCATTTTAAATGGAGCTGTTCACACTTCACACTTACACGATAACGACAATAACTGTCAACAGCAGGCTAAGTCTGTAAGTAGATCTCGACCGATAAATGTCGAGATTAACTGTCAAAATATCGACTAATCGATATTTTGACAGTTTTGGTAGTCACTAAGCATATAACGCGTCGAATCGTTCTCGCCCTCTTATTTGACGGCGAGATTGGGTCGACATCGAGTCGAGTGACAAGATCTAACGCCGCCATGTTGAATTGAATGTCATTTTTTACGCAAACAATGCCGAATTTCATATATATTTTGAGAATAATTATATAAACGGGTTTAACAGCGCCGTTTAAGAGATTCTTCAAACCCCTTAAATATTCCGCGTAATTCTTTTATTGTTAACTAGCTTTTATGTCCCGCCGTTGGCCAAGAATGTAAAATTGTGAAGGAAAAAGCAATCGTTTTTATAATATTGTCACCCAATTATTTTGCAAAAGACTATGAAAAGTGGTTTGAAATATGATTGAATTTGATTGTAAAATGTTCAAGTGATGGCCACAACCCATTATTTTTTATATATTGCTATAAAGTGTGAATGAAGTATAATATACAATTTCTTCACTATTCGAAATGGTTTTAAATATGACTGTTTATCAACATTGTAAAGAGATTGGTTTGGCCACAACCCCCATTTTTAAATATTATCATCGAAAACAAATTGTAATATGTACTTACCTATTGAATATTTAGTAATTTTGGATGTTGGGATGTGGTTAAAATTTGATTAAACAAATGTACTGAAAAGATCCAGTGTTGGTCACATCCCATTCGTTTTATATTTTTTCATCAAGTGTGCATTATATTTTTGCACAATTAGACTGATGAACTTAAAATTGACACAAAAGTCTACATTAACGAAGAAGAAGAAGACTTAAACTATGGTAAATAATTTGAATATAAACGTTGTGAAGAATTCAGTAATGGCCACAGCTCCCTTTCTTTAAATATTGTCAACGAAATCAAATATATTATGTAGGTGTTAAAAATTATTTAAAATAGGATGATATAAATGGTTTAAATTTGATTAAACAAAAGTATTGAAAAGATTCTAGTGCAGGTTACATCTTCACATCCCACATCCCATTCGTTTTTACATATGTATTTTCATCAAGTGTGCATATCGTTAATAATATTTCTGCACAATAGACTATTAGACTTAAAACGAACCCAAAAGTCTAAATAAAAAAGAGAAGAATAAGTATAAGACTATAAGAAATAGTTTGTTTAAAAAATCCCAATGGTCTACATAAAATAAGAAAAAATACATAAAATAGAAGAATTAGACTATTGGAAATAGATTGTATAAAAACTGAGCAAAAGGTCTTCATAAAAGAAGAAGAAGATTAATCTATAGGAAATAGTTTGTATTAAAACTGTCCTTAAAGGTCTACATAAAATTAAGAAGAAAAATAATTAGACTCCAGGAGCCGTCGCTTCAGACCCTTCAGTACCTCCCGTCCCATCAGGCCCTTCAGTACATCCCGTCCCTTCAATCCCTCATCACGTCCCTTCCAATCAGGCCCTTCAGTACCTCCCGTCCCTTCAGGCCCTTTAATACCTCCCGTCCCTTCAGGCCCTTTAGTGCCTCCCTTCCCTTCAATTACATCCCGTCCCTTCATTCGGGTAAGAAAAGTTTAAATCCAGAAACCATCCTGGAAGAACTGCGAAGAGATGTAAGCACCGTCTTCTTTTCCCAGGATACTCCACCTTTATAGGTAAAATGACCAAATACACGATGAAGAAGAAGAAGTAAAAAGTTTAAATCCAGAAACCGTCCTGGAAGACCTGCGAAGAGATGGAGGGACAGTCGGACCTTCTTTTCCCAGGATATTCCGCTTTCATTGGTAAAATGACCAAATACACGAAGAAGAAGAAGAATAAGAAAAAAGTTTAAATCCAGAAACCACCTCGGGCACACGCTCGACAATTCGCCAAAGTTTCATTGTAATCGGACATACGGTTTAGGAGCACATCGCTTGCATACATTCATACATTCATAAATAAATAAATAAAATAATTTTCCGATAGGAAATCAGTATATTGTTGATTTGTAAGTAAATAGTATTAGGTAGGTACCTACCTACAACAATGTTCTAAATAAATTCGATTCATAACAAATTTTATTTGAATATCAGAATCTTTCCGTTACCATAGTAACCATTCCAATACGTAAAAAATATCAAATGGTTTGAGACATTTTTTGAATATGTAGGTACCTACATACATTGGTTTGTTCGATGCCATAAAAATGAAAATTGTCAGAAAAATCAAATATTATTTACAAATTATGCAATTTTATTATGCCTATATCTTTACTAATAATAAACACATTTTTACAATATATGTCTTAAAACTTGCTGTAATGTCTTGTGTTTCATTTTATTATTTCATAATTACATTTAATTCAAAGGTTTATTATTTTCAAGAACATATTCATTCGGTAGGAAAATGAAATATTGTATGAAAAGATATTAAAATGGCGGCGTTCATGTACAAAACGCTTACATTAAAAATAAGTTATACATTATAATTATACAAAATATTCACCATGTTTTTCACTCAAACGCTAAGTTATACTTGAAAATATATTTTTTTCGTGTAAATACGTACTTCTAACTTTTAAACTAACAGATATTTGCGTGCAAAATGTACACTATTTTGACAGATACGACTTGGAAAATTTTGTATGAAAAAAATAATTATTGAAATATTTTTAAAATTCAGCATTTTTATCGCATTATTTTTAGCGTGACACTGCATCAGGTATACAGGTACACGTTCGCACATAAATTAGATTTTTAGATGCTCTTGGTTTTTCAGAAGGCGTGAGACAAACACACACACACACACATACACACACACAAACACTAACATTTTGATTGCTTTATTACTTTAGATTACCGGGTAACAAAAGTTTTAGAATAGGCATGATGACTAATTTTGAAAAACTATCTCACGATGTTTTTACGCATTCACTGTTTTCAAATATATATACATTTCTACATAAAATAAAGGTTTAGTAGCAAAAATCGCCATTTTAAAATCAAATTTGACATTTACGCCAAAAAAAGCTTGTAGTATCATGGCGGCTGCCGACCCTGACGGTGACGTCATGGTATCGTAAACTGCATATCACTACTATATGTAATATATGTGTTCTAAGACGATTTGTGTATTTATAATCAATTCAAAAGTGCATAAGTGTTGTGCGGTCCCTAAATGTACAAACACGACGAAAAAAACACCTACTGAGGTATTTGTTTTCGTCCCACGCGAAAAAAAAGAGAAATAAGTGATTAAATTTCGCACGGCGAGACACAAGTAAATTTTATTAAGTACGCGTTTACAATGAAGTACAGTATTTGTTCCCCCACTTTTAGCTCTCAATAATATAATATTTACCATTATTTAGGCAATAAGCATATAAAGAACTTCATTAATGTCCAAACGTCAAAATAGGCCATCATAAGTTTCCCGCGTATGTTTTTAGCTTATGAACACATAATGTAGAGAGAAGAAGGAGCATATTTTATCGATTTTCGAGATGTAAGTTGTATTTAAATTACAGATAAATAAAGTACTTATATGTACTTATTATTAAGTTTTTACGTTTCGAAATTCTGATGAACAAAAGTCTTTGTTCGACGCAAAGAAATATCCGACCATCAAAAGTTCCATTCTAGTTAAGAGTAGTTAAGACAGGCAGAAAAATAACTACTATGGCTGCTATTGCTAAAAATAACGATAGCAGATAAATATAGCTTGTTATGAACACAATACAAATAACGAGCGCTATGTAATAATTCGTATGCTGCTAAAATTGTAACGATGTTTTAAAACGCATGCTTCGCGTAATCGCCGTCGTTTCGCAAATCGCTTCATTGCATGAAAAAAATATAGCTTGCTAGTTTAGTTTGGCAGTGACCAGCATCATAACATGTCGAACGTTCGTCAGCTCACCATCGCGTGACAAAATTGTAGAATACTAAAACTAAATTAGTTTACCATACGTTGCGAGCGTTCATTATTTATTTATTTATTCAATAAAAACTAAGTTACATACAAAATACAATTAACATAGGCCCGATATTACAGTCGGCCCTCAACTCATTGAGTTTGCCAAACTCAAGATTAATGTTAAGGGGAGATTGAATCCATTTCCGTATTACAGTGCAATATGACATGTCAGTTACTAAATCTTCAATTATAGACATATTTCACTTTTTCTGTGGTTATTATCTGTCAAATTTAAATAACCTCAAATAATACGAAATACAAAACGGGACGCTACGACTTTAAATACCATTGTTTTATTATCCAACATGGTAAATTTAATTTTTTTCACCAAAATAATGCTTTTAAATGCCCGTGTTCGTTTCAATACGGCTGTCAGTTTGTTTTGTGGCGCCACCTTCGATACAACACTGAAACTACACACGTTGCCTAACGCCTCTAGTGATAGAAACTGAAACTACACGAGTTGCCTAGCAAATGACAGTTGACTCACAGTTAAGTACTTAATCTGCCAGAAACGTTGAGTTAAATATTTGTCGTTTTAGTGACGTATTTGAGGGAAGATTAGGTCTAAACGGACACTGTAATACGCTATATTTTTGTAAAACTTGAGTTTAGCTCTTAAACTGACACTGTAATACCGGCCCATAGTGTCCCCCGATAGGTAGGCGAGTATCTAGGTAAATTGAAACTATTTGCTTTGATGAATACTTGTTCCATTTATATTTAATTTGTTTTAGTTTTAAGTATCTAATTAAAATATTAATATATCGATAACACCAAAATAAACATAGTCCAGACCGACAATTAATGCGTATATTGTATTGAAGACTATCAGAAGAATTGACGCGACCATACTATGACGTCGTGCGCTCTGATTGTTTTTTCTCATAAAATGGCGGACTAACACATTTTGTATTTTTATATTTATAATATTATTATTATTCACTCCTATAAATTAAAAAAAAAACATTTTTTAAATCTTTATAACCTATTTTATTTTTTAAAATCATAATTTCAATGATTTTTTTCTTACAGTCATCACACCTATTACATATTTTAATATATTAATCATAATATGTATATGAATCATAACAGTTATCCCATATGTATATTAGATTCATCATAATACATTGTGTATTTCCATTTCAACCTCATGTAACACTGTACAACTCCCACAAACAATATAATTACATCATTTTATTTTATAATCAAGCAATGAAAGCCACCAAGTTATTTATTTCTGAAACGTTAAATATTCTCCACCACGTTACAATACTCGGTGCGTGTTATAACAGATGCGTCAACGATTCAATAGAGCGGATAGCGATATTATTTGGTTTATTGTCCCAAATAAACCAAATAAATCAATAAATAAAAATAGCATGTTAAAAATAAGCAGCATATTCCATATAGCTTGTTATGAAAAAAATAGCCATTTCGAACAACACAACAGTTGACAGTAACAAACACAATTGACAGTGACAATATGGTGACGTCATGCGCTCTGATTGGTGTTTCACATAAAATGGCGGACAAACATATTTTTTATTTTTATTTTAATAATATTAATATTATTCGCTCTTTTAAAATGAAAATAAATATATTTTTTCAAATCTTTATAACATATTTTTTCTAATAAAATCATAATTTCAATGATTTTTTCTTACTGTCATCACGCCTATTATAATATACTAATTCTATGGGTTACATATTTATTGGAAATATGCGTCCGTAAATGTTTTCCGTAGGTATAGATTTGAAATAATTTTTGGTTTTGAGAAAGTATTCTTGTAAGCTATTTTATCACTTATGTATTTTAACACTTAACAAAAGAAAATTCGGCGTAGTTTTTAGTAAAAATATAACACGCTGCTGTCATCACATTTGATAAATTGATCGAAGTATAATTAAAAATAATTTTTAAAATTATTCTCAAAACATTCAATAAACAAAAAAGAAACTTAATTTAATCGTATTATAACTTGCTTTCGTGCTTAAAATATGACCATATTATATTTATTTAACAACTTTATGTAAACAAATTTGACATTTATTCAAATCATGGGGAAAATATTGTGTATTGCCATAAATGATAATTCAAAAATGTACCGCAAGCCAGCCTAACGGCGACAAATACTAATAAGTGCATTTACGAACTCGACAGCGCTTAGTGACTACGAATTGTCGTCACGGGCGTAAACATGACGAGAAGAGCGGCGATACGTTGTCGGATCTCGACTTTTTTACTGACTTGGCCTGCTGGTCCATTTAAAATGTATTGCCACTAGATCACCCGACATTTTGTCGGACCTAACACACAAGTGGGAACGGGGTCTTCTTAGTTGCCCGAAAGCAATAATAATGAAAAAAAATATAGATGTGTATGTCTCCTTAATAAATTACTACATTAGTTCAATACATTAATGAAACGTTTTTCCTTATATAAGAAAATGTAATTACATATATAAATTTCATCCCTGCTTGATCCTACTCGTATCCTCGTATTGAATGTATAGATATGTAGATATTGCATACGCGTTTGCTAAACTAAATTAAATAGAACAAAAAATTATATATTTTATTTTTATTATAATTCTATGCAATATTTATAGTAAACCAATACTTACAGTAAACCATTATTTTCAGTAAATCAACATTTACAATAAATCAATATTTAGGTACGTACAATAAACCATTATTTTCAGAAAATCAATATTTACATTAAACCATTATTTACAGTAAATCAATATTTACAGTATCTAAACCATTATTTTTGGTAGATCAATATTTACAGTAAACCATTATTTTCAATAAATCAATATAAACCCTAAACCAATATTTACAGTAAACCTTTATTTTCGGTAAACAACCAAAAATCAAGTAACGAAATTTAATGATCATCGTATTCTTAATGTAAATTATTCTCAAATATAATAATAAAATTAATGAATATTTTGTTGCCCTCATTAAAAAAACATAACTCCAAATTTCTGTGAGAAAATGATTATCGTTATATAATTACGAACCTGCCATTATTTATGGAGTTACATACAGAGGAAGTATTATGTAAATAATATGCAAATAAAAAAGACATAAACAAATTCACCTACATAATTAGTATCGCATGATATTAATTATCTGATAATAAATATAATAATTATTATTAATTCACACCATCTTTGGATTTTTTTTATTATTTTTTAGTTTTAGTGCATTTACAATTATAACTGTTTTCGTGTTATTGCGTTGATGAGATTTTTTAGTGTTGTCCGATCTAAGAAACTAAGCTTTGTCAGATGTGACAACATAAAGATAACGCCAAGTTGGTTATTTTTTGACATACCTACCTACAAAACCAATAAAATGAATTTTAAATTTATTTTTACCTTACTTACTTTTTACCAAGCTTACCAATACAAAAACATGAAAGGAGGTATTATAGTGAACAAAACGTTGTTGTACATAGAAAATGGAATCCATGTGACAAATATTGTCATATCTTGTATCCTCTGCTTGCTTAGGTTGTTTGTAAGATATTGTCTTATGATAATAAACCCACATATTACACTTGTTCCTAGATATATTTAATGAATATCTTTACGAATTTATCGTGACAAACCTATATCGCATAGAATTATAAACAAATAATTAGTTAATATTTAATTTTATGTTCTATTTGATTTTAGTTCGCAAACGCGACTCCATTCACTGGTATCGCTCAATGCGGAGCATCGTTCAGAATCACCGAGCAAACCATTCTGAAGATTAAACTTTTTTTTACTCTCCACACTATGAAATAGTGGAGAGTCATGATTTCACAATTTTTAAGCGTATTTTTTACATCAATTTCTCAACGATATCATGTAGAGAATACACACTGTGAGTTTCGTATCTTGACACATACATCGCCTCATCAACATTGATACACTGTCTCATACATGCTCATCTTGCTGCTAGTAATGCAATTTTACTTAAAATTTCTCAACAGGTTTAAGAAATAAAATTATAATTAAGATTTCTTTTTCTTTGATATTAAAGAATTCTGGTTTTAAAATATTTCTTCTCGGTGTAGTTTAGTGTACGTATAGCTGTTGCCAGACATCTAGAAAAATACATACTTCCATACCATCACGCCATGTCCCTCACGAGGTAGGCAGAGAAAACCGAACGCCACTTCTATCTTGACATACATTCATCGCCTCGTCAACATTCATACGTCGTCTTATACATGTTCGTCTGTTATTAACGCTTCTAACATTTCCGTCTTTCAAAATACCGTTCACATGGACGTGCCATCCCTTCCTTTAGCGGCCCCGACCTCTCACGAAAAATCACGTGGGTGCGGCGCAGAAAACAAATTTGGGTTTATTGCTTGGTTAGTTTGATAATTACGTGTGTGCACAAACCGTCCCCCTCTGGATCGAAAAAATTCGAAATGTTTGAAGATAACTATGTAAATTATTTTTGGCACTCAATGTTTTATACATACCTACACGTTTCGCTCATAAAACAATCAAGTGATGAAATAAAATTGTATAAAAAATCTCTAATTGGGTGATGTGGGTAGAATCAATAGTATGTATGTATTTAGTTGTATTATTCAGTAGATAGACCTATACCTATAGTTGCTATGTTGTGTATCACTAACCCACACTTTTACTTATCGCATTTATTATATAAATCAGAATAATGGCCAATAAATTGATAACGATGAATATATACATATTATATTCCGGAAACATGCAAATCGTATAAAACTATATTATAATGCTGCAAATATATTTTACTACGCATTTGGCTCCTTTTTATGGCTTCGTAGGTCGTTGTGATTGGTACATTTTTCAAGATCATTTTTAATGGATCATGAAATTTGCACTTATGATGAAACGAGTGGGTTGTGGCCAACGCTACACTTCTCGCTACCAAGTCAATCACAAAGTACACAAATGTTGTATGGAAATTTTTCAGCATTTTCGTGAAAATGGGGCCACTTGTTGTTGAGTACGCGTAACATTGATATTGTTGTCCGAGAAACAATTAGTAAAACAGATTTTTTTTTCATTTATTAATATATTTTGACATCTCTATGATACATTATGTTGTTATGTTTTAATATTTCTATATCATTTTTGTGGTAATCTATGATAATCCTAGATATTTGATACTTGTAAACGGGCTGTGGTGACCAATGCTTTACACCTCACACAGTCTCTTTACCAAGTCTCTCCACAGAGTAGGTACTCAAATTTTGTATGGAAAATTTTCTGCATTTTCATGAAATGAGATTGTTTTTTGAAAACTTGACATCCTTTAATGCCATTTTATAAAAATGATGTGTCTTTTTAGCAATTTGAAAAATAAAATTATTGAATTTTTACGTTTCCTGAGCTTGGGTCACTTTGAAATATTTGACAGTTAAAAAAAATGAAAAGCGCTGATCAGATAGATATCCTACAAAATCTAATAGGGTCTAAACGAGTATTAGATATACTAATTTACAAAATTTTAAGATAATCGAATGAGTAAGTACCTACTAGTATATAATCAATTAAGAAGAATAAACTCGCCGTACATAGCACGCAGACACAGATAGGTAGATACATTGTGATTAAATTTTCAGAATAATTCTTGTTGATAAATTTGCAACATTTGAAAATAATCGAATGAGTACTTTAGTCTACAATCGATTATGTAGTATAAACACGCCGTACAAAGTACACGACACACACAGATATATTGTGATGAAACTTTCAGAATACAATCTCAGCATGACACTAGTTGATTATCTGCAATAAAAAAATAACCTTAATAATTGCGAATTCATTACTCCCCACTAATATTCCTTTGAGGTTGTGAGTATTAAAAATATTTGTCTAGGTACCTATATTATTTTTCACCAATGTCGAATATACATACAGCTGACGACTATATATGTACCTACCTAGGTATATTATCTACACAACGCAATAATTACAACAATCGTTGATAATACGGATGAAATTTGTGTATGGCGTTATCTTACATTGAACTCGAGTATGTAGATTGAGTTGATGAATGTGTTAAAACTAACAATGTAATAGGACAAGTTCAGATGTCCACGTGATGAAAAAAATATCGACTTACGAAGAAAATTTACTGTAATAAAGATATGGATTACAGAAAGGCTGGCAGAATCTTCTTATAAAATATTACAGATTATGAATTAGATTATTTATGAATGAATGTCAAGATGAGAGCTTTTTACTCCATCGTTCGCGGTAGACACACGTGATGGTAAGTATTTAAAAATATTCATTACAATTTACAATCACAAAGAGTATGATCGTGTTTCGACTTGTAGAAATATATTTCATTGGCCCAAGATACGAGATCGTCATAACATTCACATATAGTATCGTTCCATTATAATAAGATTATTCATAACCATGAGTAAAACGATTGACTATTGTGAATGAGCGAAAGTGGGACCAGGGATGCAAGTTCTTCTGAGCATCTCCCGTGGTAGTATATATAGAATAAACTTAATAATACCGACCTTGAGTCTATGGTTTAGTGATCCAACAGTCACACTTTTGTACAGCATCCAGATAAACTGAACCATATTAATTTACATATTATGTTGTATTAATTTATTTGGTAAGTATATAAGAATAAGAAAAAGCCTCATTATAAGACCTTTGTCTGGAATGTCTTGCTATATGGCTGTGAGACATGGACCATAGACCAGAGGGAAAAAGAACGCCTGTTTACATTCGAGATGTGGTGCTCCAGGCGCATGTTGAAGATCCACTGGTCCTATCACATCCAAAACTGTGAGGTGCTGAGTAGAGCCGGGGAAACAAGGCAACTCCTCAAAAGGATCGCCTAACGACGATCCAACTGGATAGGCCATAACATGAGACACCCGGGTCTGCTCATAATCATCGCGGAAGGAATGGCATAGGGTAGCAACCATAGAGGCCGACCTAGAAACAGTTGCATGGACCAGGTGCTCGACGACATGTGCTGTGCAGATAGCTACGTAGAGATGAAGAGGCTAACAGAGGACAGGGCAGAGTGGAGTAAAAGTAGTTTTTAAAGCACACAAAATGATATGATTCCTCTTACATGAGATTCTGTAATCGTATTATAGTAGAATTCACTCAAAATAGTATGATTTAATATTAAAATTTGATGTTTACTCTGAAAATAAGACGATTCTGTAATCGTATTTAGTATGTTTCACATAAATTAATATGACTGTAGTATAAATTAATGTTCCATACCTTAAAAAGTTTCACATAATTTTATCACACTAAATTAGGGGACTTCATCGTATTTTCAGTGACACTTCTTCATAATAAACTGTGAAATCTTTATAAATACGGTGACTCGTCACTATTTTTATATGATTATACTCTTATTTATGAATATCACGTAAATTTATAGGACAGTGGACTATTATTTAATGTGATCAATTTTTAAGATGATGAGCATCATAATTCTTCGTTATTTACTCAAATAATTCGATTCCATCTTACACATTTCAATGATAGCGTAATATTAAATGATTATTTTATTATTTTAGGTGACCGCACCTATTTTATACTTACGTCATGATATTTTTAGATTACACCAAATTGACATTTCTTTCAGTGTGGATCGGTGTATACTCTGGTATTTGATTTGACAAAATTACCAAATACATATTCAACGAAGCCGATAAAATCATCATCCACCGAAAACATATCGTATTTTAGTATATTAAAGCGCTCGTAAGGTTCCTCGCTATCAACTTTACTTTTTGACAATTCCCAAATGTTAGTTAACGCCAACGCGCATGCGCTAAGTATTTAGATATGTCTCTGCAATGTAATTCTCATACAAAAACTTCGTAGCATCCTCCAGTTAGGAAGCCACGTGATCTCTTAACTTAAGTGGGCGACTGTGCAATGAAAACATGATTAGTATTTAGAATTTAGTATTTAGGTAGGACTCTGCATTCGGACCTATGTCTCCACCAGGAATTGGACCTGGGACCTTTGGCTCAGGAGTCAGATATCTAACTAAATGAACCGCAAAGGCCGACAAGTTTCATAATACATTTATAATTTACTTTGACTAGTAGATGACAAATAATTTTTTCGTTGTATTTAAATTAAGACTTCGAAAACTGTCCCTTTTTTATCAAAAATTCTTGCTTTAAATGTGTATATTACATGTTATATAGTATGTACGACTATTTTATGATTCGGCCTTTGTTCTGCACTTATGACCGACCGTCTCACATTTCACGAAACAATGAACGTACCTCTCTACCGCTGCACCTCGCTATTTATCATTTAATTCATTTACCATTCACCAAAGTGGTGGAGAGTGCCTTTTAATACTACTATGTCACCACCACGCTAAACAATTGTGCAATATGAAACCTTTCATCAGATACGGCACCTAGTGCATGATGTACCTACTTCTATTGTAGTGATGATTCCAAGTTGCAGATAACAACGATTCGTTCATAACTAACGATACCTACATATTTAATCATGGGCATTAGACTGAAGGATTTGTATCATTAGACGAAATTCAACCTTGCCTACCTAATGTTTCAACGATTCGTTCATAATATATGTAAAAGCACCAATTAAATATATCTCTACCTTTAAAACTCTATACTTCGCATATGTTCATAGCATTGTTGAATACGCATCTCAAGTCTGGTCTCCCTCATATGCCATATACAAGATCAGAGTTGAAAGGTTGCAAAAGAAATTTCTCAGATATCTTGACTTTTGTGCGCACAGAAACCACATTAGTTACTCTGATTCCTTAAAGCATTACAAAATTACATCACTCGAGAGCCGCAGAACTATAACAGATGTTATATTTTTATTCAAAATTGCAAACTCAACGGTTGACTGCCCTGATCTGCTAGAACGCTTGACTCTGAGAGTGCCAACAAGACCGACTAGACTGACTGACCTACTCTACCTCCCCATTTGTAACACTAATGCCAGACAGAATTCTTTCATATACCGCACTTCCCATTTTTATAACTCCAACATTAGTGATGAATATCTTTTTAACTCCCCATTGATTATGGTAAAGAATAGATTATTAAGTACTCTAATATAATCCTAGATTCTTATGCTGATAAATTGGGTTCATCACATAAAGGTTCACTCACATACACACACACCATCACACACACCCATCCACACACACTCCCCACTCACATATCTGACATTTACTGTTTTCTTTTTTCTCCTACACTACGAATAGGTATATGAAATAGTAATAATGTATACATTTAAGTGATACTGGGCATGATTATTTTTTATTTAATTTTGTATCACCTGTATATTTTGTCCAGTTATTGTTTGTATACTTTGAATAAAATAAAATTAAATTAAATTAAATTAAATTAAATTAAATGATGTTTAATTCGTTTGATGTAACGAACCGTTCGAACGAATTAAAATTGTATAGTTAGTTTGATTGCATTCCAATTACACAATTAATTAAAAATTGTAATACTATGTTTTTCGCTACAGATCAAATAATTTATATATGTTAGAAATAAAGTAGTAATACATTATTAGAATCGCGTGAAATAAAGAATATAAAAATAATAATATTGTGTGTGGTCGAATTATGAGTAAAAAAGCAAAATAGAGTTTTACGAATTTTATTCCTCTTCTTAGAACGATCCTCTTATTAAAAAGGAATTAAATTCGTAGAACTGTTAATTTCTTTTGATTTTTTACTTAGACATATATAATATAAATAACAATTTTTTATAAGATTAAAATTTTGAATAAATAAAACAAACAACTGTTGAACGAGTATTTGTTGGTAAAAAAAACAATTTGAATCGTTCATTTTGAACGAATCGTTGAAATCTGCAACTCGGCATCACTAGTAGTAATGGTATGTCACGAATCGTTCAATATAATACATACATTCAAACTGAAGACGCGAATATGTAATAAAAAATGTGAAAAGTAGAAGTGAAAAGTGGACTGTATTTTTGAAGGGCGATTCGTTGCAAACCACTGCAAGGCAAAGGAAGGATATAAGGAACACTCACTTACCTACTTGATTTTTCCTTGGTGCTCTGCCTTGTTAGATGGTCACAACAGTCACTAGGATCCCACACACGCGCGGTAAGATAATACAATTATGGCGATTTCAGTGAGTGTAAATGAGCGGTAAAATGGAAGAGATATGGATGGACATCACAGGACGCGGTTTGAAAGGAGACTGATTTTGGGTGTAGGGCGGACAGCAGTTGCAACAATATTATATGTCATTTGATATAAAAAAATATGACAATAATTATAATGACATATTGGCGTCAACACAAACATACATACCATCACGCCATGTTCTCTCAGGGTAGGCAGAGAGAATCGAACGCCACATTTTTCTATCTTGACACAGAGTCATCGCCTCGTCAATATTCATAGATCGTCTTATACACGTACGTCTGTCGTTCATGCTTATTACATTTCAGAATATCGTTTACATGGTCGTGCCATAGGTAGGTACTTTTCTTAGGCGATCCCGACCTCTTATTTCAATCCTGTCCACCTTGTAGGTATATTGTTATTGTCTTCGATCAGGCGATCCTCATTCATTCTTTCCAAGTGACCAAACCATATTATCAATGTGTTCAATTTCATTCTATAAATTACATATTTCTTCATCTCATATTCTTTTATTGTGTCCTAGTTTCGCACCCTGTATTCATCTTTCTCTTCGTGTATAATACCAACTATATATTAAAAATTTATCGTTCATTATGAACGAATCTTTGATATGTGTGACTCGGCATCGCTACATTGCTGCGTTTGTCCTGTTCCTCAGTGGTATGGTTCTCTTTCGCAGGTCTCGAGAACCTAAAGCCACAATAACTACACTGAATATGACCGCCATTGTCTGCCGCCCCGGTCCCAGTCAACAATATTGTCAATTGTAACGTACGCCTTTGCCGGATGTCAAGTTTCCTTTAAAACAGTATTTACATACCTATGTACCTATATATTCATTGTCTTCCGTGTCTTTGTGTGATGCTATCATTATGATGTTTATTTGTTTAATCCTGTACCTATTTATATAGAAGATATCTGTCAACTTTGCTTTGTCAAAGATATCGGAAGCAAATTGTTTAAACTAACACATTATTTAAAATTAACAAATAAAACAGTTCGCAGTATTTTTCAACAAATTCGATTCATTACGACCAAACGTTTTCGCCGAGATGTCTCAAGAACGAGTCTTTTATTGAACCGGTTTCTAAGCGTAACATCGTGTCATGTGCGGTACCTAGCGAATTTGTGTTTTTTTTTTAATAATATTAATAAATAGAATTTATAAAGCACCGTTTAGTGATACAATATCACTCCAAGGGCGCTGTACCTTATTTGTTATTGGCTCTACGAAACTAGGCATGTCTTTAGATGTCTACCGAAGGTGTCAATGCTCTGAGCAACCTTGACTCCAAGTATGTCAAGGGGAAATTTATTCCATTTTAAAGACCCGTTCACACTGAAACCGCGATCATAGTAAGCCGCCTTATTGACTCTCAAGATTCTCAAGTCCAATTCTCAAGATTTGGTACTCTTTGATCCAGATGATCTCAATACAAGCTGTCTTTCTAATGGAATGTTCTTTTTATAGATAGGTACAGTCGTTCAGAGCCTTAACCTCCATCAGGCATACCTTATAGTCCACTCGTTCTTAAAATTTCAACCACAAAGTACATACCATCACGCCATGTCCCTCACGGGGTAGGCAGAGAGAACCGAACGCCACATTTTTCTATCTTGATACACATTCATCGCCTCATCAACATTCATACATCGTCTTATACACGTTCGTCTGTTGTTCACGCTTCTTACATTTCCATCTTTCAGAATATCGTTTACATGGTCGTGCCATCCTTTTCTTGGGCGCCCCCGACCTCTTATTCCATTCCTGTCAGTTTTGTATATTTTCTTCGTCAAGCGTTCTTCATTCATTCTCTCCAAGTGGCCAAACCATCTCAATGTGTTAACTTTCATTCTGTTAATTACATCTTTCTTCATCTTACATTCTTTCCTTGTATCTTCATTTCGAACTCTGTCATACATCGTTCTGTTACAAATTCTTCTAAGCGATCTCATTTCCTTTCAACCACAAAGTGAATTCTGAATACATCCGATAATTATTATTCCTGATTGAACTTTTTTTTTTTTATTTATTTATTTCTTTATTTATTCATTTATTTATTTATTTAATTTATTTATTTATAACCGACTGCAACAAAAGGAGGTGGTTGTCAATAAGTCGTGATTTTTTTCTACGTGTTCAGCCATAATTTTCTACAACGTTGTCCGAGTATAAAATTCTTATTATTGTCATTATTAGGGTCTGTCCAAGAAAAGGATGAGTCGACCATGTGAACAATATTCTGAAATAGGGAAATGTAAAAACCTTTATCAACAGATGATCATGTATGAGACGATGGTCGAGAGTCTATGGATGCGAATCAATATAGAAATATGGCATTCGGTTTTCTCTGCCTACCCATTGAGGGTCATGGCTCGATAGTGTTAGTTGATTTAACGCCTGCCTAAAAATCGCACCTGACATTATATTACCTGGGTGTTATCATTGACAATCAACTCTCATTCATTCCTCACATTGATAGCATTGTGAACAAGAGCTTTAGGAATCTGGGCTTTATACTTAGATGTACGAAATCCTTTAAACGCACTAGTTCCCTTATTCTTCATAATGCTTTTGTTAGAAGCCACCTAGAGTTTGCTTCAACCGTGTGGAGCCCTAACTACAATATACATATAAATCGTATCGAAAAAATCCAAAGGAAGTTTGTCAAATCCCTTAACTTCCGTAAACAAATATACAATTACACATACGATCAATCCTTAAGGGAGCACAAATTACTTTCTTTGGAAAAACGAAGGAAAAACGAAAACTTTATGAAGAAAAAGATACAGATATCCTTTTTCTTCATAAAACATTAAATAATCTGGTCGATAGTCGATAGTCCTTATCTTGTTGGAAAAATACCTTTTAACTGCCCTTCTAGAACATCGCGTCACCATAATCTATTCTACACACCTTTGTCAAGAACTAATAATTACGATCAAAACAGTTTTATCAACCGCTGCTGTAATTACTATAATAATCTTAGCCCCCAGCCAGATCTATTTAATCTATCCCTACAAGCATTTAAGCAAATTCTTAATGCGCCTACAAGCATCGGTTAGGGAAACTGTCCTTTCCCTCTCTTCCTTCTCCCATTTCATTCCTCAATTCCCAGTTTCCTAACCATACCCCATTCCTAAACCCTTCATGATCAATATTCTCATAAATTAGACGTAAATGTATTTGTAACTCTGTGAAACATTATAATAGGCTTCTTATTAATTAATTTTTAACTGTATTATATTTTATATACAAAAGCTGTTATGTTTCCAAATAAAATAAAATAAAATAAATAAATAAATATGTAGGTACAATAAATGACGGAATAACCACAGATCAAAATACATAATATATATTTAGGTACATACCTACCTACAAGTATTTGTGGTCTCACCTGTCAAGACTTCTCCTCAGGCAGATGTTCTTCTGCAGAACACGTGTTATGTCATTCTTACTTTATTGGTATTATCAGAATCTATCAGATAAATCTTCATTCACATCGCGCGACATCTGTCGCAGTATTGCATAATATGACCAATTTCGTCGATTATATAAAACTATTATTCGTTAGGTTTAGTATATGTAAATACATACATACCACCACAAAATGTCCCTAATGGGGCAGGTAGAGAGTACCTTAAGCCCTATTTTTCTATCTTGGCACGCATCCATCGCCTCATCTCATAATAATATATCTGTATTTGTTACGTTTCCTTCGTACCACCACAAAATGTCCCTAATGGGCAGGTAGAGAGTAGTAGGGCAGTCTTTAGTGATAATAATATATCTGGATAATATAGAAATCAAATATAATATCACAACAAGTGCTAAAATGTAATAATTTTATTTACAAAATACTTTGATGAGTGACTTGATCCACAATAGTCCGTCACTTAAGAGTTGAGTCGCCAGCGTCACTGATTGTTTGGTGAAACGAAACAGTAGTAAGAATTTTTTTTTTCAATTAGTAGAACTGAAAACTTTGGTTTTATTTTACCATACCAAATTTATTTATAATTTGGTAGTAAGATTGTTTGGTGAAACAAAATTTGACGCTAAGTGCATCAAAAAATTGATTTTAGCGATTAGGAACCTTAGTGAAAGTGAGGGTATGAATGGCTTAGACCAGGGATGGCGAACCTAGGGCACGCGTGCCCGAGGTGGCACGTTTGATAATTTGGATGGCACGCGAAGGATTTCTAAGTATTTTTTTTTTAATTTTAAAGTTATAAAGAATTGATCATCAGCAACAACAACAAAAATAATCGATATTTGCAATGCAGTTGTAAAAGCACTCACTGAAAGAGAAATAGATCTTTCCAAAGTTGTATCAGTAACAACAGAATGTGCTCGCCATATGACTGGAGAGGAAAATGGTTTTATCAGTTTATTTACTGAACGTATTGGACATTCTGTTCAGGTACACCAGCAAGTTTTATGCTCAAAGCACGGATTTCAGTCACTGGAAGATGTTATGATTCTTGTAACAAAATTGGTCAATTTAATATCTGCACGCGGATTAAACAAAAGAAAAATTTTAGAATAATTAAATGAGGTTAACTCATTATATAAAGGTTTACTTATGTACAGCAATGTGCGATGGTTAAGTCGTGTAAAAGTTCTTCAAATATTTGTCGAGTGTTTGGATGAAGTAAAGCTTTTTTTAATTAATGAGAATCTCATTGAAAAATATAATGAATTACTAGACGTCGAATGGCTTTCAAAATTAATGTTTTTTACTGATTTGTGTTTACATTTAAATAAATTAAAACTGCAACAACAAAACAATTATTGTTACGTTTGATTTAATCAAAGCATTTCAAACAAAATTACAAATTTTCGGTCGTGACGTTGTATCTAACACTTTAAATATTTCCCAAATACAGAAAAAAAATTGCAGAAGAAAAGCCAGATCAAATCAAATTAACAAAAGAATTTTCTGTAGTTATTCAATCAATAATAATTAACGAGTTTTCTTCAAGATTTAAATAATTCAGGACGTTTGAAAAGACTTCAAAATTTATTTTACAATATCCAGACACACTATCAGCAGATCACTTCAATTTGGAGATTTTCGAATGGTTAAATCTAGAAGACATTGAAATGCAATTTATCGAATTCCAATCGAGTTCGATATGGAAACAAAAATTTGTTGATTTGAGAAATGATTTGGAAATAATTGAAAGTGATCGATTAACGAACATTATTACTAAAAATGCAGAAGAAGAAATAATGAGAACTTTGAACGCCATTCCAGAAGTCTTTAGCGATTTAAAAAAACTAGCGAGAGCAATATTATCAATTTTCTCATCTACATATGCTTGTGAGTCATTATTTTCAGAAATGAATTTCATAAAATGTAATATACATACAAGAAATAGAATGACTGATGAATCCAGTTGGTCGTGTGTATTACTAAAAGTGACGAAATATGAACCAGATATTAAGAAATTGTCATCGAATGTACCTACAACAGAATAAATCTCATTGATAAATAAATAATGTGTTCTTTTAGTGATGACTATTTTGTTTTTAAGAAAATCTATTGTAATTTTAAAGTTTGTTAATAAAATTCAGAAAAAATACTCATTTTTTTTATTTTTTCTATTTTGTTTATTTTTTTACTGCTTAGGCACGCCAGACAATTGAGAAATAATATTTGAGGATTTTTGGCACGCGGACCCAAAAAGGTTCGCCACCCCTGGCTTAGACCGTCACGAAATGCTCTCGGCGTTCTATGTGAACGTAGCCCAGTAGTTGCTTGATCTTATTGCTAATTTTACCTATTATTTACTTTTTACGCGCCACGGTAAAGTATAAAATTTTGATTCCCAATTTGCTGGGAAGTCTGCAATTCTTGTTTCTCTCTTTTACACTTGAGTCAGCAAGGTTTGACAGCTCTTTTGGCTCGTCTTACACTTTTTGCTTGCTCATTTTTGCTAATCTTAATCATTACAATTTACTAAAATGACTAGAATCAATTGCAGACGAGTGTCCAGCCGTAGGTATGTAAATCGTTATAGAACAGAATATTTGTCTTATGTTTTCGGAGTTCTGCGATGGGAACTCATATAAGTTATTAAGTGTTCAGTAAATAATCTGAGTCACGAGTAATTTTATTCCGATTACTTAATTTCTATTTATTAATTTCTTTCTTTCCCCTTAGCGCTTTTATCCCGTTTCTATCGGGGTACGGTTTGACCATGATCCTGGAATTGGCGAGTCTGGTTATTACATTGAAGCGACTGCCATCTGACCTTCGTAACCCTTAGAAAGGGGAACCAGACAAATTGGATCATGGCTACACATAGCTAGTGATATAAATCCGCACATAGATTTTTTTTTTTAAATCCAGAGGTGCGTGCCCTGCCCGAATTCGAACCGTCGACCTCACGCATGTGAGGCGACGACTTTACCGCTGGGCTATCACCGCTTCTATTTATTAATTATATTCAATATTGCTTCTATTTATTAATTATATTCAATAATTTAATTCACTAATAATTTTTGATACAGCTATAATTTCATTTTGAGCCTTGAATTGCTCTGTGACTTTGTACGATAACCTTGTGCGACGTTATCTCTTCATTGTTACTAAAGCTGGAAGTTCATCTCTGACAGAGTAATCTGCCACTTAAGATAACGACAGTAAAAAAACTCCGTCATCACAATTTTCAAGTATTTTCTCTAACGTAACGATATCGTCTCGTCTCTTTAAAGGAGCCACTCATCTTGTCCTTTACAATTTTTCTCTGCTTTTTGCAAACCTCTCTTTGATTTGGAATTCGTATTCTTTGCATTTTTATGCCAAGTACCTATACCTTGTTTTTTTCATCTTCGGATGCTTTCTTTGAACAAAGGTTGGATTCCCACCTACGACACTTCTGCATTTCAAATACCTACGAATCATTTATGTAATCCTTATATCACGAAATGCTTTTTATCTTTGAGTGCGGGTAACGAATTTTACCCGCTAACATACTGTATAGAAATGAATTAAGATTGCTATGACATGGGCAGGGACTTTATCCAAAATATCCCATTTGCAAAGTTGATATGAAACAATGATTATGTTAGGGTTTATAATATTGGCATTATTTATATTTACGCCTATTCGTATGATTTGGTTTTGCTTATTTTAGAAGATCCCTGCAGAAGAATATCTGCATCTTAAAACCATATGGCATATAACTGGCCCTGAATATTGATAATGTTTAAAATGAGTCGTATAATTTACGTAATAAATATCTATTAATCATGTCAAAAGAAAAATGTCTTAAGATACTGACCATACTTATAAACTTACATATTTCCTTATTTAGAGTAAAAAGAGGTCATAAATAAGGAAAGGTTTGTGTTTTTTGTAGGTAATTGGTATTTCTGTACAATGCGATACGTCTTTCAAGGATTTTGATGTTTTCTTGAAGAACCTGTTCATCTCTCAATGGATGAAGTTCTATCCATCATTATACTGTTTCTAGAATATTCTAGGTCGGAGTCGGTTTGTCCGGAATGAGTAACCCAACCAGCCCAGTAGTAAACAAATGACTCACTCTGGTATAACCCTCCAATCTCAGACTGAAATTGTGGAATCAAATATTTTTACTTGTGGAATT
Organism: Molanna angustata; assembly: GCA_963576475.1. NCBI lineage: Eukaryota > Metazoa > Arthropoda > Insecta > Trichoptera > Molannidae > Molanna > Molanna angustata. The sequence continues at coordinate 8,538,832 of OY754982.1, forward strand.
GGAAGTTGTTATAACTCCATGGGTTGGTTTTAAAATACGCACGGGCGTATTATTTTCTACGTTACAATTTTTTTACTTAAAATCATCGTTTTTTTATTTTATGTTTCAGTTCAAATAGCAAATTATATTAATTAAAGTTGAATTGTTTAAAAGTGTGACACCAAGTTAACTCTGAAAATATTAACAATGTTAAAAACCCAAGTAAGGCAAAAGGCTTTCCGTAAACTGAAAGTGACGATAATAAGTGCACTATAGCTATAATTGTATAATTATAAACATAATGTGGCGTAAACTTTAGAGTTGCTATTTGTGACCACAATCTCTCCATAGCCAATTAGTTCAAATTAACAAATTTACAGTTTTACAATGAGGTTTTTTTTTATATTTTATGAAAAATAATAAAGCATTGTAATATTATTATAGGTATTACCTACAAAAAAACACTGGTTTGTCACGCCAAGTCTAATATCTAGACTTATCGGCGTGATCTCAAGGCAATATCTATACTTCAATAATAAAAAAACAACATTAACTACAATAAAAAAAACACAAAGATCGTCGCCCAAACATACACTCCTTCCTATACTCCAAAACTTATCTATTTATTATTCTACATAAAAATAAATTAAATCAAAAATTCGTGTGAGATGTGTTAATTATAAGTATATATATAAAGCCACACCTCAATAGCCATTCCTTGGCAAGTCCATTTGGACTATTTTTTACTTTGCATTTATTTATAGATGCCGGCATCATATTAAGCAATTAACGTAGGTACATTATAGTGTCCTCTATTATTACATTTATATTTTATAAGGTGAGTAGGTACTCCTACTGCACAGTAAAAAAACAATGATAAGTAGGTAGGTACATTTTTTTAATTTTACCAAAACGAGTACCTAACTGGACTAACTTTTGAACAATAATTGAAGAAAAAAACGGGATAGTTAGCAATGAGAAAGAAGAGAAACAGGAAGAAGGATACGTAGTACCTATGTGTGTTTATATATTTATTTTTATGTGTGGGCGAGAGTGAGTAGGTATATAACTATACCTAATGCAAGAGCGTGATAAATAACAAAGTAAAAAAATCAATAGAGAAATATAAAAAAAAATCAAAATAATGTTGCAATAGATCTTAAAAAATGAGAAAAACTACCACCAACCTTAGGCACCTATCATAAGAATCTTGTTTCTAAATTTTAATCTTGACAGGTGGAAAATTTCTAGGTCATCAGTTTCATTTACAACTTTTGAATATGTAGATAGTTCTATATATACCTACCTGTACCGTGGGGCAATATTATTATATTTGAAACTATTTATAATTATATTTGGGAACTACTCTTGCTTTAATGTAAATCTAGTGTAATATTATGCGTGTGTCGCGGTCTGTCTTTATATTCGTCCTTTACCTAATAACTGGTAAAAGATTGTTCTTTTCCAAAACAAGCCTTTGGCTTTATTTTAAAAATTGATAAAACATTCAATTTTTAAAATAAAATGAGATATAATAACGCGCCATCTCCATCTATTCTGAATATAGTGCCTTTTTGGGTACCTATACACGCATGTGGCGTGTTTCCTTTTATAAGGCAATGCACTCCTGTCGCTGCTTACTTCACATTGTGGGATATGCCGTGATGATGTATGAATGTACTTAAATTATGTTCGATAGGAAGCGATTGCTGGTTGGCTCACAAATTTATAATTAATTAGGTGCCTATGCAGTTAATTAATAGTTATATTAACATAAATAAAGTACCTACCGTTATTGAGACGTTAGTTTTGTGTATGGGCCTGTATTTAGTCACGTAGGCATTGGGATAAAAACTACCTGTAATTTTGACTAATTAGGTACCTACCTACCTAGTTGTTTTTGTCAATACCCCCATCCTTCATTCGTCCTTACCTATACCTACCTACCTAGCATATCTCTCGATATACATATATGTATTTATTTATAGTTTTGTACATGATATAAACAAAAATATTGCACACTGAAGGAAATATTTCAATTAGGCAATTTTCTCCAACCAACCATATAAAAATATGTGACAACTTAAATCTATAGGTACCTATGTATGTATGTAGATGATACCTACCTACCAAAGTAAAAATATTAATATCGAAAAATAAATTACCTACACTGCGATAACTAAGTTGGTGTTTTATTTTTATTTTTTTTAAAAAAACATATCAAAACGAGTGGGTTGTGGGAATTGTGGCCAATTCTATACTCCTCACTACCAAGACACCACAAACTATTCAAATTTTGTAAGGAAAATTTTCAGCATTTTCATGAAATGAATTTGTTAAATTATTTTTGATTTAAATATTTTATTATGAAAACTTGAAATTATTCAATGCCATTTTATGAAAATGATGTGTCTTTTTAGCAATTTGAAAATAAAAATATCATTTTTTAAGTTTCCTGAGCTTGGGTTACTTTGAAATATTTGACAGTTAAAAAAATGAAAAGCACTGATCCTTCAAAATCTAATGGGATCTAAGCGGGTAGGTACCTATTGGATGTACAAATTGGTAATATGTGAAAATAATCGAATGAGTCTATAATCAATAAATTAAAATAAACACGCCGTACATACCACACAGACACAGATACATTGTGATAAAACTTTCTGAATACAATCTCAGCATGATTTTTGTTAATAATCTGCAATAAAAAAATAACCTTGAAAATTGCGAATTCATAACTCCGCACTGTATCCTCTTTAGGTAGTGGGGAGTAAAAAGAGTGAAAATGACTGACGAAGAAAAAATATACAGGTGTGAAACAGAAAGAATGAGAGGTCAGCCAAGAAAACATTAGCATGACCACGTAAACAATATTCTGAAAGAAGGAAAAAAGAAATACAAAAAATCTCTTGTTTTTAAACAATTTCCTCGCACAGTTTGATTTTCTAGATAGGTATGACATGTGTGTTCCCTTTCCGTCCTTCCATTGCTAGAACCTTCGGCGTAACTCGAGTAGTCGCCGCCGCCGTAATTATTATTTCTCAAACTACAACATCCTATTTAACGGTTCGCACCCGACAGACATTACACCTCTTTCTCATTCGCACCCCTTCACCGGGATATGACCAGAACATTGAGAGAAAGAGACACCGCTTAACGAGCACAAAAAGTCGAAATGAGTATTCCAAAGTTACCCACTACTTGTCGGCTCCGCGAGTGTGTGAATGTACGAGTGTTTGTGTGTGTGTGTGTGTGAGCTCGTACCGCGAACACAGCTGACATCTCACTGACACATACAAACGCGCCAGTGTTTACAATACACGGACACCGCTTCTCCGACCATCTGTCGCGCGAGACTCGCACGGTGCAAACCGGCGGCTACGAACCGGGCGCGGAACCCGTCGGAACGTCGGCCGATGCACGTCGACGGGCGGCGTGCCTGCGCAAGGCCGGGACTGCCTTGGTGTGTGTGGGTGACGGCCCTGTCTGCACTCGAGTGTGACTGTGTGTGTGACCGACGTACACATACATAGCACTTACATAGGTTGTGTTTTTCGTTTTGCTTCACGCTTCAGTCAGTCGAGAACAGTCGTCTGGTAGGGATGTATTTCTGTCGCTCTTAACTCAGTAGCCGCGTGCGCCGTAATATTATTGTTTTATCGAGAGTATCGAACGAGCGATACGCGCCGCGTAATTTCAATTATCGCGGGGCTCGGTGATTTCACGAAGGAGGTCATCGGGCGCTATTTGATGAATCGGCGCTAAAATTTTTGAAAAAAAAATAATAAATTATTAGCCGATCTGTGTGTCCGTATGTTTTGTTTATCGATTCATTTGCACTATATTACCTATCAACTGACAGATACTCGAGTGGATTTGTTTGTCAGCGTCGCGAGTGTTATTGTTATTTCTTTAATTTTGTGACTGGTGCCCTTTGGTTTCCATGTGATGGTGGTTTTAAGTTTGACGAGGGTGGTGATGAAGTGATTTCCGGAAGTTATTGTTAAGATGAGTACATCTTTCGAGGTTCCAAACGGAAGCCAAGGCCCCCGCAGCCCCGCTCGGTCTCGGCCATGTGAGCGTCGCGGCGCCCGTGCACCGTCGCGTCGGATCCTTCGTCCAGGACCTTCGGCGCTGATCACGTAATCCGAGGGGATATCCTCGATTCTGTTTTGTTTGGATTTAGTTTATGTTTGTGGGAGAGTGGTATAAGTAATTTGTTGTGATAAGTGTGCAGTGAAGTCTATAAGACGAGGTCATTGGTGTTAAAGAAAGACCTGTCGTGGTCATTGGGAATCTGCAGTCGTGTTCCCGTCCGTTGGACCGGTTTGTGTCAAGTCGATGTACAGAACATTCATTGCCAAAATATACCGGACATAATAATGTAGGTAATGCAACTAGTGTGTGTCGTGTCGTGTGATGCTGTGATATTTAACTGTGATCTCCTTTAGTTGAAAACTTCCGCGTAATGGATACAATGTGATTTGATTTACACGAAGGTAGTGCGAACGAAGCTTTATTGTATCGAATACGGAGAGATAGATAATAATTATATTTTGATAAAAGTATCATACAAAAGAGATTAAGGTTTCAATTGATGGAGTATATTTTTTATAATATTGCAGTTTTATCGCGTATGTAAGTATGACAATCGTCGCTTAGCGTAGAGAGAGAGTTCGCCACCGCTTGTGAGTAGGAAAGGCCGAAGAAGAAAGTGAGGTTAGCGCGAGCTCGGTGTATAATTGTTATATATAAATGTTATATGCAAAGAGAGAGGAAGTTTTCTCTCGCCGGATCTGGTCTGATCAAAAGTTGACTGAAAGTTGTCGATTCAGACTTTCGCTCGAGAAACGGAATAAACAATAATAGATAACGAACGGACTCGTGGAAACGCAACAAATACTGACCACCGCATTTGGTCCTTTGTAAACAAAGTTATCCAACAAGAACACTCAGCCTTCTTTCTATCCTTTGAATCGCGACATTCCACCCGCTGTGCGCTAATCAATTATTCAAAAAGATACAAATTATTTTTACTGTTGAGAACTTTATTTACAAAATAATAAATCATATATTTTCGAAACGTTTTACTTAATTATAAATAAATTGATAAATACGGTTACGTTTGATCCATGTCATATTTATAACTACAAAGACAATATTGTCGATTCTTCCTTTACGTTAAAACTACCTACGTTGTTTCAAATAAATGATAATAATTTACCAAAAGTTGACTTTTAAAGAAAATATCTAATAATTCTGTTGAAAATATGTTTTGAATACTATTGTTGTTGTAACAAACAAATATATACACAATAATATATTATAATATTATCGCCGATAACTGATGATAACATTGAAACTTGCTGGTACATTTTCGAGTGTGATAATATTTATCTGTTAGGTATTATTTATTTTGTTCATAATCAAGTTTTATTAGCGTGTCTACAAATTATTGTGATAAAATACAGGAATGTTTAATAAATAAATAAGGATTGTCAAGTTTTTGTGTGATAAATCGTGCCTAAGGAGCCTTTTAAGGAAGTGTCTTGTATCAGGATCCCAGCAAGATGAAGGAGGAAGAGTGCAGACAGTGCCAGTACTATTCGCAGCAGCGATGTACGCACGTGGCCGACTTCAGTATAGCGGGGTTGATGGGAAGCCGACCCCGCTCTCAGCCCCAACACCCCACACACCCGCTGCCAATACCACCCTTCTGGATGACCGACGACGCACTTCTGTTATCCGCGTACTTTTTCAAATTAGGTAACCGCCATTTCATTCACTCTGTCCATTATTAACACAATTAGACTTTTATGTAAATAGATTGGATGATTGGAAAATTCATAATACCTACACCATTTTATACACCCAGACATTAAACAATATTACAAAACGATCGTAAGTATCTGTTGAGATGAAAATAAATGTACGTACGAACATAAAAAAAATAATTTTAAAACATTCTCAGTAAAGTCAATGACACATCAAAACGTATACCTAGATTGAGCATTGAACTAATTGTAAGTTGGTGGGTATACTTAAATATATAAAATACCTAGCTTCCGTTAAAATTCTTGAACTTTTTCGCGTGGAGGGAGGCGGTTTGCACATATAGGTAGGTACTTACCAACCAAGCGAAAAGACTCAAATCTGCGTTCTGCGCACCCACGCGAGCGGCTCAAGTTGTTCGGCCGACTTGATAATCATACGATTTATCAAGTCGGCCCTAAATAATGTGTAAAACCAGCATTATTTTCCATTGTAATGCATTTTTTATGTGAAATTCCTAACGTGTGTATTCATTTTTGTTTGAAGAGTGTTTACAATAGGCTCCATACCAAGCTTGTCATGTTGCGAAGCCCCTAATTTGGTGTTTTTTGACTTCAAAGTTGAAAAAACCATGATAAACATAGACCTGGCAATACAAATCTCGCGTATCTAGGCTTAATACTGTCGATTCGTTAAGATATAATATTATATTCCCTTGAATGAATCGACAGTTTGATTAGATACCTACCTAATTTCAAAATAACGATGAACATCAAGTAAATCCGACGATTTAAAATAGCAGTTTCGTCGAGAAATGTTTAAGAATGGACATATATATGACAAGTTGTCTCAACGAGTATACTTGGGTTAACTAATTCCATCCATGTCTAACTAATAAAGAAAATTAAGACGTGACCTTTCAACGAATCGTGAAGAATTCAACGGCCTAGATGAATATTGAACATAGTTTGGATGTTAAATCATTGGGCTTTTGAATTATTAATGTATACCTACCTATGTATGTACTTACATACCAGTTGACATTCACAGAAAAAACAGTTTTCTTCAGTCAAGAGAATTTGTTTCATGTATACCGAAAATAATATCTCTCAAATTAAGATTTTTTGTTTTATCTCAAAACAATATTTTCTTAATTCAAACAAATTTATTTGAATTAAGAAAATATTGTTTTGAGATAAAACAAAAAAATCTTAATTTGAGAGAATATTTTTTTTCGTTATATATGAAACAAATTTTCTAGACTGAAGAAATTTTTTGAATTTTTTTTTTCTGTGTATTTTGTCTACCTAGTCTTTTGTTGAAATTGCTATTAATCCAATCAATTGGCATATTCCTTTTAGTGATGGTGAAATTGATTTATTTAGTGCTCTGAATTAGTTATTTTTTTTAAATCGTGTGAGATCTGTTAATTGGATATGAATTCACACCTCAATAGCCTATATATTATTCTAATGTTTTCTTATATACCATAATCATTATTATTATATTTTGGAACTACATATCCGTCGTTAAATTTAATTTTAATCTAGTGTAATGCGTGTGTAGTTTTACGTTATATTATATTTTTTCTTGCTTATTCAGTAGATATGTCCTCCTCATTTCCATGTTTAAAAAATGGAAAGTAAAAGAAATAATATTTGAATTTTCTTAAATCATAGTTTTGCCAAATATCTTGAACCATTTCGCCGAGAAAAGGGGCGATTTGCATGTAAACCAACTAAGCAAAAATACACAAATTTGCGTTCTGCGCACCCGGAAGCCTGGTTCAAGATATTTGGTGATATTTATACCCTAAATTACTGACTCGAGAAAGCAGACTGATCATTTTTATTATTTCTTTATTCAAGGGATAAATATAGTATTATTAAATATACAAAAAAATACATTCATACATATCACGGCAAAACCCACAATTTGGGGTAACCAGCAACAGGTGTGAGGGTGTGCGTAACCTTATAAAAAACACTAGTCTCGTCCCATCTAAACGGGCAATATTCAGAGTTGGTGGTTTAACTCGTTGCTGAACTAAGATGTTATTTTGCCTACTTGACGTTTTTTCAATTATCCGGCTTTTGAAATCGATGATCATAGAAAAGAGAGAAAGCCGATACTTCACAGCAAAAAATACACTATGAAATAAAAAGAAACAGACCAATTAAGTACATACCTAATAACAAAAAAAGTTATATAAGTAATAACAATTGTGTATTTGCCTGTGACGGGATAAAGGAAGGGAAGATTAAATGATAGGAGCAGGATTTATATATTGAAATTGTTATAGTTCTGATTAAAAAATATATAAAATAAAAATATTAAAAGGAAATAAGTATATTCATACACAAATTAAAAATATAGGTAGGTACCTTATTATAGTTATATTATATAAATACGAGTAGGAATGTTAGAAGTGTGAGCAATAGACGAGCATGTATGAGACGATGCATGAATGTGGACGAAGCGAGGGATGCGTGCCAGGATAGAAAAATGTGGCGTTCGGTTCTCTCTGCCTACCCCGCAAGGGACATGGCGTGATGGTATGTATGTATGTATGTAGGTACGTATAATAGGTACAGTGAGTAAAATATATTGATTTTAAAACCATAATTCCTTTCAAATATCTATTGTCTGCGAACATATTGATAAATATGTAACTATTCATTGTTAAAAATTCTGAAAAAATGTTTCAACTTTTTTTTTTGTATAAAACTATTTGGAATCTGTAGGTTCTTATAGTTTGAAAAGCTCTCGCATCTAATTATTTCTCGACCCTGGATTTGAACAGTTTTCTAATCAATTTGTTTTCTTTACAAACGACCCTTTTTACGAATATAAAAATCAAGATATAAGTTCAGTGTATTACGCTAGGTAGGTACCTACATAAAGTTTTATTGCGTAGGTGTATGAAATGTATATTCAGTAACATAGGTAGTAAGTAACTTAGTACGTTTAATACGTGTATTTTGTACAAATTAAAGTGTAAAAGGTAAAAACAGTTAACTTATTTGAAGCGAGCGTGAAAACGTTAAACGTTAAGAACTAATTTAGTTGTAATGTTTCCGCGTTGTGTTGGAAAAAAATAACATTAGACGTACGTATGTATGTAACCTAAACAAATAATACCCCACAAGTTACTAATGGGTGCTTCGCCCACTAACAAGTTACGTTCCCATGGATGGTTCCGGAATCTATTGAAGATATCTGACGAGCTAACACTAAAACCAAATATGTAATTAATATTATGGTGAAACTGAAAGAAAAAAAATATGGAGACAGCAACATTAACATTTGTGAATTGATTCCAATAGACTTGGTAAAAAAGACAACATCCTTCATGGTATGAATCAACGAATGCGTATTGAATAAAATTTATTTATTTATTTATGGTTCCTTAACCGACAGTTTTTTACTCCTCACTAATCCAAAGGGATAAAGTGGGGAGTTATGATTTCGCAATTTTTAAGGATATTTTTATTATTGCATATTATCATCTAGTGTCATGCTGAGATTGTATACTGATAGTTTCATCACAATGTATCTGTGTGCTATGTACGGCGTGTTTATTTTTATTTTATCGATTATAGACTAAAGTACCTAACTCATTCGATTCTTTTCAAATTTGCATATCTAATAGGTACTTACTCACTTAGACCCCATTAAATTTTGAAGGATACTGAATAGTGCTTTTCATTTTTTTTAACAGGAAACTTTTGAATTTGATTTTTTTATTTTCAAATTGAGAAAAAGGCACATAACTTTCATAAAATGGCATTTAAGAAATATCAAGTTTTAAAATAAGATATTTAAATAAAAAATATTGAACATACTCATTACATGAAAATACTGAGTATTTTCTATATAAAATTAGAATACTTTGTGGAGTGACTTGGTAGTGAGGAGTATAGCGTTGGCCACAGCTCACTCGTATTTTTTTTTTAATTTAAATCAATTTCCAATATTAATTCAATGAAAATTAGATCATATTAACTAATAACAGGTTTATTTGTAGGTAATGTAAACTGTTGGTTCTGTAAATAAATAAAATAAAATAACGGGTAGAATTTCCAAAAATGTAAAATTATGCATACTTACAGTAAAATATAACTATATTTATTATTTTACTTCATTTTAAATCATTCTGGGAACAGACAGGTATCTGCCTATATAGGTACCTACAATCTGTAGAAAAATATAAAACACCAAACCTGTATCTAAAGTTACCTTATGTTTTTATACAATCCAATAATTAGCTACATACCTACTTCACAAACGTTCATAAACGTATAGACCTCTATTGAACAGGAAGGGAGAGGGAATAGGGGAATAGGAATAATCTCGGAAGATTTTTCAATTTATGGCTGATAATCAATTACACCGACAACAGCCGCACCCAGGACCTTAATATGCCATAAAAAATGTCCAGGGTTTGCGAATTATTAAATTTGTTGTAGGTAGTTAGTTTTTTTTGTTTTTGTTTAAGGCAATTCACCCTGTGAAGAGTGCTATGTGAGGTAGTTAGTTGTTGAACGATTTATGAATGTATTTTTTTATGAAATTGGTTCGCGGGTATTTTACCTAAAACAGCAATAAAGAACTATTAGTGTAAGTAAGTATGAAAATTACCCCTTTACCCCAGCGACATTACCCCTTTCTTGCTCCTAGACTTTACAATAAAATATTACCTGACATAGAACACAATATCTCACGCGACGAAACAAACTTCAAAAAACTGGTAATTGACTGGCTGAAAAGAAATGGCAGAATACAATCTGCTCATGTCCTGTTTAATATCTTTACATAGTTCACTGCTCTGTGCCTTCATAACCTGAGAAACTGTATCATAGCTTGGTGCCATCCATCATTTCCACTACAATTATATGTATGTGCTAATATAACTGAGAGTTCACAGTATGTTTTCTGATTATTTTTCTTTTCTGTTTATGTTTCATTATCTCCATCAGTTTTCTTTTCTGTTTATGTTTAATTATCTCTGTTAATTATCTTGCATTCAAAAACATGTAACCACAGGACAAATTGAAACAGTACTGCCTCAGAACAGACTTGTCTAGTGAGGCAGTAAATTTCCAAATAGGAACAATTGTACATATTACTATGTTTATGATAAGTATTTTTAAAATATAGTGTTTTTTTGTTATTGTTATAGGTACCTACCTACCTATATATGTGTAAATAATGGAAATAAATAATTTAATTTCAAATATTTGTGTTTATGTATATACTTTAAACGTACACACATAATAAAATAGTTACGTATGGGATTCGGTATTTAATTATTGTTTGTCGGAAGAAAAGACACAAAAAAAGTGTTTAGTTATAATTGACCATAACAGATACCTACCTACCTATGTACTAATCTCTTATCCGAGTCAAACTAGCATCTCGTGTGAGTCCAATTTGTCACAACCTATGGGTGGTCTAGTCCAGTCCTCACCTACCTCTCATCATTTGATGGTTCTGTTGGTTAATTTCCCATCACTATGTACATACATAGTACCGGTCGTAAAATCTTCCGTCTTCCAGCGCGGCGTTGTTGGTCTATTGTGGACCGGATGACCGGCTGTGTATGCTTTAGATATTTAGGGAGAGAGACGTCTCACATCTCCTCAACGCAGAACTAGAAAAAAACCGTCAAAATACTCTTTCGTTGCGGTCAAAGTGTTCAATATAGCCAAGTCTGGTGTCCAACGAGTTATTCAAGTTGATTTATTTTATTAGTTTCCACACCTACAGCTATTTTCTTAGTTTCCATACCTACAGCTATTTTCTAAGTTTACTTACCAACAGCTATTTTCTTAGTTTACATACCAACAACTATTTTCTTAGTTTACTTACCAACAGCTATTTTCTTAGTTTACATACCAACAGCTATTTTCTTAGTTTACTTACCAACAGCTATTTTATTAGTTTACATAGGTACCAACAGCTAATTTCTTAGTTTACATAGGTACCAACAGCTATTTTCTTAGTTACATACCAACAGCTATTTTCTTAGTTTCCATACCTACAGCTATTTTATTAGTTTACAACTTACAGCTATTTTTGACAAAAAAAAGAAGTTATCAATTCGACGTGATTTTTTTTTGTTTTGGCTCGGCGATAATTTTATACCGCGGTGTCCGATTTCATTTTATTTTTTACCTATTTTATTTAGGTTTTTTTATTAGGTTATTTTTTAATTAGAAAGGAGGGTGCCTTATGGGTGATCCTATTTAAATTCGGTCATGATCTGATGTTGGGATCCGTGAAAAAAAATATTAAATTTTTCAATTTGCAGATGACCCATATTATCGGGAAATATTTTTTGGATTTCGGATGTTGACACGCGAGTTTTCTTTCGCAATATCTAAATATATTTTTGATACAGGTTTATTGGTGATAACAAAAAATAAGCGATGGACGGCAGGTTGTAAGCCACAAATGAACCTGGGGGGACAAGTATGGTCTACCGGCGAAATTAAAACCATCCGTTTTTACCCATATCATAGGTATAATTACACTGAAAATTTTTTTAAGTTAAAATAAACTGAACGTTTTGTGCTACTAAATATTTTGTGCGCTTAACCAAACAGTACAGTCATAAATATATTAACTTTTAATACTGATAACAAAGATTTGGCTAAAAATGCAGGTATCTAGCAAGTTCGGTGGTCACAATTTTTTTCAGTGTACCTATATTTATGGAGTTCTATAATATCTTGAGCTTTTATAGAACTCCAAAAGATAATTATATCCATGATATGGGTAAACATGGATGGTTTTGATTCCGCTTGTTGACCAGATTTACCCAGCCTGATTTGTGATTTTCAATGGGGAAATGTACCTATATTATGTTCCTGAATCGTTTCATTTGAAGCATAAAAGTAGGATAGTAAAAATATACAAGAAAAATGCTGCAGTGATGTAAAAATTATAGAAAATTACTTCTCAGGCAACTAACAGGTGCATTTACTAACATTGTGATAAAATTTACGTTATAACCAAATGTTTTACAACTCTGTAGAGTTAACTTGTACAGAAACATTGTATTGAACATGCATATATATTTAAGTATTATTTATCTAACCTTGTTATAAGTTTATCATTAATATAATATGAAGATAATCAGTACCTACCTTAATGATGGATTAATTTTTTTCTTGTTTTTATTCTATTGCTTTTGGTTTTGAAATTGTGTGTTTTTTTATAATGGTTACCTAATTAATTAATTATTAATTTATGTGATTTTTTATAGATTCTTTGCAAAGTGTTTATATTATGTAAGCAAAAGCTGCAACTTTCCTAAACAGAAGCTTCTTGCTTAAAAAAGGAAAGGAAACATTTATTATTCTTTTTCCTTACCTAATTTATATACGTGGGTTAAAACCGTGTTTTTAATATCAACTCATAATAATTTCATTCGGAACTTCCACTCTGTGAACGAAACAACGTTAAAATTTTGGTAACGTTGTATTGTAAAATGTAGGTAGGTAATAATGTATTTAATTATTAAATCTATGAATATATTTAAGTATAAAAAACATTAAAAAATAATCATTGATAAACAATATGAAACTTGAAACATTAAGGGCCTTAGGTACTTACTAGGTATTTAAAATACGAGTTTAATCCAATGTTAAGTCAGTTTTGGCCATACAAAAAAACTGGATAAGTATCAGCTTAAACACAAATTGCAAATAGTAAGTAAGAGACCATAAATGTATTACTAAACGAAAACGAAAATCCTCTTTAATTTGTAATGAAGTTTTATCAAGAGCTGTTCGTTGACAAGTTAAATAAATTCAAAGCGTTTTATTTAATTTCCTTTTGCCACTTAGACTATCAAAGTCTTGCAATTTACCTACCACAATTTCAAAATTTATTATCCAACTGTCGATTTGTTCAGGAGAACTTTGTTCTCTTAACATATCGACAATGTATCAAGCCAGAATACGCGAGAATTGTATGGAGAGGTCTACTTTTTTCACGGCTTTTCCAACTTTGAAGTCAAAAAACACCAACTTAGAGGCTTCGCAGCATATATGTTCCATACACGGATTTACTCAGAATTCGGAGTAGAACATTTCGTGTGTCTGTGTGTGTGTGTGTCTGTGTGTGTGTCTGTGTGTGTGTCTGTGTGTGTGTGTGTCTGTGTGTGTGTGTGTCTGTGTGTCCCCCCCCCCTTATAACTTTTGATCCGCTCAATCTACAGAGCCTAAAATTTCAGAATATATAAAAAGTTACAGGCCTACAAAACTTTTATACTCGGAATTTTGAATTTTTGTTTCAGTCAGGGGTTATCAACTTTTGAATTTTTATTTTATTTTTCCATATATCTCAGAAACCATAAACGCTAGAACGCTGAAAATTGGTACAAACATAGACAAATACAAAATCTCAAATTAGTTTTTTCAAAAAAATTCCAGGGTTTCTCAAACATTTTTTATTAAGAAAAATATTTTTTTTATGATAAATTTATGAGTTTAACTGCCTATATTTTCAAAACTTTTACAATTATCGAAAAAAGCCGAAACACCCCAACTAGATAATTTAATTTTCTATAAAAAATATCAGCAATGTAGTAGAAGATCTCAATTTTTTTTTAACATTTTTTTTAAAAATTGAATTTAGTGACGACATCGCTTCATACATTTTGTATGGCAGTCGCCTATACACAATATGTAAGAAGACTTAATAGTTTGATACTTCGACTCCAAACATACATGCATACCATCATGCTATTTGCATATTCTGGGTAGGAAAAAGGATCTTCCTCCATACTATCCTATCTTGACATACATACCTACATATGTTGTATAGAAAACAAAATATCTGAAAATATTCAATAATTTGTATCTATGGGTTTATAGTTTGGTACATATTCTTCAACTATACATACTATCGCTATCGACAGTTGGATCTCATGTGTTACATGCAACTAGTTTAATAAAACGTGTTTTTTTTATTAAACTAATTGTATGTTTTTTCTATTGTTTCAGGTAAATCAACATACTACAAACTACCTTATTCTGCTTTTGAATTTTGTCAGTAAGATTTTTTTTATTTTTTGTTTTTTTTACATACCTACCTAAACGATATATTTTTTATGACCAGGTAGTCCATGATTGCAAATAATAATGGCGCAAAACTGCTAAAACCCACTCAATAATTTAATATAAAAAAACCTGCTTTTAGTTTCAGGAGAGCATTCCTTTCGTCGACATTTAATACTTATGGGAGGAATGTTCTGTACTTTTACTGTAGCATTAAGAACGATTAGTAGGTATACTTACGATACAAAAGAAGTAAGAAGATTTCTTATTAATGTAAATCGTGTAGGATGAATATATTAAATTAGATTGTAAGTATCTTATCTTATTATTAGAAACAATATTTAAATATCAAAGCTATTTGTTTATATCCAAAGCCGCTGTATTTGTTTATTTATAGATATTCAGTGACTTTTGTTATTATATTTAATTAATATAGAGAGAATTGTTCAGTAAAAATATTCTACCTATAGGTATCTATCTACAGCTGGTAAGCCGTTTAGTTTCTTAGCGGCTATAGTTTATTTTCAAACTCTTCACACATTTCTTATAAAAACCGATCTGTTAGGGTAGATTTAACGAAGCAACAACTTTACAGTTTTAAATATTATTACATCCGACATTATTGCTTGTTTAGATGCTTTCAAATGCACCAAGAACTCCATCTCTCCACTTATGTATATCTATTAGTTCGTTTGTTTCCGTATCCAGACCATCTGTATTGACCTTCTCCAATAGTTTGCAGCGATCGAGATCCTCTTTATTACAGAGCACAAATAAAAGTCAGAAAAAAGTACAGAATAAAAGTCATCCCAGTTTATTATCACTATTTAAGGCTCTCCCACGAGTGCTGGGCATACTAGTAGATTCGCCGTGTTTTGCGGTTCTCCACATCTCCACAATCGCATGTCACAGCCTGCTCACCTCCCAGCAATTCCCATCTCTGCATCTACTCACGCCCGTTCTGAGTCTGTTCTCCCCAAACTGTGGGTACCAACCCGGCACAGCTAAGTTCTTCTTTCATGCAGGGTGGTGTGAAATACGTTGGTTTCCTCTGGGAAACTGCGGCTCTATCTGAGCCTCGTATAACTGGGGAGTATTAGTGATGAGCAAAAGTCTTGCAGTCTTGGTCTGCAAGACCATGTATAGCTACAAGACCACCATGGTCCTGCATTTGCTCAACATTACTAAGGGGGTTGTGCCCATATGGCATCCCCTGCGAGGATCGATTACTATTTATTTCTATAATATCCGTTTGCCTCTTCATCTCACGGTACCCGATACACATCACTGATACCTGCTAGGATGATCTAGGATGATCTCTATGATTTTTGTCTTTCGTTACATATTCCTTCAGCGATAGTAGCATAAATAATAATTAGATTACATAATCTGTATCTAATACCTACATAGGTCACAAACTTTTGATCTTTCGAAAAAAATATTAATAGAATTGCACAAAAATGATACATACCTACATCCGTAAAAGACTTTTTAAACTTTATGATCATCAGGTATCAGTTGGGTTGATAGGCAGTATAGCGATCTCCTCAGAGCGTATTCCTGGATGGGTGATGGATGTGGGTTTGTTGCATTTTATTTTGTACATACATACATACATACATACCATCACGCCATGTCCCTTACGGGGTAGGCAGAGAGAACCGAACGCCACTTACTTCTATCTTGACATACATTCATCGCCTCGACAACATTCATACATCGTCTTATACATGTTCGTCTGTTGTTCACGCTTCTAACATTTCCGTCTTTCAAAATATCATTCACATGGTCGTGCCATCCCTTTCTTGGGCGGCCCCGGCCTCTCAATCCAATCCTATCCGCATTGTATATTTTCTTCGTCAGGCGTTCCTCATTCATTCTGCCCATGTGGCCAAACCATCTCAGTGTGTTCACTTTCATTCTATTAATGATATCTTTCTTCATCTTACATTCTTTCCTTATGTTCTCATTTCTTACCCTGTCATACATCGTTCTATTGCAGATTCTTCTTAGCGATCTCATTTCAACAGCATTTATTCTGCTTTCGTGCGACTTCTGCCATGTCCAGGTTTCACTTGCATACGTCAACGTTGGCACTAAGATAGCGTTATGAATGGCAACTTTGGCAACCTTTGATATGTTGCGATCATTCATAACTGGTCTCAGTGCTCCATTCATTCTGTTTCCTGCCATAACTCTTCTTTTGTTATTTTGAATAATTTACCGTTATGCATTGATTGGTCTGCTAATTCTTTTGTAATTGTTTATTTGTAGTACCTACCTACCTACCTTATTATTGATAATATTTTTAACAAGTCGGCCACAGCACCTTACCTACAAGCAAGGATGTGGGTAATGGGTACCTTTTTGTATCAGCTGTTAGTGTTGATACGCAGGCGGGTAGGTAGATACTTAAGATGAGATTTTTAAACATTTGTAATCTAGGTATGTCGTTATAATATTTATATAGGTAGGTTTATTAGGTAAATATTCCTTAGTTAGATATAAGCTTTAGGTTAAGTAAATTTATTAAGCAATCCAGGCTCGAATTCTTTTGGGAGTTTATCGTCAATTTAATAAATACTTTGAATATTGGAAATATATTCATGAATTCGTGAAAATTTCCATGAATATCCCATTACCTACTTGGAAACTTTTACTTATTTGGACGAAGAAGATTCAAATACATTTTTAGGATTATTTCGCGTTGACGCAACTCGCATTCTATATCTATCTGTACCTATTTCTTCTTCTTTCTTACCTTCTTATTCGTTTTACTTACACTTATCTACTAATACCTATATCTATTTATAGGAATTTTATCTATCTTTTTACTACTTACGTGACAAATTTGAGGTAGGTTTTTCTTATTTCAGAGGGTTTGTTAGTTATGTAGGTACCTACCTATATAATATTTTCTTAATCAGGGTTTGTTCAAATCACTTGAACTGTTAATAACTTTTCGTCCTTTTCAAAAACAATAGGTACGCAATATTAATAAAAAAATTGCTTTACATTAAAAGACCTGTTTTCTTCAAATGAGTCACAAATTAATGGTTATCTTTAAAGTGTATTGAATTGTAAAAATCGGTATTCTAGAAACAATTGTAATAAAAAATAATTTAACTTGTGGACTGGAGCCCCTAAGGTTTAAGGTACTTTCGGGATAGACCGAACCGAGGTCCTATGAGTTACCCTCAAGGTTTAAAGTGCTTTCAATAAAGACCGAACCGCGGGCTCAACTCCGTTTGGTCCTGAATTGATTCTTGACTCCTGAAGGGAATGCGGTTAGAGTAGGTACCCGATTCTCTGCCTATTGTGACGTGTTAGCGATCAATTTCAAAAATTGAAAACGAGGTCACCATGACAGAATCTGCCCACTAAGAAAAGTAAAACTTCACTTAATTTAAATTTATAAATTGATCTAACCTTAACAAGTCATAATAAGAAGACGTATTCACAGAGGGTGATTACTAAATACTCGGGTGTATGTACCATCAAATTAAATATTTTCAGTCAATGAGTAAATTAAGCAGAGAGTAAGGAAACACATTAGGTACGGTACACTTACATTTGATATATTTAGTTACACTTGGAATCAATATTCTATACCTACATTAATAATAGAATTTAAAAAATTGAAAATAACACGTACTAAAAAAGATGATGAATGTATCGGTATTTTGCTTCTATATCTCACTCACCCCTGAGGCTCATTAATAAACACAGGGTCATTTTAACACCCTGTTACTAGGTACCATTCTGGGTAGATTCATATGATGAAAAAGAATATTGTTGTACAGCCGATACTAGTGGTCGATGACCTCCACTTGCGCGTTTACAACTACTTCCAGAAGGATGTAGGTACTTTATAAGTAGATACCTATGTTGGCAATTTCGCCACAAACTTTTATGTTTTTGTCATTAATAAAATAAATAAGGTACCTACCTACCTAAGTTTAAATACAAAATAACAACCTAAGGTGCCTCCTATCTATATACAACTTACTCCTCACATAGCACTCTTTACAGGGTGAATTGCCTTAAACAAAAAAAAAAAAACTTACTCCTTTAAAAGTAATACTAATAAACACATCCTTGCACCCTGCGCAAGTGGCGAGTTTATTGCCATATGGCAATTTCTTCCAACAAATCACTTTAGGTACGTTAGTTACTTCTTTATGTAAATTTGTCAAATAACCTATAGACATACGAATAGTTCTGTATATTTACAAAAAAATTTAGTACAATTATGGAACTCTTGAAAATGAAACTAAAAACTATTTATCCGTTTATAGATTTCGAATTAGTTTTCGAGAATGGTTGTTTATTTACCCGTTTATAAATTTCGAATTTGTTTTTGAGAATGGTTGTTTATTTACCCGTTTATAAATTTCGAATTTATTTTTGAGAATGGTTGTTTATTTACCCGTTTATAAATTTCGAATTAGTTTTCGAGAATGGTTGTTTATTTACCCGTTTAATTAGTTTTCGAGAAGGGTTGTTTATTTACCCGTTTATAAATTTCCAATTAGTTTTCGAGAAAGGTTGTTTATTTACCCGTTTATAAATTTCGAATTAGTTTTCGAAAATGGTTGTTTATTATCCCGTTTAATTAGTTTTCGAGAATGGTTGTTTATTTACCTGTTTATAAATTTCGAATTAGTTTTCGAGAAAGGTTGTTTATTTACCCGTTTATAAATTTCGAATTAGTTTTCGAAAATGGTTGTTTATTTACCCGTTTAATTAGTTTTCGAGAATGGTTGTTTATTTACCCGTTTATAAATTTCGAATTAGTTTTCGAGAATTGGTGTTTATTTACCCGTTTATAACTTTCGAATTTGTTTTAAAGAATGGTTGTTTATTTACCCGTTTATAAATTTCGAATTAGTTTTCGAGAATGGTTGTTTATTTACCCGTTTTTAAATTTCGAATTTGTTTTTGAGAATGGTTGTTTATTAACCCGTTTATAACTTTCGAATTTGTTTTAAAGAATGGTTGTTTATTTACCCGTTTATAAATTTCGAATTAGTTTTCGAGAATGGTTGTTTATTTACCCGTTTATTAATTTCGAATTAGTTTTCGAGAATGGTTGTTTATTTACCCGTTTAATTAGTTTTCGAGAAGGGTTGTTTATTTACCCGTTTATAAATTTCGAATTAGTAATTTATTGATGTGCAGACAGCTTCGCGAACTTTCTTGAATCTGCTAAAAGATCTATCGCAAGCGTCTACAGCAAAAAAAAAAATTACAACACCGAAAAATAAAATGTTAATAGCAACAAAATTTCATGTTTAATCGAACTATAGTGACAACAAAACATTTGGTTTTGTGCACACAGCCAAACTGTACAGTCATAAATAGATAAATCTTTATTACTGATAAGAAAGGTTTTGCTAAAACGCAGGTAGCCAAGTTCGGTTGTAATAATATTTCTTTCAGTAAAATTATTTCCCTTTTTTTATATACCTACTTATTTTTTTGGCAATTATAAAATTTTATGATCGTTTAATTTTTTGTAGTACATAATTGTTATATTTATTTTTAGTGTTCACTTTAAAAAAGCATCTAAATAATGTAAGTAGGTATCTGTATTATTGTAACTCAGTATGTAGGTAGGTATGTTTTATATCTTTGTATAAAAGGGTTTTATGCCAACCTTTGAATGATAGTATGACATTTCACCGAAGAGAGGTCACGAAGCGACGCAATACGCCGTGTTTTCGAATTAACCCGCGCCCACAGTTTAACCCGCGCTTTATCTCCTCGGACACCGCACAGCCTTATCTACAAATTAACCCGCGTTCCGCTCTCAAACGTACAAATTAATCCGCGCCGTGAACGTCTACAAATTTACCCGCACTTCTCCCCTAAAAAAATCATTTTTAAATATATTTTTGTACAATTTAATAATAGACACGTATATTTTTAGCTTAAAATAAGTTATTTTTTGTTTTAATAGTTATATCCCCAAAGCAACTTTTACCGAGAAAATGTACCTATTAAAACTTTCTGTGTTCATAACATTATTGTATCATCCTGTAAACTATTTTTAGATTTTTCAGACACTCCTTTTAGTCTTTGCTTGGTAAGTAAGTACCTACTTACTGAATACTAAGTTTTTTACTAGTCAGGTAGGTATACCTATGTAGATTGGTAGGGTAGGTACGCATACAGGGCCGAATCAAATAACTATGTGTGCAAAAGGTGTAGATGCACTAATTAATATTCGCATATAAATTAGGGGCGCCAAAAATATTTGAAACCGTAAAGAATAAAGAATAGCCTAAATCGAATGTGTTTATAGACAAATCCTCAGTCAAGTGCATTTTTAATGTCCCCTTTGTATGAGAAACCTATTAATCCAAAATGTGTTGGAGGTACAACCTTAATTTCTACTGCAGTTGTTGCTTTTTTGGCACTAGCGTTGTTCATGTAAGTGCGTGCAATATGAAGAGTTAAATTATTAATTAATGTTAAAGATTTTTTGATCTTAATCTATTAACAAAGTTTTTAAGGTAGATATAGAGACATATTGAAAATCACCATAAACCGTACCTATAGGAAATTTATACAGCGAGAAAATTATTTTGATTATGGAAACAATAAATTCCATTAATAAATCTTGATAGGTACCTGTTTTAAACGGAATTCCGGTTTTTGATTCGGTATTTTTTTTTCATTTATCAATCTGCACCTACCTACTTTTTCAGTGGATAGGTACCTACCTATAGGTAATAAAGTTATTTATAGCTCACACGAGTCAAGTTATAGTCTAGTTATTTCTATGCAATGTGTAGCTGTTAGATAGGGATACCTATACCTAATATGTGTATGCACATAGGTAGGTATTATTATTTAGAATACCTACTTGAAATAAGTATTTATAAGAAACCTTTGCACAAGGTAGGCTATAGTTATATGTAGGTACCTAGGTACTTGGGCAGTTTTTCTGAAATTTGCATACCGTATGCGGCCTACATGCTCTAGGATTGCTATGTAGGTACCTTCCTGGTACCTACCTATTAGTAAAGAAATGAATTAAATTCGCTAAAGATAAATCTTTTTGCTACTTTACCAACATAATAGGTATATTTGTTACGAAATTAAATTTAGGTAATTATTTATTCAACATTATAGTTATAATCTCTCTCTCTCTCTCTCTCTCTCTCTCTCTCTCTACTCCTTAGATTTTATCCCACATGGTGGTGGGATCATCTCTCCTTACTGCGCTCCTCCACTTGGTTCTATCCCGAGCATCGTACCTACCTACTCAGAGACATTACATGCCCGCATATCCTCCACCACCAAGCTCTTCCATACGATAGTCCAGTGCAGTGTTACATACGATTTCTGGCGGTATTCTTCGAACATGTTTGAACCAACTAATAATAATAATACCTAAAATACTTTTATTACGCAACAAAATAAAAAAAATCACATAATGTTGCGGATTTATCGGAGACATCGCGTAGCTACGCCCAGGCTACCTCTCACATATTTATTACGGATTTTATCTCTCCGTGTGACGCCTCACATCCAACTAAGCATCTTCATATCGGCTGTTTGCACTGACTGAACTTGCTTTCGTGTGACGGCCCAGGTCTCGCTACCATATATCAGCACCGATCTGATCGTTGTCTTGTAGACATGGCCTTTCATCTTCACTTGTCACAAATAACACCAGTCACTATTATCTCCATTTAAGCCAGGCCGCGACTACACGGTTGATTTCCAGGCCTCCAGACTGATGTATCACATTGAAAAAAATAATTGTGACCACCGAACTGGCTACCTGCCTGGTTAAACACACAAAATATTTAGTAAGTAGCACAAAACGAATTGTTTAGTAGTCACTATTATAGTTCGGTTAATTTTAACATAACTTTTAGTGAATGTTCCGATTTTAAAATATTATTGAATACTTTATAAAACTGATATTAGTTAATTTATAAATGTATAGTAGGCACAGTATAGTACAACCTACCTATGTCTGTGAGATGGACTCGCTACCCATCCCTGTGTCTTCCCCTTCTAACTTCATCCTGCACAGATCGATAGGCGACCGTGGATGGTTGTGGTATGGTGGAGTACTCCGCCCACCAGTATAATAGACAACACAAGGCGGCCACTAGGCAAATATAGCCTCATCTAACATAACCTAACTTAGTGTTACATTGTCCGATTCTTAGTGTTTCTTAGTGTTACATTGTCCGATGTTAAACCTCATCTCAACTCGCCTAACTTAACCCCAGCCTCTTTGTGTAAAAATATCCTATGTTACACTTACGTACGTAACTTCATCTCATCTAATCCAACATGACCTGTCCACCTCTTTGTGTAACATTGTCCGATGTTTCATTGAGCGGATGTTAAACCTCATTTACCCTAACCTTAGTGTACTAACATAATATTATCCGATGTAACATTACCTATGTGACATAATATTATCCGATGTTACACTACGAGTGCTATGTTAAACCTAATCTCAATTTATCGAAACAAACCTGGCCTCTTTAGTGTAACATTATTCTATAACTAACAGTAAAAAAAAACTATCCAATGGCACACTAATTTTAGTTCTTGCCACTCAAATGTGCATGATTAGTTGCAATGGCGTTTCCTCATTTACTCAGCCAATACTAACATTATCGTCTTGAAACTAAGGACAGGGATAAATTATAGTAGTATCTACAGCTTGACAGTTCCAGAATCATGATATTTGAAAATTCTCTCGATAAAAAATAATTTCGAGTGTACCCCTGAACAGGATTCCCTCGTTATCCGTTTCATTTGTTAGATGTAAAATTGTAATTGAGCAAAAATATTGTTAAATACCTATGATATATAAGTACACTTTGTTTTTTAAATTTGTGTCTTGATTTTTTTGAAATAGATATAAATCCATATTATAGCTTACGTCGTTCCTGCTTCGCGCTAGTCAAGTCGTAGGTACAAATTGTATGGCTGGATGAATCCCACCACTTCTACTTCAGTACGAGAAGTGGGGGTACAACCCGTATTTCGTGATTTTCATTCATGTTATATCGCATTTAAAAGCTTTTATCTTAAACAACGTAACATTGTACTTACTGTTTCATCATTGTATTTACCGTGCTATGAGAATTGTTTTAAATTGCAATAAAATAGCAATGATACATAAAATGTTAAATCATCTAAATCTATTATCTGTCAAACAAAAAATATACAATCGAATATATTTTTTAATTGCATATAGGTACGCAAACATAGGATTTTTCACTGTCGGAAGTCAAATGATATTTTTATTGACAATAACATCTCAATAGAGACGAAGTTGAGCATAAAGTGATCACGTAAACCAGCCGATGACAGGTCGTAAGCCCTGTAGGTGCCTGAGTTCCTGGTTCTTCTATGATATCCCAACTTCATCTCTATTGATATGTTACTGTCAATAAAAATTCCAAAAAATATACTCATGTTTTAATTTTTATACATAAAATAATTCAATGGCATGATACAAAAAAAAATACAAACCCAAAATTAGTTAGAATCAAAAATATCACAAATATGACACAAGAAACAGAGAAAACATTAGATTAGACAAACGAAATAAATCTCAACGCAGAAATCTCTAATATAAAAGTATGCTGAAAGACATAAAGGAGGAAAAAAAATTTGGTCTTTTTTAAGAAAAAGTGTGTTAACTACCTATATCATGAAAAATTGAAATAATTGTTTATAAATGTTACTAAAATTGTCTCTAATTGTCTATAAATTGAAATAATTGTTTAAGGCTATTTATTGTAATATGTAGGTAGATAAATCAATTTAAATAAATAAATTAAAATAAAATAAATGCTATTTTACTGACGAATACGCGTACCTACCTATTTAGCAAGTGTATACTGTAGGTACCTACCTACCGTGGTGTAAAGGGTAAAAGAAATCCTATTGATTAATATCTAAAAGTTACTAAAATAATATACATATTATGTAAGTAGGTATTGTTTTATCATATGTTGTTCGTTCCCAACAGATTGATTTTATCGATTTCAGGAGTTAGAATTTAATGTACAAATGCTGTTTGGGGTAGTGAGAGTGAGACACTCCAAGTTTCCGAAATGTACAATACTATAGATGTAAGCGGCGTGACCCTAAGGGGTTCTTTTACATAACAATATACCTATATATGTATGTATTAACTGATGTCTGCTGTGTACCTATATAGATACCCTATAAGTAGAATGTATGAGCGGGATTCGTTTAAAGTTCCACTAAGCATTAAATCCAAGATTGCTGTGAAAGTCACCTTAGCCTAATTCAATTATTCCTCGTCTGGATGTTTACCTTTCCAAATTTAACATCTTCAATCTCTCATCCCTATCTCTACATATATCTCTATCTATTTATCTATCCCTTTTGAAGGGATTTTATTTCTCGCAACAAGTAGGTTGGTTCGTACTCACATAACCTAAATAT
The DNA here is from genome assembly GCA_963576475.1 of Molanna angustata. Taxonomy (NCBI): domain Eukaryota; kingdom Metazoa; phylum Arthropoda; class Insecta; order Trichoptera; family Molannidae; genus Molanna; species Molanna angustata. The sequence goes on from OY754982.1 coordinate 8,564,112, forward strand.
ACCTATCTATCTTCTTCACAATGATTCTTAAGAGCAAAAAGTAAACACCCGAATTTATAAAATAACAAAATGGTAAGCTGTGGATGAAACGTTGCTGAATTTGTGAGTTGTTTTTGTTAACTTAAAACATAATATACCTACATGTTTGAGATATACCTAGGGATTGAAATCCAGTAGCTTTTTCAATCCAACAGGATTTTTGAATTTTAATAAAAACTAAAAAAATCATAAATATAAGACTTATGTACTTGATTGTATTCGTATTTGTAAGTATATTTTAATCAGTTGAAAATAGTATGAATAAGTCATATATACCTATCTCTTTTTAATTGCCTTAATTTTGTCTTGTAAAATTACTATATTGATTACCTAATGTTTTTATACATTAAGCAAAAAAATTCTCTCAAAAAAATCTTCAAATGTCCGGTCTTACTTTTTTTATAAAAATGAAGATTCTATTTAAGAGTTGTTACAATTTAGCATGGAATTTATATGTTCTAATAAAATAGGTAGTCTTTTACGCCATTATTTGAAAACTAATTAATTTTGCGGATCCGCATCTAAATATCCAGCAAGATCCAGCAAACCAAAAAACGTGTTGGATCCAGCTGGATTACTTACTGGATGCGGGATCCAGCAATTGGGATTCACGCAGGCAGTTATAAAACCTACTATTTTATTGATGAAATTGTATAAAATAGCTTATTTCAGTTTCAAAAAAAATTAATTATAATACCCCAGTAAAATTGTTTGCAATGTTAGGTACCTACTCAAAATTCATATCACACATTGTCAATTTTTTTTTTTTTTAATAAAAATGAATATGTCCTTGTTAAACAAGTAGGTACATATACATCTTCCAACGTTCCCTAAAATAAGAAAATAAATGCTTGTGCTATAGGTGAACGAAATCGGTCGAGACAGGATTCGAACTCGCGACCACTGGATTACTAACCCAGCGCGCTAAAAATTGATATGAAGTGTGCATATTATTTATGAAGAGGAGTGTCTTGTGTTGGCGATACCTGTTTCGTTTCTTTCTATATTTACAATATCCTGTTTTTAAATTATAGTATCACTAATATAAATGTACCTACGACTGATAATTTTATCGGAGAATTTCCTTCAATTATGTTGCTGCCTATTTTATGTAAGGTATCATTTAGATGTTGCTGATTGGTTTTATCATAGTAATTGCAGTCTCCCAATGACTATCTTTATATCTCAATACATATTTATATTAATTATTATTTTGACTACTATAAAAATGTGTTTTTATCTAACTTTGAACACGTTCGGTTCTACATGTGTATGCAATAGCGTTTTATTACTCCATCTATATATGTATGTGGATATGTAATATATGTAGGTAAGAAATGAGGACATAAGGAAAGAATGTAAGATGAAGAAAGATGTCATTACTAGAATGAAAGTGAACACATTGAGATGGTTTGGTCACATGGGGAAAATGAATGAGGAGCGCCTGACGAAGAAAATATACAGAGCGGAAAGGAATGGAATGAGAGGTCGAGGACGCCCAAGAAAGGGATGGCACGACCATGTGAACGAAATTATGAAAGACGGAAATGTTAGAAGCTTGAGCAATAGACGAGCATGTATGAGACGATGCATGAATGTGGACGAAGCGAGGGATGCGTGCCAGGATAGAAAAATGTGGCGTTCGGTTCTCTCTGCCTACCCCGCATGGGACATGGCGTGATGGTATGTATGTATGTATGTACCTATGTATGATATGTAATATTGTATGTAATTTTAGTCTCGGCTTTGGTAATTACATATCCTTTCGTTTCATTTACAGAAAGGGATCCATATTTTATGTAATATATCATTGAATGTATACACACCATCACTCCATGATCCTCGCGGAATAGGCAAAGAGAACCGAAAGTAACGTTTTTTTTATAATACCGTTCATATGGTCGTGCCATCCCTTTCTTGGGCGCCCCCTACATCATTATTATACGTTCCTGTCCCCACCCCCCCCACTGTGAATATTTTCTTCGTCAGGCGTTCCTCATTCATTCTCCCCATGTGGCCAAACCATCTCAATGTGTTCACTTTCATTCTATTAATTACATTTTTCTTTATCTTACATTATTTCCTTTTATCCTCATTTCTGATCCTGGCATACATTTCTATAACAGATTCTTCTTAGCGATTTCATTTCATTCAAAAAATAAGTACATACCCACCCTCCTTAAATTAAGCATATTTTTTTTGCTATAGGTGATCGAAATTGGTCGTGGCAAGATTCGAACTCGCGATCACTGGATTACTTATCCAGTGCGCTAACCGTTCTGCCACCACCCATCTAAGGTTCATTTAAAGTTCACCCATCCACCAATAATTTATTGTTATATAAATTTGTTTTGACTCCTAAAGTTTTTTCTTCAGAAATAATCACAAATGATTTTAATTTGATTCGTATGCTCTCTTCAGCATGTCAATGTACCTACCAACAGTATGTAGGTATGTATTGAACATTGATTGATGTATTCCTGATGTTAGATTGGATCGTATGAAGTGAACCCAATCTGTCCACAAGCAAAATTTATGTTAAGAACTGAACGTGTCTTCCGCGAATAACTACCTATAGGTATTATCAGACCAGAGCACTAAACCTGTTAGTTCTATTTTACAACTGACAACTTTTAACCAATGAATAATGAATTTCCTTTCTTCCTTGAAAATATCAAATAGGTATTGGGTACCTACCTAGTTTACCTCTGAAGCATCATCCAATCATCTTTCATCATAGTCACAATACATTTTTAGTATTTGTGACCACTAGATTACTAGCCCAGCGCTCAAATCTTTAAAAATAGGAAAACACCTGATACTGGTAACAAATATGACAAAAGGAGGCTACGCAACGACACAAAAATATATTCGATTCGGTGAATTTGGTTTTGCAACAAATGTACGAATGCGAAAAATTGCTAGTTGATTTTACAAAAATTATTTTACGTATTATTGTGGAGTAACAATTGTTTTTTAAAAAAATTTAATGTAGGTATCCGTCAATTAGGTATACCCATATTTACAAACTTTTTTGCTATTCTTTGTCGATTTTATTTTTAATTTTCTAACATGTTGTTATGATTTCGGACCTATATAATAAATATCTATATGTTTTGAAGATACTTTATCGAAAATCGATATGCCTATTCACTTTATCTACGTAAAAGAGTATTTATCACAAAGTCAGAGCCTGTTTAGGAACAGCAAATATAGGTATGTAACCCATCACTATTTTCCAACTGTCGAGTTGTTCAGGAGAACTTTGTTCTCTTAACATATCGACAATGTATCAAGCCAGAATACGCGAGAATTGTATGGAGAGGTCTACTTTTTTCACGGCTTTTCCAACTTTGAAGTCAAAAAACACCAACTTAGAGGCTTCGCAGCATATATGTTCCATACACGGATTTAATCAGAATTCGGAGTAGAACATTTCGTGTGTCTGTGTGTGTGTCCGTCCCCCCCTTATAACTTTTGATCCGCTCAATTTACAGAGCCCAAAATTTCAGAATATATAAAAAGTTATAGGCCTACAAAACTTTTTTACTCAGAATTTTGAATTTTTGTTTCAGTCAGGGGTTATCAACTTTTGAATTTTTACTTTATTTTTCCATATATCTCAGAAACCATAAAAGCTAGAACGCTGAAAATTGGTATAAACATAGAAAAATACAAAATCTCAAATTAATTTTTTCAAAAAAATTACAGGGTTTCTCAAACATTTTTTATTAAGAAAAATATTTTTTTTATGATAAATTTGTGAGTTTAACTGCCTATATTTCCAAATATTTTAAAAATATCGAAAAAAGCCGAAACACCCCAACTAGATAATTTAATTTTCTATAAAAAATATACACGATGTATTAGCACATCTCAAACTTTTTTTAACAATTTTTATAAAAATTGAATTTAGTGACGACATTTCTTCATACAATTTGTATGGCAATCGCCTACACACAATATCTAAGTAAACCTAATTATTTGATTCTAATCTCCAAACATACATACATACCATCATGCTGTTTTCATATTCTGCGTAGGATCAAAGGACTGACCTCCATACTATCCTATCTTGACATACATATATAGGTACAAGTGTTGTATAGAAAATCAAATATCTTAAAATATTAAATAATTTGTGTTTATGAGATTATAGTTTGGTACTTATTCTTCAACTATACATTCTATCACTATCGACAGTTGGATCTCATGTGTTACATGCAACTAGTTATAGGAAATACGTGAAGCCTGTGCCAAAGTTCCCTTGAATCAATATAATTAAATGGTAGGTGTACGTAAACAATAATTATCCGTAGGTATTCCAACTGTCGATTCGTTCATGAGAATTCAATTCTCTTAATGAATCGACATTATTAAGCCAAGATGCGTGTACGAAGGAAAATTTTGTATGGTGTAGTGGACTTTTTGCATGCTAATAACACGAACTAGAGGCCTCGCAGCATATATGTTCCCATACATGGATTTACTCAGAATTCGGAGTAGAACATGTGTGTGTGTGTGTGGTGTGTGTGTGTGTCCGTCCCCCCCTTATAACTTTTTGATCCGCTCAATTTACACAGCCCAAATTGTCAGAATATATAAACAGTTATAGGCCTACAAAACTTTTATACTCAGAAGTGTGAATTTTTGTTTCAGTCAGGGGTTATCAACTTTTGAAATTTTGGTTTATTTTTCCATATATCTCAGAAACCATAAAAGCTAGAACGCTGAAATTTGTTATAAACATAGACAAATACAAAATCTCAAATTAGTTTTTTTAAAAAAAATCAAGGGTTTCTCAAACATTTTTTTTTAAGAAAAATATTTTTTTTATGATAAATTTATGAGTTTAACTGCCTATATTTCCAGATTTTTTAAAAATATCAAAAAAAGCCGAAACACCCCAACTAGACAATTTAATTTTATATAAAAAATATTAACATTGTATTAGCACATCTCAAATTTTCTTTGATAAATTTTATAAAAATTGAATTTAGTGACGACATTGCTTCATACAATTTGTATGGCAATCGCCAACACACAATATCTAAGAAGACTTAATTGTTTGATACTAATCTCCAAACATACATACATACCATCATTCTGTTTTCATATTCTGGGTAGGATCAAAGGACTGACCTCCATTCTATCCTATCTTGACATACATACATATGTAGGTACATGTGTTGTATAGAAAATCAAATATCTTAAAATATTAAATAATTTGTATTTATGGGATTATAGTTTGGTACTTATTCTTCAACTATACATACTATCGCTATCGACAGTTGGATCTCATGTGTTACATGCAACTAGTGAGTATTATAATCGTTCTTAGCTTCTCAACGACGGCATTGTGTACCTACCTATTTATAACGTGTAAAATATGACGCCGTGAAATTTGTTTGTACAAACAACACCAAAAGGTATAATTATTTATACGAGCGCTAAAATTACAAACAGTTCACGGGGAACATCCTTTTGCCGCCGTGTATTGTCTACTCGTTAACATAATAATCTCTTAATGTTGGTCAAAGAGAAATGATAATAATTCATTGAAATTATTTTTATTAACACTGTATCACCCTTACTAGCAGACATATTTATGGACCAATTTGAAAATAATATCCTGTCTTCACAAAACCCATTAATAAAATCAATAAATAATTATAACAGATACGTGGATGACATATTTTTTACTTTCACCGGATCCAACAGACAATTAGAAAATTTGCTAAAGTTATTCAACAAACAAAACGAGAAAATACAATTCACAAAAGAAATTGGGATTAAAAATGAATTAAACTTTTTAGATACAACAGTGATAATACAACAAAATAAATTCAATTTCAAAATCTATAGAAAAGATACATACACAGACACAATAATAAATTCCAATTCATACCACCCGAGAGCACATAAAATGGCTGCATTTAATTCTATGATCCACAGACTTGTATCAATTCCATTAGACGAAATCAACTATACAACAGAAGTAAATACAATAATAAACATAGCAAAAAATAATGGATACCACGAGAAAACAATCAGAAGAATGATAAAGAAAAAAGAAACACAACACCTTCTACAAACATATATTTACAAAAAAGGACACAAGAAAGAAGATTCAAAAATACAGGATAAACCATGGAGAAGAATATTATACGTAGGAAAATTAACAGAAGAAATCATCAACAAATGTAAAAACAAACCATTTAAACCGGCACTTTACACCAACAATAGTATTAAAAAACACATCTTCAATAATAAATCCAAGATAGATAAATTTGACAACAGCGGAGTATATATGTAAAGTTAACTGTGAGGATTGTGATATTTTTTACATAGGACAAAGCGGGAGAAGAATTAAAGACAGGGTACATGAGCATAAAAAAGCAATTAAGAACATCACCTCTAACTCAGAAATGGCAGAGCATTGCAGAGATAACGGACACAAATTTAATATAAAAGATGTCGAAGTACTCCATATTGAAAAGAAAGGGAAAAAACTCGATATTTTAGAAGCCCTGGAAATAAATAAAAGAAAAAATAACCCCAATTTAATAAATATTCAGATTCCTCCAGTAAATTCACCAATATTGAATATTATTAAGAACCAAACGAAACACAAACCTACACCGCTCGCTACCGCTCACCCCCACCAGTTAATTACCCCCGCCATACTCAACCCGCCCACACTCGCCAATGGAAGATGACCACACGCACAGTAGAATCAGTCACATTTCAGATGCTGAAGATGAACTAGTACAGTTCGAAAACGTTCCATCAAATATAAATGTGAAGTGGAAGAAACAAAGTTTTTTGTTACCAAAATTTTTATTTAAAAATTTTATTTACTTAAGAAATGATAATATTATTTGCCAGTTCTACGGCCACGGATCGTTCTCACCGGATTAGACTGTGGAGGAGATGAAAAGCTTAGCCGAATGATGGCCCTATTTGGGTCACCTTTAAGACAAGATCAAACAATCGATAATACTTCTAAGAATATTGTTTCTTGTAATGAAATACTATATTGATATGATTTTGTTGACTGACGAATTATGTGAAACAATTCAAAGAATTCAAAAATTTAATTTAACTTCATTTCGGAGTAACAACCGCTTCGATTTATTAGTCATGAAAACGAGTTGGTTGTGGTCAACGCTATACTCTTCCCTATCAAGTCATTTCATTAAGTATTCAACTTTTGTATGTCCAATTTTTTTAGCATTTTCATGAAATGAGTTTGATACCTAAATTATTTCGATTTAAATATTTTATTATGAAAACTAGATAATTTTTCAATACCATTTAATGAAAGAGATGTTGCTTTTTTATCACTTTGAAAATAAAAATTTCAAATTTTAAGTTCCCTGAGCTTAGGGTCACTTTCAAACATTTGACAGTTGAGTAACTGAGAATAAGCAATGAACGTATATCGTTTAAAATCTAATGGGGTCTAAGCAGGTCTAAGCGAGTATTACATATACAAATTTCCAAAATTTGAAAATAATCGAATGAGTACTTTAGTCTATAATCGATAAAGTTGAATAAACGCGCAGTACCTACAGTACATAGTATACAGCACGCACACAGGTACATTGTGATATAACTTTTACAGTAGGTACAATCTCAGCATGATGCTTGTTGATAATCTGCAACAAAAAAATCGTCTAAAAATTGCGAATTCATTACTCACAATATTTAATCCCCTTGGGGTGGTGAGGAGTAAAAAGAAGCCACTTCTACTTCTTGACGAAGGCTTCCTCCATTTGCCTACATGTCGTCATGTCCTGTACAGTCTGCATCTAGGATGTGCCAGCATATCGTTTGTACTTCACGTATGATAATAATTTATTCACTAAAGTACGTCAAACAAATTTGAAACAAGATAGTAGGATTGATTACCAATATTAATATTTATTTAATAATTTGAGTTACAGTAATACTTTAAATCTACATATCGAAGAATGTGTCGTATGATAATACCGTCAAATTATGGTTCTACGAAATCGTTTCGGTTTTAATATCATCGTGTGTCTATAAAAAAATCTTGCCCAGTTTCTCCTCAGTGGTCTGTTCCTCCTCTAGAAACCGGTTAAGTTCTTTACGACCGTGAATACTTCACAGTAGGTACTTACATACAACTGCTTAGTATCAAATGCAACCAACTGTACTTAGTGTTTTGTTATTCGCTCTTTATTCTCATGCACAAGACAAATGCAACGCTGAATAAATTTCTTGAAAAAATAACCATATCGCCAACGCAACGAAGCGAACTCATCTAAACTGAATGTAAGAATATTTCTTGTCCTTAACGGAGCAGGTAAAGAGAACCGAGCAACTTTAACTATAATGCAATATATTAACATTACATACTGCGATACTCTCTCAAAATGTCGTTTTTGGATTTAATATATTTAAGTTTAATATTCAAGTTTTTGGTTGACATTTTTTCCGTTAGCTTAGGTTATAGGTTGATTGACTAGAGAATGAATAAAACATGGTCATTGTTTTTATGGATTCATTTACATAATTTGTATTGTACCGTACGTACATACATGTTTTTACTATTCCAACTGTCGATTTGTTCAGGAGAACTTTGTTCTCTTAACATATCGACAATGTATCAAGCCAGAATACGCGAGAATTGTATGGAGAGGTCTACTTTTTTCACGGCTTTTCCAACTTTGAAGTCAAAAAACACCAACTTAGAGGCTTCGCAGCATATATGTTCCATACACGGATTTACTCAGAATTCGGAGTAGAACATTTCGTGTGTCTGTGTGTGTGTGTGTCTGTGTGTGTGTGTGTCTGTGTGTGTGTCTGTGTGTGTGTCTGTGTGTGTGTGTGTCTGTGTGTGTGTGTGTCTGTGTGTCCGTCCCCCCCTTATAACTTTTGATCCGCTCAATTTACAGAGCCTAAAATTTCAGAATATATAAACAGTTACAGGCCTACAAAACTTTTATACTCGGAATTTTGAATTTTTGTTTCAGTCAGGGGTTATCAACTTTTGAATTTTTATTTTATTTTTCCAAATATCTCAGAAACCATAAACGCTAGAACGCTGAAAATTGGTACAAACATAGACAAATACAAAATCTCAAATTAGTTTTTTCAAAAAAATTCCAGGGTTTCTCAAACATTTTTTATTAAGAAAAATATTTTTTTTATGATAAATTTATGAGTTTAACTGCCTATATTTCCAAAACTTTTACAATTATCGAAAAAAGCCGAAACACCCCAACTAGATAATTTAATTTTCTATAAAAAATATTAACATTGTAGTAGAAGATCTCAATTTTTTTTTAACAATTTTTTTAAAAATTGAATTTAGTGACGACATCGCTTCATACATTTTGTATGGCAGTCGCCTATACACAATATGTAAGAAGACTTAATAGTTTGATACGTCATCTCCAAACATACATACATACCATCATGCTATTTGCATATTCTGGGTAGGAAAAAGGATCTTCCTCCATACTATCCTATCTTGACATACATACCTACATATGTTGTATAGAAAACAAAATATCTGAAAATATTCAATAATTTGTATCTATGGGTTTATAGTTTGGTACATATTCTTCAACTATACATACTATCGCTATCGACAGTTGGATCTCATGTGTTACATGCAACTAGTCTTATCTAAAAGCACCTGGCATTAATTGAATAAAGTTATTTTTTTGTTAACTTTTCGATCGACAATACTTGATGGAATTCCATTATAATGTATTAAAAATAAAACGCATTTATAGTTTCCTTCCACTAGGTTTATTTGACTTTCTTGTTTCGCTCTAGACGAGAATCTTCAGAGTAGTGAAAGTGCAACAACGTCGGTTCCGAAACTAGTTGACGTTAAAATAATCAATTCTGATTCACACTTAGAAATTGTTTCATTTCAATACTGTAGTTATTTGCATGTGCCACAAGGAAATAACTGTACCTGATTTTTATTTAGAAAACTTTCTTTTTGTTTCTTCTTCTTCTTCTTCTTTTCAGCCCCGTTCACTCCATTGCTGGATATAGGCCTCTTCCTGAGTTTTCCAATTCTCTCTATCCTGAGCACTCTGCTTCCACCCATGTCCCACCAGTTCGACAATATATTCAGTCCATCTCCTCTGTGGTCTCCTTACATTTCTTCTATTATGATTTTTTTTTGTTTTATGATGCATATTTCTATTGTGTGTGTGTTTTTTTTTATTCTAAAATAAAAATGTAATGTTTAAAAAATGAGAGGTCGGGGCCGCCCAAGGAAGGGATGGAACGTCCATGTGAACGGTATTTTGAAAGACGGAAATGTTAGAAGCGTTAACAACAGACGAGCATGTATAAGACGATGTATGAATGTTGTCGAGGCGATGAATGTATGTCAAGATAGAAGTAAGTGGCGTTCGGTTCTCTCTGCCTACCCCGTAAGGGACATGGCGTGATGGTATGTATGTATAAAAAAAGGATTTTTTGTATGTAAATATTTACACAACTATGTATGTCTGTCAGTTTCTATTCCCAATTGTCAATAATATTCTTCTTCTCATAATTCTTAAGTAGGTAATATTTCATCCTTTCGACCGGATCTTCTTCAAACTATCCAATTAAAAGTTTTATAAGACTCTTATTGTTTCTTCTTACAGCCTTTCTCCCGACACTGAAGAAGTAGGTACTTTTTTAACACCCGGGAATCCCCAAACATTTAATGAAAACATCTTTGTTTACTAATTGTCTAATTAGCTTTGGAGGCGGACCAAGGATCCAACGATTGTGTGACCTTGGAGGGAAAACTTTTCATCTTTTTTCTCTCCGTTTCGTTTTTAATTAAGGCCCTTTTCGGTTTATTGTTTGCCTATTGACGCTTTTTAAATGCTGATGAATGTAATTGATCATAAATCAATTTATTTCTACGGCACAATATAAATTACTTGACAAGTTTAACACAGACATGACGCAAGACTGTAAAACAAATGCTGAATGTATTAAAACTTCTAACATTGGCTACAACCATACTAGAAATAAGGTATATACATTTGAGAGATAAGTATAGTTTTTTTGAGAAGTACGTTATGTTTAACTATATTTAAAAATAACTTCCTGATAACAGATCCTTGCAAAACTCTTAAAAAACACACACAAAAAACATAAAAAGAATCCGTTTATAAAACGTTGGTAAGTAGGTACATAGAATTTACTGAATGCTTAGCGAAACAAAATTTATTTGTTTTGGTATGCTAAGCATTGACTTAAGTATTGAGAATGTTTTATAAATACGGCCCTATAATGGTGACTGATATTAGTCAACCATACATAATATTTCAGAGATGTTTTTAGATCTACCCACGTTCAACTTAAATGGTTATTTTCAATATTTTTCGCCAATTTTGCGTTACATTTTCATCCTGTATAACATTGGAACTATACACGGGTGGTTTTAGATACAAATATATTTAGTTTTTTACTCCCTATTGTTATATAAACTCAACATTGTGTTAAAAAAAACGTTGTATCTTCGTTTTTCTATACTTGTTTTATATGCGATAGTAAAAAAATAAAACTCCCGGCTCGTTTGTCGGATAAAAATGATCATTAAATGTTTTTCCTTATTTTCGTGATACAAGAGTTATTACGGAGCACTCATGGCGATGGATTTTCATTGGCAAATTACCGAGCACTCAAATCTCTCCCCTGTTTTGTTTTCCACCACTTGTCTGACCTCCAGACCTATATTTACTTAATCCAAGACCGCCCCCGTCACCGCTGACCCGCATCTTGATTTATTACTTTTGTCTTCGTTTCATCATCGTCTGGGATCTCTGCAAAACATTATTTGACGCTACAGAATTACATCACATTGCTTGTATAAAAATCTGTCTTCAATCGTAATTTATACAGTAGTTAATACTTAGTACAGTGAACAATAGTTACTTGGGGTAGGTATATATAAACTCCTCAATTGTGTAAATAATAAATTACGAATTGATTAATGTACCTACTTGAGACGAAATAGAATGAAACTCTAAATAAAAATAATGAAATTGTATAGCATCCTCTTTTGCTTAAATGTCCGAAATTGTCGATTTTTTTTCAAAAGAGTTTATTTTATTATAATAATATTTTTATTGCAAATGAATTAGTAGGTACCTATGCCTATAAACAATTATTTTTTTTATAAATTGAAAAAAAAAAATGGGCAGCATACAAAATATAAAGTTTAACAGTATAATAAATAAGAATAATATAAGTATATTATGTAACTTGTCGGCCTTCGTGGCTCAGTTGGTCGGGTGTCTGACTGCTGATCCAAAGGTCCCGGGTTCGATTCCCGGTGGAGACACAGTTTTTAATTGTGTTTTCATTCTGGATCTGTGAGACGATCAATATCGTAAGTCTCAAGAATGTGACAACTTGTTATTGGGTGCGTGTTAAATTAGGTAATTAATATTTGACTTAGTACCTGTTAGTTGCCCGAGAAGTATTTCACATTCACTACAAAAACATCCAAATAGAGTATTAAGTAAAAACAGTTTTGAAAAATCTCAATTTAGGGTGATATTACTAAATATTTTGTGAACCTGTTTTTGTATTGTATTGTATATATTTTATTTAGATGTAAAAAAAAATACAATTTCTTACATCTAGTAAAACGAAAATAAAAACAAACAATAAAAATAAACAAATCAACATCGGATGACTAAATGAACACACAAAAAAGACACGTATCTATCAATAACAATAAAAAAATAAAAAAAAAAAAAAAAAATGAAAACACTACCACAATAGAAGACATCAAAGAACATGAAAAAAAAATAATAACAATATAGTATCAAAACAATCAAAACAGATATTATAGTCTTAGAACATAATATATAAACAATAGAAACACACGATTTTTAAAAAAACTTTTGTTTTATGTATTCAGCACCTAAGCGACGAAAAGAGGCAAGACTAGACGCCTCCTTTACAGATTCAGGCAAATCATTATAAAGTTGTAAGCCTTTGTAGTACACACTATTTTGTGTACCTGCCAGGTTTGTCTGCGGCAGTCTAAAGTCCCGCCTACTTCTCGTCGGGTATGCGTGAACTTCAAAATTGTACATAATATTTTTTTATTTATTTATTTATTTTTTATTTTTTATTTTTTTAGGTGGTATTTTTTAATTTGTCCTATTACTTAGTGCTATCGTTTTCGCCGCTTTGACTTTCCTCTTTCGAGTAACATTTTTGGCTCGTTAATGACATCGATGGGTATAATTTACGTATTAGGTATACTTAGGTAGGTACTTACATTGTGCTGTCCACTTTTTTCTCATTACCCGAGTAGGTACCTACATAAAAATAAGCCGATCGTGATTGTATAAAGATTTTTTGAGATTCACTAATGAATTTGACCTTTATGAGGGAAAACAATATACCTATCTTTGGTTATGATTTCGCATAGTTCGCATAGTATGTACGTAGGTTCCTACATTTCATTTTATAATTTGATAAACAACTAACTACCTTTGTTTCAATATAATATCAAATCTTCTAAAAATGTGAATTTAAATTCAAAAGAGTATTTTCTCCCCACATTCGATTCATTAATACCGAACGTTTTCGCCGAGAATAGTTTTATTTTTGCAAACTATTTAGTAACTAGGAGATTACTGGGGATTTTAAATAATGAAACAAGGCATATACATAAATGAGAAACTACCCTATACATTTGGGGTTTTGCTTTCTATTCTCAAATCGATTATGCAACTTTTACCTGGATTGTTTTTACCTTGAAGTGTATAACAATGTTTTTTTTTTCAATATGTGTTTTTTTTATGTATTATGGTTGTAAAAGACAATTTATGCCGTTTATTGGTAGATAAATAATGCCGAGATATCTCGGGGAAAACACTCAGTCGCAATAAATTGAATTCGAAGAAATAAGTTCTCTTTTGGATTTTAATTGATATTTTAAAAATGGATTTCCACTGTATTGATACAAAAACCTTAAAATTACGATATCGTATAACATATTTTTCTTGTTGCGCATTCTATGACTACACACCTGATCCGAAAGTCCCGGGTTTGATTCCCGGTGGAAACACAGTTTTTAATTGTGTTTATAGTCTGGATCTGTGAGACGATTAATATCGTAATATAAAATTAAATATAATGATATGTTATAAAAATACTTGGTAATAGTTCTATTGCATTAATTAAATTATCGACGCGTTTCGTGCAAGGCACATCGTCAGAATAATGCTCTACATCTACAAGACTGAGACTAGAGACTAGCCTTGCACGAAATGCGTCGATAATCTAATAAATACAATAGAACTTTTACCAAGTATTTTCCAACTGTCGATTTGTTCAGGAGAACTTTGTTCTCTTAACATATCGACAATGTATCAAGCCAGAATACGCGAGAATTGTATGGAGAGGTCTACTTTTTTCACGGCTTTTCCAACTTTGAAGTCAAAAAACACCAACTTAGAGGCTTCGCAGCATATATGTTCCATACACGGATTTACTCAGAATTCGGAGTAGAACATTTCGTGTGTCTGTGTGTGTGTCCGTCCCCCCCTTATAACTTTTGATCCGCTCAATTTACAGAGCTCAAATACAAAATCTCAAATTAGTTATTCAAAAAAATTCCAGGGTTTCTCAAACATTTTTTATTTAGAAAAATATTTGTTTTATGATAAATTTATGAGTTTAACTTCCTATATTTCCAAAACTTATACACTTATCGAAAAAAGCCGAAACACCCCAACTAGACAATTTAATTTTCTATAAAAAATATTAACATTGTAGTAGAAGATCTCAATTTTTTTTTAACAATTTTTTAAAAATTGTATTTAGTGACGACATCGCTTCATACATTTTGTATGGCAGTCGCCTATACACAATATGTAAGAAGACTTAATAGTTTGATACTTCATCTCCAAACATACATACCATCATGCTATTTTCATATTCTGGGTAGGAAAAAAGGAACTTCCTCCATACTATCCTATCTTGACATACATACCTACATATGTTGTATAGAAAACAAAATATCTGAAAATATTCAATAATTTGTATTTATGGGTTTATAGTTTGGTACATATTCTTCAACTATACATACTATCGCTATCGACAGTTGGATCTCATGTGTTACATGCAACTAGTTATATTTTTATAACATATCAACATACAATGGAGTTCTATCAAGAATTGTCGATCGACAAACTAAACTTAGTTAAATTTCTTTTTCGGATGAGACGAGACTAGTGTGTGGGCATGCGCGAATGTGTCATGCTTCTATCTAGCACAAGGTGTCCCACATGAGACAACACAAGAGTCGCAGATCATGGCGACTGTTGACTAGGAGGCCAGACCTTGGATGAACTCTGTTAGAGTGGCAGGACAAGATGATGACGATTTCAACATATCTTTTACGATGTTTCAATACCTATTAAGAAAGATTTCTAAAAAAAATTTATGGTTTATTTTTTTTAGGGATTGATAATTTTCGTTGAGGTGACGATCATATCGATCATGTCCTTAAGCGTTACACAATTTTGCTCCAAAAATCTGCCTTTTTTTGTTATCTTCATTTCGATTTTCGTCTTCTAGTCTTTTGAGATGTTTACATTTTAAAGTGCTTAGGTACTGAATGTAGCGGATCTGCCTTTGTCCTACCTATCTTATTGTATTATTACAACCTTTTTTAGGCCAAAGTTGAATCGATTTAAGTGATAGGTAGGTATTGTATGATATATAATTTATAAAAGGCGACGTACGTGTATTGTAAAGTCGACTCCGCGCCGGTGTTCTGGGATAAGTTCTAAGCAGACCAAGAATTTATTTAAAAAAATTCTCAGGCAATTTTTGTGTTTTTTTTTCTTTTATAAAACAAGTAAACTCTAGAGCTACTTCCAGGAAGATACAGTAATATATTTGTGTTTTAATATTAACGAAACAGGAAATGCAATTATGTCCACTGGTAAAGACGCTTTGAACGATATTAATGAACTTTTACTTCCGGTTCTATTCCATGGTAACATCTTTCGTCCCCAATATAAATAGATTGAGGACAGTAAATTTGCTGGCAATATTATTTAAATAAATGGTTTTTGAGATTAGATGATTAACGTTATTTAAAATAAAATAAAAAAAAACAGTTAAAAAATAGTTATATAAATTATCTTCAATTATTTTAGAAAATTACACAAAAGTTATAGAAAATAAATTAATGAATCATTTGATTTTAATAGAAGTAGGTACCGATTCGTTCTCATGTCAGTTTTGGATAACCCTGAACAGACTTCTGAGCATATCCTATGGGAACGCACTAACTTCTCCGTGTCAACATTCCGACGAGAACTCTACGACGATGTCCGAGGGAATTTCTTTGAACCCATTGGACATGCGGACCTTGTAGCCACGAAGAGCAACTTTAGGGCTTTCAAGACTTTCTGTCTTAAATTAGGTGCACTATTTACCTATCTTCACTATCACTGAGCAGTGAGCCAGTTGTTTCCACAGGATTAGCTCTCTTTGGCACATTAAGTGCAGTGTCTGCAAGGTTTTAGAGTTCTCCGGACTCTTCGTATGTTCTTTATGTGTTATTTCAGAGTTTTGCAAGGGGCCTTTATTAGTCCCCACAAGCAGAACGGGTGGTGGTGGCGGGAAGAAGAAATACCGGTATTTTTTTCCTGAATTCCTTTTTTTCAACATTTTATTCTTTATTTTACCTCTTCTCGGTTCATCTAGGGTTGACCATTTTGCTACGTCATCTCCACGATTTTTATTTATCTATTTTGTTTCAGAAAACTACAATTTCTTTAACATGGCTACGTAGGGTTCACCAGCTATTAGGATTTGGGTCCATTATACTCTTCCGAAGAAGCGCATTACGTAGCGTTGGGGAAGGTTTGCAATCTGCTCAGGAAAATATTAATTCGGGTTTTAAAAAGACTCGGGTTGTAAGGAGGTAGAAACACAAATTTCGGAAGATCGTGTCACATCCGGGCTGCTGTGTTGATAAAAGAATTCGAGAAGTGACTGGTTTGTGTAAATTGAAGGATTACTGTGAACGGGTGCTGAGATTGAGTGACTCTGTTGTGAATGGGTGGTATAGAGGGACCAGGGATGCAAGTTCTTCTGAGCATCTCCCGTGGTAGTATAGACTAAAATTTAGAATACTGACCTTGCGTCTGTGGTCTTGTGATAGCAATCCATCAGTCAACGATGGGTCGTCAATTAGACGTACATTACGCCTTTGTACAGCATCGATGGTATTCAGTAGGTATTACTCTAGATGTGATTACCATGTTAGGTATAATTGTGCATATTTGCGCTTTGTAGAGAACAAGAATTTGAGTTTTTGAAAAAAAACTACATGCTCTATATAATATCTACGCTCATTTTTTGGAGGTGAGTTTCACTTTAGCTTCGATGATCTATAGTGTAGTTGGTTTGTTATAATTACTGCGAGCAGGTCGATAGATTTGCTTTTAGCTAGGGTGCTTCCGTTGAAAGACACTAACAATTTTTTAAGGTTCCGCTTCGCAGAAATTAGGCAGGCTTAGGTTTTTGAGACGTTAAAATAGACAAAACTTCAAGTATTAATGGTGTGGAGGTAATTAATTATTCAAAGATGTAGGTCTTTCCGAGCTGCTTCGGATATATCACTCTGTTTAGGAGGCTAGTCAAAAGAAAAAAACTGTCATGGACTGCAACTGTCATGACCGTATATAATATAGCGGTTACTTATGGTGATTTTTAAATTATGAATTAGTCAAAAATGTTTTTCCTACATATTAACAGAAATTAAATAATAATCTTAATTATTTATTTCACTTCATGTACAATAATATGTGTATCTAATAATCTTCATTTACTTTTGAACAATAAATGAGTTACGCTTGTCATGTAATGATACAAAAATTTGTTGGAGTAGTGATGGTTTATGTTTCTTTTTCGTCATTGAATAAATTGATTTGTATTGTATGTTTGCTTAATTAAAAAATAAAAAAAGACGCCGGGCCGCTTTATAAGTCAATTTATATTCCCAGACTTGGCGTGGGGTTGTGATGCCTACATCCATTGTGTATTGTATTATATTGTATTGTATGTATAAAGACAGAGAGTATCGGACAATCGTCACAGTTTGGGTTTACATAATGTTGTCGTGTTGTGTAGTATAGTGTAGGTGTCCACAGCGGGACACTACGATACAGTAATTAATTAATTCTATCGATTCGCCGAATAATACCGATACCATTTAATGAACAAGCCTATTTGTCTACATACCTACATACACAGCATACTCGTATCTATTTCGGCGTTGGCGGAACAGAATTATCATATTTTTGACGGTGTACATATTCGTCTTTTTATAAATTTATTTTTACAGATAGGTACATGTTTTACTATTGAGCTGTACGCATAACTAACAATCTACTGAATTTGGGGTCGAATTCTGCTTCCGTATGAAGATTTATCATAAATACATATTTAACCATTTTTTTATCCATTATTTACGGACGTCAACTTGGCTTCGAAACTGCAGGGTTTCTCATGAAGTCGATTAAAAATGTTGACGTTGATCCGCTTTATACGTTAGAAATCTTTTAGGTTCAAATTAATTGAATAATTTATTCAAATATTAATGACAAAGAGTAATATTAAGATTAGATAATGATCGATTAAATACTGATTAATATATTTTCAAGATTAACGCAAGATAAGAACTTATTAAGAATTAAGTGTCATGAGTAGCCCCTGATCGCGTATTATTATAATTTAAAGTTTTATTCAACCAGTGTATAAAATAAGTAATAGAATTTAAAAAAAGGATGAGTTCATTCTTGGTTTAAGCAAAGTGAATTTTAACAAAAATGAAAACAAACGCGTATCGAGAATTACAGGTTCAAGGATCGTCAAAGTAGTCAGGGTTACCTAATATTCCCCGGGAAAGCAGACCTCCATAAGCTGGAAGGACAGCTGGCAATTCACGTCACGGGAGGGAAGCTGACGCAGGACTTTAACAGACCTAAAAAGATAGAAAGAAGAAAAAATGAGAATTTTTATACAAAGGATAATTAGTGCCACAAAGTTAACTCAGAAAATACCTATTTTCTTTCTCTCTTTATAGACCTGATGTTAACCTGCATCAATTTACCTATCTATCAAATCCTGGAACTAACAACAGCTGTCCTATATCTTGGAAGAAAGTGCCGGAGATTGCTTTCCTGCACTGAAAGAAATATTATGACAATCGAACTGGATACCTGCTTTTTCACCAAACCTTTGCTATCGGTAATAAAGGTTTATCTAACTATTTATGGCTGTACTGTTTGGCTGTGTGCACAAAACATTTAGTTGCACAAAACCAAATGATTTGTACTCACTATAGTTCGGTTAATTTTAATATGAATTTTTGTTACTATTAACAATTTTTTTTTTCTTTTAGTGTGGGCGATATTGTCAAAAATGTAGGTTGTGCACACCTTTCGCTGGTTACCACCCTACATTCTGGGACATGCCGTGATTGTATGAATGAATGAATGATCTGCTTGAAATAATGCTTCCTGTAAGCAACACCAATAAAACTATATTTATTACGTATACGTAGGTACCTATCTATCCAGTTAAAAGAATGCGAGTCGTCGCATTCAACGGTAGCCCAAGTATAAAATAATAAATACTTAATTAATTACCGTGATAATGACCGCTCGACGGGTAGGCAGCGATGATTATAATATTATTATTGTTGTAAAATGTGTTTGTCACGATAGTGAACATTCCTGAGATTATTCCTATTGGTAGTGGATGGATATATTCATAGTAGGTACCTACCCATTTATCTAACATTACCTACTGTTGTAGGATTACCTGTTATTTGTTGGTTTCAAAATATGTTGGATGATTAAACTAGGAAAATAATATTAGTTGTGGTTGAGGATTATGTTGGATAATTAAATTAGGAAAATAATATTAGTTGAGGTTGAGGATTATGTTGGATAATAAAATTAGGTAAGTTATTATTATTGGTTGGTTGAAAAGAAGGATGATAAATCTAGGAAATTATTATTGGTTTGTTTAGAGGAATGATGTTGGTTGCTTTTACTAGAAAATTGTTTTTTATTGAGAGTGAGGATTTTGGATAATTAATCTAGGAAATTGTTATTAGTCGGTTTATAGGGATCGTACTGGATGATTGGACTGGAAAATTATTATTTGTTAGTTAAAAGGAAGGATGTTAGATGATAAATCTATGAAACTATTATTGGTTTGTTGAGAAATATTGAGGTTGGAAGATTAAACTGTGAAATTATTTTTTTTTGCGGCGCTGGCCGATTTACTAATGATATTAATAACAATTAAGCACTACAAATAGTAACACTCAATTATTATTATTACCATTATACACTTCCTCAAAAGAATTAGCAGATCAATGCGTAAATTGTAATTTATTTAAAAGAGCAAAATAAAATGCAACAAACGCATCATCAAGCTTTCAATTGGGAATAGTTCACCCATCCAGATACTTAACATATCAAAGGATTAGGCTCTGAGGAGGTCTCTATACTACCTAACAACCCTATTGATTCCCGAATATTAACGTTTAAAAAATCTTTAACAATTCTACATGTATTCATTATTACCGTTTTTTTCATTTTTATTATTAAGTTTTTCGATAAATCTATAATTTCTAAATTACGAATTAACAATTTTGGAATAATGCCAGTGGCTGAAATAATGAACGGTAATATTATTATATTCAATCAAATTTAAAACCATACCTACCCATTGTCTAATTGTGCAGAAATATTCTAAGATGAAAAAATATAAATCGAATGATTGGATGTAGTCAACCCTAGACTCTTTTCAGTGCTTTTGTTCAATCAAATTATTAACCATTTCCCATCATTTGATGACGACGTTCATAATCAGTCATATTTAAAACCATTTCCCATAGTTTAATTGTGCGGAAATTTGATATAATTTATGCATACTTGATGGCAATATGTAAAAACGAATAGGTTGTGGTCAACACTTAACTCTTTACAACACATAAATTCAAGCAAATTTCAAACCACTTCCCATAGTCCTATTTTGCAGAAATTTTGTTTACAATATATACAAAGATGTTGGTTGGTCAACTTAAATTTTTTTACAATGGTTATAACTTTTAAATCGCTTCCCATCTTACTGATTTTTTTTGTGACTAAATTATAAAATCGATTGCTTATTCCTTCGCATATTCACATTCTTGGCCAACGGCGGGACATTGAAGCTAGTAATTAATTATTCTAGTAATATACAAATCACATTGACATAAATAAAATATTTTTCTATTGGTTGCATTGATTATAAGTGTTAGTAGGTACCTAATTACTTACATAATATCGTATTGATAATAATTTTCTTAACCTAACATAGATTATGATCTAATTAATATTTTTTGATCATGAACATACCAAGATATGATTATTTGATTTAAGTTATTTTTTTCACTCATCGTTATTTTGGTATTATTCGTAATTGGAACGCTTGCAGATCCACCGTGACGATCGCACCTCTTCAGAAACAAGGTCATTAATCAAAAGGCCTCCGTTTAGCTAGTGTTAATCCTTTCGAATTCGACCAATTAATCGGAGCTTTCCTTTTGTGGGCTTTGCTTACATTGTAAGCTGTTCGGTTAACGGTTCGCTGTTTAGCTGTTTTTACCTTCGTGATGTAGAAAGTCCGACATGACCCGCTTCTTTCTCTTTCTTCCATATTGCATGTACATACATTTGTATCTGCGTCTCTTTTTTACGTCCCTCTTTCCTCCCGCCTTCAGTCTGTCTCTGTTTTACACTTTGTAGTTGTATATAGTTTTCTTCTTTTCTTTGTCGAGATTAAAGTGATGTGATGGAACATTATCACCACAGTGCATTGTGAATTTTAGCGGAACAATTATTATTGAGACACGTTCTTATTGATGGCGTCATTTGAGTTGAGTTTTATCAACATCTACAACTTTATAATGTGATCCCGACAGAGGCTTGATATATCCTGGACGTAATTTATATAGGTACTTAACTAAAAGGAAGTGTTAATTATTATTATTATACCTACGCAAGAGCAAGGTTGGTCACTTATTCTTCTGGGTCACAATCTTAATATTGGTTTTCACCAAGCACTCCATCTCTCCACTTATTTCTATTAGTTCGTTCGTTTCCGTGTCCAGACCATCTATCTGAGAGTATCTGGAGCAGGTGCAAGGATACGAAGTGTACCTCCTACACAGAGTTGAAGAGAGTCGCTGAAGTCGCGAGCGGAGTGGATGAAGATATGCATCGCTTTGCTACCAACCAATCCCCAAGATTGAAATCAAAGATGAAACGAGAAAATTTACTATCGTTTTTATCAACATGCCTGAAGTTATCGAAAAATAGTTTGAAATAACACGTGGGCTGCACAGAGCGCTAATTTGTTTTTTTTTGCTTGGTTTGGAAGTCGCGTGAATCGTCCACCATTTCCTATAAATAGGTATCGCCTAACATCTAGGAAAATTACATGGGTGCGCAGAAGACAAATTTGATTTGTTTTCTTGACAAATTTAATCACGTGTGTGCGCAAACCTTCCCTGTCCATGCCGAAATATTTCATAATATTTGATGAATACTATACGAAAAGTTCTTATGTGTAGGTACCTACCTCTTCCATAACAGGTCGTTTTTGGGTGAATTCTGCCATCATTCCATCTTTTTTAATCTTGTTTATCTACGGATATCCGGACATAATATTGCTCCATCTATTTGATGTAATTGAGTTATGATAAATGTGCGATATCGGCAGAAGAAACAGATTGGAAAAGATGGGAAAATTTTAAAGGAACAGGACTTACTGTGCTAGCTTCTTCTTTCTTCTCTCGCCTAGTTCTTATTTCCTTCACGTCACTGCTTCAATAATGGTACTTGTCTGTAATATGATCGTGCGAATTCCGCGAACGTATTTAAAATGGTATAGGTATACGCAATGCGCACGGCCCTGAATTGGTATGCAGAGTTTTTTTTAATATAAATGCACACGATGCTAATAGAGAATGGTGCCTGAAGAAGGTAGACGACTCGCGCGCGGCCAATAGCGAGATTATTGTTGCCACGTTCAAGGTATGGATGTAGGTATGAACGGGGTTTTGGTATGTCAGGAAGATGAGGATAGGTACAAATGGGAAGTATCTGTCATCTTCGCCAACAATACACATTTTGTAGAGATCGACTTTGTCATTGATCTATGAAATTATAATGTATGTCCATACTCAATGTGGTCCAGTTTGTGAGGACGGTGTCTGGAGGAAAGACACAATAAATTATATAAGCTGTATGGTGATATAAGCTGAGTACATGTTGTCAAGATCGCACGGCTGTCACGTACAGGGAATGGGAGACGGGGAGCCGGCAATGAGAGTAATGACTGTTTAATCCAATTGGAAGACTGAAGAGTGCTTGTTGTGAACTAGAGGACGGCCGATCTGGATAGAAGTGGGTAGCGACTAATCTTGGAGGTAATTAGGACCCGTCAAGGGTTGTAAAACTATAGAGAAGAAGAATATCCATACGCAATGCAACATAGAGGTGTAGTCAATTAAAAAAAGAATATTAAGTTCATGTTGAGTTTTCTCAAAACTATCAATAATGGACATATAACATTGCTTATGTCTGTTTACCCATCGATATTTTCTTAGTTGGTCTTTATTCATAATTCTTTCTTTCAATGAATGAATGTCCGATGACAATAAATGTTCTTTAACTGTTAGTTTGGTTTTTAATTTTAACTTTTAAGGGTGTATCTATATTCTGGTATTTTTAATATTTGTTTCCTTTATCTTTATAATTCTTGTAATTTTATTTTATTTTAAATTTGGGAAATCCGCTTATTTAATATTTTCAATTCTATTCCATTGAAATATTCAAAGACAAAGGTAGGTACTATATCACCTATCTGATTTTTGTAAATGATTTCTTATCTCAAAAACGTTGAGATAATACTTTACTTTTCCTTATTTATTTAATTTTATCGCTGATATAAAGTACCTATCCTTTATCTAATTCTTGTTGCATTTTAAAGCTATTTATATCCCCCAATCTCATTATTTATTGAATCCATTCATATAAATTGTACTTTATATAGATAGCTTCGTACCTATCTATTTCATAATCTCTACATACAAATATGTTATCTACATATTATTATGTAAAATACTGTATTGAAAAAGTGTATATTTTTCTGTTGATGTAAAAAAAATATGCATTGTAAGTTGGTGTTTGTTTATAGAAACGTAATTATTTTTTATATAAAATTTGAATAACAGTTGCGATACCTATTGAAAAGAACGATGTACGTACATATAGCTACTTATTCTCCAAAATGATCTAAGTGTTGATACACAGTGTAAAATATTCTAATTGACTGCCACACTAATAATAGATAGGTATGTAAACATAAATACACTAACATCCAAATAAAAACGTATTTCGTAACCATTTTCATTAAAGTTTAACAACAAATTGATAATTGAAAATAATGCACTATTCAAAGCCGGTGCCTCACTGCATTTTTTAATAAATAATTGCCAAATTAAGTCAATTTTATTTATTTATTTATTTGGCATAGATACAGCGACAAAAAAAAACAATATACAGAACAGTAAAATAAAAACATGCGCCAAAACTACTATCCTCAAATTAAAACAATATGTTCAGCAAAAATAAAAATTAAATAGATAAGAAAAATAAATGAAATGGTACAAAAATAAAAAATATTTAAAAAAATACAAAAACAAAACCAAAAAGTCAATTATCATAACATACATTTGATCCAAGTTGAAAATAATTTCTCTATGAACAGTTTTACTTGTCTACTGTTCTTAGATGTAATACACCCTATGAAGACATAAATAAGGATACCTTTGAGCCGAGAGAATCGTTTGGTAGGTAAGTATATCCGGTTTAAGTCGGGCGGTAAAGGGACTCTTCCGGTTCCGTCAGTCAGTCAGTCAGATAGCCCCTTTTAACATCTGGGGTTGATTTCCGGAGACAGGACCGACCGGAAGGCGATAGTGACCTCTTTGTCTACATATTATCATCGGTGACAGTGTTTATATAGCCACAAGTCATCCATATAAATATTTATTTATTTTATCATT
This sequence comes from Molanna angustata, assembly GCA_963576475.1. Taxonomy (NCBI): domain Eukaryota; kingdom Metazoa; phylum Arthropoda; class Insecta; order Trichoptera; family Molannidae; genus Molanna; species Molanna angustata. Next base: position 8,589,322 of record OY754982.1, read on the forward strand.
AATGGTATATATTTCCCCTTTACAAATATACATAAAAAACACACATCGAAAACAATGTAACAGAAAAGAATACGATAGGAAACTTGGAAAAACAAAAGGAAAAACCTATCCATATACCTCCATAGTAAAACGATAAAAAAGTCAATTTCACAATTACATTTGTATATCTTCTTTCGTTCCCTTTAAATTGTACCTATACATAAAAATATGCAAACCAGATGAGTGACAGAATATATAAGAAACGAAGATGTTCTCCACAGAATGAAATAAAAAAAAATAATGTAACCAAACCTTGGTGATTTGGTCACACAGAAAGAATAAATGAAAGAAAGACTAATAGAAAATGTATTAGGGCTGAAAGAGAATAGACAAGAGTTGAGGCCAGTCATAAAAACATTGGCACGACCATGTGAACAATATTCTGAAAGTAGAAACCGTTAGAAGTAATAACAGGCGAGTACCTATGTTTGAAGCGAATGGCGTTCGGTTCTGTCTGCTCATTCTAATAACAGAGACATGGCGTGATGTTTGTATGTAAGTTATATTTTATATTTGATGGTGTAATTGTTTCTCCATTAATATTAATCGGAGTATTTTCGAAGAGATGCTGTCGTCGCGGTGAAGCTACCCACATCAACTCTGTTTTCGTTGCGTTTAATTTTAATGCAACCGAATGTATCATTCACTAGAATATCCCTGTTTTCAGCAGTAGGTACCTACCTAGATAATTTTCCAATGAGGCGATCATCAGCACGAACTTATGAAAAGTAGTTATAAATCCTAATAAATAAATTAACTAACTTAAGCATACATAAATAATTGTACTATATGCGAACAAATTCGGTCGAGGGAGAGTGGGATTCGAACTCTCCTTCACTGGATTACTAATCCAGTGCGATGTATACATTGCCACCATATAATATAATCACATTTTTTTCCAAGATAAGTGTACCTACCTTCTCATTTTCTAATAATATTGCAAGCCTCTGTAGTGGAGTGTTTCAAGTTGTTTGTGATCATTATGGTATGCGCTTTTACCTAGAATAGACAAAGAACTTCAAATAATTAGCTATCGGTAGGCAAGTAGGTACCTATTGGTTTGTAAAGTCAAGGTTGGAAGTGCATCTGTTGGTTTTCGCAGCCTTGGAGGAGGTGTATTAGTATAAGTAGTGTATACGTGTTGGAACTCGCGCTGTTTTCAGTGCAGGGCGCGCTACCTGGCCAATGTCACGATCTGGACGTTAAATACGAGGATAACGTCCACTTGCCGATAACACCACTGTTGAACACGCTGTAATCACGAACTTCACATTGCGCATGTATGTGTTTGGACAGTATGAGTAAGCTCATGTATTAAGCTCAAGTAATATCAACCCCGACAGTACAAGACAGATCATCTTGACGTCAAATGATTAGGAAATTCGACCTTACCTAAAGTAGAACAAGGCAAAGAAAAAGAAGAATACAAAGCTATCTTACTTTATTTTATTCCGGTAAGAGATAGTTGTATCTAAAGCTAGGCATACCTACAATTGATAAAGAAATATGTACCATATCATACCATCTCGCCATTTCCCTATTTGGGGTAAGCACAGAGAACCTAATGCCAGACTCTTCTCTCTTGACATACATTAATCGCTTCGTTCACGTTCATCCATTGTCTCATACACGATATTATGTAATTCTTACTTCTCTCGTCCCCATCTTTCAAAATTTTATAATTCTTCAATTGATTTTATTCGATGATAAAAAATGATACCGACACTGAAGAAACGATTTAAAAACCAAAATTCCATTTAAAAAAATCTAAAGTAAAGATTTTTACAAGGAATCTTTTGCTTTTAAAAGAAATATTAAGATAAACTTTGATAATCTTAAAGTGAGTTAACTCGAATATAAGCTCTTGGATGGGAATTTATTATGTAAATTGACTTATCATAATAATAATAATAATAATAATAATGTTTGTAACTACTTTATAATAATACCTAATTGTTCTCGAGTCATGAAACTGTTGAAAGTGGATTAAATGTTTTTTAATGGATTGTTGAATTTGAGTTGCGGACACTTTATTATAATAATTTTGCTATTTTTGCTGTCTTTCTAATGTTTCAATTGAATTATTATTTCTTTATACTTAATGCTTTCAAATTGAACCGCCAACTTGTTTTATTAGCAAGTTTAAGTGATAGCCATTTTGATCTTAATCTGTTACGATGGTGTTTAAGTTTTGAATTGAGATATTTATTTTATCGTATTTTTCGTCTGTCTCCATTCTAAGAAATCTACTAAACTTTAATGCGTAATTTGCTAAATTTAATTTTCATTCGTAAAAACCGGCATTTCTATTGCATTAATAATGGGTAGGTACCTCCATAGTTGCTTTAGTTTTAATATCTACGCTTAACTGGTTCATGCGTGCAGAATTAAGCTTGTTAAAACGACGTACATATTTTGAATTATTGATAAAAATTTGGTGATTTTTTTAATGTTATACGTTTATAAATAATTAAGCTTCTTTAGCTTCTTAATATTTTACTTTATCCTTTCAGTTTCCATCGTTGTTTTTCCATCTTGCTATTCGTATAGCTTACTTAAAGCCGAAGGTTAGGTAGATGTCGCTTGATAGTAGATTTTAGCCCTAGATTTGTGAGACCTTAAGCGCTACCTTTTGGTGTAAATACAAGTATTGCAAGTTTAAATTTTTCTATTACGTTAAGTATTATACATGCCCAAAGATAATAGTAATTTTCTCTAAATATCGTTTAAACAACGATCGTGCCAGAAGTCAAAGAAGGAATGTTTGGAATTCGGTTTTCTCTGTTTCTCTCATTAGTTCATGTGTATGAACAGCTCGACGCTGGTATTTATGTGATGTCGTTTATTTTATTAGATTCAACCACAAAGATTTATTTCATTGTATCAAAGGGCTGGGTGTTTTCTTCCACAAAACAGAGGTATTCTATTACAGAGGTGAAATGCTATACCTAATAAAATCTATCTACAGTTTAAGAATTTGCTGTCAACACACTTTACCCAGCTTTGTTGATATGGCAATACTTGGGTAGGTAATGTAATACCACACCGAATTCCTCCTTGTTTCTCACTTTTAAATTGTGTTACATTACTGGGAAATTTTAACTTATTTTGATACCTACTTATTTACTTCTGAAATTTAATCGCCGTAAAAATGTCTATCACTGATAAACTAAATTGAACTAATATCAAATCATGATTAGCTTGGTAATAAAATAAAGAAAAACACTTTTAAGTTAAGCAATAGAAAAGGTAATAGAACCATTGGGTATAATTTAATTTGTTATTTTGGTGTTTTTTTATATTATTATAACAGTGTTGATTTTATTATACATTTTGTGTGTTCTTATGTATTTATATAATTGAATCATAGAACTTTCAAAAAATTGGATTGATGTGGGACCTCAATAATAAAGGCATTATTTGTGAATAAAAAAATAAACAAGATTTTTACGCAATTCTCCAATTTACACTCTATACACATCGTTGTTATTATGAAGAAAATTTACGTTCCGAAGTCTGCGTTGGGAATATGAAAAGATGTAAAGTTTAAATATTGAAGCCTCTGAGAACGATTCAGGATTGTTGGAAGGAGTGTCGAGTAAATTGGTAAGAATTTCTCCCTTTTATTGACAAGTATTATCGTAAAATATACCTCTATAGGAACGATATAGTTCTATATCGACAAATCACATCATTTGAATATATCGCCTACGCCTGCCTGTATTAGAGACCTTCAAGTAGATTCTGGGACAGTTACAAATTTACAATTCTTAGGAACAAAAAGTCTGCGATTTTTCATCCCAAAATGACTATTGGTTAAGGTCATCATATTTACTTACTTTCCGTGTCTAAGATCATCTACCTATATTGTGTCCCTGCAGTAATATACAGCCATAATTGCATCTTCATTTGCTCGCCATAGATTCTCCTCAGAGCACCCTCCCTCCATAAGCGAGCAATTCAGCAGGTGTAACATGTACTGTGTCTCCACAAATTTGCATGTCATGTCCTGGTCAGTCTCTAGCATTCCCTATCTGTCCTGGTTTACCTTGCACCTTCCTACACGCGTCCTTTGTATGTTCAGGGATTTCCAGGTTGTATTTGGTAGTCGGTGACCCGTTGGAAGTACCTTTGTTGATTCATGGAAGTGTTCACTTCCTAACCGTTCCTTCCACAGCTTAACTTCTTTTTTCGCTAATTGAGGTCAGTGCGATTGTATTCCTGAGAAGGTTGTTTCTAGACTTTAGTCTCAAGAGCGGGAGGATCTGACCATATAGCGGATGTCGAGAGTCATTCTGCTGTCTCATAATTTCCTCTAAGCATGTAAGTAAGGTCACATCATTTCACTACTGACTCGACATTATTTCTATACTGCGATAAACATAAAAAAACGCTTTTTT